>JARGCV010000052.1:14520000-15157500 GCA_034064705.1 Bothrops alternatus
AAATCTCAGTCTTTGCTTTTTCTGATCCTCAAAAATATAGATAAGCTGCTTGTAAAGTGAAATAAGTTCCTCTGTATCCTCAATGAAGTCATCTTTTAGTGTATTTTGGTTTGTAGAATAGTCAGATGTAGTCTGAAAGTCACTTTTAGGATTTAAAGAAGAATGTCTGGTTCTTAGTTCTGTAGTAATCTCTTTCGTTGTAGCAAATTCCTCTTTAACCTCCCTTAATTCCTCTTCTGGTATGTTTTGGTTTGTAGAATAAACAGATGTGATCTGAAAGTCAGTTTGAGAGTTTGGGGTAGAGTTGACTCTTCGTTCTGTAATAATCCCTTTCCTTATAGCACATATTTCTTCAGTAACCTCGTAAATCTTTTCCAGTATAAGCTTGCAATTTAAGTGAGAGTAAAGTTTCTCCATTTTAAAAGTAGTTAAAGAAAGTCCTTTCTTTATTTTTTTTAATGAAAGCTGTAATTAAACAGTGTCCACCCCCTCAGTTCCCACAGCTGCATCAGGTTATCTTTTCCAGGAATAGTTTGAAGATCAGGTCCTTCTCTCCAAAGACTAATCCACAGTTGCAATGTTAATTTTTCACCACTAGATGTCCTCAGTAAATACAAAATCTTTTCCAGACACCATTTTCCCCCTTTTTTCTATCTTTTAAAGGAAAAAGTGGAGAAAGAAATAATCTTCCAATATTAACTACTAATACAATTCGAAAAAGCATTTTTTTCTATATCCCAAAATAAAAAAAAATAAAATGTAGTCTTTAAAGATTCTTTGTTCTCAGTGCCTTTCTTCCCACACAAACAGAAGCTGCTTTTTCCAAACGGGGAAATAATTCCAACCAAGTTTTTATAGGCAATAAAAAAAGCCAAATAGGGAAAAGAGAGGGACAAAAAGGGGTCTCACCCGGATCCTCCACGGTGGGTCTAATACGCTTAGCTGTAATTGTGAGTTCGGCTGGTGCAGCAGGATAATCGGCCATCTTGCAGGATGATTGTTGCTCCGTCGGCCCTAAGGAAATAGCTGGAGCCACGGGAGAAGCTGCCGCTCTCCCGCAGTCACCAGCAAGCCTCCTTCTTGGTGGTCGCCCCTCCAGGGTGACTTTCGACCCCCCTAAGGGGTCTACCGATGCAGAAAACCCGGCCGGGCTGGAGACAAGTCCCCAGACCCGACCGGCATTGCCGCATACCGGAACTGGAAGTGCAATACTGCATTTTAACCACTGCGCCATCCAGGCTCAGACAAGTACTTGAAATTTCTTATGTATATTCAAGTACAGGCAGTCCTCGACTTACAACCACGATGGAGCCCAACATTTCTGTTGTTAAGTGAAACATTTGTTAAGTGAGTTTTGCCCTATATTATGACATTTCTTACCATAGTTGTTAAGCGGATCACTGCAGTTGATAAGTTAGTAACACGATTGTTAAGTGAATCTGACTTCCCCATTGATTATGCTTGTGAGAAAGTCGCAAAAGGGGACCACATGACCTTGGAACACAGCAACGGTCATAAATATGAGCCAGCTGCCAAGCATCAATATCGATCATGTGTTCACAGGTGTTGTGATTCCTCGCCAGCCCGTGGATCCAGCAGCTGAGTCTGAGGACTCAGATGAGGAGGAAGGGCCTGATGTGACATTAGAGTCAGAGGATGTCTCTGAGAAACTCCAAGACTTACAGTCTGACGAGGAGCCTGGCCCCTCTACTCATGCTCAGGCTGAGACACAGCTGTGCTGGGAGTCTGAGTTGGACAGTGACGAAGCACAGCTGGGAAATATCCAGGATGCATGACAACGCCGGCAAGAAAAGAGAGCAGGACAAGGAATGCAATGGGGCAGCTCCAAAAGCAAAGGGGTAGGCATTAGGAAAGCCACACTTTGGCTGCATAATAAAAGGGAAGGTGTGGGAGGTGCTGGTTGCCGAGGGCAACTGTTCATGTTGAGGATCGAGTTTCTGTGAACTGTGTTTGTTTGCCTTGGACATTGACTCAGATCTGTGAATAATAAAAGGGGTTTTGGTTTTTTCCTGCGGTTCCTGTCTGCTTGATTGGAAGAGGGGTTTCTCCTTGTGAGCATAAGAAGGAATCACGTAGGCTGGCTCAGAACAATGGGGATGCTGCAAAGGTCATAACTGTGAAAACCGGCCATAAGTTTTCAGTGCCATTGTAACTGTGAACGGTCACTAAACAAACTGTTGTAAGCCGAGGACTACATGTAACGTGTTTTGTGCATGTGTGCGTGCACACACTCAGATGTGCACTTTCATCCTAGAGACTAATATATTTGTCTTATGTGAGAGTCTAAACAGGATGGTGGTAAATGTGTTGCATAAATGTGAAGATCTAATCAGGATGAATAACTATTGCTAGTCACAGACAACTTGGTGAAGTTGCAACACAAACTCTGCTTTTGGTACTTGTCTTCTGAGGTCACGTGTAAATACATAAGCCATGGAGCTTGCATCATGATGCCACGACCCGTATTTTAACACTTGCCTTCATGCATACTGCATACCTGTTCCGCAGGTATATCTATTTTTCTGGTCTCTCCTCATGTTTTTATGCCTGTATCAACACTGGGAATTACAGGGAAAACTGTATCCATTCCACTCCGAGTCACGTGACCAGGAGAAGGAGGGAGGGGCTTCGACTGGAGCCGTCAACAGCATTCCAACTCTCCAGGGACCTTGTGGGAATTTATCTTGGAGGTTTCCCCCCCACCCCACCCCAGCTAGATTCAGCTCCTTTACATCATTTTGAAAGCAGTTTATCAAATGTATTATGGAGAGGGAAGGAGAGAGAAGAGATGCTTCTGGAAATTCAGCCCAGTTCTGTCTGGTGCTTAGAGTATGGGTTTATGTCAACCAGGTGCTAGAATATTTCCCATAACAAATAGGCATTCAGAAAAAAAAATGCTGAGATTATGTTTGGTTTTTCTAAAATCCAATTATCAAAATGCGTAGTGCCACTACTATGACAAACTTATAAAATCCTTTAATTGCGCATTTCTTTGGCTGTAAGCCACAAGAATATTTTCCCTTGGAAAAAGGGAACTCTAATCCAAAGCATTCCTTGAATGGGGGAACAAGGCTGATCAAAATGGATCTTTGTGCATTGAACACAACGTGCTGGTTTATAAATCACGGAGTTATTACCTGTTTCAGACGCACATTGGTGCTTACTATTTGATTTACTTCATCCTTAGGAGAGAAAAAAAAGACAAGGTTAACGGAAGACAACTTGTTTGCAATAATTGCTGTTGAGATTATTGGCTAAAAACCTTCACTGTTTTTCCCTTCCTTTCTTTCTCTCCAAGCACTTTCTCTCCAAGAAATTAGATTTCCTCGCCCCAATTAAAAAAAAGCTTAATTCCTGCTATGAAACTGTTCTTTGTTAGTCAAAGAACCAACAGGTAGTCCTTGATGTATGACTATAACAGAGTCTGCCATTACAGTTGTATGTCGTAGTGGTCATAAAACAGGTCAGTCATTTGACTGACCTGATTTTACAACCTTTTTTGTGGTCAGTCTTATCTTTGAACGGGCCCTAAGTGACCAGTTGTAAGTTGAGGATTACCTGTACTGATGAAATTTGCACATTTTTCTGAAGAGAGAAGCAAGGGGGTCTTTGAATTGGGAAGGTGCATGTAGACTCTTGCAACAGGCAGCATTGGAGAGGTGGGAGAGAAAAGAGGCTTAAAAGGAATTTGTCATCTTCCAGGGCAGAGCCACCTAGAAAACGCCGTTCTCCAATTGCACAATACAAACTGGACAAAGGTAACATTTTATACTTGGGTTTGCATCTAAAGATAACTTTGGAAGTTTTGATTAGGGCATCATTTAGGTACCAGAACGTTATTTAAATTGCTAGCTTTCTTATGTCAAGTCACTTCAGAAAACAAAACAAACAAAAACTGGATTTGTTGCATTCTAATGTCTGGATCTTTTTCCAGATGCTAGAATAGTACAGTCCAGATGACTATTTGACATGAAGACCTCAATCTGAATTACTGCACTGAAGTGGGAATGCCTAAACAACATCTCCCAATTCTGTAACTCCAAGTTATTATTAAAAGCTTCAAGCCCCTATATTTAAAAGTGTACATCTGCCCATATCAGTCTGCCCGAATCTGCGTGTCTCCTGCTGAGGCCTTCTTTCATGTATGTTCCTGACTCCTGGAAATGACTTTTCTGGCAAGAGCTACATTTCCTTAGGTGGAAACTGTAAGATGCTCTATAACTGCTAGAAGTCAGGGCTGACACAAGCTATCTGTAGTGATTAAAGAAGAAGGCCTTGAAGGACAGAGGGAAGATCCACTAAAAAGGCAATGCTCAGAGAGACACCACAGAAAGAACATCCAGATTTTTCAGGATTCTGTAACTAGAGCTATTCTAATAAAGGAGCTTTAAGTCTACATGGCGTCTCTTTCTTAATCTGATCTACTTATAGGGCTGAATTATCAGTGGGCTAGAGCAAAAAAATAGATGACCAATCTATTGGATGCTCTCTCAGAACTTTCTTGAACGTTTCCTTTTTGACTCCTTCCCTACTCTTTCCCTTTTACATCTGTGGGCCAAGGAAGGACTTTTGAAATGAGCTGGCCTGCTCACACTCTCTAGTGCCACCTACAACATCTGTAATGCCTGCCTGTAGCACCCACCTACCCATAACTCTGGCCTGCCATCTTGCTTGCCTGAATTATTTCCTTTTCCCACTGGATCCTGGCTTAAAGACAGGAACAGGGACCGCTTTTGTTATTGCTAAGCAATGTGATCACATGACATTGCAATTTACTACCGCATCGCTTAGCAACAGAAATTCTAAAGTCAACTGCCGTCGTAAATCAAGAAGTAGATGCACCTAGAAGTGAAGATGTGGGTTTAATTAGGAAAGGAGTTCCAATATATGTGAAAAGATAAGATTTTATGGCATTGAGATTGTTGGTGGTGAGAATTCATTCGATAATCCATTAATTAATTTTTATTTGCCTGCCACCTATCTCGCCATAAGGTGACTAACTATCTGATTAATCCATTAAGCAAAACCCCCCAAAGAATGGGAATGCTATTAATAATGATAATGGTATATTAAGACCCATGGTGGCACAGTGGTTAGCATGCAATATTGCAGGCTAAAACTGCCCACAGATTGGATTCCGATCCTGACTGGCTCAAGGTTGACTGAGCCTTCCCTTCTTCTGAGGTTGGTAAAATGAGGACTCAGATCAGTGGTGGCGAACCTATGGCACGGGTGCCAGAGGCGGCACTCAGAGCCCTCTCTGTGGGCACACGTGCTGTCACACCAGTCCTAGGCCTTCAGCTGGGTTTTATAAAACCTTTTCGCTTTAGGCCTCCGCCGCCATGTGCAAAAAAAAAAAAAAAAGGTTCAATCAGTCAATTTCAACTTCTCACGGGAAAAAAAAAGATCTTGCAAAGTTGGAATTGATTGATTGAAATGTTTAGTCCCACCCAGTCTGCCATTACCACTGCAGCCATGCCCACCCAATTGGCCACGCCTACCCAATGGGCCACACCCAGCCAATTGGCCACACCCGCCCGGCACCCGACGATGCATAAGTGGGTTTTGGGTTGCAGTTTGGGCACTCAGTTTCTAAAAGGTTTGCCATCACTGACTCAGATCATTGGGGGCAATATGCTGCCACTGAAAACCAGAGAGGGTTGTCAAGCACTATGGAACGGTATGTAAGTCTAAGTGCTATTGCTATTAACACTTTTGCCATACCACATTGATCAGCTGGATAAGTTGCAGTCCCACAATAACTTGCACAGCATGAGTATGATTGCTCACTGGACGGACAATTTTGTTGTAGTTCTTGAATAAATCTTCAACCAGGCGGCTTTCATGACTGGAGCCATGGACTAGCATAGCTGCAGGACAATATAATAAAAATGCAACGTTTGAAAAACAGTGACAAAACATTGTGAAAGTCTGAGCTGATGCAGAGTATTTGGAGCTGAGCTGTTTAGAATCTGAAGGAGAAGCCAGAATAACTGCTCATTTCCTAGGCTTTCCAGGATGATCTCTGATTCTTTTTTGAGGCTGCAGGCATCACATTGGGGTGTAATCCTTCTATTGCTTAAATTTCCCAAGAATGCTTTTGGGCTATATGCAGAAGTCAGGAACATTTAGGAAATCAAACCAGTGTTGGAAATTGGCCTTTTGCATTGCAATATGTTAGCTTTTGATTTAGGTTTTAAATTACCCTAATTTTTTTTAAAAAAATGACAACAACATTGAACCAACAACTGATATCAAATGATGCCTGGAGGATGCTAAATGAAGTGCTGCTTGACAAACTGAGTCCTGGATCTGAGAGCCCAGGCCTGCATTATTGAGCCTATACTGGAGTTTTAAACAGTGCTGATATCTCCACGATAGTCACATGAAGGATCATTCAGTCCTTCATTCATTTTCAAAGTTTAGAGGTCACCCAACTCTGAAATTACCACAGGGTGGCTTATTCTAAAAATAGCTAGCAATAAAACAATAACCGTGGAAAGTAATTTCAGGCATCCTCAAACACACACCTGCAAATTGTAAGCACAACCAACTGGGCTTCACAACACCCTACAACTCAAAGGACTTGGAGAACAGTCAAGTTTTTAAAGACTTCCAAAGCATGATGAAATATCATTCCAGAGCTTTGGATACTATTTTCCAGACTTTAACTGCTGGTCTGGTAATAACTAGTCATTGGTCAACCAACTGATTTTTATTTTCTAGTTGTTCCTTCCATCTTGTAGATTTTGGCCATAGAAATGGAGCAGGTACTGACAGCAGTTCCTATAGCATATGGATGGGACGGTGCTTCTTGCCTTCTCTTCGAAGAAGCTGATTGGATTGGTAGTTGATGGGTGGTCATTCTCCTCCAACATCTGAGGAATCTGGATTTTAATCCCCATTACAGGAAATCCACCTGAAGAAGTCTAGAGAAATTGCCCTGGGATCTACCGGTACCACTGGCACCTCAAGGGACTGTTTCTCTCAACGTAATAGATGCTAATTCTTGCGGTTGGTACTGAGGAATTAAGCAATGCTAATCATCGCTAAAGGAATGCCTTTGACCACCAGGCATCCTTTCAACTGGATCCTCTCCCAAGCAATTTGATATGATTAAAATTGTATCTAGAATGACCTTGACAGGGAATAAAAATAGTTTTCTTATTTTGATTGCCATCTTTCAAGAAGAAAATATGTTATTAGGGCTTGGATTTTAAGTTCTCTGCTGTGAAGGTAACGAAGATTCACTGATAAAATCCAGCTCCCCGTTCTATACTTTTGGTTCATGGAACTCTATGATTTGATAATTGGAGACTTTCTGCATAAGGGAAGCCAAGAGGACAGCATCCATTAGAAGAGGGAACCCCAGACTCTGGGTGACAATTACCGGGAGGGGGGAAGTGCCATGAGTAAAACTGAGAGGGATTGCAAAAACTATAGCTTACCAGAGGATCTCCTCTCCACTTACATGGAAAACTTAAGATGAGGTCAAGAGAACACCTGACTGCAGAGAGATTTAGTTTCTAGTGGTTTTCATAAGTGCAATTAAGAGAAAGTTTTAATAACATTAAAAAAGTAATAAGATATATAAAATGGCATTTGAGACTGAACTACTATATGCAAATGATAAACATGTGATTGCTAAAATGTATAAATTTTGGTTGAGGTTTGAAATTGAAGAACAAGTTAAAGAATGCATGATAAAAAAAAGGGTAGGAACCTTGGTTATAATATACAATATATAGATGGGTCAATGGGAAAGAATGTATAATTTAAGAGAAAATTACTATAAAATGATGTAATGTTGGTATATGATACCAGAGAAATTATGTAGGATGTAAAAAGGTACTTCTAGTTAATGCTGAAAATGTGAAAATCATGAAGGGACACTTGGTAGACTTGAAAAAGCAAAAACATATTGGATATAAATACATATGAAGATGCAAAGAACTTTAAAAATTAATATTCAGATGAAACCAGAATTTTTTTAAATTGGGGCTTATGGATAGCCAATTATTAAAAAAGACTCACATGTGCGGATCGGCCTGTCGCGTGCACGCGCGCGTGCGCAGCCCGGGTCGGGGTCGCGGCACGCATGGGTGGCGCAAGTGGGGTCTCAACCTGAAAAAGGTTGAGAACCACTGTTCTATCTGATATACAGTCATTTAATTATTAAATATATTTATTTATTTCTCATACGTAACTTCAATGAAAAACTTTTTTTTTTCAGAGAAGGATAGATGTCACACTAGTTCATTTATACTTTTAAAGGATCATGACACTTGGAGTGTTTGAGAATAAAAACTTTTTCCAAAGGACAATAGAGATATAGTACAGTATATAATATAGCAAGCTCTGTAGAAGGAACTCAGCCTTGAATGGATTACATTAACAAGGCTACTGCCCTCTTCTGGTCTGAATGTATTACAACTACATTTCTTCATATTTAAATTGAATTCTTGGAATCAAAGTTCAGATTGCCCATAAAATTTAAATGGAACTAATCAATACTATGATTGTCCCAATTGAAAAATTTGTTATCTATGGGACTCAGTTTCAGTAGTATGAGAGCATCTGGCACCTGGTATTTCCAGGTTGCCAAAGAATCCTAACTTTTATAGTTACTCTGAACTCAGATGTTTTTATCTACATGGGCACAAAATAAGGCCTTTGAAAACTGTACAATTCATTCAACTAAAAAAAGTGTATAAGCTGTTTAAAAAATAAGACTGCAGTACCCACACAACATATGAAGAAACACAAATCTATGCCATTAACAAGTTAGAAGTTGAAATAGCACAACAATTTAACATTACAGTTTAAATCAGTGGTTCTCAACCTTTTGCAGGTTGAGACCCCACTTGCGCTACCCATGCGCGCCGCGACCCTGACCTGGGCGCGCGCGCGCGATGGCCCGAACCGCGCATGCGCGGCACGCGACGAAAAAAAACAAAAAAAATTTAAAAAAACAAAATGGCGGACTGCGACGGGCCGATCCGCGCATGCGCGGTGCGTGCACGACGGCCCAAACTGTGCATGCGCGGCGTGCGCGCGACAAAACAAAAAACAAAAAAAACAAAAAAAACAAAATGGCGGGCCGCGGTGTCTGGCGACCCCCGCGAAACAGTAATTCGACCCCAAATGGGGTCGCGACCCATAGGTTGAGAACCGCTGGTTTAAATGCAAAAGTCAGCATCAGATTAAATAATTAAAAACCCTTCTGGATCACTGTCTGAAAAATAGTATGTTTCCTGACCCATCTGAAACCGGACTTTCCTAATGTAAAGGATTTCTGCTGATCCCAGCTTTACTGAGTCCTGCCTTGAAGGCCTGAATCTGGCATATGTTGTCTCAATGCACCTTTTATTATTTATGACCCCAACAATGACATCAAACAATTTCTAGATTATAATTATTATTTAAAAGATCTCTTAAATAAAAAAATGTTTATGTATTCTTTAAGTATATTCAACAAATCCATTTTTCAATCAAGCAGAAAGTAGTACCCTAATCAAGGAGCTACCAAGGAGAAAATTACACCCACCAACATAGGCACGGCAAATTATTGTATATAAACAGAGACCAAATTAATCATTCCCTTCTAGCACTGATGAAGTCCCCTAGTCTGGTAATGAAACGCCTATAAGCAAACTACCAAGCTCAGAGAGCATAAAGGGCTCCCCATCCATTTTTCTTTTTAACAAACACATCTATTTCTGCACTGTACCTAAGGAATAATGGACGAGGGGAACACCATTAATATATGCCCCAAATCTATACAGTTCCTACTTAGACAGCCTGCTTTTTCAGTGGGGATTATTACCTGTTAATTATGTGTAAAGTTGCAATGGCATTCAGTTTATACATTCCTTAATGAACGGTTAATGTCTCTTTCTGCCTATTCTTTTGCATAAACTAAATTCCTGAAGAGAGTCACTATTTATAGGTGCTTTGTCTCTGAGTTCACAAATTGTGTTCAACAATGGTTTGTTTAACCCTCGTCTATTGAATATATCACAATCATTTTGGCTCATACAAAACCAAACAGAACAAATCCCAGCTTAGCACAGTTGGTGAATCAAATCTAAAAATGAAATCAGAGTGATAAGTATGTCTGCTGTTTTAAAGGATATAGAGGTAGCAAGGATCTAGATTTTTAGCAAAAGGCCAGCTAGTTTCTTAAATCAGCTCACGTGTCCAGGAGATAAAACGAGACAACATAATTAGAAAATATTAATATTCCCTATAGGAAATGACATGGTATTAATTCAAAATATGTAACTTCTTTTTTGAAATATCATGCCTGAAATTGTACATTTTATCTCAGCTACCTTTTGTCTGATCAACATGATGAGCTCATTTTGAAAGTTATGAGTACAAATTGCCTTCAAATGGTACTGGTGAGAAGAATCATTAAGTATAAGCATCTGAGGACTCATAACATGTTAAACGGTTATTGATATTTATTGGGTACATATCTTCATGTTTAGTTTTTTATATAGTTGTATATGGTCAGTGACTGAAACAAAATTTGAATTTGAATAAGAGGCGATTAAGCTGCAATCCTACAATCTGAGAAGCATTAAAGGAGAAATCTGATTTTCTAAATCTACTGGTCTTCATTTCCATCTCATTGGCAGAAAAAACAACAGTAAAAATGATATGGGAAAAAAGAGATGGGAACATTATTCTTTCCTTCATCCTTCTGACTATATATCATGTTTAACCTACAAAAGGTACTAGAAGCAAAGTTGAATGGTACCTTGAGGGGAAAAAAACTGCCCTATGCAAGGATTAATAATGGATTTTGAAGAACAGTTAAGAAAGATTAAAAACAACCAAAGAGAAACAAATCTATTAGATTGATTGAAAGTAAATTGCTTGCAAATATCAAGCTATAGAGAAATTAAAGGCATAACTGGAAGAAGTGCAGAACAAATGTTTGGGGAAAATCTGATCTTAAGTAAGGCTAGTCATCTGTTTAAAATATACTGGATTCAGTTTCAACCTCCAGTGCTTTGAAAATCTCTTTAATAGATTGGGAATCTCTTGAACTGCACACAGTCTGGTGACAAAGAAAGGATTCCCTGCAAATTAGGTGGGGAGGGTAGCTTTGGTGTGAGGTACTTTCAGTGAAGTAGAAAGAAAATTAATTGGCTGTCAATTAAAAAAGAGTAAATCTAAAATTCCTATTGAAGAAATACTTGTATTAAAGTAAATGGGGTGGAAGGTATAAAAGAATGTCCATAATGTCTTTAAAAGGCAAGCAAATTTAAAATGGCAAGTTCTGTTGTTGGAATTATAATATCTGGTTGTTTCCAGGTAGGATGAATAGAATCCCTGTGGGTCACAAGTTGAAGGAGGAGGACAGGTATAGGCAAAAGAAAACCAAAAAGAAGAAAAAAACAGGTTTATTCCCTTATCTAATCTATATGTAGCCCTGTAATTTGGGGCATAATTAAGACCTATATAAGGTAAACAAAGACAAGATTCTCCTCTTTCCTTTTATCTATTATTTATCTATTGGGTATAAATCATTAAGAATATAACACAGTAAGGGATATTAAATGCTGACTTGTGTTCTCTCTCATGCATATACATTCAGATACATACAGACATGCATGCTTCCCTAGGAATTTTTTTCTCTCTCTGTCTGTCTGGTCTTTCCATAGGAGCTGCTGTACCAATGAAGTTAGAATAAAATTATCCAACCGATTGAAAGGTTTACCTGGTCCAAAGAGCAGAAAGATGAATAAACAGTAGATGTCCATCACTTTTCTTCTTTGATATAAACACTTGGGCATCCAAAGTGCTCAAGATCTCAGCTGAAATAAAACTTCGCCCCACCCCCTTTTTTTTTAACAAGGGTGCTTGGAAATAGGACCACAGAGCTATTGTTTTACAACACCTGCTTATGCGGATGGGCAGCTGAAAGCCAGCATGTCAACTGGAAGGAGGTACGGTCTATTTTTGACAAGCCAACAGGAACCGTCTATTTTTGACAAGCTGAGACTCAGAACAGCTTTTGTCTAAGTTACACAACCCGTGGCTATAAAATAATAATAATAATAAAAGATGTCCATTTTCCCAATGCTCCTAGTGCATTTGTCTTGCAGTAAATGACATTAATTTTACCAAACTTTCCTTTTATAATGACTTAAAATGTTAGCTGTTAGTCAGGTTCCTTTTGAACAGATCCTAACCCTTGTCACATGGCTAAACCTGCCAGTCTAGTCACCCACCAAAACTCAACTTCTCCCAGCCTCATCCCACATAAAAAAAGAATAAATGATTGATGTGTTGATGCCTGTTGGAAGGGGCAGGAACAAAACTGAATAATTGACCAATCTCTTTCTTTAACTTGCCATATATCAGTGGTGGCGAACCTATGGCACGGGTGCCAGAGGCGGCACTCAGAGCCCTCTTTGTGGGCACGCGCACCGTCGCCCCAGTCCTAGGCCTTCAACTGTTTTTTTTTTTGCTTTAGGCCTCCACCGCCGTGTGCAAAAAAAAAAAAAAGGTTCAATCAATCAGTTAATTTCAACTTCTCGCGGAAAAAAAAAGATCTTGCAAAGTTGGAATTGATCGATTGAACTTTTTAATCCCACCCCGTCTGCTGTTACCACTGCAGCCACGCCCAGCCAATGGGCCACACCCACCCGGCACCTGACGATGCATAAGTGGGTTTGGGGTTGCAGTTTGGGCACTCAGTCTCTAAAAGGTTCGCCATCACTGCCATATATATACTGGAAATAAAGGTAAAGATTTCCTCAATAGTGTCTGACTCTAGGGCAGCGGTTCTCAACCTTGGGGTCGTGACCCCATTTGGGGTCGCGAGACCGTTTCGCGGGGGTCGCCGGACACCACGGGCCGCCATTTTGTTTTTAATTTTTTTTTAATTTTATTTATTTATTTATTTATTTATTTTGGCCGGTGCATGCGCAGTTCGGCCTGTTGCGTGCACGCGACGGGCCGAAACGCGCATGTGCGGCGCGCAAGACGACCCAATCCGCACACGCATGCGCAAAACTCCGGCAGGCACACGGAGGAGCGGTCCGGAGCAGGCGGGCGCAAAGCTGCCTCCTTCCCGCTCCGCTCCGCCACGTCCCAGGCCCGGCCTCCATCTTACCCTCCGGCAGCCGGCCAAGCGGTCGGGGCAGCCGGACCTCGAGGCAGGCCTGCACTTCACCAAGACCGGCTCGGCTGTGGCGAGAGGGGCCCGGCGCCTGCCTCCGGCCCCCAAGTCCGCACTACGGACTGGCATCCAGGTCCCAGCGCTCCGTCTGCCAGGCTCGTCCGGGACTCCTGCGCCTTCCGCAGGGCCGGCAGCGGCCGCAGGTAGGTAGGCGGGCGGCAGGACTGGTGAGCCCGCCCGGGTCAGCTCCCTCCCTCGGTTGGCGGCGGCGGCCGAAGCAGGCGGTAAGGCGCCCAGCCAGCGGATCGGCAAGATGAACTGGTGAGTCCCTGCCGGGCGTGGGGGGAGGCCGAGCCGGGGAAGGAGCCGGGTGTGGGGGGAGGCCGAGCCGGGGAAGGAGCCGGGCGTGGGGGGAGGCCGAGCCGGGGAAGGAGCCGGGCGTGGGGGAAGGCCGAGCCGGGGAGGGAGCCGGGCGTGGGGGGAGGCCGAGCCGGGGAAGGAGCCGGGCGTGGGGGGAGGCCGAGCCGGGGAAGGAGCCGGGCATGGGGGGAGGCCGAGCCGGGGAGGGAGCCGGGCATGGGGGGAGGCCGAGCCGGGGAGCCTGGCCAGATGCCCCCCACCCGGCTAGCCGGCCCGACCCGAGCGGGACTGGCGCTGAGAGCGAGCTGGCCCAGGTGGGCTCCCCAGTCCTGCCGCCCGCCTACCTACCTGCGGCTGCTGCCGGCCCTGCGGAAGGCGCAGGTGTCCCGGACGAGCCTGGCAGGCGGAGCGCTGCGACCTGGACGCCAGTCTGTAGCGCGGACTTGGGGGCCGGAGGCGGCCGCCGGGCGCCTCTCGCCACAGCCGAGCTGGCCTCGGTGAAGTGCAGGCCCGCCTCGAGGTCCGGCTGCCCCGACCGCTTGGCTAGCTGCCGGAGGGTGAGTTGGAGGCCGGGCCTGGGACTGGCGGAGCGGAGCGGGAAGGAGGCAGCTTTGCGCCCGCCTGCTCCGGACCGCTTCTCCATGTGCCTGCCGGAGGCGAGGCCGGCCTGGTCTGGAGCCAGCGGGCCCGCCGGTTCTGCGCATGTGCAGGTTGGCGCTTCGCGCGCATGCGTGGTTCGGGCCTGTCGCACACGCATGCGCAGATCGGCCATCGCACGCGCACGTGCAGATCGGCCATCGCATGCGCATGCGCAGATTGGCATGTTGCGGTCCGCCATTTTTTGGGGGGGTGCGCGTGCGTGCACGCACGCACCCAGGTCGGGGTTGCAGCGCGCATGGGCGGCGCAAGTGGGGTATCAACCTAAAAAAGGTTGAGAACCACTGCTCTAGGGAGTGGTGTTCATCTCTATTTCTTAGTTGAGGGAGCCAGCATTGTCCGAAGGCATTTCCATGGTCTTTTGGTCAGCATGACATCATGCTGCAGTGCAGAGCGTGTGGCAAAACATGGAACACTGTACCTTCCCTCCAAAATGGTACCTATTTATCTATTTGCATTTGCATGCTTTCAAACTGCTAGGTGGTCAAGAACTAGAGTAAGAACAGGGGCTGGCCATTGCGTGGTGCTTGGATCTTGAACTTGGGCTGTCAGCCTTACAGCTGACAAGCTCCGCTTCTTAACTGCTAAGCCTTCATGCCCCTATACTGGAAATAAAGACACCATTTAGTGACAACCCACAACAATGGCCAGAGAGAAGTCAGTATCAGGCACTACAAATCTCATGCTAGTATACTTTTCTTCTAGCTCAAGAACTGGTAAATCGTGGATAAAGAGCTTGAAAGAAAATTTGGAATATATATGTTGAAAGCCATAAGAATCTTGCATGTACAAAGATGGAATGACGTAGTAATTCCCACAGTGGAAGAATGGGGGATAAAAGTGATGACGTTGGCAGAGATGGCAAAACTCATTGTCCTAATTAAAGAGAAGTTATCTAGTTTTGTTCCATTTGGAAACCTCTTCTGGATTTTTAAAAACTGAAATTTTAATCTTATTTTCATAACATTTTAATAAAATTAATTTTATTTAAATTTACTTAATGATAAGAATGATTTTGATGTTATAGAAATGGCCTGAAACATTTAGAAATAAGAAGCAAAAGGTTGTGGCTGTAATTTTTTTTTTGTATTTTTGTTGTTAGTTGCGAAGTCATGTCCGACCCATCGCGACCCCATGGACAATGTTCCTCCAGGCCTTCCTGTCCTCTACCGTCTTCTGGAGTCCATTCAAGCTCACGCCTACTGCTTCAGTGACTCCATCCAGCCACCTCATTCTCTGTCGTCCTCTTCTTCTATTGCCCTCAATCTTTCCCAGCATTAGGCTCTTCTCCAGGGAGTCCTTCCTTCTCATTAGGTGGCCAAAGAACTTGAGTTTCAACTTCAGGATCTGGCCTTCTAAAGAGCAGTCAGGGTTGATCTCCTCTAGGACTGACCGGTTTGATCGCCTTGCAGTCCAGGGGACACGCAGGAGTCTTCTCCAGCACCATAGTTCTATTTGTATTCTACTGCCTTGAAAAAAGTCAGAAGTTACTACTTTTTTCTTTCTTACTTCTGCATTCTTCTCTTCTCTTTTCTAAGAAATTTACTTAATTTTTGTTTTTATTTTATCCTACAATAAACTCTAATGAAAGGTGTTTTTTAAAAAAAAAAAACCCACTCCAAAGATCAGCAGTGAGGATTTTCAGTTTTCCTCAGGCAAGCTTCCTTCAATTTCAAACTAATTTCTGTTCAGAAATTTAGTATATTGCTTATGTTGATTTGAAGCTGACTTGTCCTATTTAACTCAGCATCCTCCGGAAATGTACTGTAGGAAAAGTGCAAATATATAACTGAAGGATCGAACATGCTAAGTAGAAAGCAGGAGCTTTTCCTTTCAATAAGAATGGAACAGTTGAGTGTAGCGAGGATAGAAAAGAAAAGATGTAAAGAGATTTCAGGCAGAGCAGAAGGAAGCAATACTACCCACTGGAAGATCCAGTGCATTCATAAAGTAATGAGTTGCTTGCCAAGTCTATCTGGCTGGTTGCTAGTTAATAGAGACTGTAATTGGATCTCCCCAAATGTGTTCATGCCCATTTTGAAGAATTGCTCGTGACAGTTGATCTGCATTGCAAGAATACCTCCAGGATAAGATCCTTCCTGTTCCACAGCATCAGACAGAGTGCTGGCAGCAGTGAAGATAAAACCACTAGTAGTATTGGAAGAACGTGTTTGGTTGATGAAGTCAGAGAAGGATATTCCACCTCAGTTTCTCTATTTATAGAACTGACAGTGCATATATGGGTTTGTTGCTACTCATGGGCACCACAGTGGACTGTGATCTATAGATAAGGGCTTGACCACTCAAATTAATTGAATAGGTAATTCCTGATCAGTGACCATAATAAAGAGGGGGGGGGAAATCACACTACTTAAAACATTTGTTCTTAACCACATTATTGAAATGTCTTTGGCATATTAGCTTAGGTTAGACTGCAGTGAGAATCTGTTTACCTTATTAAAAAAATCGTTATGTTTCTTACTACCATCATAATGACCATTACATAAAGTTAATTCCAAGTAAACCAGAAAGAGACAATGGGGAACCATGATATTTTAGCCACAAGAGGGAGTGTTTGTTCTGCAGATCAAGAGCTGTAAGAACCACACTTTTAGTGTCAGCTTTTCATTATTTTTTTTTAAAGAATGAATATCACAATAGATTTTTGTATACCAATGTAACAATGCTTAGATGTTTTCAGTGTCTATGCTGAAAACATCCAAAAACAGCCATTGCTTCATTTAATATTGCAAGTGGAGACAGCTGGCTGGCTTATCCCGTGTGTGTGTGTGTGTGTGTGTGTGTGTGTGTGTGTGTGTGTGTGTGTGTGTGTGTGTGTGTGTGTGTGCGCGCGCGCACACACACACACACACACACACAAATGAGCTATCCACAGCCTCCTTTGCCAGCTATGTTTTATTCTTGGCCAGGGATAATGCTAGAATGGTCAACCGCTCTGCCAGTATTCTTGGCACTGGAAAGAAATCCCTAAGTAGAACAGAAAGTGATTTAGAAAAACACATTATTGAAACTAGTGAACAGAGATTTAAAGCTATTAAGCTCAAGGAAGGTTGTTGTTTTTTGTTTTTGTTTTTTTGCATAAAGGAGATGTAATTGAAGCAAGAAGCAAAAGCTTCAAGATGAGAAGCAATGATGTAAGGAATAGTTTCAGATTCAGATCAGCAGCTAGCCTTGTTTTGTTTTTTTACACCTGCCACTTCCAATTAAATATCTGAGAATTGGGCTACAGAAACAGAGAACCAAGTTCTTCCACTTAAGTTATTTGGGGTTTACACAATCAATTTGTTTGAAATGTTAAAGCAACAGGTTGCTTGCTTGCTGAAAGGAAAGTTGACCATGAGAGGCTGGCCACACAGGAGTAATTGCTTCATCCCAGAAGGCTGGAGACAGAGAATGAAAGCTGTCTTTGCTCCATTGGATTGTGCTCATTTTCTCACATCTCTGGAACACAGCAGTACCCCAGAGCTGGTGGTTGCAAAGAATTCAACTTTCTCCATTAAAAATGGGGCATACCAAATCTGCACAGTCCTTTTTCTGAGAATGAATTATTGCCGCATGGCTGAATCAAGGTCAAGGACATTAATAGGTAGAAGCCAGAGTAAACCCTTAATTGAAAAAGGAGAACGGCTGCAGGACTTGGGTTTGGCTAGTCTAAAGAAAAGAAGAAACAGGGGCAACATAATAGCTGTATTCCAGTATTTGAGAGGCTGCCACAAAGAAGCGGGCATCAAACTATTCTCCAAAGCACCTGAGGACAAGACAAGAAACAATGTTTGGAAACTGATCAAAGAGAGAAGCAACCTGGAATTAAGGAGAAACTTCCTAACATTGAGGACAATTAACCAGTGGAACAGCTTGCCTTCAGAAATCGTGGGTGCTCCATCACTGGAGGTTTTTAAGAAGAAACTTGACTTGTCTGAGATGGTATACCGTAGTTTCTCCTGCTTGAGAGGGGGCTGGACTAGAAGACCTCCAAGGTTCCTTCCAGCTCTATTCTATTCTATTCTATTCTATTCTATTCTATTCTATTCTATTCTATTCTATTCTATTCTATTCTATTCTATTCTATTCTATTCTATTCTATTCTAAACTTTCTTGTCCTAAATCTTTCAGGCCTTATTACTGAGCATCAATTTTCCACTGATGCTCAGGGACTTAGATTGTTCTTGGCAATGGTTTTGCATTACCCCCTAACCTGCATCCATCATACCTACCTTTGGAGGGTTACCAGGTTGGAGAAGGATACTGTAGCAGAGATAGTTGACCTTTTGATCCATGGGATTCCAAGTTCTAATAGTCTCCCAAAAGAAATATACTGCATCTTTTTTCCTATTATTGCTAAAAGACAAAAATGAACTTTGTATAAAGCATCTCTCATGAGGAAGCGCCAATTATTACTATTTTTAATTCATAGATATTTATATTTTGGTCTGTTTAATAACCTGGATTTTAAATCCTGTGCTTTCAGTTCAATAGAGCTCCATCAACAGAAGAAATCGTATTCCAATTCTTCCTAATTCTGACTGTCTGAAACAGAACAAGTCCATTTGGAATTAGTCCTCTATGTAGATTTGATTTCCCCACAATGCTCCTAATATTACCAGTTAGACACCTACAGAGCAAAGAATCTGGTGTTTTCAGCCTATAAAGCCTATAAAGGAGCTGTGGAGTTGCAGTGGTTGGAATGCCGTATTGCAAGCTAACTCTGCTCATTGCCAGAAGTTCGATCTTGATTGCCTCAAGATAGACTCAGTCTTCCATCCTTTTGAGGCTGGTGAAATGAGGACCCATATTGTTGGGGAGAATATGCTAACATTTGTAAACCACTGAAAACACTGGGGCGGTAAAAAAAAAGTCTAAGTGCTTTTGCTATTGCTATTAAAAATAATCCTTTATTTTTTCCAGGTTTAATCCAGAGCATAATTGCTTCTACGGGAGATCAAAAATACATTTATTCCCCTGGAATATCATCTGAAAAAAAATGCATATCTCTTGACAGTGCTGAACTTGGATCTCTTATTCAAGGATTGTATCTTGCCTGCATTTCCTACTCTAAGTTACATAAGTTCTACAATAATTTTAGTCATACAGATGAATTTGAAAACCTGTAAAAAGATAAGAATTACACAAAAACACACTTGCTTTATTTGTTGTTAGTTGCGAAGTTATGTCTGATCCATCACGACCCCATGGACAACGTTCCTCCAGGCCTTCCTGTCCTCTACCATCTTCTGGAGTCCATTTAAGTCCATGCTTACTGCTTCAGTGACTCCATCCAGCCACCTCACCCTCTGTTGTCCCCTTCTTCTACTGCCCTCAATCTTTCCCAGCATTAGGCTCTTCTCCAGTGAGTCCTTCCTTCTCATTAGGTGGCCAAAGAACTTGCTTTATAGCTAGTATCAAAAGGCAATACAAGTGATTCTCCTTTAGCAGCTATCTTATATAGCAACCATTCACAATTACAACAGTGACGAAAAAGTAACTTTACCACCCATCCTTGCAGGTTAGCAAGCCAAAGGAAAACTGAAGCAAACGTGTAAGCACAGTTGAAGTTTCATTTAGTGACCATTTCATTTAATGACAAAGTTGCTGGTCTCAGTTATGGTCAGCAAAACAAGGACTACTTTTAGGAAACTACATAAAACAATTGAGTTTGTTAAGGAATAGTCAATAGGAAAACTGTTCTTTCTTTACAAAAATAGATAGGTGGTTCCCTCCCTTTTTAGGAAGTGTCTGTCATCAGAAATATTTAATTGAATGTCTCCCTTTCCTCTAAGCCCCTGATTCTCCTCTGGAGAACTGGAAACAGAGTTGTGATTGTTGAAGGGATCTGAGTGATTCCCCCCCCCCCACACACACACACTTTGTTTTGCTGTTTCAAAGGTTATTTATGAAGAATAAGTTAACATTTTAAACACTGGCCAGTTTTTCTGCAAGTTGAATGACTGTCAGAAGTGACCATGGAATGTATGTACTCCATCTAATTTTTTTTGGTCGTGGGTTTAAAAAAAAAGGAAAAAAGAGAGAGGAGGGCTCTTGGTTCAAAATACCATTATAGACCTTGACTACTCAAAACATTTCGAGTTGTTTTCCATGGGAGCACTTGGAATTGTTTTAACTGTTGTCTCATAACAAAAGACCCAGCCAGTTCGGACTTTCTGCTCCAAACTCAAAGCATTTTTCATTTTTGGGCAGAAAGATTATAGGGGAGCTTTACAATAATTATATAATATAAATATCAGGGTTAGGCCTGCTTACTTAGCTTTGAGTTTCACCAGTTTCGTGGAGATTACTCACAGGCAAACACATGGAGAATTAGAGGCATATTTTGTGACTGGATTTCCTTTTTAAATGAAGCCTTATTCATAACATGTTTTTATTATTTACCATGGTCTTCAAATAGGGGGCTCATATTCATAAGTAATGTTGCTTCTTTTAAAAGATCCTAATATTTCACTAACAGGAAACATCTCTTGTTTCTTTGGCCACCCTGATAGGTTTCATATTTCAGAAAGCATGTAATCATCAGTTTTACTGGGATTAATGATCCTCTTCAACATTTGCAGTTGTCAATCAGTTCTGCTCCTTTAATAGAGTTCTATAACAAACAAAAGAAAATACTTTTCAATTCTGATTTGTCTAAATATTCTTTTTTTATTATTATTAATTATATATTTGTAAATGTAAACAGAGGAAACAAAGAAAAAAATCAGGTTGAGTGCAACTCAACTTAATACAATCATTTACATATAAAGGTCTGTACACAAATGCTAGAAGCATTCGAGCAAAACTAGGGGAATTGGAATGCTTGGTGAAGGAAAATAATATTGATATTATCGGCATAACAGAAACCTGGTGGACAGATGAAAACCAATGGGACACAAGGATTCCAGGTTACAAATTGTATAGGATGGACAGGAGAGGGAGAAATGGTGGTGGCGTGGCCTTGTACATAAATGAGGAGTTAGAATCTCATGAACTCGAAATTCAAGAAAATTCAAACTCACCCACAGAAACATTGTGGATAAAAATCCCAGGACAGGAAATTAATCTGACGTTAGGGATCTGCTATCGCCCTCCCAACCAAACTCCAGAGGCAGATTGCTATTTGGAAAATGAATTTAAGGAGGCCTCAAAAAGAAATAGGGTAGTCATAATGGGGGACTTCAACTATCCCCAAATAGATTGGGTAAATTCTTGTTCTACACATGAAAGAGAGACAAGGTTCCTCGACATGTTAGCCGATTATTCCCTTGAGCAGATGGTCATGGAACCTACCAGGGGAAAGGTGATCCTGGACTTGGTTCTAACTAACGCACAGGATTTGGTTCATGATGTCCTTGTAACCGAGCCCATAGGAACCAGCGATCACAACACAATAACTTTCAACTTAACCATGGATAGCAAATTGTCAGTGAAAACTAACACAGAGACCTTAAACTTTCACAGAGGGAATTTTGACAAAATGAGGAAAATAGTAAAGAAGAAACTAAAAGGAACAGTAAAAAAAGTCAAATCCCTCCAAAATGCTTGGAAACTGTTTAAAAATACGTTACAGCAGGCTCAAATAAAATGCATTCCTAAAAGAAGAAAGAGGATTGGAAAGTCCAAGAGGATACCAGTATGGCTTACGAATGAGGTAAAGGAAAGAAGAAAAACTCATTTAAGAAATGGAAGGCTCTTCGTACCAAGGAGAACAGGAGGGATCACAAACTCTGGCAGACCAAATGCAAGGCGATAGTCATGAAAGCCAAGAGAGACTTTGAGGAGCATATAGCCAAGAATATTAAAAATAATAACAAAACCTTTTTTAAGTACATCAGAAGCAGGAACCCAACCAGAAGATCAGTTGGGCCACTTGATAACAATGGTCAGAAGGGGATAATCAGAGAAGACAAGGAGATTGCTGAGAGGCTAAATGACTTCTTTGCCTCCGTTTTCACCGAGGAGGATAGAGAACATTTGCCTGTCACTGAATTAGTTTTCCCAGGGAGGGAAATAGAAGAATTAAACCTGATAGAGATAAACAAGGAAGATGTTCTTGCATGCCTTTCTAAACTAAACGTCAACAAATCGCCGGGTCCAGATGGCATCCACCCTAGAATTCTCAAGGAACTCAAGTGTGAAATTGCTGAACTTCTAGCTAAAATATACAATCTTTCTCTAAGATCAGGCACTGTACCGGAGGATTGGAGGGAAGCAAATATAACCCCGATCTTCAAGAAAGGATCCAGAGGTGATCCAGGAAACTATAGACCAGTCAGTCTAACCTCAGTTCCAGGCAAACTGATGGAAACCATTATTAAAGATAAAATTACAGGGCACATAGAAAAACATGCATTGCTGAAAGAAAATCAACATGGTTTCTGCAAAGGCAAATCATGTCTTACTAACTTGTTAGAATTCTTTGAGGGTGTAAATAAATACATAGATAAAGGGGCCCCAGTTGATATTGTATATCTTGACTTTCAAAAGGCTTTTGACAAAGTCCCTCACCAAAGGCTCCTAAAAAAGCCACGGAATTAGAGGACAGGTCTTGTCCTGGATTGGTAACTGGCTAAATTGTAGGAAGCAAAGGGTGGCAATAAATGGACAATTCTCCGGATGGAAAGAAGTGAGAAGTGGTGTACCCCAAGGTTCAGTTTTGGGGCCTTTACTTTTTAATTTATTCATCAATGATCTGGATGTAGAAGTTAATAGTGAGGTAGCCAAGTTTGCTGATGACACTAAATTGTTCCGGGTTGTGAAAAGTGAAACTGATTGTCGGGAGCTCCAGAAGGATCTCTCGAAATTGTGTGAGTGGGCAACAAAGTGGCAAATGCATTTTAACCTAAACAAGTGCAAAGTTATGCACATCGGGGCAAAGAACCCCAATTATACTTACCAACTGATGGGGACCAAACTTTCTGAGACAACCCAAGAAAGGGATCTTGGGGTTTTGGTGGACAGCTCGATGAAGATGTCAACCCAATGCGCAGCAGCAGTAAAAAAAAGCAAATTCCATGCTTGGCATGATTAGGAAGGGAATCGAAAATAAGTCAGCAAGTGTTGTATTGCCTCTGTACAAATCGATGGTGAGACCACACTTGGAGTACTGTGTACAGTTCTGGTCACCGCACCTCAAGAAGGATATAATGGAACTGGAAAAGGTGCAAAAAAGGGCAACAAGAATGATCAAGGAAATGGAGCGCCTCCCTTATGAAACCAGATTGCAACGCCTTGGTCTCTTCAGCCTTGAAAGACGGCGTTTAAGGGGTGACTTGATCGAAGTGTATAAAATCATGCATGGGATAGAAAAGGTGGATAGAGAAAAATTCTTTTCTCTATCACACAATACCAGGACAAGGGGGCACTCCCTAAAGCTTATAGCTAAGAAAGTGAGGACAAATAAAGGGAAATATTTCTTCACCCAGAGGTCATTGATTTATGGAATTCACTTCCTGAAGGGGTCGTGACAGCTGTCAGCCTTGACAGCTTCAAGGCAGGGCTAGATAGATTCATGGATGCAAAGTGTATTGGTGGTTATTAAAACAGATGTCCATGTGCCGCCTCTATGTTGGTTGAGGCAGGCAGGATTCCCTTGAGTACCATTTGTTGGGGGTCAAGGGAAAGGGAGGGTTTTGCCTTCTCTTTCTGCTCAAGATCCCCATGTACATTTGGTGGGCCACTGTGTGACACAGAATGCTGGACTCGATGGGCTTTGGCCTGATTCAGCATGGCTCTTCTTATGTTCTTATGTTCTTATTTGAAGGATCATTCAAATAAAAATATATGTTGGACTGGAAAAAATGGATAGACTACATACAAGGGAAATATCAATCTAAGAAACTGTATCTAGCCTATAGTTAAATGTTTCATATGCTGATTGAAAAATATTTGTCTAAATATTCTTGATGGAACAGCAAGTATAGAAGACAAGAAACAGCATTCTCCGAGCTAAACACATGTATTTTTACCCTTTTTTCTTGAAAGCATATTACTTTATCATTCTTTTCTGCTTACAACTTTTTACAAAGTATTAAGTCGTAGATGGTTTCAGGTTAATCTTAAACCAAAAAAATTATTGAGTACCTGCTTTGTCTAAAAACAACCAATGCTTTTTTTCTAAAAAAAAAAAAAGGTGCCGGAACTCACACACGTCATACCATCCGCCTTGCCTACCCTACAAGGTTCCATCCAAAAAAGGTGCCGGAACTCCGTTCTGGGCGTTCTATGAGGAAAAAAAGCCCTGTGCATAAAGCCCACTGGTTAAAAAAATGTGTCTTTTCAAAAGGCCCAAAGGATCAGTAATGAACGTCTATATACCTTTTCTCCCATTCACATATATGTGGGCTTGCAGGAATTCAAGATCTGACTCTTGAGTAAAGGAAGCATAGCAGCACATGTTTAATGTGAGATTTGGCAGCTGAAATCGAATACATCAGTTCTGAAACAGGAAGCGTCCATTTTTATCAAACCATAGTTTCTCTGGCTTCCTCTCAGTATTAGGTTGGTCTAAGTTACATGCTCCATATTTATTATTGTGGAAGCACTAATGTTATGAAGTTACAGAGAGTAACTACTTCTGCTCGGAATGCTTAAGTGCCATTGATTCCAGTCATCTGCACGAAAATGCTCAACATGTTTGAGTCTGGAATCCATCACCTGTTTCTGGGTTTATGTGAAGTGCAAGTCCATCTCTGAACAGAATGGGAATGATCAAATGACCCATAAAAACAGTTCTGGTTTTGTGAGTTTTTAAAATTCTGTAAGAGGAGGTTAGTGAGTTACTCTGGTCTTTCATTCATTAATAAGTTCTGTGGCTCTGTGTGTTTGGGATTCCCACAAGAATAAGAATGTTTACCAAACCAGACGTCTACAAAGACTAATACCTCATGCTGTATTTTTATGTTTTATGAGGATTGCTTCTTAATATGATCCTATGTTTAATGTTGCTTGCTTTAACATTGGACAAGCGTACTGAATTTCTACCTCAGGTTATTGAATTTCTACCTCAGGATCTTTTGCTAGGGATCATAGAAGATTGCACTACTACTGAGACGAATCTACTTCTGAAGCTCGAATGAACAATATGTGATAGACTAGAAACAGTAGATAGAACATATATAAGAGAAACACCAATCAAATAAAATGTACCAGGCGTATAGTTGAGGCTTGACGTGAGGAGTGAGGAATGTTTACTAAACCAGACGTTTACAAAGATTAATCCTTAGTGTTGTATTGCAGGTTATATGATGATTGCTTTTTAATACGATCTTATGTTTGATGTTGATTGTTTTAATAAAAGAATTTTTTACAAAAAAAAAAAAGAATAACTATATTCATTGATCAGGAGGAAAATTCCATGTGTGCAGTTTGTATGAACCAAACCTCACATATACAGAGATACGTCAAGGACACCCACCCTTGTCACGCCTCGTCCTCAAAGATATTTTGCTAAGATTTAGTTATCAATAATACAATATTATTTCATACTTATATTATACTTCCTTTTTTCCAAAAACTTCTAACCTGTATAGCTTTATCCTAGCTTGTCATCAGAAGACCCTCATAGGTTAGGTGTTAAGGAGCACATAAACTACAACTCAGTGGGATTCATGGCTGCACAGAAACTTGAGTGAAGCTCTTTCATGTTAAAGGCACTTCTGGACAATCAGCTTTTCATCTCCCAAGCTTCTGAATCCAGTTTAAACCTCATATGAGATTAATTGGATTTGGGTTTTTTTTTAGTATATTCAGAGTTATTTGTAGACCAGAATGAATGGACATTGGAAGAGCTGAATGCATGTCCAGTCATAAATACGTTCTGGGTCCGATGCCTGATACTCAAATGAAACCAAATGGATAAACTGGAATGGTACCCCAAAAACCTTCATATATTCAAAAATACGCTACAACCATAGTGAACGGACCATAGTCCAAGAAAATGGACCATAGTCTTCCAGTGTTATAATGGATATTAGGATGTGTGTGTGTGTGTGTGTGTGTGTGTGTGTATAGTTTATTGTTTTATCATAGGGAATAAAATACAGAAAAGTAACACAAACAAAATGTAACAAAACAAAAACATAAATTCAATCCTAACCACAACGAAAAAAGAAAAAAAATAATATACAAAAAAGGAGGAAAAAGTGGTCAATTAAATTTAACATTTAACATGTAGGATCCACCCTACTAGCTGAGTGCTGAAAAAAAAAAGAAAAAAGCAATAAATTCTCCTCCTCTTTTACACGTGTGTGTGTGTGTGTGTATGTATGTATGTATGTATGTATGTATGTATGTATATATATATATGTGTGTGTGTGTGTGTGTGTGTGTGTGTGTAGGTCTTTGGTTCTTCGGGTTTTCTCCCACGTAGAATTTGAAGTGTCTTGGCGACGTTTCGACGAAGTCTCATTCGTCATCTTCAGGCTGGTGCTTTCGGCTTCTGCTTCTAGGAGCAATGTGAGATTTTAGCTGTTTCTTCCTTTTAACTGCCAGTGGGGGTTTGAACTGATTGGCTGGGAGCTCAGCTGTGTTCTGATTGGGTGGAGGTGTGTTCTGATTGGTTAGGGGCTTGGCTGTGCTCTGATTGGATGGGGGGTTGGCTGTGCTCTGATTGGCTGGGGGAGTGTTCTGTTTGGGTGGGGGCTTTGTTGTGCTCAGGTTAGTCAGTGTATGTATGTATGTATGTTTTCTGAGGTTTTCGCGGGTGTCTGTATGTTGGTCTTTGGTTCTTCGGGTTTTCTCCCACGTAGAATTTGAAGTGTCTTGGCGACGTTTCGACGAAGTCTCATTCGTCATCTTCAGGCTGGTGCTTTCGGCTTCTGCTTCTAGGAGCAATGTGAGATTTTAGCTGTTTCTTCCTTTTAACTGCCAGTTAATTGGCACCATTGCTGGATGGCCCTATACAACACTAGTGCACCATCTGGAAAAATCCAATCCTTATATCTTGGCTATATGAGGAGAGGAATAGATGTTAAATGTGTTACTGATGTTTATGAGACTATCTTCACAAGTGATGTATAGGGCCATCCAGCAATGGTGGCAGTGATATATCAATAATATGGAGACAAGTTTCATATTGCCCCAGTGATGGCTAGATAATGCTATAAATTAACTTCACTGCTTGTTGGAAAGCTTTTTCTTTTCTTCTTTTCCTCTTCCCACAATTAGGTAAATATTCCCACACTGAGACCCTTTCTGCACATATAGGTAACAGTAACATTAAGTACTTTGCATGCCTTCACTCCACACCTGTACTTTGGATGAAATGAAGGCTTTATGTCATTGTTTTGCCTGCATTTGAAAGCATCCAGGGTTTTCCCCCCTATAGCAACCAATTTATGAGATTTGGACATCTCCAAGGGCTTCTCCTTTTTCCAGAGAATGGTCCTTCTGGTAGCTGATATTCTTATCATCTCAACCTTCCTATTTGCTCCACTGTTTTGCTAAGTCCACAATTTAATTTCTACCTTCCAAGAATTAACTGCTGTGCCCAGTTAGGAAACACAGCTCCAAGTGGCTCCATCCCCTCCTAATCAAGAGAGACCAAACCCAGGAGGTTAGCCAATCAGAGCACAGCCAACCCCCCATCCAATCAGAGCACAGCCAAGCCCCTAACCAATCAGAACACACCTCCACCCAATCAGAACACAGCTGAGCTCCCAGCCAATCAGTTCAAACCCCCACTGGCAGTTAAAAGGAAGAAACAGCTAAAATCTCACATTGCTCCTAGAAGCAGAAGCCGAAAGCACCAGCCTGAAGATGACGAATGAGACTTCGTCGAAACGTCGCCAAGATACTTCAAATTCTACGTGGGAGAAAACCCGAAGAACCAAAGACCTACACACACACACACACACACACACACATATATATAGTGTTTCTTTTTTAAATTGCACCCTGTAAACCCAAATATGGGAGAAAGAAATCTTTCTTTCTTTTACCTGTTTCAGCTCAACCCAGAGCCATCCACAGGAACAAATATATATATGTTTTTATTTAAATTGCTAACAAAGAATAAGGGAGAACTGGTATAGCTATTTCAAGTTTCTTAACTCTCTTCAGCCAGAACTTACCCTTCTGAGATTCGAACCTGGGCAGTCTGCATGTTAGGCAGTTGTATTAACCTCTAGGCCACAGGCTCTGTCTCACTGTATTAGCAGTCAGGGAGGGAAGATGTATATCGAGTGTTTCTTTTTTAAATTGCACCCTGTAAACCCAAATATGGGAGAAAGAAATCTTTCTTTCTTTTACCTGTTTCAGCTCAACCCAGAGCCATCCGCAGGAACAAATATATATATATGTTTTTATTTAAATTGCTAACAAAGAATAAGGGAGAACTGGTATAGCTATTTCGAGTTTCTTAACTCTCTTCAGCCAGAACTTACCCTTCTGAGATTCGAACCTGGGCAGTCTGCATGTTAGGCAGTTGTATTAACCTCTAGGCCACAGGCTCTGTCTCACTTTGTTAGCAGTCAGGGAGGGAAGATGTATATCGAGTGTTTCTTTTTTAAATTGCACCCTGTAAACCCAAATATGGGAGAAAGAAATCTTTCTTTCTTTTACCTGTTTCAGCTCAACCCAGAGCCATCCGCAGGAACAAATATCTATATATGTTTTTATTTAAATAAATAAAATTTAAATAATTTAAATAATTTAAATAAAATAATTTAAATAAAAACATATATATATTTGTTCCTGCGGATGGCTCTGGGTTGAGATTTCTTTCTCCCATATTTGGGTTTACAGGGTGCAATTTAAAAAAGAAACACTCGATATATATATATATATATATGTAGGTCTTTGGTTCTTCGGGTTTTCTCCCACGTAGAATTTGAAGTGTCTTGGCGACTTTTCGACGAAGTCTCATTCGTCATCTTCAGGCTGGTGCTTTTGGCTTCTGCTTCTAGGAGCAATGTGAGATTTTAGCTGTTTCTTCCTTTTAACTGCCAGTGGGGGTTTGAACTGATTGGCTGGGAGCTCGGCTGTGTTCTGATTGGGTGGAGGTGTGTTCTGATTGGTTAGGGGCTTGGCTGTGCTCTGATTGGATGGGGGGTTGGCTGTGCTCTGATTGGCAGGGGGAGTGTTCTGTTTGGGTGGGGGCTTTGTTGTGCTCAGGTTAGTCAGTGTTACAAGGGGATTAGAGATGGTGAACTGTATAGCTGTTTGGCTTTGCGTTCGTGGTCATGCCTCATCTTCATGGTGGGTGTCAGTTTGCTTCGTGTATGGATTGGAGGGGTTTAGGGTGGCTAATGATGCAGCTGTGGTCTGGGTTCTGGTTTGTGGTCGTGCCTCCTCATCGGTGTGGGTTTGGGTTTGCTTTTTGCCTGGATGTGTGGTGGTGACATCCTGTGTGGTTTTTGTGAGTGTAGGTCTGGTGTCATTCCCCGTGCTATGGACTCGTCTGTCAATAAGGGCGGGTTTCCAAATGGCTGGTAGGCGGGGGTATCATCTCGTTTGTTCATGCTGTGTGGGCGTTTTTCTATCTCGATGGCTTCTCTGATTATTCTGTTATTAAAGTGTTCAGTTTTGGCGATAGTTCTGGTCTTTTTGAAATCAATTTCATGTCCTGTGGCTTTGAGGTGTTGGACCAGGGAAGAAGTTGGTTCCTCTTTTTTGACTGAGTTTTTGTGTTCTTCAATGTGTGCACTTATTCTTCTGTTGGTTTGTCCAATGTATGTGGTGGAGCAGGCAGTACATGGGATTTCATATACTCCTTGATTTTCTAGTTCAATTTTGTCTTTAGGGTTTCTTAGGATGGTGGATATTTTTCTGTTTGTGCAGAATGCTGTTTTGATATTATGTTTGTGAAGGATCTTGCTGATCCTGTCTGTGGTGCCTTTTATGTATGGGAGGAGGGCTTTGCCGTTTTCTTGTTCTCTGTCTTGGATTTTAGTGGGAGTTTCTTTTTGGATTAAGTTGGAAATCTTATTTCTTTGGAATCCGTTGGATGTAAGTACATTAGTGAGAGTGTGTAGTTCGGTTTTTAGGTGTTGTTCGTCAGCTAGGCATTTGGTTCTTGAGATGAGTGTCTTGGCTACAGAGTTGATCTGTGCTGGGTGGTGGTGTGAGAGTGCGTGCAGATAGCGGTTTGTGTGTGTTTTCTTCTGGTAGATGGTGTGTCCTAGGGACCCATTGGATTTCTTGTAGACTAAGACATCCAGGAAGGGAAGTTGGTTATTAGCTTGTTTCCATGGTGAACTGTATTTTGGAGTGTAGGCTGTTGAGGTGTGTGAGGAAGTTGTCCAGTTTTTCTTTCCCATGTGGCCAGATTACGAAGGTGTCATCTACGTATCTGAGCCAGAGTTTGGGCTTGTGATCAGATTTTTCTAGGGCTTGGGTTTCAAAGTGTTCCATGTAGAGGTTTGCAATGACAGGTGAGAGGGGTGATCCCATGGGTGCTCCTTCTATTTATTTGTATTTTTGTCTGTTATAGATGAAGTATGTGTTGGATAGACAGTGGTTGGTCAGATCTAGGATGTGTTTGGGGGGGTTATATTTGTTTTGGATAGCTGTTAAGGCTTCTTTGATTGGCACTTGGGTGAAGAGGGATATGACATCGAAGCTAACGAGTAGGTCGCTGGGCTGTAAGTTTTGTTTCTTTATGATCTCTATGAACTGGAATGAGTTTTTTACATGTGAGGTGATGGATTCTGCATAGGGCTGTAGTTGTTTGGCGAGAAATTTGGCTAGGTTTTGTAGAGGTGAGCCTATGGAGCTGACTATGGGTCTAAGTGGGGTTCCTTCTTTGTGTATCTTGGGGAGACCATAGAGCTTAGGGCATCTGGATGATTTCTCTCTGGGAATGATTCTTTGCTGGATCTCTTTGCTAATGGGGGAGGCTTTTATTTTGGATCTAGTGGTTTTTTTCCAGGTAGGTGGTGGGATCTGTGTTTAGGGGTTTGTATGTGGAGTCTTGGAGTAGGTTGGTTAATTTGGTTTGGTAGTCAGATGTATTCATGACCACCGTGGCGTTGCCCTTGTCTGCTGGTAGGATTATTATGCTGGTGTCTTGTTTCAGGTTAAGTAGTGCTGTCTGCTCCTCTTTGGGTAAGTTGCTTTTGGGTGGCTTGCTGGTGCAGAGTATGTTGGTGATTTCGAGTCTGATTCTGTTAGCGTCGTCGGACATATATATATGTGTCTCTGTGGGTGTTATGTGTGTGTACATGTACACACACATACACATAGTTTTAAAATTGGGCACTCAACCGCCATGATTTACAATCATAATTCTAGGCTCAGTTATATGACTATAACTGAGCCTAGAATTATGATTGTAAATCATGATGGTTGAGTGCCCAATTTTAAAACCTTTTTTGTGGCAGTTGTCAAGCAAGCACAGTGATCTTTGAGTGATCTTTCCTCAGTGGAAGGGTTTTTTTTGCCAGAAAACTGAAATAAGTGCTGTCAAAAAATAAACTGTCAAAAAATCACAACCACATCACACAGGATGCTGCAAATGGCTGCAAATGTGGGCTGGTTGCCAAATGCCCAAAATGACATTGTGTGACTATGGGGAGATTTGCCTTTGTCAGAACTTTAAAAAGGGATCCCAAATAGCTCAGAGTAGGCCTGTCGTAACTTCAAACATCCACTGACTAGTCATTAAGTGAGGACTACCTATGAAAGACAACCCTTGAATTCAAAACATATGTAGCAGGAAAATAACAATAATTTGAATTATAGTAAAATAATTCTGATAATATTCTAGACTTTACAGAGCTTTTCAAAGGAGATTATAATTACAGATAATTATCAACCTAATTTTCTCTTCATTTTAATGAAGTTTCAATCTAATTGGTGCATTTTATTTACTTGACAGTAATGAGTATTTGGTTGTATTTTTTTTTAATGCTTTCCTCTCCTTGAAAATTTCTTTTCAGATTCAGTTTCCTGATAACATCCTAGAAATTAACCTGGAAATGTTCCAATCTAAAAAAAGAAGCACATTTTAAAGTGAGGAATTACTGCTTACCAGTCTGAGACTCAAAAGGCCGGCTTTCATTTTTAAGATGTACCTAATAATGGGAGGTATTGTCTGCAGACAATATTTTTTGCAGACAGCACTATTGCGACCCCTTTTTTCCCCCCACATCCATCCGTTGGCTTTTCAATGCCCATGTCTGCAGGAAAAGTCTTGCATTTGTCCAGTTTACAATCTGGCATATAAAGAATGGTGCACTTGTGGGGGAGATTGCAGGCTGAATGCTCTCATGTTGTTTATCACCATGGGGAGGACTCTAAGTAGTATATTTTTCTCTTAGTACAGCTTTCTCCCCCCCCCCCACACACACACTGAGTTAAAGGCATATGCAATTGTAAAATTGTAAAAGGTAGCCTGGATTTCCAATCTCCCACATCAAGCTGGATTCTACAGTCTTTGGAGCTGTTTAGTAGGGTGCCAAATGGAAACCACAATCAATTCTAAGCAGTTCATTAAAGTGGTCTGGAAAGACAAAACTAAGATAAAAAGGCACAAATATTGCAGAAAATACACTATGACATGTAAGTTACGTTAACCGTGAACATTTGTTTGTATACATTAGCCCCTACTACAGTAATTATTTAGTAATTACAGTAAAATTAACTATCAGAAGTACAGTTAGCTTCAGTAATCCCATTTATCATTTCTTCAGGTTGCTCCAATTGCTCTACACTGATCTGCCAAAAAAGTTTTTGAAGGATTCACTTGTAGCTTTATAATTATTCTACCATATTTCCTTCCTTCCTTGAATATAATAGAGCTGGAGGTCTTCTAGTCCAGCCCCCTGCTACAACAGGAGAGCCTATATCAGTGGTTCTCAACCTGTGGGTCGCGACCCCATTTGGGGTCGAACAACTGTTTCACGGGGGTCGCCAAACACGGCAGTCCGCCATTCCCCCCCATTTCCCCTTGGTCATCACGCACGCGCCGCGCATGCGCGGTTTGGTCCATCACGCGTGTGCCGCGCATGCGCAGCGCAGGTCGGGGTCGCGCCGCGCATGGGCGGCGCAGGTGGGGTCTCAGCCTGAAAAAGGTTGAGAACCACTGGCCTATACCATCTCAGACAAGTGACTGTCTAGCCTTTTCTTAAAAATCTCCAGTGATGGAGCGCCCACGATTTCTGCAAGCAAGCTGTTCTATTGGTTAATTGTCCTCATTGTCAGGAAGTTTCTCCTTAATTCTAGATTGCTACTCTCTTTGATCAGTTTCCAATCACTGTTTCTTGTCCTGCCCTGTGGTGCTTTGGTGAATAACATGGCCCCCTCTTCTTTGTGGCAGCCCCTCAAATACTGGAATACTGCTATCATGTCTTCCCTATTTCTTCTTTTCTTGCAGTCCTGCAGCCGTTCTTTGTATGTTTTAGTCTCCAGGGCTTTGATCATCTTAGTTGCTCTTCGATAAATTTTTTTCCAAACTCTCAACATCTTTTTTGTGATATGGTGACTAAAATTGGCTGCAGTATTCCAGGTATGGTTTTACTAGGGTTTTATAAAGCGGTACTAATACCTCATGTGATCTTGATACTATGCCTTTGTTTATACAACCCAGGATTGTATTGGCTTTTTTGGCTGCTGCTGCACATTGCTGGCTCATGGTTAAGTGATCGTCCACTAGGACTCTAAGGTCTCTCTCACAGTTACTTTACTTGTATCTTTGATTTTTCCTGCCTAAAAGTAAAACTTTGCTTTTCTCCACATTGAAACTCATTTTGTTGGATAGGGCCTATTATTCAAGTTTGTCAAGATCTTTTTGGATCCAGAGTTTGTCTTCTGGGGTGTTGGCTACTCCTGCCAGTTTGGTGTCATCTGCAAATTTGATGAATTCCCCTTCAATTCTCTCATCTAAGTCATTGATGAAGATATTGAAGAGTACTGGGACTAAAACGGAACCTTGTGGTACCCCACTGCTTACTTCTCTCCATGTGGATGCAGTGCCATTTGCCAGCCAGCTACACAGCCATCTGGTGGTGATGTCGTCTATTCCAGATTTTTCTAGCTTACCAAGGAGTAGGTTGTGGTCTACTTTATCAAATGCCTTACTGAAGTCTAAGTATACTATGTCCACAGTATTTTGCTGGTCTATTAGTTTAGTCACTTTGTCAAAGAATGAAATAAGATTGGTTTGGCATGATATGTTTTTAACAAACATGTGCTGGCTACTAGTTATAACTTTGTTTCTAGTTGGTTGCAGATCTGTTTTTTGATTATCTTTTCTAGGATCTTCCCAGGTATTGATGTTAAATTGATTGGTCTGTAGTTTCCTGGGTCCGTTTTTTCCCCCCTTTCTTGAAGATGGGAACCAGAACAGCCCTTTTCCAATCCTCAGGTACTTCCCTGTGCTCCAGGATTTTTGAAAGATGTGGTGCAATGGTTCTGAGATAACAACTGCCAGCTCCTTCAGAAGTTTGGGATGTAATCTTTGGGCCCTGGCGATTTATATTCGTCAAGGTTGGATAGGTGTTCTCTTCCCATTTTCTTGCTTATTTTAATTATTGTTTCTAATTTGTCTTTTGCAGTGTTTTTTTGGTATGTTGTGCTATAGTTTCTTTTTGTGTAAAGACTGATGCAAAGTATGAGTTAAGCAGCTCTGTTCTCCATTGTATTTTTTCCTTGCCATCTTCTCTCATTAGTAGACCTACAGTTTCCTTGACTTTTTTCTTATTAATATGTTTGAAAAAACTTTTTTTTATTATCCATGATTTTTGTTGTAAGTCTTTGTACGTTCTGAGCCTTTGTTTTCCTGACTTCATCTTTGCATGTTCTGGCTGTCTGCTAATAATCGGTCTTAGTTATGTGCCCCTTTCCATTTTTTGTATTTGTCCTTTTTGTCTTTCAGTTTGTCAGAGAGATCTTTGTGCAGCTATGCTGATTTCTTCTTGAATTTCTTGTTTTTCTTTTTCAGTGGTATTGTGCTGGTATGGGCTTTTATGATCACATTTTTCAGAGTTTCCCATGCTTCTTGAGTTGTTTTCCCCTTTAGGATTTTCATCCATGGGATCTTTGCTAAATTTTCTCCAAGTTTATTAAAGTCAGCTCTTTTGAAGTTCAAGAGACTGGTTGGGTTATTTTCTCTGCTAGTGTTTGCGTTATATTAAATTCCAGTATGACGTGGTCATTTTCACCCAAGGTTCTGGCAACTTCAACTCCCTCTATCACTTCTTCTCTATTAGTTAGAATTAAGTCTAGTAAGGCTTTACGTCTAGATCCCTCCTCCGCCTTTTGGATGACAAAGTTGTTGGCTAGGTTGGTTAGGAATCTGTTTGATCTCCCACTCATTTAGATTCCCTTCTATTACACAATTTTTCCAGCTATGTTTAACTTTTGTAAGCTGCAATTTCTTTGCTATTGCTGCAAAACACAAAAGACTTTAAACCACAAATTGCTAGTTTCATTGATGGACTTTTTTTTTCTGACGTAAAAGCTATACCCAGATTTTTTAAAAAAAGAAATTCAGAGTCTTTTTACCATCCTACAGAAGCTAGCTTAGCAATTTAAAAGGAATCAAACCTTTATAATTTAATCAGTTGCAAAGCTTAGTACCCTTTTTTTCATAATCAAACTGCTTCTTTACAGTTGTTTCTACCTGTCCCACTAGTCTAAAAGGGCACACTCTGAATCCTCTCAATTAAAGAATATCATCTGAAGGAACTTTGGAAATGTGCCTTTTCTGTTGCAGTGCCTACAATGACATCTTTCCTGAGATTAGAACTGGCTTTTCCCAAAGCATTGAAGAGTTGGGTATACTTCAGAGCCTAGGAACTGAAAGGTTTAATGGCCCTTGGAAGGGTTTCTGTAGATTGCTTTGCCTAGGTTAATCCTCAGTAACCACTGTAGCTTTTTGAGATTATAGATAGGTAGAGATAGATAGATGATATAGACAGACAAATAGATAGACAGATGGATACAGTATATATACTGTATCCATCTGTCTATCTATTTGTCTGTCTATATCCAAAGTTCCTTCAGATGATATATATATGTGTGTGTGTGTGTATTTTATATACAGTATATATAGATATAGATAGATGGTGTGTCCTAGGGAGCCATTGGATTTCTTGTAGACTAAGACATCCAGGAAGGGAAGTTGGTTATTAGCTTCTGTTTCCATGGTGAACTGTATTTTGGGGTGTAGGCTGTTGAGGTGTGTGAGGAAGTTGTCCAGTTTTTCTTTCCCATGTGGCCAGATTATGAAGGTGTCATCTTCGTATCTGAGCCAGAGTTTGGGTTTGTGATCCGATTTTTCTAGAGCTTGGGTTTCAAAGTGTTCCATGTAGAGGTTTGCAATGACAGGTGAGAAGGGTGATCCCATTGGTGCTCCTTCTATTTGTTTGTATTTTTGTATTTTACATGCGAGAAAACCCGAATAACCAAAGACCTACATACAAACACCCACGAAAACCTCAGAATATATATAAATTAGTAGCTTAAGTGCTTAGTAAAGTTCATTTTGATTTGTTTCCCTTCTGTTGGACCACAAAATTCTGGACTGTACACAACAATCAGCACAGAGAAGGGTAGCTTATGATGAATATCTTACCAGGGGAAGAAAATGACTGTAGTGGTTGATCTTCCATTGGGACCTGGGCTACTTTACTTGATTAGCTAATGTAATGCAACTTCTATCCTCTGGGATTTTGACCAGTGTTAAATCTCCCTCTAGGCATGTAACTTTCAGTGGGTCATTCCAGCCTTGGAACAGCTGAGTCACAAAAGGGAGCAGAGTCAGACAAAATGATTTAAAAATGTGGGTGAAGGACAAACTTTAATTAAGTAGTTCTGTTATTATAGCTAGTTAATTATTTCATAGAACTATGCAGTACATCAGTTGCACATGGCTCAAGTGTTACTCAGCTGAAGAGCCAGTTCAGTGAGGTGACACAGCTGCTGGTCTAGAAACCAGGAGAGGATGAATTCCACAGTAGTTCCCCCTTGGAAACAAAAGCCACTGGGTGACTTTGGGCTAGTCACTCTCTCTTAGCCCAACCCACCTCACAGGGTTGTTGTTGTGGAGAAAATAGGAGGAGGGAGATTTGGCATGTATGCTGCCTTAACAAAAAATAAAGACAGGATAAACCATAGCTAAACTGGAGTTGAAGTCATGAAATCCTGCCTCTTTAAACCCACCTACAGAGGTATTTAAAAGACTGTACATACATCATTTTGAATTTTCAGTATTTCTACATACATACAAAACCCCCTTTGCCACATACAATTATATAGTTTGGTTTGGTTCATAAATGATCAAGTATAATGTTTTGAACTTATTCATTTTTTAAACAATGTAAACATTTAAGTCATAATTCACTTTTTTCAGCACTGTTGTAACTTCAAGCAGTCACTAAACCAAGGCCATAAGTTGGGGTTTACCTATATACAAAATCTGCACCCAGCTGCTGCCTGGACCAAGTCCACTATATCTGAAGTAATCTGAATGAGTCCCTTAAATTTACATTATTTACAGTATTTCTGGAAGCTGGAAACTATGGGCCAGTGAGCTTAACATCTGTAGTAGTGATGTTAATGGAATTACTCCTGGAAAAAAAAAAGGATTAATGAACATTTAAAAGTGCACAATTTGATGGACCCAAAGTAGCATGGCTTTACTGAGTGCAGATCATGTCATACTAACCTGATTGACTTTTTAAACGGTGTCACAAATGTTTTGGATGAAGAGGGTACTGTAGGCATAGCTGATCTGAATTTTAGCAAAGCATTTGATACAGTGCCATGTAATGTGCTCATAAAAAAAGTTGTACAGGCTAAGGCTTAACCACTCGGTGTTTCGATGGATAGGAGGGTTGGCTCAGGAATTCATCCCAGTGTGTGATTGTTAATGGGGAATGAAAAAAGGCAGCAATGGCTGAAGGTGAGGCACGGAGGAGGGAAGGAGATGGAGAGTGGAAGGATTCTTATGTTCTTTTGTGACTTTTAAAGTTCTAGGATTTTGCAATGAGGGCTTTGTAGAACACAAAGCCCTCATTGCAAAATCCCAGAACTTCAAAGTTGCGTGTTTGGCAATTTCTATTTGGCTGATGGCTGATGTCTCGTGTTAGCTTCTATTGCTCTGCTGTTGTTAGCTGTAAGTTTTGCTGCAAGGGATTTTGAAGTATTTTTCTCCTGAATGGATTTTGCCCATAGCATTCCTTTACTTATGAATGGAGCCATTTGGGGAGGTTGCCTTAGATGGCAGCCAGTACTTACATTTTTTTTCTTCCTTAAGTGCCGGCTGCGCTCCTTACTTTCCTTTCTAGCCAGTAGCTAATTCTTAAAGGGGAATGTGCCCTTTTAAGCTAGTTCACTCAGCAGCTTGTCTTTTCTGTCTCTGGAGGCCTTTCCTTGTTTGATCAATATATGGAAGAGGGAAAATATGGGGGGGGGTTTCAAATTCTTTCTTCAGAAGGAGATGGGAATGAGAAAAAGGGAGGCAGGGAAGGGAGGGAGGAAAGGAAGTCCCGCCTTAGCACTTGGCCACCAGCAGCTCTGCCATTGATTTTGCTTGTCAAAAGGTTGCAGAAGGGGATCACATGACCCTGGAACACTGTGACCATTATAAATATGAATCAGTTGCCAAGCATCCAAATATAAATCACATGACCCTGGGCATGCTGCAATGGTCATAAGTGTGAAAAATGGTCATAAGTCATTTCAGTGCAATTGCAACTTTGAACAGGTTTTTTCTTTTGGTCATCAAGTTTTTGACACCTTGCTAGGTGGTACTCGAATATTGCCATATCCTAAAAGTGGTACAATCGGTAAAAAGGTTGAAAAGCCTGCTTTACACTCCTCTCTAAGGGGTTTACAGAGTCAGCCTTTTGCCTCCAACAATCTGGGTCCTCATTTTACCAACCTCGGAAGGATGGAAGGCTGAGTCAACCTGGAGCTGGTGAGGACTGAACTCCTGGCAGTGAGCTGAATTAGCCTGCAATACTGCGCTCTAACCACTGCGCCACCACGATTCATGGATCTCACAGAAGGATTGCTAGATAAGGTTTGTGTTTTCGCGGATGACACAAAAGTATGTAATAAGAGTTGATGTTCGTAACATAAAAAACTATTTGGCACTGCTGGAAAACTGGTCAAAATTGTGGAGACCCTAACTCTCAGTGTTGCTGTTATGGGAAAACCAGAGGAGGGAGGAGCATTATGTACGTTCGCCACTATGAGTTATTTATAAAAAAAAAAAGGTGGGACAAAAACCTAATAAATAAATAAATAAATAAGCTTGGTAAGGTTCTAAAGCAAAACTTTAATAAATTAATATGCACACCCAGCAGAAATACAAAAAGACAACTGAAAACCACAAAGCCATTTTCATTCATTCAGTGTTGCCATCTCTAACTGGAAACACACTAAAAGGCTTTTCTTAAAATAGCAATCAGAATACGTTTCTGCTACATGAAAATGTATTCCAGCAGTTAAACAAATGTTATGGTATCCAACAAAAATTATCCTTCAAGTAGGAAAAGAATGATAGGAGATGTCAATAAACATTGAGAGATTCTGGTTCTCTGGAGTTTGTTCCCCCCTCCCCCTCTGAAAGATCAGAAACCAATTACAAAACAGAGCAGAAAACCACCACAGACTGACACTGAGAAACATGCTAAATCACAGTCACAAACTATTTCAGAATGCAGATGCTGACTCCTTCTCCTGCGCCCTTAATAGGAGAAGCCTCACAAAAGAGGGGAGCAAGAAGCAGATCAAGTTTAACAGACTTTCTGGACTAGGATAAAACAGCCCACAGCTATAAATCCCGGGAAGCAGAGCATACGATCACCTCTCCCCAATATTTTCTGTATGGGCAAAAGCAACCTAATAAAAACACCTTTCATACAGCACAACCTCACAATAAAAATTCAGCTGCAGGAGCTGGCTCAATTATTCACAGTCTTCCCGATTTTTCTCGCCATCCGCTAGAAACACTTGCACACGTACTCCAAGTTCAAAATAAAATGTCTTCATTTTTTATAAGCATCTCCACCACCAATCTCTGATAACGAATATCGTTCAGGGCAGCCATTGCATCTAGCCCGGGCGCTCGCATGAGGGTTGGTCCGAAAACAATGCCAAGATTTTCTGCATTCATGAGGTTCTTTTTTTCATGGAGAGTTACCCTGGAACAAGACAGAAGGCGATTAAAATGCGAGCTATCAAAAGCCTGGATGAGCTGTGATTGTGACCTCGTCGACCCAGAAATGAAAAGGGTCACGTGAAATACAAATTAAAGATAGCTTGAATGGTCGTAACCACAACCTTTGTGCAAAAACTAAAATTCTCAGTCTTCCCTAGCAAACAGTTATGGAAATGCTCCAATAAGGCTGATAAAGAATGATGGGTAAGGCAACAACCATAAGGCAGATTGAAGGGAGGAACAAAATAAAATATTAGATGCCTTTTGAATAAGGTACTGGAGCTAATAAAGGGTGATTCATTCCCCCCACCTCTCTTTCTGATACGGCATACACTCTGTCTGCATAGATCTACAGTTCCTACTACCGGTATCTCCCATGTGAAAGCACCCAGCAACAATGAGTCTGATCTTCCTATGTAGGCAGACTGGAATGTCACAATTGTCAGAGTGAAACATGTGGAATGGCCAGCTAGGCCAAGAAGTTGTCCCAAAAGGCTGTGTTCTTTAAAGCACAGAGTCACTTAACTCAAATGCAACACTTATCCTTGTCAACCCTTTAAAAATAAAATAAAATACTTCAGTCCATCTCTCTCTCTCCCTCTCCCTCTCTCTCTCTCCCTCCCTCTCCCTCTATTCCTTGCACATCATAGACAACTGCCAACATAGCAGGGTATTTCATCAGCTGCCCATCATTTGTAGTCAACAGGAATAGGTATGCTTTGGACAAGTCCTTGTATTAATCAGGATCTCTTAGATCAAACTTAATGTCTTAATAAAGGAGATCTTTCCTTTTTCTCTCATATAATAATACTAGAATTCAGAATCATTGAAGAAAGGTGAATGATGAGACATTTCAGGATACAAGGAAATATTTTTCATGCAGCATCTACTTATATTATGGATTGGGCAAATGCGTGCCAGGTGAGGATTTTAGTGTACTTATCTGTGATTGGAAGCAAAGTAACTCTGAAGACAGGATGTTGGTAAAAATAGTAGAAAATTGCTATTGTTCTCTGGCTGGCTATTGGCAGAAAGAGGAGACTGAGCTAGGTGGCCTTTTATCCAACATTACTGTTCCTTTATTTATTTAATCCACCTACCTAGTGCAAGGTTCTTTCACTTTTGGGTCCAGTTCTAACATGGTACAGGTGTTCTCACAAAATGGTAGATATGGTGCACCCATATACCAGCAGGCAAACAAATTGCTGGCCTTCAGCACTCAATATTTTAGTTGCTAACAATGGTTTTGGGTCTAATACTCAAGATGTTACCAGAAATATTTTATTCTTATGACTGGTGCTATGCTTTGCAACATGGTAGCTTCTTACTCATGAAAATTACAAAATAAAATTAGACCAAGAGCTTGACAATCACCAAGGAAGGTAATGGTCAGTCCATTGCACCCTGATACCACAATGGGGACTAGACTGACACCCTATTTTCTATATGGTGAACTAGATCAGGGATCCCCAACCCCCGGTCTGTGGCATACCAGCAACCGGACCACGCAAAAACAAGTGAAGCCCCATCCGCTGGATCCAAGCAGCACACGAAACCATGTCCCCTCTGGTCCATGGAAAAATCTTTCTTCACAGAACCGGTCGCTGGTGCCCAAAAGCTTGGGGGCCTCTGAACTAGATGTTTCAAAGCCATGAACAAGGCAGGGAGAAGAGGGAGGGGAGTCAAGGAGAGAAATCTCCCAACTTTTGCTCTTGTTCCGCTTGGAGCAGTCTTCTCTCCAAAGAGCTGTCTACTTCCTGCTACACTTTGGAAAAGATCTTGATCATTCTTTATGGGACGGTATCGTTTAGTTCAGCAGTTCTCAACCTGTGGGTCGTGACCCCTTTGGGGGTCGAATGACCCTTTCACAGGGGTCGCTTAAGACCATAGGAAAACACATATTTCTGATGGTCTTAGGAACTGAGACACCGCTCCTCTATTCGTCTCCGCACGGCTTCGAGCTGAGGGTCGTTGCAGTGCCAGATTTGTTTCCGTCGAGCATCTCCTAAGGGAGGCCGCGCTGCTTCGCGGCCCTTTCCGCGGAGGAGGCTGAACTAAGCTCTGCTGGCACTGTCGCCCTCTTGGCTCTCTCTCTCTCTCTCCCCGCCTGGGTGCTTCTCCAACCAGGCAGGGCAGAGCCAGCGGAGCGGCCTTCCTGCCCCCCCGGCCAGCTGGAGCCGGGTAGGCCGACAACCTTTGGAAGTGAGGCAAGGACAGGCGAGGCACGCTGAGCCCCGGGCGTGGTGGGTATGTGGGCGGCATCGGTGTGCGCTTGGAGAGCCCTTAGGATTGGGGGTCACAACAACATGAGGAACTGTATTAAAGGGTCACGGCATTAGGAAGGTTGAAAACCACTGGTTTAGTTTATTGTGTTTTAAAACACGTATTTGGATGTTACTTGTAAACAAGTTTGAAAAGATTTATGTTCGGAAAAATCAACATATACATAAATAAAAGCTATTTTGAGACTACTAATATACCATTATGAATTCCACAGGAGGATAGAAGTCTAGAAGTGAATAACACCATGTGCCTTTATAAAAGGTTACACTTGCCTCGTCTATACTCATGACATAAAGCAATAAAAATGTAATCCAACTACTTCCAAAGCCACTATAGAAAGACAGACCTCCACAGATCCCACACCTTCTGCCTCTAGTTAATGGGCACAGTAGGAACAGCTGCCCCCTCCCTGTTTCTGTTTGAATGGCATAACATACATATAAACTGCTGTCTTGAGAGGCTATGATTTGCTTTATGGTGGCTAATTGCCTATTTCAGAAAAAAAAAACCCTCACATTTGTAAATTAGTTTTTGAGCAGACTAAACAAAAGCTCTAATGGATATTACTGATTTACAGCTCAAGATAAATGCCATTAAGGATTTAGTCGTTACATAACTAAATTTCCATTATTGGAAAGTTCATGAATTATAAAGAAAAGATTAAAAACCCATCCCAGAGGCTCTGTTTAATGTGGAATTAAATCATGCCAGACACCTATAACAACAGAAGGGAGCTGTAAGTTTGGGAACAAATAGTTCTGAAGTTAGACAACTCTGCCCTGAATTGACTTTTCAAGCTGATATTTTAAAGGGCCGGAGTCAGATGAGCAGGATTCTGTCCCTCCAACTGCAAATTCAGATGCCTCCAATGAAATAATTACAGTGATGAAGACCCAAGAGAAGGTTACTTCCAACAATGAAGCAGGGGCTCTCACAGACATGTTTAGAGAGCTCGGCCAACACGCCAGGTTGCCTACCCCTGGTCTAGGAGGACCCCCCCAAATTGCACATAACGTTGAATAGGGGAATGCAATCCCATTAAGGACCACTAGAACTAAGAGAGCTAAGTATCCACAGTTATTTGGTCTTATCAGGTTTAATTTTGAGCCTATTCTTCCTCATCAAATTCATCCCTGAAGAGCCTCCAGGAACTGGAATATGACTTCAATAGCACAACATGGTCAACCAGAGGTCAAAATATACAGTTGAGCATCATGACTGCCTTGATGATCAGTAGATGTCTTTGCCCAACAACTTTATCAATATGTAGATAAGAGAGGTGAGAGCATCAAAATTTCAGGCACTCTGAAAACCAGGGGTTGTTTCAGAAGGATACCATGATTAATGGTACCTAGGATTGCTGAGAGATCAAGAAAACCTAGGATGATTGAATCATGTCTATCCTGGCTCAGCCAGAGGTTATTAGCAAGAAGCCATGTATATAGCGATCAATGGATTTTTAAAAATGGAAGCGGTTAGCCCAAGAACTTGGAACAAAAAAAGCTTGGTGGGCTTGAGATATGGACAAATCCTTTCATTTACTACCTCTTCAAATGTGCCATAAGATAGCGTAATGTTTCACAGTGCGCAGGTGGCAGTAACTTCAGTGCTTCATGAAGTATTTCCAGCTGTTCATCAGGATCTGTGGTTTCTGAAATTGAAAGCCAAAAGCTTGCTTAAGCCAAAAGATGAACAAATTAGAGGAGCTGTGTTTTCTGATATAACACATTTTCAATATTATCCATGTGAATTATGTGCAAGGAAAGGAAAAGTAGATAAAGATTATATTATCCTTACTGTCAGGTGGAGAATAAACTTTTGCTGTCCTTGAACAGAAAAAAAGCATGGCTAGAGGTATTATTTACCTAAATAAGCTGACATACATGAGAAACAACCTTGTTTAATCCTGTTGCTATCTAAACCTAACATCTAGGCTGGCTAGATGTTAAAAACACCAAAGCTACAAACATATAGCTATCAAATGCAGAACCAATGACAGGAGGGCAAACTGTTCTTCATAAATTAAACACACCGCCTTCAAGAATGCTGCCACAAAATCTCTGATAATCAATTGCCCAATACTGTGTATACTGGTAATAGACTTTGCTATATCAGATTATTTTTTTTCTATTACTAAAAAAAATCGCTGAGCTCTTCAAAAGTTGGAATATGACTAGCCCTTTAAAGATGAGAAAATCTGGCCCTGCAATTTACATACATCCCTTGTTTCAAACAGACATAACGTGAACAATTTAGACCAATTTCATGGTAATAAAAGTACCCATTTGAGAAATGATATAATTTAAGGCTTACTTGCAGATTCTATGAATTTGGGGTAGGCATCGTATGTGATTAATGGAATTGGCAAGTCCCTGAAGTAGAGTTTAAGTGCACCGGTGATAATGTTGATATCTTCATACATATTCACGGAAATGTCTGCTTTTTCCCCATCTGTACATAAATAAAGAGGGAGGGGGACCCAAAATATAAAATGTACATGATATTAGCAAACGGAATTGTAATTTGCCATGATATTTTAAGACAGTACACAGACTGTTATACATACAACACAAGAGCAGAAACGAGGTAAAATACGTTTTGAAATAAAGACCCTGTTCTATAAACGGCACTTTTCAAGGTATATGTGGAATTGTTATCTGCAAAGAAAAAATATATAACGAGAAAATTGCCTGTGTTCACATTAGCTGGGCTCTGTGATTCAGCTGCAGTCTACTGCTGGCGACTTTAATTTCTGTTCTCACAGATTTGTAATTGGTGTCAATGAGATTTGGGCAGAGTTGTGCCTTTCAAATGCAAGATTTATTTTTTTAAATAAAAAGTGCCTTGACATAGAAAGTCAGACACAGAGCAAATAGATTTCTTCTTGTTTTGTTACCCCTACAATGGAATTGGCAGAATGAGAGATTATGGCATCCATAATCTCCAGCCATTAGAGATAGTGAGAAGCATAGCCCAACATGTATTGATGTCAGATTAGGAAAGGTTGCACAAAATCACATTTAAAGACAGCCTTCAACATTTTAAAACGAATAATAACCCAATTTTAGCCTCATTAGCAAATTAGCACAGATGACAGAAAATGACAGTCACCTCCTAGTACTATTCATGAGTTAAGTCAGATGACTATAACTAAGTAATTGGAGCGTGACTCAAGAAGTTAGAAGGCTGGGTTGACAACTGGCAGGCTCATGTTCCAGACCTGGTTGCTGCTGCGGGTGGGGTGAGCTCCTGTCATATGCTCCAGGTCCTGCCGAGCCCACAGTTCAAAACCAGGCGACTGCAAGTAGATAAATGGGTACCACTTTGGTAGGCAACCTTATGGGGATACTGAACATCCCCTGGGCAATGGTGTCATCACTGGCAGATCCTTTCACCACGCAAGCACGTTGGTGCTTCTGACACGGAAGTAGCAGTAGTACTAAGTAATCACAAATTGCATTTTAAAAGCTTTTTAAAGCCATTCTTAGAACCCAAAAATAATTCTCCAGACTTTTTTTTGGAGAATGAGCTGTGAAATAGCTGAGATCTAAGCAGCTACTTAAAGGCCCAAATAGTTCAAATATATCTAGTTTGTTTTTAATTATTTCTTTCCTGGACCACTGATCTAACCTACCCAGTACATCATGTCACAGCATCCTAAGCTCATGCAGGTTAAAAAATGCTTCATATTTGGCGCTGCCGAGAGGACTGCTTTCAGAGGAGCAAATCAACTTCCTACTAGTCATACAATATTAATTCACTGGATTCTAGCAAATACGATAGAGGTAATTATTATGGTAAGCACTGAGTAAAGAACATACCTCGATCAAAAGCCATTTTGACATCTTCAATTAGGTCGCTGAATCCCGATACTCGGTAGAGTCCTTCAGAATTGAGTCCTTTTAAAATTAAAATCATTACTAGATTAAGCAATCGTTGCTTCTGATAGACATGCACTTTATGGTTAGCAGTACATAAATCAGAGTTCATTTTTTAAAGCTGTAACTTTCTTACTCAGCATAATGTAAAATCGGCTTTCAATTATTCTGTGCAAACGTATTTATAACATTTCTGGAATAAGAAAGATGCCATATATGCATATGTACATTCTCATCATGCTTTTCCCTTTTAAGGTAAAACAGCTTTACACAAAGTACAGATAAGAAGTAATAAACATTAAGCCAAAGAAATTATGTGAAATTAAAGCCAAAATGGGTTCTGGCCCATCTGGTGACATCCATGACATATAAAAGATTGTGATGTAATATAAGATAGGGGATGTTAAAAAGCATTAATTAACAAATGAAATGAAACTAACAATAGATATTCGGTGTGTCTTTGAAACTAAGAGAAAAGAAAGGGATGTGATGAAGGCTGTTTCTGCTTGTGAAATGGAGCTGATGATGAATGCAAACATAGAAGTGACATTGGAGGTTTACTTATGAATGAAAGGGCTAAAATATACATAAAATATTATTTGATGTCAGTTGTAATTACAGGATCGTAAAAAGGGAGTGTTTTTAGGTTGCTGAATGTATATATTCGTTTCGATGAAGTCCCATTCGCCATCTTCAGGCTAGTGTTTTTGGCTTCGTGCTTCTAGGAGCAATGTGTGATCATAGCTGTTTCTTCCTTTTAACTGCCAGTGGGGGTATGAACTGATTGGGTGGGAGCTTGGCTGTGTTCTGATTGGGTGGAGGTGTGTTCTGATTGGTTAGGGGCTTGGCTGTGCTCTGATTGGATGGGGGGTTGGCTGTGCTCTGATTGGATGGGGGAGTGTTCTGTTTGGGTGGGGGCTTTGTTGTGCTCAGGTTAGTCTGAGTTGCAGGGAGATTTGAGATGGTGAGCTGCGTTGCTGTTGTTTGGTTTCGCGTTCATGGTCGTGCCTCATCTTCATGGTGGGTGTCAGTTTGCTTCATGTATGGATTGGTGGGGTTTAAAGTGGCTAATGATGCAGCTGTGGTCTGGCTTCTGGTTTGTGGTCATGCCTCATCATCGGTGTGGGTTTGGGTTTGCTTTTTGCGCGGATGTCACCACCACCACGCTCCTAGAAGCACGAAGCCGAAAACATCAGCCTGAAGATGACGAATGGGAATTCGTTGAAACGTCGCCAAGACATTTCCAATTTTACACGGGAGAAAACCCAAATAACCAAAGATAGATAGATAGATAGATAGATAGATAGATAGATAGATAGATAGATAGATAGATAGATGAATGAAATTAAGAATCCACAGGCTGGTGATAGTTGCATATTATGCTCCAGGGATAATGAAAGAACAAGGAATACATTTTGGGAAAAACTAGACAATATTCTGATAGAATGTAATCCAAGGGCGGGGGATTCTATTAAATGATGTGAACAGATGGGTGGAAATGTTATGAAAGCGTATAGAAAAACTGACTGGGCCATTTGGAAACTCCCAAAATAAATGAGAATATTGACTGTGAGCTATTTGCTCAGAAAAAATTGTCACTGTTTTGAATTGTGTTTATGTACAATCCATTTGTACCACACAGGAAAAGAATCAATCAAAGCACAATTGATCTAATTATTTATGTTAAAAGCGAAAGAATTGGTGACGAATATAAGATGTCTGAATGCCAGAAAGACCACTCTTGTGTCAACAATGGTGTGTGTGTGTGTGTGTGGTGGGGAAAGGGATTGTGGAAGGAAAAGAAAGAAGCAAAAGAAATGACAGTAAAAACAAAACCAGGTTCAGGAAGAGCAATGGGTCCTGCATAAAAAAGTATTAGAACAGTGGTTCTCAACCTTTTCTTTACCACAGACCCCCCTTAAATACCTTTTGTGGTCACGGACTGTGACCATGCACCCCCAAGACCAGGGGTAGGCAACCTCGGCTCTTTTATGACTCGTGGACTTCAATTCTAGGAGTTGAAGTCCACGAGTCATAAAAGAGCCGAGGTTGCCTACTCCTGCCCAACACTTAACTCAAGATTTAAACCATAACATTTCTTCAAGCCTTTGTGGACCCCCTGTGATGACATTGCAGCCCCCCAGGGTCTGTGGACCACAGGTTGAGAACCACTGTATTAGAAGACTGATTTGCCAAATAGAATGAAGGAAAAGTAGATGAAAGACTCTGAAAATAACCCTCGTACATTGGATGTTTATACCGATTTATATACATTTAAAATTATGTAAGTAACAAACAGACATTGTGAAGGAAGACTTGAAGGAGGAAATTTCTTTCTCACAAAAATGATTTCGCAAAAGGAATGTTAGTTCTCAGGGAGCATTAATATCATCCAAATCTAATGGAACAGTATCTCGGTACTATCAAAGAAAAGACAGCAATATAGGGATTGGCTTTATAATGCTCTTTTCCAAATGAATGGAATTTATATTTATTTTTCTCCAAGGCCACTGATAACTTTAGGACACCCTGGGTAAAACTAATTAGAGCAAACCCTCAGCTGAGTGAGATCAATTTAACAGGATGATTAGCAAGGCAACCAAATCAGTTAAGTATGCTTTACCTCTTGACTCAATTTCCCTAATGCACATGTCTACAACCATTGGTCTCTTTGTTAAGTGTACTTTGACTAGCGTAGTGAGATCACAGCTGTACACTTTTTTGACATGCTTCAAGTCTGGCTTGCAGTCATTGGGGACCATCTTGGAGCATTGTTTATGAACATTTAAGCCACAATCTGATGAAAGAAGACAAAAAGAAACGTTAGCCATGAGATTCGGTGCAATGAAATTATACCTGTAAACTATGCAACACACCCAAAGACACAGCTATAGTTGTGCGGATTTATGCAGGATGTGAAGGGAGCAACACAGAATCCATTCTCTCTTAATTGCAATGTCACATTTTTGCAGGTAACTAGGTTTGGGATCCCTGTCAGTTTAATTTCTTAAATTCTAGTGCACTAAATTAAAGAACCAGGTCATTTATTAGTACAGCTGGACGATTTTGCCAGTGGCAAAATACGTTTTTAGCTTTGAAGCTTTCAAAGCCTGGCAGCAGAACAAATAGGTTGCATTTCTAGCTACCGGTACCTACCATAAATTTTGTGGACACATTCAAAAGACTTGTGAAGCTATGCTCAGCAAGCTGTCTGAACATCCTCTAGCTCAAGGCAGAGCTTAGCTGTAGTTACTATAAAGCAGGAACAAGGTTTTTTTGCAAGGGCATCCTGTGCTGAAGTCATCCAATGTTGATTCTGGAATGCCCCACCCAAAGAGAGGCCATTCCACGTGCTGCTACTGGAACTCCTTTGAGATTCCGCAAACAGTCCCTTGTCCTTTCTTGATCCAAAGGGTTATGTTTTATCACCAACCTTTGCCCCTTCCCCCCCCACCCCGTGTGTATATGCATGTGAATCAAAGCAGAAACACTATTATGAAAAGTAATCATTTGAATTCATTGCTGGTCTCCTTCAAAGCCTCTAAAACCAGCTATCCTCTTTATCTCATTATTGGGTTATCCGAATGTTTTGTAGTTTTCTCAGACCACCGAGGCAGAGGAGATTAGACCATATTTAATTTTATTAGCAGGCAAAAAGCTTCAAAAACGCTGCGAAGTAGATTTTCAGATACATTAAGCTAAAATGTCTCAGACGAGCTGCTCTTTCTCTTTCATTTCTAGAGCGCCACAGAAAAGATTTTATATTTAGGAGCAGAAAAAAAAATCGGCTTTAATGTTTTCCAGTGAAACTGAAATAATGTGTTTTTATTAATGCATGAGCAAACACAAGACCTACGAGCACTGTATTAAGGCTGCCCCAAGAGGATCTATTTCAAATATTTGCTGAGAGTACAATAAGAAGAGCTGTCACTTTCCTTTCTGCTGCTGATTTGATTTTTATCATCTCTAACTTTCAACCTGCTTATAATTCATGAAAATATACAGTTGCCAAGTATGCCTTATAGAAATATCAGTGTGTGTTAAATACAGGACCATCATATTTGTAAGTTACACTGGGGAAGAGTAAGTACTGTGTCAGGTTTAAGAACTAGCACAAATGAGGGAAAAAAGCTTATATGCTACTCCAAAAGACAACTAGAGAGCTCTAATAGTTTTAGGATTGCTGTGAAATTAGAACTGGATTGGAGGTTAAGTGTATGAAATAGGCTATTTCAGATATGCTCCATTTGGGCCCAATTCAAGGGCAATTTAGGATCTGGGAATATACTATATATACTTGCTCAGAATATAGGAAAAGATGTATTTGCTGTTCTTTACTGTATATGAGCTTATCTCAATTCAACAAAAAACGCTATGAGAATAATCAAGATGGTACATTTCATTTCTTCAGTAGATATAACTGAAAACACAGATTTCCAACTAGACCCCAGGGTTACATTTGCCATCTTATAGCAGAATTTCTAAAAAGAAAGCTCTACACTCTTGTTTTGAAATAACAGGACAACCCATCACTTATGAAATTCAAGAAATCTGCCTGGCCAACAGTTCAGACTGTTCTTGAAGAAAAGTACAGCATTTATATTTTTATAAAAGTACAAATGTATAAATGTATGTATGTATGTACGTATGTATAAATAAAGTAAGGTAAGTAAGTAAGTAAATAGTACAGCTTTTTAAACAGAGTTGCTTAAGATGGGAGGCCATATTTATTTATTTATTATTTTGACTTATATGCCGCCCTTCTCCTCAGACTCAGGGCAGCTCACAGCAAATAATACAAGTACAAAATATAAATCAGTTAAAATAGTAGTATACAATATAAAAAACTATAAAACTATACCCACTCATACAACATACAGTCCCAATCAAAGGCCCAGGGGCAGAGCGCAGCTCACACGCCCCAAGCCTGTCTGCATAGATGTGTTTTTAAGAGTTTTTGGAAAGCTAGGAGGGAGGAAGCAGTACGAACCTCTGAGGGAAGTTGATTCCAGAGGGCTGGGGCAGCAACAGAGAAGGCCCTAACCCTAGGTCCCGCCAAACGGCATTGTCTAACGGACGGGACCCGTAGGAGGCCAACCCTGTGTGCCCTAACCAGTCGCTGGGATTCATGGGGCAGAAGACGGTCATATATACCGTAGGTAGTCCTTGATTTATGACCACAATTGAGCCCAAACTTTCCATTGCTCAGTGAGAATGAGTTGGTAAGTGAGCTTTGCCCCATTTTATGACCTTTCTTCCCACAGTTTCTAAGTGAATCACTGTGGGTGTTAAGTTAGTTAACACGGTTGTAAAAGGAATCCAGTTTTTCCATTGACTTTGCTTATCAGAAAGTCGCAAAAGGTGATCACCTGACCTTGGGACACTGCAACTGTGATAGGTATGAGCCAGTGGCCAAGTGTACAACTTTGACCACATGACCATGGGGATGCTGCAATGGTCATAAGTGTGAAAAATAGTCCTTTTTGAGTGCCTTTGTAACTTTGGTCACTAAGTAGATGGTTGTAAATTGAGGATTACCTGTAAATCTTTGAAACAAATAAATTGGGGCCTCCCTAGCTTTATTCCAAGGATGTAGTCCGTAGGCTGGCTGAAAGAGAAAGGAGTGGAGATCTAGAAGAGAGTAGACAACTGAAAATTTGCCACTCATGTTTTCTTTCTTTTTTTGATTATAATTTTATTAGTTTTTTACACAAACATAAGTCATTCAATAGTTGCTAAACAGTGTGGTGTCTGGGTTACACTTGTAAAAACAGTCCTTAACAATTAATTTCTATAGTCTGTATTTCATATGTTAATTTTGTTTACTTTCCTCTTTCCCTAAAAACATCCTTTTTTGCAAACATTGCATTAATACAATTGTTATTGTTTTAATAACTGACAATTTAGTATATATTTTTTCCAATATTCCTAAAAAATAATCATCATGTTAATACATTTCTTTTCTTTCCATTCATTTGGATTGCCTTATCATCAATCCTGTTACAGTCCTTATTTTAGTTTATTTCTCCCACCAAATTCTGAGTATTTTTACTGGTAGCAATTAGTTACATTTACGTTGACAGACTTGATTCTATTTTTTCCATATAAGCCATCTCACATTTTTGTGTTTCTTAAGTATTAAATATAAAAGTAAAAAGAGACGGGAAGAGAAAAAGAATGAGAGAAAAAAATACAAAAGAATAGAAGAAAGCAGTTGTAACAGAACAGAGAAAATAACATAGTACTTAAAATATATATCTCTCCTAGCTTAGTATTATTTATTTTTTCAAATTTCTAATTCTTTTTAATCATAGTTAAAAATATATTTAATCTTTAAACATTCTATTCAATAAATCTAGTCATCTAATCCCTTAACTCTAATTCAAAACATTTTATATATATATTATTATTATTTATTATTTATTCGGATTTGTATGCCGCTCCTCTCCGAAGACTCGGAGAGTCTTATATATTTTTCTTGAGTTCAGTCACCTTTAAATATCTAAAATATTTCATCCTTCTTAAAGTGTTCCAATATTCCTAAACAATCATCATCATATTAATACATTTCTTTTCTTTAAAAAAAGAAAATGAAAAAGAGAGGAAAGCAATAACAAAACATAAGAAATAATATAGTACTTAGAATATATATCCCTCCCAGATTAATTGTATTTATTTTCTCGAATTTCTTATTCTTTTTAATCATAGTTAAGAATATAGTAGTTAATCTTTAGACATTCTATTCAAATAAATCTAGTAATCTAGTTCCTTAACTCTAATTCACTTATATATATATATGTACTTTTCTTGAATTCAATCACATTTAAGTATCTAAAACATTTCATCCCTCTTAGAATGGTGTGTTTCAAATTTTTCCAATTTCTTTAACCATATTCAAACACATGTTTCTTTTTTAAATATTCTCTCTGATATGTCCCATTATCTTTTTTCTTAATCTCTTTTCTTTGCCCCAAATCTTTCTTGATCAATATACTTTGCTGGATCCAAAGGTTTTCCCATACGATCATAGGTGTTCCTGTAGATGTAGAAAGTAAATCAATATCTCTGTCCTGCGCACTTGCACTCTTTTTCCCATTAGAATCCATTTTCTTGTCTTCCAATTTGTTTTGTGATGTTGAAGTATAAATTGTCTTTCCTTCCACTTGAATTAAGTCATACTTAATTTTGTAAAAGTCCATCTTTAAACCTTTTCCCTCTGATTTATATTCCATCATTTCTGCTGTGTTCTCCTGAGGATTTTTTTTGAAGTGAGCTGAAATTGGAGATAAGTTGATTATACTTTCAAAGTTGTTTTGTATTTCTTTATGGTTTAAGATCATTGTCCTTTGAATGGATTGCAGCATATCATATATTTCCTCTTGTAAAACATCCATTGTTTCTGTAAATATCACTTTCTCTGAACAGGCTGAATTTTAAGATTTTAAAAGCCACAAATAAAAGTTTTTTAGCTCCTCGTCCAACAGTTGTCAGTGTTGGATCATTTTTCAGTTTTCTTTTTCTCCTTAAAGAATTAAATTCGCCATTTCCAATAGCCAAAAAGGGGGAGAATCCCTCCCCTTTTTTCACTCTCGGAGGTATTTTTGCTTTTTGGGAGTTCTTTTTTTTTTTCAGGAAAATAAGTAGGATAGAGAAAATTAGTTCTTACCCAGCTTCAAACACACTGTTTACCATCAGTTTAGGTAGAGTTTCTTGACTTCCGTTTGCTTACAGCTAGGGCTAGACAAGGAGTTAGCTAGCCTTTCTTCTGTTGGTTTCTGGGAGGCTTCTCCTGGACCGATCGAAGAGACCGCCATCTCTCCTAGGTCCCTGGAAGTACCTTCCTTCAGTGCCACCTCTCCGGGGCAGCTTCTGGCCCATTTAGGATCCCCAAACAAGAAGAAACTCAGCTGAAGAGCTCGGCATCCCAAGTCTCCCAGCTGATGCTGATGCTGGCGGTAACCCTTTCTTTCTTTCTTTTCTTCTTTCTCTTTTTCCTTTTTTTTCTCTTTCTTTCTTTCTTTTCTCTCTCCCCATTTGAATGAAATCTGAAACATGTTGCGATTGGCCTAGGACTTAAATATTAGCATAACATTTGTTTGCCCCACATTTTCATCTTTAACTTTACTATGTATAGTTTATTGATGAGTTACGGGATCACTTGGATTGAATATTCAGTAGAGTAAATATGCAAATTGATTATTAATCTATGTTGTACTGTGATGGGGCTATTTAATGAAGGTAACAAAGTTATTTAACTGAGAAAAAAAGAATGGATTTTATGGCATGAGCTTTTAATCTATACTTGAATACCCTGAACAAGGAATAGTGCACATAGAAGATATTCACAATTTGTCCTAAATGCTCATTTACCTCAATCTTGATATTTCCTCCTAGAAACAGACCTACTATCTTGGAGATATCAAAAGAATTTTGTGCCCATTCAATGTAGCATTCAACTTTCCTGAGTGAAAGAGAGCTTTGTGCTTTTTAGTGGCAAACTACTTGAACCGTAAGACTTTCATCTAGCTAAACTTCCTTCCAGATCGGTTACAAAGGCTGTCTATGAATCTATCTTTTCAGTGAGGGTTTTTTTTCCCCCCATAGATTTCTAACTCTTTAGCTCTTTGTGCATATAAACTGTTCTGGCCATCTTGTTTCCTTGCTCTATCAATCAGACGTTAGCCTAAATACAGCTATACTGTCCTGCAGGCATTTATGCCATTTGTATCCTTTGTCCAAGACATTGTTTTGATGCCGCAACTATCCTGTAAAAAAGGAAAATGTGGTTTGCTCAAGCCATTGAACAAATCTCATGAATGAGAGTGAGTGTGAATCCCTAGCTACGTTTAGCTGTTATCCCAATCTGGAGCTTAAGTCCAAGGCAGGAAATGGCTGCTAATCTCTCATCTTAAATATTCCTGATTGGAGATGCATGTGGTGCTTTGTGAGAAGGAAACATACAAATGGCAAAATCCATGAAGTGCACTAAGCTATAGAAAAACCTTGATATCCCAGAGATGTAAGATGAAAATTAACAGAGTTAAATGTACTTGGCCCAACTCTGGAAAATTTAAGACTGTGATATTGTAGGACAAGCACACACTTCAAAGTAGCTCATATCCACCAATTTCTTCCTTCTCCTTAGCTTGCTGGTATTACTGAAAGAAAACCTGTGACCTCATTGGTATGCTCCATTAGAGGAGAAGTATGACAGAGGTCTTGGAACTTTGAGCATAAGTATGGAATTTTTGTTCTGGTCTCTCTCCTACTTGCTGGGAAAATACTGTTTCTCACAAAAGCAAATCATTAAATGTTCAAGACAATTTTTAAAAAGAAAAAAAAAGAGCTCTAAAGTTTATTCTCCCTTTTGCTCAAAATGCACTGGGGCCTTCCATTTTTTCCCCTCCCACTCAAAGCTTTAGAAAAATCTGCCCCTAAATAATTATTTTAAGGTAGGTGGCTATATGCATAGTGTGTGAAAGTACATTATATAAACTATATCTAAGTAAGAGACAAGCCACCCACATACCATGATGGAAAGAAATTGCAGGCTAGTTACCATGGTAGGTTATGCGCTGTAAAAAAATATACCCATCATACTAATTATAAACAAAATTTTAAAATGCCCTTTCATATTATATATCTACCTATACCTTATAAGAAAAATCTTCCTATGTGGTCCTTGAGTTACAATTGGGATTGGAATTTCTGTCACTAAGCAATGCAGTCATGTGATGTTGTGTTTCATGACCACAACAACAATCCCACAGTCCTGGGGGCTTTTGTGACCCCAGAACCACACTGGCCATTAAGTGGGAAGAAGTCGGGAGTCCCAGGAAAGCAGGGTGGTGCAGTGGGAAGAGACACTTCATTGCATGGGTAGATGTGTACGTGCCACAGGAATTGCCACACACAGGCACTCGGGAGCACAGGCAAGTACACAGGTACTGCAGAGGCATGGGTGTGCATGTGTGTCACAGGCCAGTGCTACTGAGCATGGCCAGGTTCACAGTTGAGCAAAAAAGTAGTGGCAGCAGGAGTATCTCCCTTGGCTTGCGGGAAGCTGGCAGGGAACAGCGGAAAGCGCAATCACCTGATTGTGGGGATGCTGCACTGCCTGCAATTTTGTGAAGTGGTCATAAGTCCCCTTTGGTTACTACTGTTCTAGTTTTGAATGGTCGATGAATGAATGGTCACAACTTGAGCATTATCCCCTCCCCCCGCAAAACACACTCTATTTTTTAGGAGATGCAGCATCCTACAAAAAAATCAAAGAAAGTCCTCTTTCAAAAACTGCTCTCGAATCGTCGACTGGATGAAAATGATGCAGATTTTATTTCACCCTTCCTTACAAACATTGCTTTTAAGTTTCCGGTGCTTCATATTCACTTCTACGCAACCGTCCTTTTTGGAAACAGACCAACGGTCTCTTTTTAAAACGGGACATTCAAGCTAAACTAGAAAGGATCACGGAAAGCCTTGAAGTTCTCTAATCTTAGGTTGGTTCAAGAGGTGCTTCACATATTTCAGGCTTCCAGAGTCGGACCACAAAGTGGTGACGATCTGATTCTAGCGTGGCTTCTCAGGGGAAATGGCTGAAGCATCACTTTGGCTGCTTTCTGCAACAGCTTGTTCAACTGCGCACATCTGGCTGTGATTGTGAAATGCACCTCCAGCTGCCTCTGACCTTTTGGGCTGACTCATAGTGAATCAAGAGAAGCTTTGGGGGCAGGAGTAAAACTGGGTTCAACACCTAGGTAGACCTACTAGCCCACTCTTGTTCGTGTACACTCCTTGTAAATGCTTTCTACTGCTTTATTCTGTAGCTCAGCAGTCCTCTTTATCTTTGTCCTGCACAGGAGATGCAGGACACCAACACCACCAAATAAACAGTTATCAAGTTTAAAACAGCATCTGACTAAAATTTTCTCATTCAGGCATCGTGAACAGGGCAGGCTTATGTTTCAGCCACAAGTCCTAGTTTTCAGTGATCTCTTATACGGTATGCTTCTTAAGGTTTGGAAATGTTAGGTTAACTCAGCTTATATCAACTTTGCATCTAATACCTGCCAACCTGCTCTGGAGAGTTTATTCTCTTTTGTGCTTTTTATCATTACTACTAGTTTACAAGCTCAAATAAGAAAAGCCAGCTAAATGTAAGGAGTTCAAGTGCATTCCATCCATTTTAATAAAAGTGATCAACATGTTTAATTTTCCCTCTGACTTAAGAGATTTCAGCATCTGCATTTCTTCCTTTTCTAACTTAAAAATTCCTTACTGGACTTGAGTGAGTGTGATAAATGTAAAAGACAAGAGTGCTCCATTTATATACTGCTTTCTTCAGCAAGATGTTTTTGCTGAAGGAACTAATAGACTAAGTTATCTGAAACAATTAAATGGGCTAAATCACGGTGGAGTGTTACATGGACAAATATGGTGAACACTGGTCTTGTAGATGTTCTTTCTTCCAAGCCTGATTTTATTCTGGCCACAGTCATAGTTGTTATCCAACATCTGATTGGTTTAAATTTCAGTATGTGAACAAGCCAGTCTCATAGCCCAAAGTTTCACCTTAGCTTATCTGATTTAGCTGGAATTCCATTTAACATGAGTTCCCCAATGACGGATGTAACGGGAAACTGGAAGGTAGTTGCAACAAAACGACATTAATTAACAGGTACACTGAATAATAATAATTCATACTTTCCTTGCCTATTTTTCACTTAGATCATAGTTAGGGAGAACAATTGTTTCATGTTCTTGAAAACATTTAACATTTCAGAAGAAGAACTGTTTTTGAGTTCTTTTTAATATATTGTCCGTAGATGTGTCTGTCTTCAAGTTAGCATTGACTCCTGGGGACAGCCTGGACAGGTCCTGCTGTTTTCTTGGCAACTTTTCAGAAGTGATTTGCCCTTGCCTTCTTCCTAAGGCTGACAGACAGAATAACTGGGCCAAGGTCATCCAGCTGTGCTTTGTGCTTAAGACAGGACTAGAACTCACAATCTCCCAGTGTCCAGCTTGATACCTTAGCTTAGCCACTATAATGTAGTACAACAAACTGGATTTCTTTTTAATATATTGCACTCTATTAAATACTAAACTGCACATTATTCGCTCTACAATTACACTGGTTTAAGAAATAAAAACATATCGAAAGAGACAAAATGAACAGAAATTAGTTTGAACAATGATGGCTATGTTACACAACAATTTCTGCAAGCAAATGATCCTACATGCCTACGGACAATATATTAAAAGAAATGTCTTAATTACTGAGACATTTGAAGGGTCTTTAGTTATGCAGAATGAGATCTGTACACCTACACCCACCCAAGTTTCCTTTACTTGTGCAAACAGACACATAGAGCATTCCCAGAAGGGCTGTTGTTCCGTGCACACATGTCAAGAGATAATCAGGAACAGTCTTTCAAAGCATCTCTTTTCAATATTTTGGTCATCCACATAAATCTATGTTTAGTCTAGAGCAGGAGTCCCCAATCCTGGGCCCCGGGATCACTCCTGGCCCGTGGCCTGTTAGGAACCGGGCTGTGCAAGTGGCAGGCGAGCAAGTGAAGCTCCATCAATACATATGCGGGATCTAGGTTGCATGTGAAACCATCCCCCCTGGTCTGTGGAAAAATTGTCCCTCGTGCCAGAAAAGTTGGAGACCACTGTTCTAGACATTAATTTGTTGCACGTGGAATAGGATGAGGATAAATAGGCTTGATTGGATTGCATCGTATCTTATATCTTTATTTTGCTTTTGCAAATTCAGAAGCTTCTATCGCTTCCAACTCTCTTTCCTGCATTTTAGCAACTGACAATTGTATACTATCTGGCAAAGCTCTAGCTTTCAGGATCTTTAATCCAGTTTTTTAATATCCGCCATTTCAGATTAAGTTTAAAGATTAAGGCAACAAATTCTATTACTAAATGGAAAAAAAATCATCTCCAATCTGAGTCATTGTTACCTGCACATTTCACTCCCTGAGCAATGAGGCCCCACATGAAGTTGGCACAATATTCACACCAATGTGGACCTCTGAATGTATGAACCTGAAAAAGAAAAGCAGAAAACAATAAAAGAGATAGCGAGTGAGCAAGCATAATTTTTCAAAAGCACACTAGCTTTCTACTCCTTTTCTAAACTATAGCAGTAAAATAACAAATTAACCTTGTCGGCATGTGTTGTCTGTTACAGAAAAATATGCCAAAATATAAATTTAAAGAGAGAAGGCATTAGGTTAGATTGCTTCAAGCTCCAAGAGCAGAAATGGTTGAGGATCACCCTGTTAGCCACATGGTGATTCTTCCCCACTTCCCTGTATGAAAGGGAAGTTTGAAAGCAGGCACATGAGGACAAACAGGAGAACCCAAAGCCAGAATGTGTCCCATTTCTGTTTGTTGGAGAAAAAGATGGGGCTTCCTTGTTGAAAATAAGCCAAGCTATTTCCACATGGGGGGGGGAAGGTCAGCCAATTCAAAGTCATGATTTGATCTGAAGGGAAGGGGTGTTGTCTTACCTGAACGCCTTTTCTCAGCATGGTGGTGTATAATCCACTGGATCGGGTTATTTCAGCCCTCCTGCTCAGAGAGACTAGGAAAAAGCTTTAGCCACGCCTTCCCCTGGGCATGTCTCCCAGTTTTTGACGAGGCGAGGTAGCTAAGCTCTGACACCGTGGCTCCAAACAAATGCAAAAGAGTAATAGAAAAAAGGGGGGTTGCCCTCCACGCAAGCTTAGCCCGTTGTTTAGGGGAGGGAGTGGATTATACACCACCATGCTGAGAAAAGGCGTTCAGGTAAGACAACGCCCCTTCTCCAGCATGGTGGATGTATAATCCACTGGATCGGGACATACCAAAGCCCCCCCATGTCCCCCAGGGTGGGAGTTCTAGGCTGGCGTCTCCCTGGGGGCAACCACCTGTTGAATGACCCGTCTGCCGAACACGGCATCCGCCGCGGCAAACCTGTCAATCTTGTAATGGGTAATGAATGAGAACGGAGATGACCAGGACGCCGCCCTACAAATTTCCTCTACGGAGGCCTGGGTGGCCCAGGCCGCGGAAGTTGCTGCGCTACGTGTAGAATGAGCCGTGATACGTGATGGAACGGGCAGCGACTGTGAGGCATACGCCTTAGCTATGCAGGCCCTGATCCATCTGCCAATGGTAGTGGAAGATACCTTGCTGCCCATGGCAGATGGTTGGAAGGAGACAAACAAGGCCTCGGACCTGCGGAAGGGGCCTGTGCGCTTTATGTAGATGCACAGAGCCCTGCGCACGTCCAGTTTATGCCACTGGCGTTCTAGTCTATAGGTCGGATTAGGACAAAAGTTGGGTAGTACGAGGTCCAGTGACCTGTGAAAGCTGGTGTTAACCTTGGGTATGAATGAGGGGTCTAGTCTGAGGACCACTCTGTCTTGGTGGAAGATACATAGGTCCTCCCGAACTGACAGAGCGCCCAGCTCGGAAATCCTTCTAGCCAAGGTAATGGCTATTAGGAAAGTCACCTTCAAGAATAGGAAGTGTAGAGAACATGATCGCAGGGGCTCGAATGGAGCCTCCGTTAGGGCCCGTAATACAGTGGGTAGGTCCCAGGAAGGGAATCTATGCACCGAGGGTGGACCAGAGTTTGTCGCCCCCTTGAGGAATGCCGAGATCGCTGGATGGTGAGAGAGAGGACCCCAATTGTCACAGGTGAGGATCATGGATAAAGCCGCCACCTGCCTGCGGATGGTGTTGATGGACAACCCCTTGGAAATGCCGTCTAACAGGTAGTCTAAGATGTTTGGGACGACTACTGAAAGTGGATCCAACCCCCGAGAGGAACACCACTGGCAGAAATTGTGCCAGGTTGCATCATAAATCCTGTTTGTTGAGGGGCGTCTAGAGGCCTGAATCATAGCGATTGCTTCTGGGGAGTAGGCCTGCCTAGTTAGGCACTCCCGCTCAAGTGCCAAGCAGCCAATTGTAGCCACTGAGGATCTGGGTGACGGAGCTCCCCCTGAGATAGGGCCACTTTGCTCGGTGGGAATTTCCACGGAGGGGACAGGGACAGATCCACTAGATCTGCAAACCACGGGCGCCGAGGCCAATATGGCGCAACCAATATTACTTCCGCCTGCTCCAGTAACAGCTTGCGGATGGTGGCCTGGATCAGGGGGAGGGGAGGGAAGGCGTACAACAGCCCCTTGGGCCACCTGCACCGTAGGGCGTCCGTCCCCTCGGCCCCTCTGGTCGGGAACCTGGTGAAGAACCTGGGGAGTTGGGCGTTGTCCGGGGAGGCAAAGAAATCCAGGCATGGCTCACCGAACCTGGACCCTATCACGTCGAATATTTTGGTGTCCAGTCGCCACTCTGCATGGTCCACGGTTACCCTGCTCAGCGAGTCCGCCTGCCGGTTTGCCTCCCCCGAGATGTGTTCCGCCTTTATCGACTTCAGATGGGTCTCTGCCCACAGCCCCAGTTCCTTGGCCTCCTGGAGGAGGGCCCAGGAATGCATGCCCCCCTGCTTGTTGACATGGGCCTTGGCCGCTACGTTGTCCGTCAGGACTAGGACATGCTTGCTCGATACTAGAGGAGAGAAATGTAGGAGGGCCAGGTGGATGGCCCTTAGCTCTAGCCAATTTATGTTCTGCTTCAGGTCCGCCCTGGACCAACGTCCCTGTGCCAGCTGGGTTTGGAGGTGAGCACCCCAGCCAAACAGACTGGCATCTGTCGTCAGGACAACTCTGGAGGGTTCCTTGAATACGGTCCCCTTGGACATGGCTGGGGAAACCCACCACTGTAGAGACGCAAGGACGTGGTGCAGCACCTGGACCTTGTGGGGAGAGGCGCTGAGGTTCTGTTTCTGGAAGGGGAGGAGGAACCATTGGAGGGTCCTCGAGTGGAGTCTTGCCCACGGCACTATCCCCATGCAGGATACCATCTTTCCCAGGAGCTGGGACAGCTGCACCAGGGGAACCCTTTTCGTGCCCCGGATCTGGGATATCAATTTCCGGAGGCTCAGCTGCCGCTCCTGGGACAGGTAGACCCTGTACCGTTCTGAGTCTATCAGTGCCCCCAGGTGAAGGAGTCGCTTCGAGGGGGAAGTGTGGCTCTTCCCGAAGTTCACTGAGAACCCGTGGGACTGCAGCACCTGGATGGTGGTCCTCAGGTCTGCTTGCGCTGACCGAATGGATCTGGACTGGACGAGGATGTCGTCCAGGTAGCACTGCACGCGCACCGGCATCATCCGGAGATGAGCGGCCAAGACCGCTAGTACCTTCGTGAAGACACTTGGTACCGAGGAGAGACCAAACGGGAGGGCCCGGTACTGATAATGCCGGCGCACGTAGCAAAAGCGCAGGAACCTGCGGTGGTCCTGGGCAATTGGGATGTGAAGATAGGCCTCTGTGAGGTCTATGGAGGAGAGGAGATCCCCCTTCCTGATGCTGGCTAGAATGGACCTTAGGGTCTGCATTTTGAAACGCCGGTACACTAGGAACCGGTTCAGGCCCTTTAGGTCCAGGATCACCCTCCACCCTCCTGATGCCTTGGGGACTATGAACAGGACAGAGTAGAAACCTGTCCCAGTCTGTTCCCCCGGTATGGGTTCTATGGCCCTGATGTCCAGGAGGTGTTTGATGGCGGAGGATACCAACCGTGCCTTGGAGGGATTTCGCGAAACCGGGCACTGGATGAAGCGATCGTGTGGGATCGCCTCGAATTCGAGTGCTAGGCCTCGCCTGATTGTGTCCTTGACCCAGGAATCGGAGGTGGTCTGTTCCCACACCTGATAAAAACGCTCTAGGCGCCCCCCTATTGGGATCTCCCCAAGGGAGTCACTTGGTCCGCCGGAAGGAGCGGTTCCCCGACCCCCTGAAGGGACGTTTAGTTTGAAACTGGCCCCTGGGTCCTGTATTTTGGCGGTCCTGTTGACGGTCCTGCCTCTGAGGGAAGGAACGTGAACCTCTGGGCCCATCCCAGGACTGCCCTGTCCGAAAGGGCTGCCGCCACTCCCAGGTGCCCGTGGGGCATGATGCCTGCCTGCGGGAGTCCGGCTGCTGCCGTCTATTGGTCTTTTTGGAAGGGTGGGCAATGATTTTATGTTTGTCCCTACCCTCGACCACATGTGGGTCAAGGATGGGGCCAAACAGGTCCTTGCCTGTATACTTGGCCGAGGAGAGGCGGCACTTTGCCCGTAAGTCCGCCCTCCAGTGCTTCAACCACAGGAGCCTGCGGGAGGCCACTGTGGCTCCTATTGAACGGGCCGAACACTTGGCCGAGTGGAGAGAGGCATCGGCCATGTACTGTGAGGCCCCTATCAGTTTCACGAGTGTCTGGTGCACTCTGACCTGGTCAGGCGGGATTGTGGCCTGAAGTTCCCGGAGCCACATGATGGAGGTCCTGGCGAAGAAGGAGGTACCAGTAGTGGCCTTAATGGCCTGACCGGAGCTCAGGTGTGCCCTTCTGTAGTTGGCCTCGAACTTCTTTTCTGTCATGTCCCCTGAGGTTGCAGAATTTGAGAACAAGGAAGTTAGCAGAGAATCCACTGACGGTACCTCAAGTAGGGAAGCGAAAGACGGGGCCACATTATAGAGCTTCCTTTCCACAGTGCTTTCCCTGGGAATGGTGGACAGAGAAGCCCACTGGGCCTCCACTGCGTCCCGGAAAACAAAGGGACAGGGAATCTGTTTGTGCTCCACTACCTTCACCTTGAACAGCGGATTTGACTCCTTGTCCGCTGAGGTGGAAGGTTTCTCCTCCTGCACAGAGGTTAAAGAAGCAGTGGAGCATGCCTTTGATAGTAAGGCAGTAAAGATGGAGTGATCGAGGAGGCAGGAGGCAGAGGCCTGCTCGGGTTCTGCCTCCTCCTCGTCTGACATGGGGGTGTCCGCGATGTCTAAATCATCGGACTCCTCCTCCCTCATCTGGGATGAAGCCTCCGAGATAGCAGATTCTGGAGCTGGAGAGTAGTCCTGCTGAGGGGGAGGACCAGTGGGAGGAGAGGAGACCTGAAGGGGAACCTGTGGGATCCTTGATGGAGTCATGAACTGTGTGAAGGCGTGCTGCATGAAGGCCTGGAATTGGGCCTGTGACCATGCGGGTCTCTGGGCCCCAAGGGTTGCCCCTACCAACGCTGGGGCAATAGCCACTTGGGGGCCCTGCTGAGGAGGAGGGGAGGAACTACGGAGCCAACCGAAAAGGTGTCTGCTCTGAGCTCGAGACTAGGAAAAAACTGGGAGACATGCCCAGGGGAAGGCGTGGCTAAAGCTTTTTCCTAGTCTCTCTGAGCAGGAGGGCTGAAATAACCTGATCCAGTGGATTATACATCCACCATGCTGGAGAATTGCTGTCTTTGCTCTGTTGATGTAAGGTTGTTGTTGTTTTTCCTGTGATTGGGGTTATTGTTGTCTTTGACCACCTGGAGTTGTGTATTTTTAATTCTTGTAAGCTGGCCAGAGCTTACTTATTTATATCTAGATCATATAAATAAAAATAAATACATTTACAATTCACTACATGAAAAGAATCAAGACTCTGATAAAAAAAGCAATGGGACTAGCTCTGTCGGCCACGAGGGGAAAAAAAAGCAGAATAAAAAATGTTTGGAGGAAGTATCTTTCTTTATAAGACCAACCAAAGTTTATAAATTTGCTGCAAGTTTTCAGTTTGTCACCACTCAAGTTGATTAGCAAAAGAAAGTGAGGGGATAAGGCTGATCATGAGGCTGTACCAGCTTATGTTCTCAAAAGGAATGATGGAGATCCTTCAGATAGGACAAGCAGGCTTTATCAAGTGGTCCCTGATGTGGACCCCTTTTCTCTGCCTATAGCAGCGGTTCTCAACCTGTGGGTCGCGACCCCCATTTGGGGTCAAATGACCATTTCACGGGGGTCACCAAACAACGCAGTCCGCCATTTTTTCCCTTTTCCCCTCGGCTGGCGCAGGGGGCAGCACCGTGCATGTGTGATGCGGGCCGTCGCGCCGCGCATGCGCAATGCAGGCCATCATGTGCACGCCGCACATGCGCAATGCAGGTTGTTGGGCCACGCATGCGCGATGTGGGCCGTCGCGCGCACGCCACGCATACGCGATGCGGGCTGTCGCACCGCGCATGCGCGGCGCAGGTCGGGGTCACAGCCTGAAAAAGGTTGAGAACCACTGGCCTATAGGATTTCAATTACATGCTTAACCATGGCTTCAGACATACAGTACAAATCTTTTCAAGCATACCTAGCTTTCTTAAAAAAAAACTTGTTATTCCAAGCAGTCTGCAATAATAAAAAATATCAAATGTAATAAAAGATTATGGCACTAAATATATTATGGGTCTTGCAGAGAAAATATAAGGTTTAACTTCAGACAGTGTGGATGTTGTTAAAGGATTAGAGCCCATATTTTTTTAAAAAAAGAATCTTTAAATATGAAAATCAATACTTTTCTATGCTCCACAATAATTGCTGAAGAAAAGACAAACCAAGGTAGGCTACTTCCTTCCTTAGATCCTGGTCTTACATTTTCTGCAGGACATAATTGCATTCCAGCAAATGCAAAACATTCATGGCTAATATAAAAGGAATAAAATCTCTTCCTGGAAGCAACATTTTAACATTGGATTCTTAAAATTTGTGTTGCAACTAAAATTAACTAATGTGGATTTCATTAAGGCCAAGTTTCTTGTGGTACCACAATATTCTTAACCTAGAAAGTCATTACTTCGGCTATCCAGTATGTAGCCTTTCAGTCTATATACAATTAAAACTGAGATTAATTTTCTTCTACCCCTGCTAAATTATCAAATAAAACCAACAACTGATTCATTCCGACATACAAGTCAGGTTAACATATTGCAGCAGAAAACAAAAAGAATTCTGGAGAAATCCTGTTCAAGGCTAACAGTAGCCATGATTGACCAAAACCCTAGAAATCCTACATTTTTCTGTACATGCTTCAGAAAAAAATAACTATATGCTGTATATCTGCTTACATTACTATTCCAAAAGCTGTTTGAATCAGTATTCATTTGTGGGATCATCTTTCTTAAGCTACAATTTATTTTACTGAAGATTAAGGCATAGTCAGGAATTCTCTTCCCCTAGGCCTATTTTGCTCAAATACCAATCTTTTAGAAATTCAGTTGATTCCTTGATTAAAATTAACATTTTAATTTTAATTAAAATGAATTAAAATTGAGAGAGAGGGAGGGAGGGAGAAAGAGATGGATTGAAGTGGGTTTTTTTTAAGGGTTGACAAGGACAAGAGTTGAATTTCAGTTAAGTGACTCTGTTTTAAAAAACACAGCCTTTTGGGGCAACTTCTTGGCCTAGCTAGCCATTCTACATGTTTCACTCTTGACAATTGTGACATTCTAGTCTGCCTACATAGGAAGATCAGACTCATTGTTGCTGGGTGCTTTCACATGGGAGATAGTAGGAACTGTAGATTTATGCAGACAAGAGTGTATGCCCTATCAGAAAGCCACAGTCCTTCCATTAGCTATAGTGAGTCAAGTAACAATAGAGCAGAATAAGAGTGTAAGAAGGACTGGGTCGATTATAAACACGGAATTGAATTCATGATCCCACAGTGATAGCAAAGAACTTGGAGTGCTTAATTTTTCTTAGAAAACTGACTAATATTTTTTTTTTCCAAACGAAGGTTTGGTATTACACTCAGCATGCGGTCAAATTGCACTGCATTCTTGTGGTACTGTTTTACCAGTTTTAATTCTTAATATGAAAGAACAGAATTGTTTTACTGCAGTACTTTCCCAAGCAAAAATTCTACCAATAACAGTCTGGCAAAGAATTCCATATCTAAAGCCTTCTGAATACACAGAGGCAAATCTTTATGCAACCTATTATTAATAATAAATTATTTGTAATGAATGCAGGACAATGCATACATACAGAATGAGTTCAATATTGTCACTGCAATTTCCGTAGTCCCTGCTCACAAATCACTTGTGCCAGTGAAAATAATTTTCCTAGCTCCTAGCCATAAAGCCCAAGATTATGTGGGTCTTATCATGCATCACTGCTATAAAGATAGAAAGGATGTTTTATTATTAAATACGTGTCATATTATAAGCCAGAAGAGATAGCCGTATTTATTTCAGCATCCTTCCTGACTTTCTGTATATTTTAGAAATAGTACTGTAGGATTGTTAGAATGGCTTTGTTCATCCATAGCAAGATGGCAGATAAAGCCTTCACTCTGCTTTTCCATATGCTTCCCTGCTTTCTTGATCTAGCACTATGAATCAGAGATGCTTCATACTTAACTACCTTGAGATTATCTTTGTTCTTATGTTACCTAAGAGAATGGAGTGTTTTTCTGCCCTGCATGTGAGGAACTAATTATAGCACAAAAGAACAGAAGCCAAATTAAGCTTGAAAAAAAAAAGAGGGGAGAAGAGATTACTGTTAATAGTTCATATTTCATTTGAAAAACAAAAGATGATAGAGAGCAAGCATTCTTTTCCTGAAACTATATTCAGATATTTTTTGGCAGGTTGTATAGAATTTACATTGGAAATAGTCTGGAGTACAATTTATTTCCGGTTTTAGCCCTAGTGAAAATGAAAGGGGAAACTGAGATGGGGAAAAATCCTGACTTCCCTCCCCACATCCCAATCTGTCCCTTTAGGGTGGGAGACCTGTATCCCATATAGTACTAGACCAGGGGTAGGCAACCTTGGCTCTTTCATGACTCATGGACTTCAACTCCCAGAATTCCTGAGCCAGCCACGCTGAGGGGAAAGGGAGAGGTTTCCAAGCTGAGCCATGCTGGCTCCGGAATTCTGGGAGTTGAAGTCCACAAGTCATAAAAGAGCCATGGTTGCCTACCCCTGTACTAGAGGAACTTAAAAACCTCTAACAGGTTGTTTTGGCCCACATCTTTCATCATCCCTGACTGACAACCATTCTGGACTCTTCTGGAAGTAAGAGTCCAACACTGTGTGGAGGGCCAACATTTTTTTCTAGAGTTCATACTCCTCCAGGTTTCTTAAATAGGTTATCTAGTCCATGTTTTCATATTCACCAAATAAATATCTTCAACCTGCTCTTCCAGTCAGATATAGGGATTTAACACAGCCAGCTCTGACACGTATTTGTAACTTCTGAAAAAGACTTACAGAGGCTGTCACTACAGTATGCACAGAATGGATAAACCTGATCAGCACATCACACCCAGTGAATGCAAACAACATGTTCTTCCTGATAATACCCCAAGATTTCCATCTCCCCAAGGCAGCTATTTTATTAATGCTTCCAGGTATGAGTTTTTCTTTCAGCTGTTTAGATAAGATTACTGCACTGCCTTTGCAGCTTTAATCTCCTTCATACAATCTCTGGGTTGGAAAGGAAGGACAAATAATGAGGACAAGAGATGAAAAATTACTCTCACATGATCTGCAGTTATATATAAAACAACACTGGTGGCCCTGGATGTCTTTTGGTGGCAGCCTGTCAGATTCATTGGCTATGTAGCATTAGAACGAGGCCAAATGAGCATTATAAAAGAAAGTTGAAGGAGAAAGCTAGGAGGAGCCAATGGTTAAATAAAAACTCAGACTCAATGGTTAAATAAAAACTCAGACTCAGGAACAGTGCTGCTCTTTGGGCTCTCTTCTGCCCCATGGGCAACAAGCTGTCACAGAGTGGGATTACATTCACAGCATAAACTGAAATGCAATACAGAGCATAAGGTGAGTGGGTGAGATTTCTTTTTCCCCAGCCAGCTCAAATCTTGCCCAAATGCTGGAAAACAATCCATTTTCTTCCATGGCTTTTCACGTTTAATAAAAAGTCAAGTTCCTACAAAAAGCTGCTGCCCTTATTTTCTTCCATAAACCAGCACAGAAGCCTCTGTCTAAATCCCCAATACCTTGTTAGTGCTTTTGAAAATGGAATACGATCATTTCTCACATAAATATTTTAGAAATGTTTAAAGCAAAAACAGAACATGTGTATGTGAAGGTTTTGTGAAGAAATGTTACTCCCATCTCATACATGAGAAATGAAAGGAACAAAAGACGAAAAACACTTCACAAATGGTTGACAGCAATTTAAAGATTGATTTTTATTAATCAGAAACTTGATTAGCAACATCAAAGAAGGTGCATGTGAAAAAAGTAACAGGACATCAACAATTAATTTTTCAGGGGATCTCAATCTAAAACCCGATGCTGAATTTGAAACAACAGAGTTCTGTGTGCCTTTAAAAGTTTTGGATATGATATCCAGAAACTTCTAAATAATGCTGTTAAATTATAATGAGAATTAGAATGAGTAAAGCATTATATGCATCGTTGACAGCAATAATGCCAACTGTACTTTTTTAAAAATAATATAGAAATTATATAAAATCAATTTTGGTATTTCTTCTTGCTTCAAGGTTTGTTTGTTTTTGTTTGTTTTTTTTTGGAGTGCAATCCCTGGGTAAGCAGCTAAGTGGTCAAATACAGTTCTTGATTCAGAGAAAGGTGTGCATTCCGGCTTTAAAATGATCAGCATTTGGCAGTATAGTAAATACTTTGTTTAATCTGTTAGAACAGGAAGAAAAAAGCTCAGCAAGACTTTTCTGTGCTCCTTTCGCCTCTGTTAGGCAAGTCTGAGCTAGCCTGTCTCTTGAAGTTGTCCAGAATCGTGGCTAACAACTTGCTTGGTTCAGGACTTCAGAGGACACTGAGGACATTATGCACTGGGCAGCCTTCACTGCGGCATGATTATCAGAAAGGCGAGTGCAGACTTGAATGTCAAATAGTCAAAGTTTGTTTGCAACTCTAACTCATTCCTAGCCAGAAGCTCTTAATGACTTTCCTGTAGGTATTGAATGTGTCAGCAGGAATGGGGAACAAGTGGTAATTGTATTTCACTGAAGTGACCAAAAAAATGACTACAGGAAATAGAAGACAATAGGAGTCCCTCTCCAGTTTTTAGGGATAAATGGTATTTTACAATGCAGTGTTAAAACTATAATGTACAACATAGCTGAGAAACCTGAATTTGCTGGGTTTTTATGATGCTAATGCTTTAGCCACTCTTGAAGGCTTTTCTTAAAAGCAAAATATAGGCAACAATACAGGTAGTCCTTGACTTACAACCACAATTGTAAGCCCCCAATTTTTCCTGCTAAGCGAAACATTGGTTAAGTGAATTTTGCTCCGTTTTACGACTTTTCTCGCCACAGTTGTTAATAAATAAGTGAACCTGGTTTTTTTTCCATTGACTTTGCTTGTCAGATGGTCGCAAGAAGTGATGACCCCCCCCCGGGACACTACAATGGTCATAAATGTAAGTCAGTTCCTAATGGTTTGAATTGTGATCACATGACCATGGGGATGCTGCAACAGTCGTAGGTGTGGAAAAAAGGTCGTAAGTCACTTTTTTTCCAGTGCCATTGTGACTTCAAACGGCCACTAAAGGAACTGTTGTAAGTCGAGGACTACCTGTGTAGGCTGCAAATTATTTTAGTCAAGAAAAAAGTGGCAGCATCAAGTACCAAAATATATAGCTACAGGACCCTGCAAAGCTGAATATGAATAGAACGAACTTGGCTATGATGCTCTAGCTAATCTGGGGGGGGGGAACCCTGCTGAAGATAAAGAGGCTGTGACACACCATATCATGTCCTTGAAGCAAGAGCTTTGGCTGCTGCAGTGCAATCTTTCTACACTTTTGTCACATGGGAAGCCATGTGCATGCAAAAGCAAGAGACTAGAAAGCATCAATGTGTCAAAGCTAGATTTACCAAGAAAAATATGGATAAACACAGAAATTTTAGCTAATTAAGGGGGGGATTCTATTTCCACAGTTTTGACTCTCTTGGAATAGAGGGAAAGCAGTGGAGAATGTTTCTTTTGTGTTATACGTGAAACACATGGACTGAAAAATGAAGCAATGAAATGGTAAATAGTGCCATCTTGCCTTGCAGTCACTTCCCCAGAAACAGGTTTGTGTATACAGGCACAAATATAAAAAAAATCTTTTAGGAATCCTTTTACAAAATTCATTGCAAAAGGGCTGTAGAGCATTGTATCTGAGGAGTCTAGGAGTTCTTTAATTAACCAATTAATTGAAGAACCGAAACTGTAAGGGACCACAATAAAGCATTCCAGATTAAAATGTATAATAAACACAGCTAATACTTTAAAAGTAATTCCATCTATCTGGCATTCACTTTACCCTTCATAAAGATCTTGGCATGTCAAAAATGATTGAAAAGAATCTGGACTAAATCAAGGACAACTGTGCACCTTTAATGGTTTGGTCACTGAAATGTAAGATTGTTCCAATTGATTAGATCACCTTAAGGGCTGGGGCCCAAACCAGCTTGCAATTCAGGAAGAAATAGCTGAAATCAGATGAAGGACATTAATGAGTGAAAGAAAATGGAAATTAAGTCACTACAGAGCTTGCTCCAGTGGGAGTGTCTGTTCCATCACTACTCTTTGCATAGGACCATTATCTATGGAACCTACTTGAATGGTCTTGTGCTCTCATTCCAGAGAGTAATAATTACCAAATGCTCTATACTGTACCAGGCATGTCAAACTCGCAACGTCACACAACTATCGTGACTTTTTTCCCCATTACCGGCAGTGGGGTAGGCGTGGCTTCGATGTGACGCATCCGGCCCGCGGGCCAGCAATTTGACATGCCTGCTTTGTACAAACAATTGAAGCTGAGAAGATAGTTGAGACAGTTACCTATAAGTTAAGACAATAGGAGGGGATTCTGGGTGAGAAATGGCTCATGAAATAGTTTAAAAAGTCACACACACCTCTCAAAACCACCCTCACTTTTTAAAGCACAGCTTGTGGGTTCATTTGGGGTAATCAAAAGAATGTCTATGTATGTACCTGGACCTCTATTCAAGGGTTATCAATCCCCGTCCCTGTGTTGCTCCAATGGTGTCCATTCTGCAGAAAGTCCTCTGTTTAGTTTCCTGATAAGCAAGGACCCTGATAATGCTGATGACAGGCCTGGCTTACGGAAGAACCAATGAAGGAGGAGTTGATACCATTTGAACAATGTTGGGGGGAGGGTAGCACTTTTGCAAGTTTCTTTGCAAAGAACCAACTTTTAATCCTTTCATGTAGACTGTATTTTGCACACCCGCTACTAAGCTAGCGAAAATCACTTGATGCGGATCCCTCTGCTCTGCTGCTACCCTAGAAACGCATGCATGCGCAGGCCTGCCCTGAAATCCTGGGAAGCCCACCAAGCGGTTAAGCCTCCAAGCACTTACAGCTGCTCCACTCTTTTAAGGAAAAGATGCAGAAACATACTTTGCTCACCACCAAAGGCCTGGCTGAATTGTTTGCACAGGAAATATACACGCAGTTTTATAACAAATACCACATGCCAAGATCTCCACGAAGTCCTTTGCAGGGCTGTGATTCAGTGATTTCCAAGTGTTTAAACATTACTCTATAACTCTTCATGCCAGGGAGCCTAATTTAATATAAACTGTTTATACTATAAGATCAAGTTATATAAAAGTACATTACTTTATTTAAATGAGTTTTGACCTGGTTTTATTTATTTAGGTTCAAATTCCTTCTGCTATTTGCTTTTAATTTCTTGCCTTTTTTTACCCTAGAGAAAAGTGGATTGCAACATTCCCAAGAGTCCTGTAATAGAGTTCCCAAGCTCACTATGAATGATCAGTAATTTGTACAGTTAACCTAGGGCAGTTTTTCTGATAATGCCTCCTGTGTATCAGCCTGATATTCTCTACTCCCTTGAAGATCTGCCAAAGGAAGCATTATTCAAATTGCCATTAAAAATAAATGGAGCAGATTATTTGGTTGCCAGGGTGATTTTTTTTTAAGCTGCAGTATTTCTCTCTAATTTTAAGCATTCATTTAAAACAAAACTTTTTGAAATATTATAAAGCAGCCCAAGAGGTTAAAATAGCTTTCACAAACCTGGTGCCCTTAATATATGATGGGCTCCAGAAGACTGGCTGGATATAGGAGGTACAAATCTAATAGGTGTGGAGAGTACTAGGTTGAGGAAAATTGGGTTGTAAGAGGGAAATACATGACAACAATTATTAAAGGCGATGATACCATGTTTTTAGACCTGCATTCTTCTTACAGTTTTCATAAGCTGGATTGTCTTAGGAGACTCCTTTAATGATTGTAGCATTAAAATAACAAGATTTTTTGTTAAAAAATGCTTCCCAATTTGATCTTCATCGTACCTACTTTAATTTGGAAGTTAATGCTGATTGGATTTAACTGATTATAGGACGGTGGTAAGAGGCGTGCTGAGGGTTCCACAGCAGAAAAGGCCACATTGGCCTTTAAATCTCTTGAATAGCACTGAAGAAATTCAAAGGGCATTAGTCCCAAATTGGATCTTTTTTTTTTTTTTGCAGCCAACCGTTTAACTGAAAAGGTAATATACCAAAAATGTGTGTAATTCTGTCAAGTTTTAAAGCATTTTATGTTCAACATGAGATTACAAACCCTCAAATAATCCTATCAAGTAAAGCAATATTATTGTCTACATCAGTGTTTCTCAACCTTGAACTCCCAGAATTCCACAGCCAGCAATGCTGTCAAGGTTGAGAAACACTGGTCTACATGCTACCAGTTATGACTGGGGGGGATAACTAAGATAGTGTGACTTTCCTAAGGCTAGTAAGCAACCTCCTGATATAGGCAAGATTGAAATCAGGAAGTCCTCTAGAGCAGGGATGTCCAACCTTGGCAACTTTAAGGCTTATGGACTTCAACTCCCAGATTCTCTAGCCAACAATGCTGGCTGGAGAATTCTGGGAATTGAAATCTACAGGTTTTGGCAGCAGTTTGTTTTCCGAGCTTGCTGTTTAGCTCCCAGACATTTTGTTACCAGACTAGGTAACATCTTCAGCAGGGTTTAGGGTGAAGTGTCTTCTCTGGTTTCCTTCTCTGTTCATATAGGTCTTGTATGGTGTTGTGGTCAGTAGGTTTGTATGGCTGGTTGCTTGTGAGGTGCGAAATTCAACTGGTGAGAAGGTGGTCGATTCTGTCGTTGACTGATAGTTCGGATTGTCTGTTTTCTTATTGGTTCACATGCTGGTCTGCACCAAAATCTACAACGAGCTACAAATATTTGCGAAGTCTATAGTCTTAAAGTTGTCAAGGTTGGACACCCTTGCTCTAGATATTAATACATATGAGGCACTCTTCCCCATTTAAGTTCATTAAGACACCAAATCTATCTTGGCTAGGAATCTGAGACTTGTAGTCACAATACGTCTGGAAGATGCCAGGCTGGGGAAGACTGTTTCAGGATATTGTTCACATGAACGTTGAGTCTGAAGCACATCACTAATTTATAGATCTCTGTATCCTCAGATATGTGTATGTGTTACTTATATATCTTGTTCTCTTTTGATAAATTCATGTTACACTAAACACATTGAAAGACCCATGGCTAGAATAGGAGCTGGATTGACAAAACAAAGTGCTGAGTATTTTCAGAAAGAAGGAAAGTAAAGATTTGATTTAACTTAAGATGTTGGCTAAATGGATACCCTCACCATTATGGTCAGCATTTTTAGAACATGAGAACATGGTATTCCCTCTCCAGTGATAATTGATTGTTCTATTTATAATAACGTATGCAGACTAAACAGGCACACATTCAATTAAGAGTTAATTAGATGGGTACAACAAATGATCACAACAACATTAGCTCCATATAAATAGAAACACTCAAATACATAGTTTTTTCAGAGACCTCCCCCCAATAATGGGGAAAATGTCACTTTTTAAAAACAGAAGTAGAACAACAATAGAGTACTGAAAAATAAGTAAAACCCAAAGCCTGTATTCAGAGAACCGAATGACTCCTTAGACCAGTGGTTCTCAACCTTCCGAATGCCGCGACCCTTTAATACAGTTCCTCATGTTGTGGTGACCCCCAACCATAAAATTATTTTCGTTGCTACTTCATAACTGTAATTTTGCTACTGTTATGAATCGTAATGTAAATATCTGATATGCAGGGTGTGTTTTCATTGTTATGAATTGAACATAATTAAAGCATAGTGATTAATCACAAAAACAATATAGCAATGCTCACTGGAGAAGCTTACTCTTCCTTGCTCAAAAATGTTGGGAGGGAGGGAAGGGGAAGGAAAGAAGGAAGATTGAAAGGGAAAGGAAGGAGATGGAGAAGGAAGGAAGATTGAAGGGGAAAGGAAGGAGATGGAGAAGGAAGGAGATTGAAGGGGGAAGGAAGGAAGGAAGGAGAGAGAGATTGGGGAAGGGATGGAGATGGAAGGAAGGAAGATTGAAGGGGAAAGGAAGGAGATGGACAAGGACGGAGATTGAAGGGGGAAGGAAGGAAGGAAAGAGAGAGAGATTGAAGGGAGGAGGCGCTGCCAAGGACGCACAAGCAGCTCTGCACAATTGCCCGGGGAGGGGGGAGGCTCTGGCGGTGAGCCTGGTGGAGAGCCAAGCAGCGGCACATGTGGGGCTTCGGAAGCTGCACGGAGGATCCGCGCGCCTCGGAGCCGCTGGCTGCCCTCTCACACCCGCCAACCTGGACCCCCCCATCCTCATCACGGAACCTCTTGCCCTCTCCCAGCCACCCCCCGGGACCTGCCCGCCCCTCCAGCCTCCTGAGCGCCATCACAGTGGCGGGGTCGCGGGAGTCCCTTTCCATGCTGCGCAGCCCATCACATGCGAGAGGGGTGTGGCCGGAGCGCCAGCTCCTGCTCGGAAGGCACCGCTTCTCCCCTCCCGGCTAACTAGCGTCCACCGCACATGTGGGCATTGCCACCACCTCGCCCTCTTCCCCGCCCCCTGGCTGCTTCCGAGGCTTGGAGCCCGGCGAGCCGGGAAGGAGCCATTCCTGCCCGGCAGCCCCATGGCCGTGCTGGGCGCCAGAGGGTCGAGGCGGCCTCTGACGGCAAGGTAGGCTGGCCGGGCGGCGTGGGGGAGGCTCCCGTGCGGCATGGAGGACGGCTGGGGGCGGAGTGCGGCCGGGCAACCAGTAGGCATGGAGACCGGCTTGGCACTGCAGCTCAGCTTAGCTGGCAGCGGCAGCAGCGGCAGAGCAGCCCAGCGGCAGCACCAGCAGCGGCCCAGACCCGGCTCAGACCAGCCGCTGAGCCAGCCCAGGGCGGCATCAGGGGCGCGCACGATGGCGCTGTGGTGGCAGGAGCAGGCGCTGTCAGAGAAGGACACCCTGGAGACGGAGGAGCCAGCGGAGGAGGGCGGCGGTGGCTGGATAGAGGAGCGGTGTCTCGGTTCCTAAGACCATCGGAAATATGTGTTTTCTGATGGTCTTAGGCGACCCCTGTGAAAGCGTCGTTCGACCCCCAAAAGGGTCACGACCCACAGGTTGAGAACCGCTGCCTTGGACTTTACCAGCTTTAAGAGAACTGTTATAATGTGCCGTTTTCAATATTGATGATTGAGAGAAAAAAATAATTAGTAAGAAAGAGATATACAGATTATATCTTTCAGTACTCAATAGTATTTTATAGTAAAAAAAGATGGTGAAATGGGCTAAATCAGCCATGTCAAACTGCTGGCCCACGGGCCAGATGCATCACGCCGAAACCGCACCCACCCCATTGCCGGCAATGGGGAAAAAGCCCCAATACATCACATGACATTGCGAGTTTGACAGGCCTGGGCTAAATGTTTGATTAAGTATTGGGGGGGGAATATAAAATCACCTATCAGGAACTCTGCCAAAATGTTTCTGAATAGTTTGCATTTATAAGCACGTGTATATATGTGTACATACACACACTCTTTCTCTCTCACACACATACATATAAAACAGCAATATATAACAGCTATAGCAAATCATGCTTGATACCTTTTGACTTAATATTATGTGTAAGACATTACATTTCTGACTTGAACATTTTTGTTCAGCTTAAGGACAACAACAGAGACATGAAAATCCATTACATTTCTTAACAAGCTTTCAACATATGGCTGGCTAGAAGCTTAATGATACAATTGAGCATCTTACCTTGAAACTGTGAACCTTCTCATATTTTGGAATGTGTTCGTTTTCTTTCAGAGTTGCTCTTCTGACAAGGGATGTCAGCTGCGAATAAGCAAAGAGTTTAAGAGGTTGCCAGATTGTCACAGATGACTTTTGCAAGCCTAGCCGCATTCCCAAGGCTGCTATCAATAAATCTCTTTGACGGCTCTCCTGTTTCAAGTTGTGAACAGCAACTCTATTAGCTTTTTGCCCTGACCAAGACTCTTTGGAGGGCATTTTGAAAGAGGCAGGAGAGAAGAATATCCCACACAGGAAAAAAAAAAAAAAATAAATCACCACACAAAACCCTAACCACCTTGGTACTTATTTCAAATAGAACTAAAACGAAATAAAACCAGTATCACCCTCAAATCAAATTGTAGAGAGTATTTGTAATGCTGATGCTACAGTTTCTTCTCATCTGCAGTAGACTTTTTTTTAAAAAAAAAAGCTTTCTAATTTGAGCTTGAAAACTTGTAGGTCTGAATAGCAACAGCAAGAGTCACTGTTAACAAAAGACAGCCCACAGTGTCTTCATCCATTTACAAATTCATGTAGTAATGGTCAAATAAGAAGGACTCTAGGCTCCCCTCTCTCCTATTCAACCATCCTGATAATGATTTTGTATCAAAAGATGTTCTCATGCAGCGTATAATCAGTTTCCAGTTAATAGATCCTTTCTAACCTCAGTTTAGCAAGGGGTGGGTGGGTGGGGGAGGTGGGCTTAAACTGGCAGCAATGTATCAGGATTGGTTAGATTAGGAGAATATGTAACCAATGAAAAAAGCAGCAGAAGAATTTAAGCAGTGTGCCACTCAACTCTCTCATTCCCCCCTCCCACATCTTGCTCGCTCAAAAGAGAAGGAACAAAAAAAAAAAATCACCAGGAAGATTATGAGAAATAAATGAGTCACACATCATTAGAAAATGGCATCTCTGCCATTTAAAGGCTAAGGAGACTGCAGTACAGTTTTTTTTTCAAGCATTAAGACTAAAGACCTAACCGAAAAGCCTTGTATGATATGGATGGTTTAAATGAAATTTAATAAAACTATTCATAGCTTATTCATAGCTTCATACATGAAGTCATCTGTTCTGCTTTGTTTACAGCATACCGCTTCTGTGATATTCATAGCCCTTTCTTGTACTTCATTTAGTCCTTTTGTTATAAAAAGTGCTTGACCATGGTTTTCCTAGCCACGATATAATGATTCTTTTTTAAAAAAAATTTTTTATTTTTCACCCTACACCATACACCAAAACAAACTAAACATACATTAACCAAAAAACTTTTCTCTTAACAGAACCGTGCAATTACATTCTAACTATTCATTACATCTTATTTACATTTTATTTACATTTAATCATTATGTCTTTTTCTTTCTCTGTTCTAGCCAAATATAACATTTATTCCAAATTTCATAAAATTCTGTCATCTCTTTGTCTTTTAATTCTAGCGTGAGTTTATTCATTTCTGCGCATTCCAAAATTTTATAGATAACCATTTCATCTGTGGGTATATTTTCATTCTTCCAACATTGGGCATATGCTATGATATAATGATTCTTAATGCATTCAAAAGAATGGGAAAGAAGGAATCTGACATTACTTGCTATATATTTAGCCAACCTAAATATATAAAAACGACTCTTGACTGAAATCCCCCGGACTTGCCAATAGTTTCCCAGGTGCTCAAAGGGAATGCTATATACATTTTCAACAAGCTGAAGAAGAAAGGGAAGTATGATACTTCATTTTTGCAAGCAAGCAAAAGAAATTAAAATAGCCTATAAATGGGATAACAATATATTCATAAAGAAAGTGTTAGATTATATAGAAGCTGCACTGCACAGACATCCAAAAGATCAACTGGGCACATAAAAATGAGTTCTTCCTTTTATTACAATGTGGTCACTAAATGAAAAAGATCCCCTTGTACTTTTCAGAGCTTTGTCTTGCCAATAGGATTCTTGGGTGCAGAAGCTGATTGTGGGCATGCAGAGTTAATCTGCTTTTGTCAGATGATACTTTCATCTCATTGTAAGACGCCACTATTCAGAAAACAACACAACACCAAATCTCTGTACTCGTGCACACGTGTAAACACGAAATGCACACAATCTAGATCCCATTTAAATGGCATACCTATCTCTAAATTATTCCTTGTCCCCAAGAATAGTTGTAAGTGGAAGTCTAAAGCTTTATCATTCATTAATTCTACACATATTTCCAAGAAAATACTGATAGACATTCCTGGACCATTTTCAACTAATGTGGTATGGTATGTAAAGCAGCGGTCCCCAACCTTTTGAGCCCCAGGGACAGGTGTGGAGAGAGATTTTTCTGCGGGCCAGAGGGGGCGTGGTTTCATGTGCTGCCTGCATATGGTGGGTGGGGTTTGCTTGTCTGTGTGGACCGGTTTCTGGCATGCTACGGCCCGGTGCCAGTCCACGGACTGGGGGGGGGTTGGGGATTCCTGATGTAAAGTATAGCAGCAAACCAATTAAAAAAAATGGATAATACAGGTAGTCTTTGACTTATGATCATAATTAAGTCCAGAATTATAGTTATAAGTTGTGGCGGTCATTAAGCATGTGACCATGCTCAATTTGATGACTTTTTTATGCCATTCGTTAAGCGAACTCTGTGATCATTAAGCAATCCAATTTTCCCCAATGTTTTTTTTTTTTGCCAGAAACTGGAATTAAATGCCAGCTTTCAGCAAAAAAAGGGGCCCGAATCAGAGTCATGTGATTCTGCTGTAAACAGCTGTAAATGCAGACCAAAGATTTAAAATGTCTGGGACTGCTTTATGGATATACTTTTCTTTTCCTGCTCCATTTTTCAAACTATTTGCCCTTGAGGCAATATTAGGTTATCCCAAGATGATCATCTCTATTTATAAACTCCCTTGAAATCTACTTCAAAAGAAATGAGATTACACAAGATATCTAAGGGTAAATCACAAGGTGGGAACAAGGCTTGGAAATAATTCAGAAATAATTTGACTTTATAGCAAAAAGCCATAAGCAAGAAAGAAAGTTATATGAAAATTCTGGGAGGATGGATGCGTACATGCAAGAGATATAGAGAGAATATACATATTAGTTTGAAACAATAAAAGTGAACAGCTTCTGTTCAGTAATTCAATCTAGACTCAGTGCAATTCTGAAAAATTAATATTTCATTCACATTGAAAATGTTCCTTATTATACCTATATAACATGACAATTTTAACAAGATCATCATAACTTCAGAAATCAAGAAAGACGCAGCAATGTTTACCAAATGTGAACTGATACAAATGTAAACATGGGATTTGGAATTAAAAAATGCCATGCAATTTAACAGATCTAACATCATTCTTTCCTATGAAGATGCTTCACCCATATCAAATTTTTGTAGTGTTTTTCAAAAGCATATAAATGACCTTTAACTAGATTCGCATAGATATGAAAATTGAATTAATTAATCTACTTAACCCTCAAAATATTTAATGCATTTTGCTATTATATATAGACATAAACCTAAAACTAGAATATTTGTATTGTAATTAAAATTGTTTAGGTAAAATTACGTTTTGTTCTTAAATATTTATATTTAGTCAATTTATCATTTGCTAGAAAAAGGCTGGTTTTCCCCAAATAAATGCATAAATTTATCCATTCTATATTATATTAAATTGTCACTACATTGTCATCTTCATTCTGCAATGAAATGACCTAGTTTTGCCAACAGCTATTCTTCTAAACGATACCTTAAGTTGTCATCAACCAACATGATGTAGGATTATATCCTATTACTTTTTACAAACAGCAGGTCAATGATTGCCTTCCATAGACAGATTACATTGCCTAGTGCAGTGGTGGCGAACCTATGGCACGTGTGCCAGAGACGGCACTCAGAGCTCTCTCTGTGGGCACGCGCACTGTCGCCCCAGCCCTGCCTCCCCCCACAGCCCCCTTCTCACCAGCAGCCCCCCTGGAGGAGAGTCACCCCTGAGCGCAGTCCACACGGAGCAGCTCAGCCAAGGACATGGAAGCCGGGCAGTGGGGACAAGACTCCGCCCTCATGTCCTGTCGTGCGCAGATGCTACGGGGCATGGGCAGAGGGGGTGGCTGCCACGACGCTGCTGGGCTGTTTGGGCAATCTACTGCGGTGGGCCGTGGAGGCGGTGGGTGGCCTTGCGGGGGAGCGGAGGCAGAGCGGGTGGGGCACAGAGCAGGGCAGGCAGAGAGGCAGGGGCGGTTTTTGGACACTCAGTCTCTAAAAGGTTCGCCATCACTGGCCTAGTGGGAATGTAGAAAGGCATATGTGCTCAAAAGAATCCTTCCTGAAATATGGGAAACTGATGCAGTTCATGTCAATAATATGTTCCCTAGATACATTATTACATGGTGCAAGAAGCAACTGCATGAACCACCAGGATAATAATAATAATAATAATAATAACAACAACAACAGTAGTAGTAGTAATAGTAGTAGTAGTAGTACAACAGGTCATAAGAACATAAGAACATAAGAAGAGCCATGCTGAATCAGGCCAAAACCCATTGAGTCCAGCATTCTGTGTCACACAGTGGCCCACCAATTGTACATGGGGATCTTGAGCAGAAAGAGAAGGCAAAACCCTCCCTTTCCCTTGACCCCCAACAAATGGTACTCAAGGGAAACCTGCCTGCCTCAACCAACATAGAGGCGGCACATGGACATCCATTTTAATAACCACCGATACACTTGGCATCCATGAATCTATCTAGCCCTGCCTTGAAGCTGTCAAGGCTGACAGCTGTCACGACCCCTTCTGGAAGTGAATTCCATAAATCAACGACCCTCTGGGTGAAGAAATATTTCCCTTTATTTGTCCTCACTTTCTTAGCTATGAGCTTTAGGGAGTGCCCCCTTGTCCTGGTATTGTGCGATAGAGAAAAGAATTTTTCTCTATCCACCTTTTCTATCCCATGCATGATTTTATACACTTCGATCAAGTCACCCCTTAAACGCCGTCTTTCAAGGCTGAAGAGACCGAGGCGTTGCAATCTGGTTTCATAAGGGAGGCGCTCCATTTCCTTGATCATTCTTGTTGCCCTTTTTTGCACCTTTTCCAGTTCCATTATATCCTTCTTGAGGTGCGGTGACCAGAACTGTACACAGTACTCCAAGTGTGGTCTCACCATCGATTTGTACAGAGGCAATACAACACTTGCTGACTTATTTTCGATTCTCTTCCTAATCATGCCAGGCATGGAATTTGCTTTTTTTACTGCTGCTGCACATTGGGTTGACATCTTCATCGAGCTGTCCACCAAAACCCCAAGATCCCTTTCTTGGGTTGTCTCAGAAAGTTTGGTCCCCATCAGTTGGTAAGTATAATTGGGGTTCTTTGCCCCGATGTGCATAACTTTGCACTTGTTTAGGTTAAAATGCATTTGCCACTTTGTTGCCCACTCACACAATTTCGAGAGATCCTTCTGGAGCTCCCGACAATCAGTTTCACTTTTCACAACCCGGAACAATTTAGTGTCATCAGCAAACTTGGTAAGGACTCAATAGGTAGACAAAAATGCCAAATCCAGTCTGAACATCTGGCTGATTGTGCGATGATCATCAACAGCAGCAACAACAACAAGAATAATAATGTTGGAAAGGACCTCTGAGGTCCTCTAGTCCAATCCCCTGCTCAGGCAGGAAATCCTATACCATTTCAGACAAATGGCTGTCCAGTCTCTTCTTAAAAACTTGCAGTGTTGGAGCATTCACCGCTTCTGGAGGCAGGTTGTTCCACTGGTTAATTGTTCTAACTGTCAGGAAATTTCTCCTTAGTTCTATGTTGCTTCTCTCCTTGGTTAGTTTCCATCCGTTGCTTCTTGTCCTGCCTTCAGGCGCTTTGGAAAATAGCTTGACTCCTTTGTGGCAACCCGAGATATTGGAACATATCCCTATTGGGATATCAACACGAAATGGCCACTTCTTTCTCTCAAATAATTATCTCTACGCTAGAATTTCTAGGGAACCAGATGAGAGCCTGTGTAACATGTCAAAGGCTCTTAAATACCCTTACTTAATGGGGAAGTTAAAACATTTAGCTCTTACAAATATCTGATAGGTAACTGATGGATCAAATTCTTCGGTCACAAAGAGTTTGAAATTATATTGGAAAACTCTGTACATGCAGAAGGTATCATGTTGTAGGGCCATGCAAGTAGGGTGCTGCTTTTAAAAGAAAGAAGCATGAACAAGAATTGAATTTGGCCTTTCCTATTTCAGCACTCTGGCTCTATTTGAAAGGTCTATACTTTTGTAAGAAATCATATTTGGACAACTGCTTCTCACCCCATCCCACTCTGTTCCAGCTTTAGTCCTGGAAAACAAGTGATATCAGAAAGATATTGGCAGCTAAATATTTTTCCTTCTTAAATAGCAGCATCCCTTTTGTCCTCGTTTCTCTGAATAAGAATCAGCTAGATTAAACTCTGCAGGAATTCAGATCTGAGGCTGACTTTTCCTAGGACTCAGCACTATGCTAAACAGGGACTGTAGTAAACACCTGATCAGATCATCAGCTTCATTCCCCCGCCACACACACACCAAAGCCCCGTTTGATGAAACAGATTTTCTCTTGAAGCAGCTGACAAACAGTACATGGCTGATTAGACTGCAGGATGCTGCAGAACTCAAATGTAAGTAGCTTCAAAAATAAGGGTGCCTGGTAATTAGCTAAAAGGACTGGGCAAAGCTTTAACTGAGTCTTCACTTCAGCAAAGCTTTGATTGAGACATCCCTTTGAAGCAGCTTGCAAAGCAACATGCCTTCTGCTTCTAAAGACTGAAGGAAAGATATTACATTGCTTTGTTTCTGTGATATTTGGATGCTGGAACTGCTAGTCAACAGGAGGCTGCACTGGGCATCCCCTCCCCAAGTTATGCCTCGTTGTCAAGGAGCAATGATTTTAGGGCCAAATTAGACAAGGGTTGAGAGAATGTAGATAATTTGCAAAAAAATAAGCAAACCTGCTTTAAAACACATTTTTAAAAGTTATTTAATAAAAGAAAAATTGTTAAAAGTCAATATGCTAACCAACTATCCGTGTTATCTATATCTCCCTTATTAATTAGATGTCTAAACCATCAAAGAGTAGATCAAAAGAAAAATAAAGGGGAAGATCTCTACAACAAGGAGGACCTGCAAAAGTTTCCCACAATGCTCCAATGTTTCCAAAGCATTTGCTTTGTTCCTGGAAATACCAAAGAATTAACTCACTCTCTCTCTCTCTCTCTCTCTCTGACAAATCATCTCAATGATGCAAAATGTGTCAGCACCACGTCTGCAGCGCAAAATTCCTTGTGAAAAAAAATGTTGGCCACCCCCAAAGATCTGCTATTTGCTTTTATGTTAAAAATAGCTAATTATATCTGCATGATCTTGAAGGAGCACCTTTCCAATTATGAAGGTATCTAGACATCCAGCACATAAGAGCTTTTTCCTGGTCCACGATGTAGGCCATTCATTTTGTGAGCTGCTCTTGTCCCCTTCCATTCTAGTAGAAGGCCCCAGCCCAGTGGTGGCAAACCTATGGCACGTTTGCCAGAGGCGGCACTCAGAGCCCTCTCTGTGGGCACACGTGCCGTCGCCCCAGCCTCGCCTCCCCCGTAGACCCTCTTCACCAGCAGCCCCTCCGGAGGAGAGCAGAGCAGCGCAGCCAAGGACATGGCAGCTGGGCAGCGGGGACAAGACTCCGCCCTCGCACCCCATCATGTGCAGATGATGCTGTGGGACACGGGCGGAGGGTGTGGCCGCCATGGCACTGCTGGGCCATCTGGGTGATCTGCGGCGAGCCGTGGAGGCAGTGAGTGGCCCTGCAAGCAGGGCAGGGAGTGGAGCGGGGGCGGGTTGGGGTGGAGTGGACGGGCTGAGGGCGGTTTTGGGGCACTCAGTCTCTAAAAGGTTCGCCAGCACTGCCCCAGCCTAACCAAGCAGCCTCAGCTGGGATGATCGGACAGGCAGAGAATCCAGGCGGGAAATGTGAGCAGCTGCCAGCAGTCAGTGAGGATGAGGAGGTAGAGTCCACACCTCCTTCCCATGCAAAGATACACAGGGCAGAAATGAGACAATGGTACAATGCCAGTTGGCCAGGCGAGGAGGCGGTCTTGCCCATGGTAGGGGTCCATACTGTTATTGCCTATTTAATCCTGCCCAAAGTAATGGGTGTTGCTGGAACAAAGTATCTAGTTCCTTGATCCATGTTCATGTTTCATGCGTCTTGCTTTTGAATTCGTATTTGGACTTTGGATTGACTTGGGATTGCACACTGCGTTTTGTGGACTGAACCTTGTCAAGAACTCCTGTTTCACACCAGTCCTGCTGAGCAGGGCAACGGGATCTGCTTGTTGGGTCAAATACCTTTGAATAAAAACCTTTGACTCACTGTGGTGTGCATGTGTGGGGAGCGGGGAAACAACAGTATTTAACTGAATTGGAAGCAGAATGAAAAGAAAGAAGTGCTGAACTGTAAACAGGCATTTAATTTAATCTTTTGTCTGGCCTGGAGTGCAGTCTCTACTTGTCTACCAGGTTGCTGAATTTATTTATTTATTTATTAGATTTTTATCCTACCTTTATTATTTTATAAGTAATTGCATTTCAGGTGCTCAGCAACTAGCCTGTATTTACACAATTTATGTCGGTTTTGCCAAAAATGCCACATTGCAGACAATGGGTTTGCTTGAAAACTGCAAATTCATTTAATAACAATGGGGATTTGTTTAATGACTGCTGCAAAAAAAGTCATTAAACTGGGTCAGTCATGTGATGACCTGCTTTATGACCATCGCAACTCACTACTGTAATGAGCAGGCTCCATTATGGTTATAAGTCAAAACCTACCTGTACTTGTGTTTTGCTTCTAAAAATTATTTTCTAACACCCTCCTATTGGATCCAGTGTTCTTGGATAGCAAACTAATAGTAGTATTACTTTTACTTAACTCTACTACTTTTAATAAATAGTGTTATTAAAGTCAGTTTCCATTAATATCTTATGCTTTTAATAAAACAGTAAAAGCAAGGGGGGGAAAAAAGAATAAGGAAAATGTAGCTTTTGTGATTAAAAAAAAGCAGCAGTCAGAATGAACGTTTTTTTTTTCATTCTGTTTATCATCTGATTACATATGTATATCTGTCATCCTCAGTAACCTGCAGGAGAATTTACTGTCTTTCAAGGCAGATGAATTAAATGATGAAATATTTTTAAGACTTGGAAAAGTATAACTTTAAATGAATTACTTACTCTTTTTTCTACTATGTCATTGTCCCCTGCAGAATCTTTGCCATCAACCATATCTCTCATAGCCACAGGATGCTTCTTGTTTGCTGGCTCTCTGTTTAAAGTTGTATATCCTATGTGTTCATAAATTGGATTTATGGTCATCTTGGCAATGTATTCTGCTGCCTTGGTTTCAATATAAAGGGTGATCAATCCATCTGTCACCAGGTCGTGGATAGACTCAAAACGTTTCTCTCCAACGAAGTGTTTTCCATCATAGTAGAGTCTGAAGTTTCTAGTTTGATTTCCAAATCTGCCTCAACGGAACAGAACAATAATATATACATTAAAAATAGACAACTTGGGGGTACGTTGTTTGCTAAAAAAAAAAAAACTAAGGCTAGTACATTCTCTCTATGGTTTTTGCATGCAGGATACAAAATGGTTAATTCATTGGCTTCAATCATCAGCTTCTACTTTGCCCAAATCAGAGCCTCATTAAAATCATGGACCTAAAGTCAAAGAGATGTTTGGTTCTGAAAAGACATGATTTGTTACTTAATGATCTTGAAAAGAAATTGATGGGCACTTTTTAAAAAAAAATGTATTTTGCTTTTCAACAAAAGTTGCCATAATAGAAATTTCTCTGTTGCAAAATATTACCGCTAAAATTATATGTAGAGCTATATTTCTGTTGTTTTTTTGTAAGAAAAGGTCATATAAATGGGGTTGAGTTCTGGGAGTGTTCAAAAGCAACAAGAAACATGCTGCAACAGACAGTCAAGGGGTAGTCTCTAGGCCTATGTAAGCTTATTGAAGAAATCTCTCCACTTGAACATAATATGCTTTTGTAGCACTATCAGGAGGAAATCTTACTCAGATTTTCATTTCTAGTTCAGAAGAAGCTGAGATGTCTGTAATACTAAGGCAAATATGATTTAGGCTGAGGAATTCTGGGAGTTGAAGTCCACAAGTCATAAAAGGGCCAAGTTTGAAGACCCCTGATTTAGGCTTTCAAGCTGATTTTCAAGCCTGAGCTCAGTAAAATGTGCCAACATCTCAAGTCCTGAATGAATAATTTCATCAGCTGTTGATACAGGTGATGTTGTTGCCCTGTTAAGAAGATTAACAGCAGGGGTTGGGGGTACTTATTAATCACAAGTTTCCTGATCAATTTCATAAGAATAATACCGCCATGGTATTCTTGTTAATTTTATCACCTTAACTGGAATAATCTGTGGTCAATGAGCATGATAATATTTTTTACCTTGCAACATTTAAAATTTATTTTCATATTTTTTTTAACAACATATAAAAAGATTGTAACAATGTTCTGAATGTGGCAGATTTGAAGCACTATTAAGCAAGAACTTTCATTGCTGAAGAATAAAATCAGAGAAGGAAAAAGCACTCTTGACTGACAAGTATATGATAGTATCTGACTCCAACACAAGCCTATGCATGTACAGTACATATATATTTAGTGAAAAGATTGTTTCTTCTCCAAAGTATTTGTTCTGAATGCCATTCAAATTCCAAACTATAATTCTTGCTCTTTTATCTACTAATACAGAAGCTTTTTAAAAAGTGTTTTGCAAATACAGCAGAGATATTGGAGGTCTCTCCTCCAAATAATTTACCTTTGATCTGGCTTATTGTATTGGAAGATTGTAAAGAATAAAAGTGCCTTCAGCCTATAGTATATCAGAAATGTTGCAAGCGAAGTCTTGAGCATCAGATTTCAAGTTACATATAAACAGTATGTACAATGCTATTATTAAATAATGCTAATAATATTACTATTTCCTAAATCAAATACCAATTTCCAGAAAGGTATAATTTTCATTAGTTCTGTGTGTATCAGTGTATATGTGCCCCTATGTTTTCATTAGTTCATCAACTCAGATCAAATAGTTGCATATTTTCACTGAAAATATATTGAGGAGATGGCTTATATTTCTCCTTAAAAAATAATGAAGACTTTTTAAAAAAAAAATAGAGAAAAAGATAGGCGAACAAATTAGCCGTGATCTTCAGATTAATGATTTAGGGTTTTTTGAGAAGATATAAATGTATTTGGTGAAATAAACTATGTCAAACCATTAATCTATTGGAAAAAACATATGGCAGACATGGCATTGAAGGACAAGTATTGGTCTATGGCAGACGTAGGCAACCTTGGCTCTTTTATGACTCGTGGACTTCAACTCCCAGAATTCCTGAGTCAGCCATGCTCAGGGAGTTGAAGTCCACGAGTCATAAAAGAGCCAAGGTTGCCTACCCCTGGGCTATGGTGTTTGGAGCCTCTTGTAGGTGTATGGCACATTTGTTTTGCTGTCCATATTGGTTATATCAATATACTTTTGTATGAGAGTGAAGGTTTGTTCTCCGAGCTTGTGGGTTGGTTTCCGAACGTCTCATTACCAGGCTAGGTAACATCTTCAGCAGAGTTGAAACCAAGCCACAAACTTGGAGGATAAACTTTCACCCTCATCCTACACCCAGCTACAGATATTTGCCACTATTGCAAACACTCTTGTATATTTGTCTTTATGCTACGAGCCACCCAGAGTTTGGCAGTGTCCTGGCTGAATAAAATACAATAAAATAATAAAATAGTTTGCATTAGCTCCCCAATTTCTCTCAGTTGATGTTCCCACCCACTGATCCACTATTAGTTTACATTAGAGATTTATTCAATGGATTAGAATTTCTGATAAATACACACATATGTACATATAAGTGTATTAAATATACTATAAAAATATATTACTACCAACTGTTATTGACAAATTTTCACCATGATTAATACTAAATAATAACAGCTTTTATCATATTTTATCTGATTTAAGAAAGGTTTTTTTGCCACCAATAAATATAATTATTCCACATTTGGAAATCTTATTATGTCATTTAAGGAATGTAGAACCATTGTGACAGTTCTATTTATTAAACAAGAACGTAAGTATATATAATTGTGTATACTTTATATAATAAGGATTATTAAAAAATACCATCGCAGAACCATATCAAAGACCTTGACATTGTCTTCAAGACATTTTCAATGAACACCGTGTGTTTATTTGCAAGCTAAAATAAATAGCTGTATTAAAAATTGCTTTCAATTGCTGTCTGGCTTTTATAGCTGATCAAAAGAATGGACTACAGTCCATAAGCTGGAAAATGGCACTCTGGCTTAAAAAAAAAAAAGACAAATTGAGTCCTTGCATCTTGAGTTTCTGATCAAGTAGTGGGACTTAAAAGGATTTTCAAAGGTCATTTCTTTAGAGACAATCATGTTGCCAAATTTTTTTTTTATTCCAATGGAAGTAAGCAGAGTGTAGGATGAAATGACAGCAGAGTTAAGCCTGCCAGAAGAACAGAAATGAAATGTTACAGTCTCCTCCCACCAGTGATTTCAACTGGGAAGAAAATTAGCCAAAGGATGGGAATAAGATAGAGGAAGTACTTCATATTTCTCCTGCAAGATTTTTGTTTCTGTAGAATATGGCTGCAACTTGTATCACTAAAGGCCACAAAGACTGGAGAAGTATTCCCCCCCCCTCAATATTTCATAATAATTACATCTGAAACTTTACACACACACACACACACACACACACACACACACACACACACACACACACGGAGGGGGGCATTCAAAAGATGAAATTTTATGGTCTGGTGCTTCTGTCACTTTAGAATAGGATAGGATAGGATAGGATAGGATAGGATAGGATAGGATAGGATAGGATAGGATAGGATAGAGCTGGAAGGAACCTTGGAGGTCTTCTAGTCCAGCCCTCTGCTGGAACAGGAGAACCTATATTGTCTCAGACAGGTGGACGTCCAGTCTCTATTATGTCCAGTCTCTTTATTAATGACAAAGAGCTCAAAACCTCAAGCAACCTATCAACAGAATGGCTTAGTCAGGCTCAGAAATAATTTACCCTCTCTGGCTGCCCCACGTACTGATACCGAATAGTTACTTGTTGTGCCTTCAACAAGAGGAAGATTTACTATTGCTCATTTTAATACTGGTGCATCCAGAGCACTGGGAATGCATTCCATGATTAATTGGGGCACACACCAAGAACATGGATTATATGACATACACAAATCGCCAGAATATGTATAATTAGAATTCAAATTTTCAAAAATGGCTAAAATAGCATTCTTTTTACATTGTAACATTTCCAACAATATAAGAATGGATTGTTCATGTATGACTTCTACATTCTCTAAATTTGTGCAACCTTGCCAGATTCATTCACTCTCAATTCAATTCAGGATGTCATTACTCCAGCAACATTAGGATGGAGTAATTTACTTTTTTTTTATAGCTCTTGAAATATCTAATAAAATCTGATTATTAATCAAGTTCAAGAAAGGATTGCATACCCTGCAACACCCAGAGCAAAAGGGGGACATGGCAGGATTCCAATTTCCCATGATTCTGCCAACCAATTGCAATGTGAGGGAGGGGAAAGAGAATCCACTAGCAAGGGGTGAATTTGACTAATGAAAGAGTTCTAGAGTTCTAGTTCAATTCAAATTTTATGAACTTTGAAATCTCCAAATTTGAAATTTGCACCTGGTTGGGGTAGTGACTGATTTTTTTACCTTATCTGTTCAAACTGGCCTGCTTTTCAGAAACTGCATGGACAAGTCCTTGCAGTTTTCTTGGCGAGGTATTTCAAAAGTGGTTAGCCACTGCTTCCTTCCTAAAGCTGATAGAGAGTGACTGGCTTTGTGCCTAAGGTGGGATTAAAACTCATAGTCTCCCTGTTTCCAAGTTTGATGCCTTCATCATACACCAAACTGGCTCTCACTAATATCTCACAGTAATTTCTTCTGATTCTGCAGGAGGCCCATAAGATACATATGCTACTGAGTAATTTTCTCTGTATGACCTTCATTGTTGAGCTGTTTCCAAAACTACTTTTTCTTCTACATGTGCATATAATGATTTGTGACATGAGACATAAGTCTTCATGTATTAATTTTTAAATATTGTTGAATATTTTAAATGAGAGGTATGGACATATAAATATTTTTGGAGATCTTAAAGCCATGGGTGAGGAGCGGGAGAACCTTTTCTGATTTTCCTTTGGAAAAAAAAAAGAAAAGTTGTAGGATAAATAGAAATACATGAAGTACTTATAAGTATACATCCTTTCCAGATTTAAGTTCACTTTGCTATTTTATATAGTATATAAATATAAGCTGCATTTTGTATGCTTTGCTTTATTCGTATAATTATCTTGTTCTGCATGTCTATTTTATATAAAAGTATAATTTAGACAGTAATTTATATACTAGTTTACTTTCAGTTGATCACAAACAGAATTATAAACTTTAAGAAACTAATTCGTTGATTTGTCAGTTTGACGATCTGGTTAGAACTAAAATTGAAGACAGAATAAAACAACATGATAATGAAACAGTTATGTATTCCAATTTTTCCATATTTTATATTATATTGAAGAAAAATAGTTAAGAATGGGAAAAAACAAGAAGATTCATTGCACAAAAACTGTGGTATTTTTATAACTATTCAATTTTATTTTCTGAGCTAGCACTACAATCAGCAATTTATTTGATTCTTTTGGCCAAAAACTACAACACACGTTAGCAGTTGCTACTTCTTCTGGGACAAGAGACCCTACTTTTACCCCTTGATAGACTTTTAATACTGATAATCAAAGTGCATATTAGGACAAGTTTCTCTACTCTTTCATACATTAGTGGCTGAGTACAGTGTTAATTTTTTTAATTAAATGCTTCCCTTACAAATTGTAAGAAAGCATTTGGGAAGAATAAAGTGGGAGGAATAAAAGAAAGCAACATATCAGAAAATTGTCTTATTACATTCATTAATGTAAATATTTGAATGGCATTTATTAGATATCTGAGAATTATTAATTATACACAAAGCACAAAACAAAAGTAAAGAAATTCTACTGAAAATCTGAAGGACATATATGTAAAAAATGTGGACTCCTTTTTTTGCTAGCTGTAAATGAATTCTAGATTTAAAATTTTTGCTATACGTACCCTGAATCCTTACTTGGTACAGAGAAATGGAATAGCAGAACACTATAAAGCTGCTCCTACTAAAAACAATCATTTTGCAATATCAATTAGTGCCACGTCAAGGTCTCATAGTCAGTTGAAAGAGCAAGAAGTAAATGCCTAGACCAACTTAGACTTGTAGATGAGAAAGTAGATAAGTTCAGCGGTGGGATTCAGCCAGTTCTCACCAGTTCGCTAGAACCAGTATGTAAATTTTGTTGAGTTCGGAGAACCGGCTGAACCCATGCTGCTTCTGGAAGTCTGTTCTAGGCCTTGGAGGCCTAGAGAAGGTCTCCCAGGCTTAGAACAGCCCACCAAGGTGTGTGATGTCACTTCCGGAAGTCTGTTTTAGGCCTGGTGGAGGTCTCCCAGGCCTAGAACGGCCCAGAGGAAGTGCATGGACGTCACTTCCAGAAGTTCATTCTAGGCCTTGGAGGCCCAGGCCTGCATCCATGCAGTGAACCGGATGTTCAGGTATTTGAATCCCACCACTGGATAAGTTCCAAAAGTTGGCAACCTGGGGGAGAAGAACAGAGTGAAGGATGTCACAAAATTCTGTATAGCTACTCTTGCAATAACTTAACCAGGCTGAAGAACCAAGCCTGAGCTCATAAGTATATGATGGCAGGCATTTTCCTGTAGGTAGCCCTAATCACATGACTTGTCTCAACTTTGATGCGTTCTACCCAATCTTTCATTGTATTAAGTCACAGCTGCAAAGCAAGTATCAAGCCAATAGATCCTTATGCTTGAGAGCTTCCTTAGCAGGCAGAAAGCAAAGCTGGGGCTCTGTTGCCGGGTATTCTTTGAGTCCCTTGGTGCCTTACAGTCCAATTCTTTTCATTTGTGGGTACTAACTACAGTATTTCCTGGCAAGAATACTTTACTAGAGGCAACTGATGTTGCCAAAACCTCATAGCAACCCCACCATTTGTGCTTTCTCTGAGCTATACAATTCTCTTGACTTCAGTTGAAGTGGACAGATAGATACTTGTTTCGCTGGAATGGATAACTGGATAAAATATGTCCTAAATGTTACGGGCATTTGTAAGAAAGCCAGGTGGCCTGGCCTATATAGAACAAAAGAAAAAAAAACCTTAAATACACATTCATAAAATGGTCCTAGCAGATCTAGAGAGGAACAGGAAGGGAAAGACTGTTAAAATGCTTACTAAATGCTTACTGAGATAGAGATTGAGGCCCTTTTCTTCTCTGAAATATTCCCTTTTCTCCAAACAAGAAAAAAAACTCAGCAGGAATGAGCCTTGCTGAAATATATTATTCAGCCTCTGAATCTCTTGCTAGTAATTGCTAAGATGTGGGGGCAGGTGGAAGTATGTTGCTAACACAACAGCAAAAGATGATGTAGGAGTTCTGGCCGAAACAAGGCAGAAATTATAATAAATGACAGACTGAAGTGGGAGTCAGCAGCAATGGAAAGAAGAACACGAATGTATCAAAAAAAAAAAAGAATCACATATGAAGAAAAAAAGACTGTAGTCAGAGGGAGATAGACAGGTAATTCATTCTTCATTAACTTTAGAAAATCTTTATAAAAGCAGGCTAACACACTAGCTATAGTATTAAAGCTCTATTTTGCAGAACGAAGGCACACAGAACTTTCAAAAGCCTTTTCATAGATTACACAGTAGCAAATCTGGGACTGCCACAACTTTGCACTTTTATAAGGAAATGCACCCTAAAAATAATTAAGTATTTCAAAATATATTTTTATTACATATTGAATTTGTTATGCAGTTCATTAGTGAAGTATTGTGTTGGCATAGAACAATGTACATCTGACATGTTTTAAGTCCTCAGCTATCTCATAGAGGAAAAAGATCAGAGAGAAAATTGAGAGAAAAGAGAAAGAAATTCCAACCATGTGGGATGAGGACATAGAATAACCTCTGAGAACATCAAGAGGTTACCGTATCAGCAATAGCAGCTATCAGCTACAGTATTAGTTGTTACCATATGAGCAATAACAGCCATTGGCCTCTCCTGCATACAAGGAAGATGTCTGTATTTTTTTAAAAGAGGGTTGAAATATGTCTAAATGGAATCCAAAATAGAAGATTGTAAGGGATATGCCAGAGATATAACACAAATGGGACACTGCAGCAATAACAATCCAAGACATATGTCAAGTTCTTTCTTACCAAATTACAGTTATAAACCCTCAATCTCCTGGGTTCCCTTCAGGAAAAAAAAATATAATTTGACTTACATAGTAGACCACTTATGGCTTTATGAAGCCCCCAAGAAATAAGTGGGGAAATATATTTGTGTGAGTTCTTAAGGAAGAATGGATTGGATATTGTGAGAAAAAAACTTTGAAATACATCCAGAGGGCCATTCTTTTATTTCTGAATTTTACATCATCCAACTACCAAATACAGTTGGGAGAAAGAATTTAGGCCTGGATATATAATTCTGACTTTCGTGTTTTTTTACAGGACACATAAATGAGAAATATCAATAGATTTTCTTGGACTACTATGGCCAAACACTGTTGCCTGTAATCTTCCTAGATTAAGCAGTAGCTGCTTTAGGAAAATATATTTGATCTAATCCATGTTTTAAGATTCCTATTTTATTATCCAGGCACAAAGATCAATATTCTCCTATTCCTCCCCCCCCCCAGCAAACAACCACTTCTGTTCATGGCTGTTGCATCTTTATGTTATGTTTCCCTACCTTCACTCCCTCCCTCAGCCCAAATCATAGAGCTCAAAAGAGTTTACTTCTTTGATGGCCTTCAAACCAAAGCTTCCTTTTTTATAATCTCTATTCCCTCTCCTTCAGTCATTTTCCTGGACTCATTTCTCCAGCTCTCTAGCAAATCATATCGGCACTTCTGCCTTTCTTTCATGGCCTTGTAAGGACATAGTTAAAACTCTTCACGTGAAAGGATTCCTCCCCAGCCCAAGCCCTGTTACTTAACTCCACGGTAGCCTATCTCTGCATCATTATCCTCAGCAGTTACTGTTTGCTAATATTCCGTGTCACTTGGGGAACAGCCGAGAGGAATCATTTGCAGCAAAAATTAATCAGCATAAAAGCACCTTGCCTTTAATCTCTTTACAAATAAGTCTTGAGTGTCACGGTACTCCTTATATTAAAAAATTCAAATGAAGTTTCCAATCAAGTGAGTTTTCCCATGTCACACTGCAGTGCTTTTTTACCCCCTCCTGTAATGCAATCGTAGGCCTTGAAGGGAAAGCAACCATGGTAACCAGCTAAACACTGTTGAGTTGAAGTGGCGGCAGCAGCAGCAGCCATCATCTCCAAAGAACAGAGAGTGCTGCTGCCCTTCAACGCCTCCCACTTCTATTTCTCCTGGCTTTCCTTTTTATCTTCTCCCTAATTAAACAAGTTTCCAACCACAAAATTGACACTGGAGATGATGTGCTATTGTTGTTATCATCTGTTATAGGCCTTGACGTTAAGCAGGCCCTACTGTTTAGTTGACTTTAAAGGCAGATTTAATACCCTCTGGAATTAATTAGAAATTTCCTGTCCCTTTAAGCTGTAAGGAATTTCTGATTTACATAAAATGTATTCTCTTATACCTTTATTCTCACTTCTAGCATGGACACCTGTGCAATAACACGCTTGGGCTACATTTTCTTTTTTCTTTAAAAAAAACTCCTTTTATTAAATCTTGCTTCTGGGATGCAGTCACTAACCTGCAATATTCTTATTTAATATTAATATTTAATAATACATATGTTCTCCAGCACAGGAGATGGAGAATCCACCAATGGGTTTTCTCTGTCTGCCTGCTCTTGAGACCAAGTCAGCCAAACTTGACATACCCCATTGCTAGGAGAACCCAGTCTTGACTTGATCTCTACTCTTCGAGACGTGTCAGGTTTGGCTCTCAAGCATATCAGGTAGTCAGTTTATTCCATTGTTGGATTCTCCCTTTTTTTTAGTATATCTGGCCAGGGATCTGCGCTGTCCCAAATAGTGCTAAAAGCTTAGGAAAAAGGAGTGGTGTTTTTTCCTTCCCCCCCCCCAATTTCCTTCTTTCGCACCCAGGGATCTGGGAGTTATTCCCGAGGCTTATGCCTCTGGGCCTTTCTCCTCCCTGTCTGTATTTCAGCACTGGCACCAGCACTGTAATTACCTTCCATTCGATGTTCTTCCCTGGACTTCTACTTGCCTTCTTGCCCCTCCGTTCGTTGCGGACGCCATTTTAACTGCTGCGAACAGGCTGCATCGAAAGCACACGAGGCCCTGGGCCTCCGGTTCAAAAATTTATACTCCGTTCATCACGGCTGCCATTTTGGCTTCCGTAAACGAACCGCTCCACTGCTGATTCACGAGGGGTTCCTTCAGGCCTTTTCCTCGCACTCTCAGGAAATTGGGAGCATTGACAGGATCGCTCCCTGATCTTCCCACTGCTCCCTTGTTTGGCTGGTCACCATTCTGATTGTTCTCTTCGCCTGAGGGAAACGTTCTACCTTTTTCCCTTCATTGCGAGCACAATCAATAGTTGGGATCAGTAAATCACAATAACTGATTGACAGCCCCCATTTCCCCCTGCCGCTTCCTACTGCTCAGGGCTCGTGGACACAACGGCCTTCTTAGCTATCCTACATAGGCCGCACGGCCGCCATTTTGAACAACCGGTCCTCGATCTGTTTGCTTCACCAGCGAATGCCCAGCTCCCGAGGTTCTTCTCCCGCTTTCCATCCCCGGGGGCAGAGGGGATGGATGCCCTTTGAGTTCCATGGTCGAAGAGTCTTCTCTATGCATTTCCCCCTCTCCCACTGATCCTGGCGACCATTTGCAAACTGCTACAGGAGCGGGTGGAGGTAATCTTCGTGGCTCTGTACTGGCCTCGGAGACCCTGGCTCGCCGACCTGGTGAACCTCTCCTGCTCTCCCCCATGGAAAATTCCACCGGATCGCATCTCTCCACCAGGGGGTTCTATGGCACGCGGAACCCCAGTGGCTACAGTTAGCTGCCTGGCACTTGAACGCAGGATCATGACCTAGGAGTCGTTCTCAGCCAGAGCGATTTCCATGATTCAGGCTTCTCGCAGGCTGGCAACCAATCACATCTATGACTCCACATGGAGGAATTTTTGCCATTGGTGCGGAAAGCGGCAACTGGATATCTCGGACTTGACTATCCCACAGATCACAGAATTCCTTCTTGATGGCCTGGATAAGGGCCTAGCCCCTGCTACCATCCGTAGGCAGGTGGCGGCCTATCAACCTTACTTACCTGTGCCAATTCGGTCCCTCTGGCCCAACACCCCAGGATACGTGCCTTTCTCAAGGGCGCCTCCAACACCAAGCCACCCGTGGTACACAGGTATCCCTCTTGGGAGTTACCCTGGGTCCTACGTGCACTCACCAGACAACCTTTTGAGCCTCTCACAACTAGTGCTCTAAGGTCCTTATCCCACAAGGTCGTCTTCCTGATCGCTATCACGTCAGCCAGGCGCATCTTTGAACTGGCTGCTCTATCGGTCAGGGATGATCTTTGTATCTTCCACTGGGACTGGGTGGTCCTTCGGCTGGATCCTACATTCGTGCCCAAGATCAACTCGTTTTTTCATAGAGCCCAGGAAATTATTTTCCCATGACTTGAAGCGGCAGTGGCACACACTGGACATCCGTAGGGTGCTACGCCGATACATCAAACGAACGGTGTCCTTTTTCAAGTCTGAGGCCCCCTTTGTTTCCTTCCACCCCGCCTCTCTGGGACGGAAGGTGTCTGCCTCCACTATAGACAGGTGGATCAGGGCTTGTATTGCAGAGGCGTACCAGTCTTCTTCCCTGCCAGCTCCAAGTCATATCACAGCTCACTCCACTCACAGCACTGAGACCTCTGCAGCATGGGCCACTCAGGCATCCATCGAGGAGATTTGCAGGGCTGCGACATGGTCTTCACCCTCCCCATTTGTCTGTCATTACAAAATTGACCGCTTTGCTTCCGCCAACGCCTCCTTTGGTTGGAGGGTCCTTCAGCAGGTGGTTTCCTGGGAGGTGGTTTCCGGGGAGGTGGATCTGGCCTCGTCTGTTCCCCCCCCATTTTGGGACAATGAGGCTTTGGTATGTCCCATTGGTGGGTTCTCCATCTCCTGTGCTGGAGAAGGGGCGTTGTCTTACCTGAATACCTTTTCTCAGCACGGAGATGGAGAATCCACACCCACCCTTCAGGTCAGTTAGGCCAGGATTAGGGGTCCGAGAGCCAACATCTAGTACTATCATCAGCTGCTTCGCCGTCATCAAGACTGGGTTCTCCTAGCAACAGGGGGCATGTCAAGTTTGGCTGACTTGGTCTCAAGAGCAGGCAGACAGAGAAAACCCATTGGTGGATTCTCCATCTCCGTGCTGAGAAAATGCGTTCAGGTAAGACAATGGCATTTCTTTTTAAAAGCTAAAAAAAATACTTTACTCCTCCCTGGTTCTATTATCATTGGGGGAAAAAATCTGATCTCATAAAAATTATGTTCACTTTGAATCCAGCCTGTCATAGCAATGTTGAGTTCTATGCTCTGTGCAACAAATATTCATGTTTGCTGACCCTATTCTCTACAAAAGAGGCTTACTAGATTTGCTCACCTAGTCTAATAAAACTCGTTGTTTGAAATACAACCTTATTTTTCTTTCAACTACAAGTGGATTTGGATTCTCTTCTTTGGTTATTTTCAAATATATCCATCTGGTCTACTTAAACTCAGATGCTTGGACATATAGTACATATTTTAACACAGCACTGCTGTAATATCAAAGCACAAAGAAATGGAAAACTACTTTATTATTATCAAAAACTACTGCTACCTCACACTAGTCACTAAAATCCATCTCTCAAAATAAATAACCTAGAACACTATGCTGGCATTTCGAAACTACTGGTTATGGGAGTGGAATAAGCACTTAATCTATGAGCTGAGCACAAAGATGTAATATTAAAAAACAGGCTGGGGATAAAGAGAATGATGTGCTGCCTTATGTACATAGAACTAAAATCAGAACTGGCTTTACAGGCAGAAACTTGAATTAATTTAAGCATTTTTACTCCAGTTCTTCACAAAGCTTGACAGTTCTGAACTAAAATACATAAAAACATACTCTTCATAAAACAGTAGTTCAAAATTCAATCTTAAACAACACTAAAAATATTACTAGCAAATCTGAAAGACATAAAAGCCACTGGAGCTGAAGTTATGATGAAGTTGGCCTACATTTGACTGGTTTATGAAATAAGGGGAAAAGCAAGTTTGGAATTCAGTAGGATAAACAAAGAACAGTACTACAAATGTCTGCCTGCTTATATCAAAATATAATAGACATATTTATAAGAGTAGGTGAACAGAGTATTTATTCACAATATATATTCACTTTACATACACATATTTTCACGTAGCATTACAGTCTAAATGCCTAGTACCGTAACATGTTCCTGTTGCTACAAATTATTTAAACTATAAGAAATGAAAAGATTGCATTGCCAAGTTTCACCACTTTCAAGTACATTTTATTAATACTATTCCCAATATTATTAGTGAAATAATTTAATGGCCCAGTCTTATGAAGGAAAGAAAGGAAACATAAGACTCCAGGATAAAGAGAATGAAATAGGGAAGTGGTGGAAGTGAAGTGCTCCACACTGAAAGAAAGCAGATGCTTTCTGTTTCCTTTCTATTGGGAGGGAAAAATACATTTGAAAAGATGGACATTCCAGCTGCTGAAGAGTGTTGCTCAAAGATCAACACTATTTGTAATTCACTAATGTGCATAAGAAAGATAAAAATGAAAGAATAGTAGCTGTTTAGTCAGTGTAGGTAAGCCCATCAGCTGCAAGAATACAAGAGTTGTTCGTTATTCAACAACAGGAAGTAAATTGATGGCAAGTAAAATGGCCCACATTTGATAAAGCAATTGTTATTTATTTGGGTCAGGTTATATGGCTGTATATCTCAAATTAAGGACTCTAGGCAGCTAGAGAAAGCTCCCCCACAAGCAACCCCCTCCCCACATAAAACAGCAGCTGAGGTAAAAATATATATTTAGTGACAACATAACCAATGTATGGCTCAACTCCACCTCCTGACCCTCAGGCCCAGGTTTTTAAGGTCTTATGGAAGGCCAACAGGGTAGGGCCAATCTGATCTCTGTTGCCTGTATAATCTAATCATGTTACAGGTAGTCCTTGACTTACAAACATTCATTTAATGACTGTTTGAAGTGACAAGGCATTGAAAAAGTGACTTATGACCGGTCCTCACATTTATGACCATTGAGGCATCCCCACAGTCACGTGATTGACATTGACACAATTGGCATGTATTTATGAAGGTTCCAGCATTCTGGAGTCTTGCGATCACCATTTTCAACTTTCCCAGCTGGCTTCCGACAAGCAAAGTCAATATTTGCTTAACAACCATGGTAAAGGTCATAAAATGTGGCACGATTCATTAATATTGAAAAAGCGGATTGAATATCTACATATGGTTGAGGCTCGACGGGAGGAGTGATAAATGAGTACCAAATCAAACGTTTACAAAGACTAATACTTAGTGTTGTATATCAGGTGCTATGATGATTGCTGCATAATATGATTTTATGTTCAATGTTGATTGTTTTAATAAAAGAATTTATAATTAAAAAAATAAATAAATAAACTGCCTTGCTTATTAAGGGAAATTCTGGGGCCAATAGTGGGCATAAGTCATGGACTACTGGTGAAGCCAATTGCTTATTTGTACACAATAAATAATATACACATGCTTGAAATCAGTCATGTTTCACAGTTAGCTAGCAAAGTGATGTGCAGATGATCCTTCCTTCTTGAGAAAATCCAGAAGAGCTGTTCTCATCAAATCCATACAGAACCGAGACTGCCCAAGGCAGTTATGTATCATAAAATATTAATATATATGAGTGTGAGTCCTTCTTTGTTTCGCTGAGTAAAAACAAAAGAGAAATGTGTGCCTGCCCATCTACTTATATAACTAATGCCCTGAATTTGAAAGCAGGCAGCCCTTGGGAAAAACGATTGCCTACTTGTCATAGAGCAGCCTTTCAATTTCTAAGGAATCCGTTTGGGAATGACTGATCTTTAACAGGGATGAGAAGACTTGGCTAGCAAGTCTTATCCAGCACTAAGCTCTCCTATACATAGACCTTTCCAAAATGAATCACATTTATTTTTTTTCCTTACAGAGATCCAGAACGTCTTGGAGAAAATTAAAAGGCAGCAAACAGACATAAATTTCAGTTTGGCACTTAATGATTGCAACTGTGATTGGCAAGATATTAGACTGCGACAGATTTACAACCTTACTTCTGCCATGGTCATTAAGAGAGACACCATGTGACCAGAACTCATAATTTTACTGCCAGCTTTGCCATTGATTCTGCTTGTGGGAAGTCAGCTATGAAGTGCAGAAAAGTGATCATGTAATGGTGGGACACTGCAACAGTTGCAATGTCCGCTGGTTGCAAAGCACCAGAATCACAAACATGTGACTGTGGGGACACTGCAATCATCGTAAGTACAAGGACTGGCTTTAAAGTTACTTTTTCAACACTATGGGAACTCTGAGTAATCACAATACAGCAAGGGTGGGCAACTATGGCCCGTTTACAACCTGTGGACTTCAACTCCCAGAATTCCATGCTGGCTCAGAAATTCTGGGAATTGAAGTCCACAGGTCGTAAATGGGCTATAAATGCCCACCCCTGCTATACATTAATGGAAGACTGCCTGTATTTTTCAAGTTGGTCCTTTATCTTTTATCATGTAGAGATGGCTCCAGATCAATCTGAATAAGTTTATTTATGTGTTGAATTATTTCTAATGTAACAAGATAACAGGACAAACAACTGAAATTCAGAAGGTTCTTTAGAGAAGAGACTTTTCCCACAACCTTAGAAAGACAGGAAAACAAACAGGGTAATCATGAAACAAATTTCTCCTCAGAGACCAGTTTGAAAGTAGGACAGGGCAGGATAGACAAATACGGTAAGTAGGGGAACACAACTCTGTCTATTCTTTCACTGTTCTTGCCCTTGACAAGTTTAAAATGGTTTTCCTACTTATGATCACTCAAGTGAGACCAAATGTTTTATAATAGCTAGGAACGTTGCTTTATTAGGGTTGGTGATCACGTGAAAAATTTAACCAAATTCAGATAAATGCAAATAGAAATTTCTTTCAGATCTCCCTTTCAGCTCTTGGTGTCAGAAATAATATGGTATTGCCAACGAAGTAAAAATACTATATTGCCTGGCAGATTGTGCACAAGGACAACTGAAAGGTTACTACCGGTATGCTCACAACACACATACACACTTCCAATACAGAAGGACTGAGCTAATTTTTATTTTTCCTCTTTTAAAAAAAGCGCCAGTGCTATTTTTGTTTTCATTTTTCACTGCACTATTAATGGATACGTATTATTCTTCACTGGAAAATACAAGAAGAAAAAAGAAGGGTGCCTGCATCAAAATGAGCTTAAGAGATAAAAGACAGGAGCAGAAAAAGCAGCAGCATTAGAGGAGGAAATTGAATAAGATTTTTTCAAAGGGGTAGTAGCTGTGTTAGCCTTTTGCAGCAAAAACAACAAAGAATCTTGCAGCACCTTGAAGACTAACACATTCATTTTTCAGCCATTAAGTTCTCTTTGTTATTTTTAAATGACAGGAAGATCTAAAGCAGCTTTCCAAACAGATGCTTTCCAGAAGTTTGGGTGACTCTTCTCAGATTTCTCAAACACATCTGGAGAGCACCAGCTTGGGAAAGTTTGATGTAAGTTAATCTGACTATTTTTTAATACACCAGGGTTTCAACTGCCTACTAAGTTTAAAACAGTTTAAAACACTTTAAGCATGCCTTAGAATAAAGTATTAATAACTGAATTGGTTAAATCTTGCCTGTTTCAAAAAGTTCCATAAATAAAATTAGAAAGCAGTAATTTTAATTTTATCCCCTGCAGATGTATTCATAAATATTCTTATACTGCAGAAATGAAATATTAATTACCAACCTTAAAGCCAAAGTATATGTCCCAGGTTGTCGTTGGCTTTCACGAATAAGATAACTTCCCTCTGCTATGCTCAATAATTGATCTGCTTCTTCTCTCGATATCATCCCATGAAACCTGAAAAACAAAGTCTATCAATATCAGCAGAACACAAGAGAATGTTTTTGTGAGAAAAAATATCAGAAAAAAACAGTCTTATTTTTTTCATTAAAAAAACCATCTTACTCGATTTTTAAAGAAATGCATAAAAAACTTTCAAAATCATGTTAATTTCTCTGCTTAGCCTGAAAACATATTTATTTTCAGTGTTTATACAAAACACACTCTACAGACTAAGTAATTTCCATTTTTATATCAGGTACTACTGATTATCTTGATTTATAGAAACTTGCCCATTTTCTCTTTGATTCTCATCAACATTAACATCAACATCACGGTTGCATATATTTCTTAACCGTGATCCTAAGGACAAGTGTTCAATCTAAATATCATCTCGGTAATCTCGGTATCATAATTTACATATATTTTTTTCCAGCAATATGCAAAGTAACTGAATGTGTGCTTCAGGAGGCACAAATGAAGCACCTGTCTTTGAATTCTTAAAGCAGCTGCATCTTTTGCAAGGCTCGCATGCTGCTTCAAAAGCTGTCCTCAGCAGATTCTACACATATGTGGAGGCAGAGCCACTTTGCTGTTAGTCCCAGCAGATGAATAGTGTTGTGTATACATGCAGAGACTAAGGACTGTCCTCCAAACAGCTTTGAGTCTTGTGAAAGATGCAGATGCTTTGATGATTTGAGAAGGAGTACTTTGCATGTACTGTTCCATATTGCAAAGCACCTCCTTCAAATGCTTCACAGATCCTTAGTTTAGATCAGTGGTTCTCAACCTTCCTAATGCCGTGACCCTTTAATACAGTTCCTCATGTTGTGGTGACCCCTAACCATAAAATTATTTTCGTTGCTACTTCATAACTGTAATTTTGCTGTTATGAATCGTAATGTAAATATCTGATATGCAGGGTGTGTTTTCATTGTTATGAATTGAACATAATTAAAGCATAGTGATTAATCACAAAAACAATATAGCAATGCTCGCTGGAGAAGCTTACTCTTCCTTGCTCAAAAATGTTGGGAGGGAGGGAAGGGGAAGGAAGGAAGGAAGGAAGATTGAAGGGGAAAGGAAGGAAGGAAGGAAGGAAGGAAGGAAGGAAGGAAGGAAGGAGAGAGATTGAAGGGGAAGGGATGGAGATGGAAGGAAGGAAGGAAGATTGAAGGGGAAAGGAAGGAGATGGAGAAGGAAGGAGATTGAGGGGGAAAGGAAGGAAGGAAGGAAGGAAGGAAGGAAGGAAGGAAGGAAGGAAGGAAGGAAGGAAGGAAGGAAGGAAGGAAGGAAGGAAGGAAGGATTGATCTTTGGAGAGTCATATTGGTGATGAACTGCAACTTCCAGCATTCCCCACTCTTCCACAGTGCTTTTTAGGGCTGCTGGGGACGGTAGTCCAGTAAGGTCTGGAGACACACACAGATGCCCTAGCAGGGAAAATTGGCCGGATAATTGCTGCGACTTTACTTGGAGGCATTCTGCAGCTCCTGAAAATCACTTTAACCAATTTTCCCTGGTTTAGCAAAGGCAACAAGTAATAAAACAAACAACAGGTACCGGTAATAAAATAGCCCAAATTGTCCTTTCCAGTGCAGATGAAAAGAACCAGAGAAAGGGAAATTGTGTCTGCCTTTGACCAATGGGAGGAGAAGCAGTAGGAAAAGCATGGCATTTCAGCCTGGGCACACAGCCTTGCCCACAGGCGCTGCCAAGGACGCACAAGCAACTCCGCACAATTGCCCGGGGAGGGGGAGAGGCTCTGGTGGAGAGCCTGGTGGAGAGCCAAGCGGCGGCACCACCGCGGCCTCAGAAGCCATGCAGAGGATCCGCGCGCCTCGGAGCTGCCGGCCGCCTCTCGCACCCGCCAACCTGGAGCCCCCATCCTCATCCCGGTACCTCTTGCCCTCTCCCAGGCGCCCCCCGGACCTGCCCACCCCTCCAGCCTCCTGAGCGCCATCGCAGCGGCGGGGTCGCGGGAGCCCCTTTCCACGCCGCGCAGCCCTTCACCACCACGACCCTTCCCCGACTCGTTGCACGCGAGAGGGGTGTGGCCAGAGCGCCAGCTCCCGCTTGGAAGGCACAGCTTTTCCCCTCCCAGCCTGGCCGGCTGGCCTCTGATGCACATGTGGGCATCGCCGCCGTCTTGCCCTCTTGCCTGCCGCCTGGCCGCTTCCGAGGCCCAGAGCCTGACGAGCCGGGAAGGAGCCGCTCCTGCCAGCCAGTTCCAGGGTCGCGCCGGACGCCAGAGGGCCGAGGCAGCCTCCGATGATGAGGGAGGCGGACCAGGTGGCACGGGGGAGGCTCCGGCGCGGTGTGGAGGGCGGCCAGGGACGAGCGCGGCCGGGCAACCAGGAGGCATGGGGACCGGCTTGGCGCCGCAGCTCAGCTCGCCTCAGCCAGCAGCAGCAGCAGCAGCAGCGCATTGCCAGAGGAGGGCAGGAAGAGAGGGAGCGGTGGTGGCAAGTCATGAAAGCAGCGTCCACATGTTCAGGGTGCAAATGCCTTGGACGGTTTGGCTCCCCCACCCCTTTATTTACTGATCTGCCAGAAGCTCGTGCAAACAAGCCCAGAGGAGTTCTGAACGAGCGGTTGTTTAAAAAAAAAGCTTTAAGCAACGAGGCAGAAAGGGGAACTCGCTCACGGCTCTTTTTTTCCCCTTTCTCGGCAACTGGGAAGGCAGCAGCTAGAGACGCCGCTGCACAAAGGGAGGCGGGGAGAGGGGTGAGGGGGAAAACCTCATTCAACTTTCACCCGTATCAGACCCGGTTCCCTTCTGATCAACCCCCACCCACTCGCCCCCTTCACCTCCTGTTACAAATCGACACTACCCCTTGGGAGTATTTTGCCAGGCTTTTTTTTTACCTTGGCCCTGCGCTTCCCCCAGATGGAAGCCAGGCAAGAGGACCTGAAAGACGCCGAGCAGGAGGTTCATAGTCTTGGCAACGCGGCAGTAGCTGCTCTGCGATGGGTAGCGCAGCCCCGCGATGCTGCTGAGGCGGCTGCTTTCCTGTCTGCCCGAGCTGGCTGGTGGAGCTAGCCTTGAGCAGAAATTCTCACTAGTGTCTCGGTTCCTAAAACCATCGGAAATATGTGTTTTCCGATGGTCTTAGGCGACCCCTGTGAAAGTGTCATTCGACCCCCAAAAGGGTCGCGACCCACAAGTTGAGAACCGCTGATTTAGATAGTTCCTCTTTCACACAAAGAAGTTTTTTTATCCATGAACAATTTCTTCTAATTTATGTTTGATACCATTTAACTCATAAAAGCAAATTAATCTTGTAGTATATTTCCCCAACTTTATAAATGCCTTGGCAGTGAATATCATGTTGCAAATGTGAAAAATTCACATACAAAAATAAAAAATTCCTAGGTGCTGGCCTAGAAACAGGAGTTTCTAGTCCAACTTTAGGCATGAAAGCCAGGTGGGTGATCCTGAGACAGTCACTCTCTCTTAGTCCAACCCCCCTCACAGGGTTGTTGTGGGAAAATAGAAGTATTAAGTAGGTTTGCCACCTTGACTTCATTCATTCATTCATTCATTCACTCATTTTCTATAGCTGCCCAACTCAACTAAGTGACTCTGGGCAATGCAAACAATAAAAAATATTAAAACAATAAACATCCACAAAATAAACAGAAATGCAACATATATTTTGGCTTTAAGATTGGTAATTAATATTTCATTGCATTCACAAAATATGTTCATTTTAAAAAAAGCAGTATGTAAATAAAACAGATAAATAAATGATTTGAGTTCAAAATATAGTAAACAAAAAAGTTAAGAACAAAGTACACTAAACAGGTTTTTGGAGGAACTGGGAGCTAATTCATTTTCTCATTCAAGAAACTTTTAATTTTTTAAATTATTGATTTTTATTGCTGAAAATATATCTAAATTAGGAGTATTCTTGCTTTCTTATGATAACTCAAGAATTTAAAGAAAAACAGAAAAGAGAAAAATGAAAAGTTTTCTCCCCCCCCCTTCTTTGGCTATTATTTCTTTCTCTGGCAGTACAGAATTTTTCTTTTTTTCAATTTTCTATATAGCTTTTTTACAACAACAGGTTAGATATAAAACTGCAGTGCATTATAAATAACATCAATGTACATTTAACTTGCTATTCAATTCATATATAGTACCACAAACTATTATTTTTTCTAAAAATATTAGATTGCTTAAATTTCAGTAATAAAAATATTAAAAGTGTTAACGTCAGAGTGATAGGAAAATTGAAGCCTTGTTTCCAAACTTGCTGTATGAAATAAGTGTGGAAACAAGCTTGCTATATACTTTTCTAATATAAAGCAACAAAAATGACAGCTTTCCCCCCTCTTTTGTTCTTAAAAATAGCACATTCATTTTTATGGAGGCAATTAAATGGGTTCAGTAAAAAAATTGTTCCAAGTCCAAGAACATTTCAGCCAGACTGGAAAGAAATCTGATTTGATTAATGAGAATGTATATGTCAACATTTTATCCTGCGAGTGCTACTGATGATTAAACAAGACTGCCTATACTGAAACCATAAATAAATTATAAAATAATCCCATCCCTCTCTGAATAGCCTCTGTAAGATAAATTGAGACATCATAAGCAAGTGGAAGAAAGAAAGAACAGAAAAAGTAGCCACTGGGCATATTTTTTTATATTTGCTTTGCAGTTCAAGACAAAGAAATGAGAGAATCATATTACTTACTCCCGCCCATAGTATTTAGGTCTGTTCTCCACCTATTGAAAAAGAAAGGAAAGAAATATTTTACTTGAGTATATAAGTATCTTTAAAAAAATCAGCTCTATTATGTGATTTGATAAAGAATTAACTTTATATTTTCTCCAATTGTTACTATATTAGGAAATTTGCTGAATTTCTCCAAGCATTAATGTTATTAATCCTTGTTTCATTTAATACTATTAATTTCAACTGTAAATGTAGGCTAATTTCTGTTTCATTAAAGCTTCGAATAAAACTTGGTGCTGCAACTTTATTCATTAAAGAGTAATTTCATATCTGATTTGTGCTTAGAAAGTTCTGCAGAAGCTACATTCTATCCCCGACACAGTGAATATGAATTATGACAATGCGATCCAGGTGGGATATGATAGGACAATAGATGAAACAGGATGGGGGATTGAAAGTAGCAACATAGTTGGGCCCCAACCCTCCTATCCTTTCATAAGGGCCTCAAGACATGACTCTACCAGTTGGCTTGGGGCCCCAATGGAGGAACAATGTAGTGGAGGTGGTTGATCGAGAAAGAACAAACCCCACCTCTCTCCACTCTCCCCTCCCCACATATCAATATATTTTAATGTTTGGTTTTAATTTGTTTTAATATATTGTATAAATACATTTTTTATGACTGTGGGCCACCAAGAGTTACCCTGTGGTAAGATGGGCAACCAATAAATTTGATAGATAGATGATAGATAGATAGATAGATAGATAGATAGATAGATAGATAGATAGATAGATAGATAGATAGATAGATAGATAGATAGACGAGTCCTCTTTCTCTCCTTTGGTTCACATGAAACATTATGAGTCATGACTTCTTTGTTCCAAGTTTCACCCAACATGTAAATCCATATTAAGGATTAACTCAGATATGAGCCAAGACTTTATGGCTTTTTCATCAAATCATGATTTTAAAAAATCCTAGCAAAAGTCCTGTTATATGAATGCAGTCACTACATTTAATTCCAAACAGTAAAGAACGTAAAAGGTGCTTTTTAAAACAGATCAAATGACAACTTACTTCAACCTTTTTTTTCCCTCTAAAGGACAAGAAAATAAACTTCTGAAAGCCAGCAAAGACATAAAGGCAAGAAGCCTTTCCCTTCCTTCCCCATCCCCACCTCCCACGCCCTGCAGTATATGGCATTCAGAAGCACACTGAACATCGTGTACAGCCTATCAAATCTGAACCAAAATGGTGTTAATAAAGAATAAAACATGGATGCAAGTAAAGAGAGAGAGAGAGATGTGTGTCTAATGATAAAATCTATTTAAAAACAAAAACAAATTCACTTTTCTCAGAAGTTCACTGTATCTTCTCTGAAAAAAATGATGTTCCAGACATTGGTGCTAAAACCTATTAAGCCATGGAAACTGTTGACAGTGGAAACCAGTCTGAAGGGGTCTTCACAAAGCATCGTGAAGAGGTAAACTACATAGGTCAGGATTGTCCTCTGACTTTGGCAGACCTAAGATGCTTCCACTGAGGAGTAACTCACTAGAGCGAGCAGATGAACAGGAAACTCTATGCATGTGTGTATACATACATGTATGTGTGCAAAAGGCTTAGTCCCAAAGGTACTTTTTCAAAAGGCAACTGGACTTCGTTTTTCCCTTGAATACGTTTTGCTTCATTTCTTGGATGAGAAGTGAAACATTTTCCAGGAAAAACAAAGTCCAATTGCATTTTAAAAAGCCACTTTTGGGACAACCATGACCAGGATAACTGAGAATCTCCATAGACAAAAACATTTAGTGCGGTGGTGGCAAAACTGACACTGAACAGTGTTGAACTATGCCTCCCTTTATCAGTCACAATTAGTTATTCTGATTGAGGTTGGGTATAGTTTATTACAGCCAATATGGCCAGAAACAGTAAAATATCCAACTGTAGGCTACTTACATACATACATATATAAAAATGCACTGAACATGATCTGATATAATATATAATACAATATAATATATTATATATAATAAAAATTAATTAAAAATATTAAAAAGATCTAAAAATAATATGTATCTTATTTATGTTTCTGACGAATCCCCAGTGCTACTGGGCAGAATCTGGCCACTTGTGCCATCATCACAGCCTGTTCGTCCTTAAGCAGCCATTGGAGATAAGTAGTGTCAGAATGGCCAAGATACTCATCGATCATTGGGAGGACATGTTTTTTTCGAATATTTCTGTAGAAAGAGCATCGAAGGGGTATGTGTCCAATGGTCTCCACCTCTCCTGAACCACAGAAGCAGAGTCCTTCAGTCAATGATATCTTTTTATACTTGCTGTATAGGACGGCCGATGGAAGCGCATGGCAACGTGGGAGCAAAAATGCTTTCTGGTTGTTTGCTGACTATAACTGGCTAAGATAACCTGCAGGAGTATTTATTTATTTATTTATTTATTTATTTATTTATTTATTTATTTATTTATTTATTTATTTATTTATTTATTTATTTATTTATTTATTTATTTATTTATTTAGATTTCTATGCCGCCCTATTCCAGGAACTAAGGGCGGCTCACAACATGGATACAACATGTAGAAATCTAGAAATTAAAATACATTGTAAAAAACCCGTTAATTAAAACCAATCACCCAAAACAGACATGCAAACATACATACACTGGCTGGGGCAAGGTGTTAACTGCCCCAGGCCTGTCGGCAAAGATGGGTCTTTAATAATTTGCGAAAGGTGGAGAGGGTGGGGGCAGTATGGATCTCCGGGGGGAGTTGATTCCAGAGGGCTGGGGCCGCAACAGAGAAGGCTTTTCCCCTAGGCCCCGCCAGGAAACACTGTCTGGCTGACGGGACCTGGAGAAGGCCGACTCTGTGGGCCCTAACCGGTGGCTGGGTTTCATGGGGCAGCAGACGGTCCCATAAGTAACCTGGTCCAATGCCATGTAGGGCTTTATAGGTCATAACCAACACTTTGAATTGCGTTTGGAGACCAATTGGCAGCCAATGCAGCTCGCGGAGTGATGTTGAAATGTGGGCATTTCTAGGTAGGCCCAATACTGCTCGCGCGGCTGCATTCTGCATTACCTGAAGTCTCCGAACGTTTTTCAAAGGTAGCCCCATGTAGAGTAACAACATATCTAACAGAGTCTGGAGACAGAAACCGCGGAGCTATCCCTAAGTCCGCTTGCCTCTCAATGTCCCCTACCCTTTGTTGCAAGGTTTGTTTTGCTTGGTCATAGTTCAATTTGAGTACTGAGGCTGGAGAGAGGCCTAGTTTGGCAAGGCTGGACTCGATTGCCTTGATCCTTGATTGGGGTTGTTGTTTACCAACAGCTGGAGGGTCCTGAATTTCCTGTCATAACTGCATAAGAAGCAGCATACGCAGAAGACAAATAAGCAGGAAGTCACCAGCAACGAAGTATCTAACTAAACAACAACAACAAACCCCTAAAAAGTGATGAAAATAGTTGTAACCACTATCAGGTCATTACATTGTTTAGGAAATGGCAGCTGCTGTCTATTAACAGAATATCAGAGTTGGCATATTTGGCAGCTGTAGCACAATTTTATCACTTTATACTATCTATGTCTTTTCTATTCTCTTTCTCCTGAGATGGCATGATTTCTTCTGGGCTGGAAAAGTCCAGATGATCACTACAGCACAACTGGATTTAGACCTCAGCAGTTTACCAATGTTCTGGAGTCACCCAGTGATCTGATTTAACACTCTGGGCATCATGCAAAAGGATGTTCATAGCCTAATTATTTTGACCAGAAAATGACCTCATTCTCCCAAACGACAAGAAGGAAATAACCTACAAATGTATTTATTTTGTTTTTTATTTATTTTCCTCATTCTGAATCGCCCGTCTCTCTCAAAGACAAAAATATCGTACCTCCTTGTGAAGATCTAGCCATTATATAGTTCACCTCTGAATTTGGTGCCCTATCAATAGTGTTTTATCTTTTATAGGTCTTCTCAGCTGGGATAAATTTTATGCCAGAGATTAAATTCTACTCACAGCTCTGTAGTCAGTCACGCCATATACTCAATCCCTAAAAATGTAATCATATTTTTTTCCTTGTCTCTCCAAGCCCAACAAATGTTCCTTCTGAATTCTCAGCACTGGAAATAGCACACAGGTTTCTCTGAGGTTAGCATTCAGTGGAAGTAGCACAGCAGCGCTGAGGGTTGTAACAGGTCATTTGCATGTGTGTATATGCATGCACAGTGAACACTGTCAGAGAAGCAGCTGAACACTGTCCCTGCAGATGAGTGCAGAGATGACTTGGCATGCAGACCCTTCTGGAGGAGTGGTACACCTTGGACATTTGGGAAGCACAGCTTCCAATGCTTTGCATAGCCCTAACTTAACACCACATTAACAGATTTCATTCTGGATAAAAAGGTGCCAGGGTTTCCCCCCCCTCCCCAGTTAGGTTCAATTATTAGTCCAATATATTTACACAGTGGAACTGTTCAATTTGTTTGAGAAGACAGTGCTAACTCACCCCTCTCTAAGAAGAATCCTAATTGCCAGGCGAAAGGTCGAAAAAGCAAAGCAAAAAGGCCAAGTATGTTTGTCAGAGAAATTGAAGAACGCTGCTTATTATTTTATCTTTGCCCAGAATGATTCAGAATTGCAAAGTTGTTCTTTTTTTAAATGGCAGTGTACATATACAAATTATATTTCTTTCCTGGAGTATAGTTTAATGCAAATTACTTAATGCAAAATGTTCTAGATGTTGATTTGTATTACAAATGTTCTTTGTAAAAAAGACTGGGATATGGTTTTAGTCTTACATACTGTATATAAAAGCTCATTTCAGGGATGAAATTAGAATATTTAGTTCCACAGCACAAAAGCTCCTGAAATATTCTAACAAGTATAATATAAATGAAATATATATATATACTGACAGCTATGGAACTGTTGTTTTAAATTAAAATTTCCTTCACTTGTGACAATCTGATGTTTTAAAAGTAGAAAACAGGAAGCATTCTGAACTGTTATTTGTGAGACCACCCCAGTATTTAACATTTAGAAGTTACATGCCAAAAACAAGTGGTATCTTTCAAAATTTGCTTTGCTTTACTTTTGAGAACATTTAGAGCAGTGGTTCTTAACCTGGGCGATATTGCCCCCCAGGGGGCAGTTTTGTTTTTCAGGTGGGCGATGGAACGAAAAGGGGCGACACAGGGGCGAAGGAATGAAAAGGGGGCAATATGGGGGCGATGGAGCGAGAAGTTTTGGGGACACTTTTGAGACTTTTTCATACAGTGAATCGCTGTATATCTGTCGTACAAAAACATCAGATCGCTCGCTATTAGTGGATTGAATTGTGTTTTCAAATGTTCCTCCAGCTAGCTTCAGTACAGAACGCCGTACATATGTGAATGTGCATCACTTATCTTCATGCGCGTTGCGCAGCAGCCTCTACCCATACAGTGGCGCGCCATTGGCCAGAATGGGCAGTGATGGAGGGGAGAGTGCTTCTTTCAAAACATCGCATTCTGAGTGGCTGTCCCCTGTGACGTCAGCTGTAATGTCAACGTAACTGTTGAAACTAGGTTTATCGACATCCATGTGTGTTTTTCTAGTGTTCCAGTGCAGTCGAAAATTTAATTTGCAGGTAGTGCCTTTCATTTCAAGGACTTCTCAACATGGCCGAGAAGAGGAAGTGTCACCAATATTCGACGGAATACCTAAAATTGGGATTCATTCCATCTCCTTCCAACGTACAGCTTCCGTTTTGTCTTCGTGAGAAAACATTTTCAAATGAAGCGATGAAGCCTTCTTGACTGAAAGACCATTTGGTAAGAATTCATTCAGATAAAGCCGACAAACCAGCATCGTTTTTCCAATCCTTAAAGGCCAAGTTTGAGGGTCGCAGCACTGTTGGGAAGTTATTTGGAAAATCGTCACTCAACACTGACAAGGGACTCATTTGTTCTACGAAGTATCTTTGTTGACAGCAAAATGTGGCAAACCTCATACTATTGGAGAAACGCTGATTTTACCAGCAGTGAAACAGATTGTTGCCACCATGTTGGGGCCCAGCACAAGCACTATCACGCAATCGATTCCTTTGAGCAATGACACCGTATCAAAAAAAATTGATGAAATGGCTGATGTGGAAGAAAGGCTTATTGACACCTTGAAAAATACAGAATTCGTGATGCAGATTGACGAGTCAACAATTCGTGAAAATAAAGCCTTGTTATTGACTTATGTCCGTTTCATCAACGGAAATGAAGAGATCAGGGAAGAACTATTATTTGTTCAAAATTTATCCACCGACACAAAAGGTTCTTCGATATTTAAAAAGGTTGAAGAGTTTTTTAATGGGAAAAACATTCTTTTGACAAATGTCGTGGCATGTGCATTCGACGGAGCTGCATCCATGGTTGGACGATATTGCGGTTTTAAAGCTCATCTAAAATCGGTTGTACCTGGAGTTATGACTGTCCATTGCATCGTTCATCTTGTCTCAAAAAATTTGAGTGGCCATTTGCATGAGTCTCTACGTTATGTCATCAATGCTGTGAATAAAATTAAGTCGAATGCCTTGAACAATTGACTTTTTCGCAAGCTTTGTGAAGAAAATGACGAGTAGTTTGAACGTCTCCTTTTGCACACCGAAGTAAGGTGGCTTTCAAAAGGAAAGTGTTTGCGGCGATTCCACAAACTTTTTGACACAGTTGTCGAATTTCTTGAATCCATTGACCCAAGTCTAAGCGGTTCTCTTAAACTTCAACGTGGCAAACTTCAACGTCTGGATGTAGCTTATCTCGCTGATGTTTTTGACAAGCTGAATGAAGTGAACGTAAAGCTGCAAGGAGATAAAATCAATTTTCTTAAGGCCAAGGGAATAATCTGCTCATTTATTTCCAAATTGGACCTCCTTGCAAGCAATATGAGTCGCCAGGAGCTGTATCAATTCCCAAGCCTTGGTAATGAACGTGAACTCCAAGGAGAAGATTTGGACATTTTTTGCTGCCACTTGAAGCAACTAAAAGAAGATATGGAAACCAGATTCTATGATCTGATAAATCTGAAAGTGCCCACTTGGTGCTAAATCCTTTCATAGCAGACTTTGCACAGCTTCATCCCAAACTGCAAGAGCCACTGACAGATCTGAAATACAACTGTGAAGCCCAGTCACATTTTCAGAGTTACGGCTACGAAGCTTTTTGGGTGAAAATGAGGAACACTTACCCAATATTGTGGGAGGAAGTTAAGTTGCTTCTTTTAGCCTTTCCTTCCACTTACTTAGTGGAGAGGGGCTTCAGCACCGTCCAACAGATCCTTTCTAACTCAAGGAACATGTTGAAGATCTCTGAGCGCGGTGACTTAAGAATGCGATTAACAAAAATGGTTCCAGACATCAAGAAATTGGCATTAGCTCACCAAGCACAGGGCAGCCATTGATCTTTTTTTTTTTTGCTTTTTGTGTACATACATTTTTCGTTAATAATTGTCTGAGCTTTTATCGTTGTATTTGCTTGCATTGGATTTCACATTCCAGTTTGAGTTGTCGGCTTCGTTTTTGAATTTTTGTTGTGCTCTGTAAAAGCATGCACTCCAGTTCAATATTATATTTTCTTTGTGTCTTTTTAATCCTTTTTACAGCGTGCATGACTATATATACTTTCCTCGAATCTTAATTTAGTTTCATAGTTTTCGTCTTTAAATTCTTAGTTCCTGCATTGCGGTTTGTTCTTATGCCCTTTTTATATTTCTTTTTGCGTCTTAAATTTCACTTGTAATTCAATCATTAAATGTTACTGTTTTTCTTTTCGGGCATTTCACTTTCTTGCAATTGAATTTTGTTTTCAGTGGTCATTACATTTAAGTGTCTTGAATAAATAAGATAATAATGAAATACATGTATCACGAAGTTTGGAATAAAGTGACGGGTGGCACCAAAATTTTTCACACAGCTGAGATATGGGGAAAAGACTGGAAATAAATTATTTGCATCAATATGTCCAGATGACAATTTTAAAGAAAACAAAAAAAGTGTTTGCATAAATTGAAGAATTATTTCCTATGTTGTAACTGAGAGGTTATGTTGTGGGAGGGGGGCGATGACAACTTCCTCATTGGCTCAAGGGGGCAATTCGTTCAAAAAGGTTAAGAACCACTGATTTAGAGGCCCTTCCAGATTAATGCATACACAAATCCAGTTTCTGAATAAGCATGAATTTAACTGCTTTTCTGACTTCAATCCTAGGGGACTGAGTGTAGATGAATCAGAAATAAAATGAAGCCCTGGTTTTTGAAGCTACTCTAAACTGCATCTTAACATGTTTTGGATATCCTTTTTGTATCTTTTTTTACAACTATAGTTGACATTGTTACGATCAAGGTCCACAACCTAGTGGCGCCTCAGTGTACTTTACACTACAATAGGAATGAACATTAAATCCACTGGTAAATACCCAAATAAGAACTGATTTTGCTTCATTTCACTTCAAGGTATCAGCAAATATCACACTCTATTAAAACATCATAAAACAACTTTATAATTTCAGTGCAGCTGATAATGTGTCTCTAAGATATATTATAAATGGTGATCAGCTTCCACCACTACAAACTTCATGTATTTTTAAAATTAGTTCTATCATTTAAAACAAAAATCAAATTATTATATGTTTCCATGTTAGATGTCTCTTATAATCATTGATAAAAAAGAGATAGGAGGATATGTACAGGAAGCTTCAGAAGACACCAAGAAAATGATCTCACAGAAAGATAAGTAAAACTGATGTTGAAAGATGCAGGATAACAGCAAAGGTACTCCAAAGGCAAATGGCAGACAGACAAGGGAGGAAAAGCAAACGTTCATATAGTAATTAAAAAGCTTCTGATTCCATCTCTATGGTCCATGAAAACATCACAAACTCTATTATCAAAGGTTTTGCTGCATTCCCACATTTCTCTTTCTCTCCCTGGTTAAATATTTAAAGATACCACATTTTAGTTTTGGACAGAGGCCTTAGCAACCATAACTGATCGTAAGATTATTGCAATTCCTAGTCACTGAAGATCTAACGGGTCATAAGACATACATCATCTGGCTTCTATTTATGCCAGGGGTCTTCAAACTTGGCCCTTTTATGATTTGTGGACTTCAACTCCCAGAATTCCTCAGACAGGCACACTGGCTGAGGAATTCGGGAGTTGAAGTCCACAAGTCATAAAAGGGCCAAGTTTGAAGACCCCTGATTTATGCAGCAGTGTGCACAGATATAATTCCTGCAGGTGTGTTTTTGACAAGGAATTGGTCTGTCCATAATTCATTTCACAGATGGAATCTGCCTCCCTCCTTCCATCTGAACAGATGTAATTGATGTAATTCCTGATGAACTGACCAGAGCCAAATACCATCTTCTCAGTAGAACTTCTGAAATAAGGAAATCAGAAACCAACATCTAAGAGTAAATAATAATAATAATAATAGTAATAATAATAATAATAAAGTTGGAAGGGACCTTGGAGGTCATCTAGTTCAACCCCCTGCTCAGGCAGGAAACCCTATGCCCTTTCAGACAAATGGCTGTCCAGTCTTTTCTTTAAAACTTCCAATGTTGGAGCATTCACAACTTCTGGAGGCAGGTTGTTCCACTGGTTAATTGTTCTAACTGTCAGGAAGTTTCTCCTTAGTTCTAGGTTGCTTCTCTCCTTGATTAGTTTCTATCCATTGCTTCTTGTCCTGCCTTCAAGAGCCTTGGAAAATAGCGTGACTCCCTCTTCTTTGTGGCAGCCCCTGAGATATTGGAACACTGCTATCATGTCCCCCCTCATCCTTCTCTTCATTAAACTAGACATACCCAATTCCAGCAACCGTTTCTTATATGAAGGAAGACTGATACATATCAGTCTAATTACAGCTAAGATCATATACACAAAAGCCTATACGTTTGCTAACCTGAGCTGAGAGTAATGAATACAAACCACTTGGGTTACTGTGATGAATTCCTATTAAACTGTTATTAATGTGTTAAATTCAGAATGAGAGTGAACAAGATAGTATGTTACATGTAAAGCTTAGTATCTTGCGGAACCCACTATTATTGCTAATTTGTTCTAATCACTTTTAATCTTTATGAATGGGAATAAATATTTGCTGGAGAAATATTAAAAATGCTTGCAATGCTGGCAGCAACCTGGGCTTTCTTTAAAAGCATGGGGCTATTTCATATTTACTTGTGTTTTATTCTTTATTCTAAAGGCTTAAGGTGTATTTGGAAGAACTGCACAAAGAAGCTCCTATTTAATTCAGTAAATTAATCCCGTTTGGTATCTAAGTAGTATAAGCTATTAAAACCATGACAGTACTCTGCACCCAGTATTTAAGCCATGTCAAAATGACAAACACATTTTGAAGATTAATTTCCTCTTCTCTTGGGTGTATGGTGGAGGTATTGCAATAAAACTAAAACTTTAATCATTTTCAATACCTACTCATATGAATAGGAGCTGCATTATAACAAATCCAAACTTGCAATGTAACATATTGAAAATTAAAATTGATGTTACTTTCTGATTTAGCTACTTACTACATAATAGATTTGTGGGTCGAAACTGTTGTGTGACATCTGACAAGAGGTACAGTGATAATATTAAAAAGGAAAGAAAGCTGTTGACATAAACCACAAGCAAGTTTATAATTAAAGTTTTTGTAGTAAATTTAGATCTAATGAGATGAGACGGAAAAATATTTCATTCATTCATTCATTCATTCATTCATTCATTCATTCATTCATTCATTCATTCATTCATTCATTCTACAAAGCTGCCCATCTCAAACAAGTGACTCTGGGAAGTTAACAATAATTAAAAAAACATAACAAAAAACCTCAAAATTAATAGATACTTATATGAGAATTTTTTTAAAAAAAAACCACACAATAGCAAGCATCATTCTTATTCACTTTCCCATATATATTGAAGATATTAGAGCAAAAAAGGACTGGTTTCTGAAAACAAGTAGGCCGGATTTTTAAAAGAAGGAATTTTTGCTGCTTCTCTTACAGCAATCCTGCTATGCATCAGATCCTTTCAGGATGACATTGAGAGTGTTCTTTAATATTAGTACAGGTAGTCCTCGACTTACAACAGTTCATTTAGTGACTGTTCAAAGTTACAACGGCACCGAAGAGAGTGACTTACGACCATTTTTCACACTTACCACTGTGGCAGCGTCCCCACGGTCACTTGATCAAAATTCAGACGCTTGGCAACTGACTCGTATTTATTTATTTATTTTATTTATTTATTTACTTAAACTTATATGCCGCCCTTCTCCTAGGACCCAGGGTGGCTTACAAAAACAATACAATAAAATTATACAATAAAATTAATTTCATTCATACAACATAAAAGCACAGTCAACTCACAGTCACTGATGGAGGAACATTCCTAGGCCCAGGGGCAGAGCACAGCTCATACACCCCAAGCCTGTTGGCATAAATGCGTCTTTAACAATTTCCGGAAAGGTAGGAGGGAGGAAGCAGTATGAACCTCTGAGGGAAGCTGGTTCCAGAGGACTGGGGCAGCAACGGAGAAGGCCCTAGCCCTAGGCCCCGCCAGATGACATTGCCTAACAGACGGGACCCGTAGGAGGCCAACCCTATGTGCCCTAACCGGTCGCTGGGATTCATGAGGCAGTTCATGACGGTTGCAATTGCCTGGGGTCACGTGACCCTCTTTTGCAACCTTCTTATAAACAAAATCAATGGGGAAACCAGATTCACTTAACAAACAGTGCTATTGACTCAACAACTGCAGTGATTCACTTAACAACTATGGCAAGCAAGGTCGTAAAATGGGGCAAATTGGCTTAACAAATGTTTTGCTTGGCAACAGAAATGCTGGGCTCAATTATGGTCGTAAGTCGAGGACTACGTATACTCCAGGATGGTAGGTTTATCTAGCCTGTGCTCTTCCAAATTACACTGGGCAATCACTATTTCTATTTCTCACAATATGACCAACATAGTGTTACTATGAAGAATTGCGGAAACTAAAATGGGTACAGGGAAAAAATGGGGAGAAAAAGGATTTAATTTTCGTAAGATCTAGTAGAACTATGATTGCAAACAAACAAACAAAAGTAATAACTATCACAGCAATGAGCCTGCAATATCTTATTTTCTTGGTACCTACCTCAGATGTGCAGGTAATTCTTCTAGGATGTGGAGCTTCTTGCTGTAGCTGATACACTAAGAAAAGGTAAACAAGAGTTTTCACTTCAAGTCTTAACACAGATATGAACTTAAATCAAGCACTTGTTTTGGGATAAGTTTCCTTTTTCTTTATTTAATGAAGAAAAATCTCTCTGTATAAAGGGACACAATAACCAAAGAAGTTGTTCCTTACCTGTAAGTGAGATTTTTCAAGTGATCTGTGTAATGAACAGATGGAAATCTGCATCTGTGCAGTACCTTTGCTGCAACGTTTTAGAGCTGAACATTTTGTTGGGAACCTTTCCCAGAACTGAATCCTTATTCCCTACTGTATAGCGCACATTCCTCTTAGTTTTTCTGAGATTAATACTTTGGACATCGCAACACACAGCTCTGCTCATATTTAGCAGGGAAGCACAGCACAAGTGCACTCAAGATTTTTCAGAGAATCTTAGTAATAAGTAACCAGCTCTTCCTCACACAAACGGGAGAGTAAAACATTTCCTAGCATGTGGCAGCTTATTGTTAAGAGATGACTAGAGACAGAATATACTTTCAAATAAAACAAACGCAATGACCATGCTGGAGCTTTATAGAGCTCCCTCTTAGGGATACAGCAAATGTCACCAATGTCATGGTAGTATGGCTTCAAATTTGTGAAAACGTATTTCATATCACACCTGGATAATAGGTATCACCAACTGACAAATGTTGGGGATAGGCCTCTCTTTCTTTGATCTATCATGACATATAAATAAAACCATTCTGTCCTTTTCAAGTAAAATGTTAAAGCCCTCCAGACATGTCCTAACACTCAGGATAAACAGACCTCTTTACATGAAAGCATAAAACTTGGCCATCAAATAATACTTGTAGGAGAAGGAGTGGGTGTGGAGTCAAAAGAGAGATCAGCCTAGCCACAAGCAAACTAAGTCCCCTTAACTTCCATGAGCCCTTATCTAACCCCAAGCAGGCTATTCTTGTGCCTAGGCATGATTAGCAATACATCACTTTTAACTGGACCTTCATATATGGACCTCCTCTTTCACACCTTCATAAATATATCCTAAGCTTAAAGATGGAGGAAGAACAAGTCAAGAAACAATGATAACATGGGCAAAGAACTTTGGATATAACACAGAACTAGAAAAATGACAAAATCTTTGGGAAAGAAATTTGAAAATAACAAAAGCGGTAGCATACAAAGAAAATTTATATAAAATGTTTTATAGATGGCATTTAACACCTGTGAGACTAGCAAAAATGTTTAAAGATGTATAGAACAATTGTTGGAAATGTAAACAAAAAACAGGCACTTATTACCATCTTCGGTGGACATGCTCTAAAGCTAAAAGATTTTGGTTAAGAATAAATACATGGTTAGAGAAAATGACGAAAAAACATATAGAGTTTAAACCAGAATTATTTTTGTTAGGTATAATTATAGGTGATTATGAGAAAGAGTGTATTTACTTAATTTTACATATATTAACTGCAGCAAGAATTGTATTTGCTCAATATTGGAAAAATGAAGAATTACCAGTGGAGGAAGTGTTAATTAAAAAAATCTTAGAGTGTGCAGAAATGGATAGATTGACATTGATAATGATGAAAGAGAAAGAAGATTCAGTTTATTTTAGAACATGGAATACTTTTTATAATTGGCTAGATAAATGAGGTAGAGAGAAAGTAACTTAATATGTATTAGTAAATTAGACATTGAAACCCAGACAATATGTTGCTGATAAATATTTTAAGCACTGTGATTATAAAATAATAATAATAAAAATGTATGTAAAGGATATTGCTATGGAAAGGTGAAGGTGAGGAAAAGGAACACATCAAATCTGAGACTTAGCTAAGATACACATTTTGAAATAAATATATATCTTATCAATGTATTAAATAATAAAATATAACAGAAACAGCTATACCATCTTACAATATTTGTATGACCATGGAAAGTCCCAGAAGAATATCTAATCTCTACAGAGACCATTGAAAACAACTTGGGTTTCTGGACACATACACACACACACACACACACGGCCTCACCCTTTACCTCCATTGACATCTATGCCTGAATCCCCAAGGACTGGGGACTAATTATAGACCTTAATACAATCAGCAAACTCTATGCAAGACAGCTACAATAGAAATTCCACAACTGGCTGGAAAGCAAGTTGGGTTTAGGAAAGGCCAATCCACTATGATCAGTGTCTAGTACTCCAACAACTCATTGAAAAATACTCCTTCTGCAACACAACCTCCCTTTGTGTTGCCTTCATAGATTCAAAGCAGCTTTTAATTCCATATCTCAAGCTAAACTATGGGAAAAACTGGAGACCTGCTAATCTAATCAATGTTTACTTCATCTAATACCTATGCTTCCTGAGGTACCTCACTTGAAATAAGATGTAACCCCAGGCCATCTCACCAGTGCTACTGGAGCTGAGAAAGGCATCAAACAAAACTGAATATTGAGCCCACTCTTATTCAATTTCTATATCACTCTTATTCAATTTCTTTTTTTTTAAATATTTTTATTAATTTTTTATAAAGTTTTTAACAGAAAATGAAATAACAGTTCAACTGTAAACAATTATGTACATATGCAATTAGCAAACAATCAAACAAAACTGCTTGGTACCCCCTCCCCACCACATCCTCCTAAAACAAAACTAACCCCCTCTTCTTCCCCTCTAACAACCTACTTAAACCTTTCTCTAGTTCCATCCTCTCCTCCCACCTACATCCTCTCCCTCATACCTTCTTCCTACTTGCCTAACCTTCACTCCTCCTTCTTCTTCCAACCAATGTGGTGCCCAGAGGCCACCCGAGCAACCCCTTACCACCTAAAAAGAAAAAAGAAAATCCCCAAAACAGTTGAAAAAATATAAAATAACTATTATTAAACCCCTCCCCCCCAGGCTTCCCAGAGTGAATACAGGGTAAAAACGCAAGAAACCCCGCTAAACTACTTATACATAATTATTTAACTATAAAACAAATATAATTCCTTCAATTGATATTTCTTCTGTATATAATCTATCCATTTTTTCCACTCCATCAAAAATTGTTCATTTGAGTGGTCTTTCAAATATGCAGATATCTTAGCCATTTCAGCCAAGTTCACGACTTTCAATGTCCATTCTTCAATAGATGGTGTTTCAGATGTCTTCCAATATTGACCCACCAACAGTCTTGCCGCCGTAATCAGATTCAAAATCAACTTAGTCTCTATGGTGGTACAGTCTTTTATAATACCTAATAAAAATAACTGTGGTGAAAATTCAATACGCTTTTTCAATATATTTTGAAGAATCCACCATATTTTTATCCAAAAAGCCTTAATTTTTTTACAAGTCCACCAAATGTGAAAATAAGTAGCATCCATAGAATCACATCTCCAACATTTGGGTTGCATATTTGGATACATAAGTGATAATTTTTTGGGTCTAAATGCCATCTATAAAACATTTTATAAAATTTTCTCTTAAATGCTGAGCTTGTGTAAATTTTACATTTTTCACCCATATCCTTTTCCAAGTTTCCATCATAATTGGGTGTCCAAAGTTACCTTCCCATTTAATCATGCATTCTTTAACTAGTTCATTTCCAGAATCAATTTCAATTAAAACATCGTATAATCTTTTAATATGCATAATTCTTTGATCTCTAACTTGTTGAATTAATTTTCCATCCTTTAAAGAAAAACCCATTTTAACATCTTTTTGCCATCTAGCCTGAAATTGCATATGTGAATACCAATTATGAGCTATTCCTTCTTCCCTTAACCTATCTAGTGATTTCAGTTCTAAAATGTTCCCCTCCTTAATTAAAAGCTTCTCATAGGGCACCACATCCTGGATTTGTTGTCTATTCATACTCTCTATTGCATGCCTAGGAACTGTCCATAAAGGAATTTTGCCATTTAACTTATAAGAATACTTTTTCCAGACACGCAACAGTGAATTTCTCAATAAATGTTCTTTAAAACCCCTATCCAACTTTTTATCATAAACTAAATACGCATGAAACCCATACAATAATCCGTACCCTTCTATATTCAATATTCTTTCATTAGTTAAATTGATCCAATCACTTATTGCTACTAGGACTGCTGCATAGTAATATAGCTTAAAATTAGGCACTTTCAAACCACCTCTCTCTCTTATATCTTGAATAATTTTTAATTTAACCCTTGGTTTCTTGCCATTCCAAATAAATCTATTAATACCTTTCTGCCACTCCTCCAAATTCCCATCCTTTTTAAGTATTGGTAACATTTGAAATAGAAATAAAAATTTCGGCAATACATTCATTTTGACTGCAGCTATCCTTCCCAACATTGATAATTGTAATTTTTTCCAATTCTCCAACTCTAATTGTACTTTGTTCCATAAAAGTTCATAATTATTCTTATACAATTTCCCATTTGACGCTTCAATATAAATTCCTAAATATTTAACTTTCTTAACTATCTCACACCCTGTTATTCTTTCCAAATCCTGTTTTAATTTATCACCTAGATTTTTAACCAGCATTTTTGTCTTGGATATATTTAATTTAAAACCTGATACTCTTCCATAGTTTTGTATAATTTCCATCAACCTCTGAGCTGACTGTATTGGTTGCGTTAATGTCACAAATAAATCATCTGCAAAAGCACATAATCTATAATCATGTTGCCTAATCTGAACTCCTTTTAAGTCATCTGAAGCTCTAATCTTGTTCAGTAGAACCTCTAAAGTTAACACAAACAATAAAGGGGATAGGGGACAGCCCTGCCTAGTACCTTTCTCTATATTAAATAAATCTGTTAATTGACCATTCACAATAATTTGCCCTGTTTGTTTCTGGTATACTGCTGATATAGAGTTGATAAACAGGTCCCCCATTCCCATCTTGACTACAAGTCTTTTCAAAAATAACCAGTTCAATCTATCAAAGGCTTTTTCCGCATCCAGAAACATAAGAACTGCCGGCACCTGAATATGTTTATCCAGATGTTCTAGTATATTGACAAGTTGTCTAACATTAGTTTTCATCTGTCGCCCTTGTAAAAAACCAGTTTGGTCCGGATGAATTATTTGAGTTAAAACTGTCATTAGTCTATTAGCCAAAATTTTTGCAAAAATCTTATAGTCAGTATTCAACAACGAAATAGGTCTAAAGTTCTCCACTTTAACATTGTCTTTACCCTCTTTAGGAATCAAGGAGACGTAAGCCGTTTTCCATGAAGGTGGTACCCGACCCCCCTCTCTTATTCAATTTCTATATCAACTCCAATATAAACTTTTACTTTGCAAAAGTTGCTGGAAGACACATTTATATTCTGCTCTATGTAAACAATACAGCAACTCTTTCAAGAACACCTATTGGCCCTAAAAGAGCACTGAAAGCACTAATACAATATTGGAAGGAAGACCAGCTAGAACTCAGAAAACTAAAATCAAAGGATTTGCCAAAAGGCCCAAGACCATACATCATAGATGCTCTTAGACTGAGCAACTCTCCTGTTTCATATACCTGGGAGTACTCCTCCATTCTGCCAACAGTAGGAAACCCAAAGGGGACCACATTGTTGAAAATATACAGAGGAAATAATCCGCCATCCTTAAATTCCTTTACAAGAGGTGGCCACTATATACCTGTAGCACTGAAATTATTCTAAACCAGACATGTCAAACTCGCAACGTCACGTGACGTCGTGTGACATATCGGAGCTTTTTTGCCATTGCCGGCAATGGGCTGGGCACGGCTCCGGTATGATGAAACCGGCCCGTGGCCCGGCAGTTTGACACCCCTGTTCTAAACCAAGCCAATAATACAATTTCTTTATGGTGCCCATTGGGTCCCTTCTCTAATTTTGCACCATTAGACTTTTTCAATCCAAATTTCTAAGATTGGTCTTTCAAATCCCAAAATGTATCTTTCATGCCATCTTGAGACTAGATATAGGTCTCATTAAAGTTGAGGCTAGAGTATGGGTGATCATATACAACTATTGCTTCAACTATCCTTTTTTCCCACTTGACTTTGTCCCACAAACTATGAGGGATGGTTTTCAGGCTGCATAGAAAAAGACAGTAGCAACATCTCATCCTTGGGCTTCTCTCCAGGTCTTCTACTCAGCATGAGATATGACTAGGCCAAAGCACACAGTGGACACGCAGTGCCAATTGGACCTAGCTAGGTCCCCTATCTTTATTGTCAGTGAATCCAAAAGCTAGTCTGCCTCCCCTATAACATACTTAACTAAACTGAAAGATCCTAATTACAGGAGGTCTTTTATTTTGGCATAAAGTCGTGCCTGCCATACCCAGAGAAACAATGTCCTTGTGACTATAGACAGAAACAACAGAACATGTGTTTCTTCAGCACCTGTATTACAGAGACATTCATACTAGACTCATCTCGCCATTATTACATAAATATCCAGGCCACACAGGACAATGATGCACTTTCCTGCTGCTTTCAGATGCCAACCCTGATAAAACAGGCTTAAAATCCATTGTGAAGGCCTGGGCCATAAACTAGTTGTAATGAGCATCCAGTTCATTATTCCAGAGTACTATGATAGATTTAGTTTGCCACAAACTAACCTTTTGCCCTCCTACACCTATCTACCCCTCCTTTTAGATTCCTTTTAGACTTTCGTCTTTATATATATACTTTCTGTATTATATCTTTCAGTTTTTTATAATTATTCTGATGCTTTATAATTATTGTACCCACCTTCCTTAGGCTGGTCTTTGACTATAATAAAGACTTAATTTGATTTGATTTGGTTTAGTATGACTGTGTTCTTTACAAGGGAGGAAAGAAAATTCATTTTTTGGTTCTTATTCACCGTTTAGAACCTGCTCTGAACAGGTTAATTGCATAACCACAAATCTTTATAAATCTAAGAGAACTGGAAATAGTCACACACAAAGGAACAGTATCTTTTAGCTGCCAGCAAGATGTCATGATAATAAAAACCGAACATCCTTAGAGTATAGGTGGTATATAGTCTAAAATGAACATACATGCACTTTCTTTGCAAAAGGTTATTTTTCAGCCATTTATTATTCTTATTTGCAACTGGAGACAACAGGCATGCATTTCTAGGTGACAACTGCAGGATGTATGGCTGTTGTGATTAATGAGCTTTAATATAAGCTACACAATGAGTGCCAATTTTTATCCTTTAATCATCGTTTTGAAGACAAAAGCCTGCTTCAAGTCACTTTGTGTGTTAATGGTTTTATATTAAATAACTGGCTTGGCATATGACAAGTGACTGATGGAGTAAGTTATGACTTAAAACCTGCACAGTGGGACCCTTAAGCTCTGAAGCAGACAAAGGTTCTGACAATAGCAATTATAGAAGAGCAGCTGTGGGCAGACGATTCTTAAAGGTACGGCCGTTCCTTTGAGACTCCAGCAAAAGGAAACCGGGTGCAAATGAAATAAAACGAAGATTGGCACTGCATAAATGTCAATGCAGAACTGACATAACTCGAGTTTAATTCAACTCTTATAATGATAGATAAATCTTGGGATTTTGGTACTTATTTGAATCAAATACACTAGAATGAAAAAACTGAAAATGTCCTACCACATCTACTTCTTCAAATAGATGCATCCTTTGTTATACAACTCCATTTTTCAGTTAATACAAATAACTGTGCTTTTATTTTTAATTGTTCTAAGTTCCGTTTACATGTAACTATAAAAACCTGGGTTGTGTAGCACAATTTCTGAGGCTTTTCCTTTTTCACAGGTTGTCTTGATGTTATCAGATCTTGGTCTTCCTCTTTAAGACCCCCATTCTTCTTTTTATTTTCATTTCCTCAGGCAAAGTAATAGGGCCAGGTACTAATCCAAAATTAATTTACAGACAACAAATAATACCACTATATAAAAAAGATGCATACTTAGTATTATATTATCCTTCCCCACAAGTTCCACCAAGAAGGAAGGCTTATAGAACAAGGAGAGGCAGGGTAAATATATGGCCTTTACGGGACAGGGCAGTGAGTTAACACAACTTAGGCTTTTTCAGTGATCTCAGTCCATATATCTAAACATGTGTTTGGAGTAAACTGAGCTTCTCACAAGTTCATTATTTTGAATCCACGTTGTTCTAAGGGAGCTAAAACTTTTGCAAAATGAAAAAAACAAAAACAAATTTGATTTGCCCCAGAGGGTTTATCAACAGTATATTCAACCTAAACTTTTGTTATTTTGATTATTTGATCCAGATGCAACTGCTACTTCTGAGGTTCCACAAAGAATTTCTGAAAGAATTATCTTTGGTGCCTTAGCCAGTAACTGAATTGTATGAAACAATCTCACAGGTTACCTACATGAGGATGATAATGAGTTTAAAGGTTCTGTTCTGGTAAATCAAGGTAGAATTACATTAACAGCTTGAAACTGATCCTCTTAAAAGTAAAGTTAATACAATAACAAAATATTTTTTGTGCACACCTCAGAGATGGCTCAATTATTTATAACAACTCTGCTATTAGAAATATAATTCAGGAATTGATCATGAACCCACATGTGTTCTATATTACATTTAATGTTGTATAATTGCATTTTTAAGAGGGATAGAAAAGGGCTTGGGAAATATGTTATAAACTAAGCAATTCTAAAAAGTGACCTATGTTGTCTGAAAATCTTTTCCCTTGCCATTTATAAAAAAAAATAGATAATCTACAATATTAACAATTCATTGCTGCAAAACAAGTGTTGATATAGTTTTCTTTGTTATATAATAATTTTTAGTCAATCCCATGGTCAGACAGCTGACAATCCTTTGATAAGTTCTGCGTAAAGGGAACATACATAATCAGAATCATATCAACAAACTAGTTGACCTCAGCTCCAAATGCAACATGCATTAAAATTTTATGGTGTTTGTCCACACTGACCCCTTTTATATCACTAGGACCTACAAGAAGCTGCAGAAATGCAAAAAATAAGGAAAAGCAAAAAGTCCAATTATTTTTTCATAGAACCATATGTGCAAAATAGGAGTTACACTCAAAGAAAGGCACATAAAGCAATCGAGTGAGGCTTGAAAAACTGTTACAAGTTCAGGTGGAAACTGGATGAAACACTTAGGTTTGATAAGGGAGATAGTTTGATAGTGAGAAACAGAGTAAAAAAAAAAAAGCTAACCCCCAACCCCTCATTCCCCATAACATGGGTGGTAGATTTATGAATGGGGGTAGACAGTGATAACATCTAATCCAATACTCACAGTAAGATTTCCAAACTGGTGGCCTGTATTCATCAGTATCTGGGGAGAAAAAACACAGCAGGAAGACAGCCGGTTTGTATAAAACATGAAACAGAAAGAAAATTAACATTCAGCAGATTTATATGTAGAATAAATATTTAGTTTCATTTAATAACTTCATTTTAAAAACTGATTATCTAAAGTCATCCATTTTGCCCATTTAAAGAAAACCCTAAATCTAATACTTCAAATGGGAAAAGACAAAAAAAAAAAAAAAAAAGGAAAACTATCATTATGACAGCACTATGGCAGGGACTTTTCCAGAAGTCAACACGGATTGGAAGGAAAAAATAAAATAAAATAAAATAAAATAAATAAAATAAAATAATAAAATAAAATAATAAAATAATAAAATAAAACACAGCATTTACCTTATTCAGACATACATTGGCTGAAATAAATGTAACATTAGACAACTTGAAAGTTTCTTCCACACCAGAATCGGAAACATTCATAATACTTTCCTCTTACGTGCTGTTTTACTGAACCCAATTTTAACAGGTTTTGTGCAGCCGCTTTGCCAAAGTTACCTTTTACAAGTGACATTATTTACTGATATGAGCACTTCTTTACAACCACTCATCCAGTAATCATTTAAACTTAGGACATCATTGAACAAGTAGTACTTATGACTAGTCTTCGAAGTTGTAGCTACCTCAGTATTCTTACAATCATGAGACTGCAATTTGGATACTTGGTGACCAGCTCCCAATTACAACATTGGAGTAATGTCTGATTACTAACTGTGATCTTCACTGCCAGATTGTAACAAGCTAAGCCAATAAATAGATAAGCCAGCAGGAGGTGGCAAATGGCAACCATGTCACAGTGCATTAACAACACAGGAACTTGCTAAACAATGGTAATGGAGAATGCGAAACTGCTGATGTTAAGCAAGGCACTCATTTAGCGCTGCGCTTTACAACTACATTGCTCAGCTTTGGAAATTCTGGTCCTAATTTCCAACATTAACCGAGGAATACCTGAACCTTTAACTATGGCCTCACATATGTTTCTTTCATGAAGGCGAGTAAAAGTCCCTTGATCAGCTGCAAAACCCCACCAATTTGTATAACAGATATGCATTTTGTATAAAAAAAATGCCTTTTTCCCCCCAACAGAAAATGCCTTGGAAAGGTAAATCTCTGGCTAGCTTGGAATCATAAGGTCTTCTAATGCTTGCCCAGATAGGAATACTTATATTATCTGTTTGCTTGTTTGTTTAATTTGTTTGCCGCCCATCTCACCACAAAGGTGACTCTGGGGGGCTTACAACGTTAAAATGAAACCATAAATATATGAATAAATATACACAATCACATTAAAATTACAATAAGATATGAGTTATAACTAAAGATGAGGAGGAAGGGAGAATATACATAGGGGGGAGGGAAGTGGGAATTGCTATTAGTCAATCAACCACTTCCAGTGTGAAAGTCCCCCATGGGACCCCAAGCAAACTGGCACAACCAGGTCTTTAGGCTCTTATGGAAAGTTAGGAAAATGAGAGCCAATCACATTTCAATGGGCAAGATGCTCCAAAGAGCCAGGGCCTATTTCAGACAACTGTCTATCCAGTCTTTGCTTGGAAACCTCCAGTGGGTGTTTCAGTGACGAAATACCCAAAACCTCAGGAGGCAACCCACTCCATTGCTTAATAGATGTCGTAGTTAGGAAATTCCTCTATATTTTTCAGCTTAGAGGCTTTACAGAAGCCTCTTTAAGGCTTCCACTCATTGGTTCGTGTCTTATCCTTGGAAACTTTATACATTCACATCCTCCTCCCTTCAAGTTTTGGAAGGCTGCTATCCAGTTTCCCCTTTGCCTTCTTTTCTTAGGTTAAATAAATCATGTTTAATCCTTCAAAAGATTTAACCTCCAAGCACTAGCCATTTTTTCACTCTTCCCTCTATTCTTTCTAGTTCCTTAGCATTCTTCTTATACTAGACTGAGCAAAACTGAACACGATATTCAAGATTTGATCTAACCTGTCCCATGTCACTGGGTGTTATTGGATCTTAAGTGCTGACTACCTGATAGATGTTCCTGATAGATTGACCCTTCCTTGCCTAGACTGTGACATTTAGTCTCTAGAAACTCAACTTCTGGAGCAACTTGTTGATTACTTCTCTATGTATTTCTCTGACCATAAGTGAAATTAAATGTTAAACTCTCTACCTTTGTTTTTGTTTTTTTGACCTCTACTTCAGTCTAAGAAAGGATGCTGTTCATCTTTGATATGTATTCCCTTATTTCAAGCGAAATACCTGTTGATCCCAGAATCAAATCACATACACTATTCACCATTCACTAACTGCAGCGGTATATGTTGTTTAATATGTACAAAGTACCATTGCATATATTTTATGACTGGCATATTCATTTGATATCAGATGCAATATTTTTCAATGGGATACTCTTCATTCTATTGGTAGATTTACACAATACACTATACCTGCTAGCTTGACTAGCACTGATGATGTTACTTAGTTGGGTAGTGAAACATCTGCAAGAAAACAACCAAGCTCAGAGAGCAACAAGGGCTACTCATTTCAACCCTGAGCTACAAATATTCTCCTTTATTGGTACAGTTTACCAAGTTTCAGTTTAGTGTGTTGTATGAATCTAGCTAGTGTGATTGATAAATGATGTGTTAAGTGTCATTTTTGCTATCTGGGTCATTTTAATCATGGTTAAATTAATCATTATTTTGCACAATGTGTGAACCTAACCCAAAGATCATCAAGAAAAATGTATGCACATATCAACCAAGTTTTATATTTAATGAAACGTGAATGGTTCCTAATTAAGCTTCCATAGATAACAGTTTTGCAGAACTTTCCTCTTTACCAGTAATATATGTATACTGAAATTCATTTTCAAATAAATTATTGTATGTGAGAACCGTGTGTTCAACTGAATAAAGATACAGTAAAATTACAAATAGTTTTTGACTGGACTGGTAACACTATAGATGCATCTTCATTAAAAGAAATGAAGATGACTTGACTGAAAAACAAGACTATTTGTCACTAAAGTCAAACATCTTGATTAAATCTCAACAAAGAAACAGGGAAACTTTGCATATAATGTAATATTTAAAATTCAGCTGCTATAAGCCGTGATTTATGCTATGCAGGTGTTTAGAAATGTTTTGTTTTATAATACTGCCTGTATACTTTACTGCTTTACTGTTATTTATATAACCTTGGGCCATCCACATTAGGGAGCAAAATACCAAACATTATCTAGTAAACATATATCAGTGACAGCTAAGTGAAAAAACTGTCACTGTACTGCTTTTGCACTCTTTTAAAGGATTATTGTTTACAGATGATAACAATACAATTTTTGAATTCTATTTTAAGCTTGATATCATATTCTAATGCAAAGGAATAGCTGAAAGATAAGATTGGGTGTCAGGCCCCTGTTCCTGGCCCAAGTTTTTTTTTTCCTTAGCTAAAAACAATGAAGCCACAGCAGAACTACAGGGGGGAAAAAACCCCTATTGTACAGATCTGGAGAAACAATCCATGTGTTACTTCTTGTGTGATCATTTGCTCATCATAAAATACTGTAAATCATACGATACTGTAGTCACCAGAGCAGTAAACACCTAACCAGAGATTTCATGAAATAAAATCCAACACTAGATGAATCAGACTGCCTCTCTGCTTCTGATTTTTCCCCCCTCTCTGTTTTGTAAAGTCCACTAATTCTAAGGAAATAATGAGGAAGGGATGTTCCCCATTCTGCTGATAGATACTGAGATAGATCATCTCAGGTGTTTCTCTGTGATCCTGAAAATACATCAACAACTGATAAGGGGATTTCCGAAGCCTAAAATCAATGCCCAGATATTGCTTAAAAGACTTTCTGACAACAATTGTTATTTTTTATTTTTATTTCTTTTAAACTCATGGGGCAAACCAAAATAAATACCAGCAATAATTCAGGACCTGATTAGTGAATCGAAAGATACCATAATCCAATCTCTAAATGCAAAGGGAATATGTTATGGGACACAGATGTATCACAACTCTTAAAACTAAGGGCCTGTAGTAGAAATGGGGAATCTGTAGCCTCTCAGATGTTATCAGATTGTGATAACCTCACCCCAGAGAAGGAAATATTTGGGGGCATATTAAAAAGGCAGATTATTATATTTCCCCAAAGGATTAAGATCAGAAGGCAGAAAAGCAGGCTCAGTTTTTCTTAATAGCCCGAAGCAGAAACTAGCTCTGTAGAAATCCAGATTTGATAATCCCATTCAGAAAGACTGAGGCCCCATTCATGAGCAAATACTAGCGGGCAGAAGCCCATACAAGACAAAATATTTTGAAATCCCTTGCCACAAAATTGATAGTTAACAATAGCAGAGTGATAGAATTAGAACCAGCAACCCCTCACCCAAAAATCCAACACAGGACCTAGCTATCAGCCACAGTCCCAGGGAAGCAGGACATGACCTTTAGGATATAATGGGATTAACCCACTACTATCAGAATACCAAAAGGCCACACTGAACCTCAGGTCAAAGTTCATGCCACAGAAACAGGAAACTCCAAACACAAAAGCCCAAGAAGGTATAAAAACCCACCACTCCCAGCTCCATGTGGTCAGCTGCCCCGGAACCACATTTCTGTCTGGTTCTGCAACTCAGTAAAGAACCTTCTTTCCAAACAGCCTCCATTTTGTTTATTCCCAGCTTGGACTGGACCCTGATGAGTTTTCTCTGACAAGACCATCCTTCCCTTTTTCCCCATAATAATGTTTTTTTTAATTTAAAAATACAAAGATAAATAACTATAAATGATGTGGATTTACGTAAAATTTTAAGGAAATATCCTTACATATTTTTGATGAACCAATGTTTTCTAAGCTGACCATAACATAAACTTTTGTCTTTTATTTAAACTATTCAGAATCTGAATTATTCTATTTCTTTTTTTTAATCTGATATTGATTTATGGTTCTGTTAATAGAAAACATATTCCCTTTTGTTTAGGACTTTCTAATACATTATACATGAAGCACTAAAAATATTCATGCTTTGTTAACAATGAGTTTTAGTGGATGCCAGCAAAGAAATTAAACTTTGCAGTCTCAAGAAAGCTGTGACTTACACCCTGAAAGACATATATAATAATCTACATTACTACAAAGGAAATAACTAAATATAAAACATTTTAAATTATTTTTTTGCTAACTGATGAAAATGTAGACATCTACAGATAATAACATATGAAGGGTATAGATTGTTTTTATAATGTACCTTGTACAATCTTGCAGAATCCTGTTTTCTGAGGTCACTTTAGGTTTCATACATTTAAGAGAGGCTGATAAAGATTTTCTTTGGGAATAACTCTCATGAAATTATATAGTACTTACTGCTAGGTAAACATATATGAAATTAGTTTGCCATTCATTTCTTAATATAGCAATTTAAATAGCAATAGCACTTAGACTTATATACTGCTCCATAATGCTTTACAGCACTCTTTGAGCAGTTTACAGAGTCAACATATTACCCCCAACAATCTGGGTCCTCATTTTACCAAGCTGGGAATGATGGAAGGCTGAGTCAACCTTGAGCCTGTCAGGATTGCATTCCAGACTGTGGGCAAAGTTAGCCTGCAATACTGCATTTTAATCACTAGGACTCCTAAATATGCAATAATATAGAATTCCTTCCTTCCTTCCTTCCTTCCTTCCTTCCTTCCTTCCTTCCTTCCTTCCTTCCTTCCTTCCTTCCTTCCTTCCTCCCTCCCTCCCTCCCTCCCTCCCTTCCTGTTTGCATCTTAAAGCATAAATATGTAATTTTTTAATACTGAGGACCACAATATTGGAATGTTCTGTGCTAACAAATTCATGCAATGTCATACAGCATCAGCATTTAAACTGTAAAGACTGTAAATGCTTTGCTGTATTTTTACTGGCTAGAATATAAAGTAGACCAATAATCTCTTCAATTTTTCCAAAGTGATTAAAAATAAGCATGCCTCTTTAGAATATATTTTAATTTAAAATAATAATGAATGCTAATTACAGAAAAAAAGCAACTTGAAGGACCAAGTTTTAAGACACTGAAATATAATATCAGATATTAGGAATACACTTTAAATATTTTCTCCTACATTCCACGCACCAGAACAAAGCCTCTCTCAAGACATTTAACAATTAAAATGCAATTCCAACCCTGCAGTAATTAAAACAAAATTTAATCTCTACTGAGCACAGATTTAGATCTCAGGGCATTGTATTTACAATAGGAGTGCAAACTTTATGTAGGAGTGCAAGCTAATTTATCTTAAAAGACACAACAAAAAGTTCTAGGCTAGAATTTACACATTATCATATTTATCATAAATGAAAGAAACAGATTATTTGTTGTCAAAAATACAAAATAATTTTGTACAGAAGCCAAATAATTGTCCTCACAAACAGCCAGTTTGGCATACTGGATAAGGCACCAGGCTAGAAACTGCGAGACCATGAGTTTAATCCTGCCTTAGACATGAAGTTAGTTGAGTGATCTTGGGCCAGTCACTCTCTCAGTTCTAGGAAGAGGAAATGGCAAACCACTTCTGAAATCTTGTTAAGAAAACTTCAAGGACTTGTCTAGGCAATCACCTGGAGTCAACACTGACTCAAAGACACAAGTTTTTGGGGTTTTTTTTTTAATTAAACTTTTTACACTCTTTACCTAATAACAAGTAAATACTACTTCAAATGAAGCTCAAATCTTGGTGATGTCATGGACATATCCATGCAGTTTTCTTGGAAAACATAAAGAAGGGACTTGCCACCATCTTCTTCCAAGATATATTTTCAATTTCCTGGTCCTAGCCTATAGCCCTAGGGTTTCCAGTAGCTTCCCATCCAATTACAAATCAAACCTAACAGTAGTTTGGAAAATAATAAAACCAGGTCACTCAGGGGCTGCTGGCGCTTGATAAGTGATCTAGTCGGACCTACTAAAATGTCTCTATCACCTTTGCACATTGGAGATTATCCAAATGATTAATTACACTAAGAAGAACAAATTGTACGGCCTGAATAACAAAAGATTTCATAACTCATGCATGCATGCATGCACACACACACACACACACACACACACACACACACACACACACACACACACACACACACACATTCTAGGCTGATAACCAGTAAATTTAATGGTTCCCATTCGTAGTCTAAATGTGTCAGCAAGTTGTTCATAAGTTGCAAATACACATCACTGAAGCCATAGATACATATTTTCGATGTTAAAGAACAGCAAAAAGAGTGCAGATAATCTATTTCCTTTGTCTAGCTAAGAATTTTCAGACAGCAGATATCTGAAAATATCAAATTAATACATATGACTTCTTCTCAGAGTATCTTATAAAAATCATGCATTTGAATGATGCATTATTCTCATGGCATTTCCAATAATGTAATTTAATCATTTTTTCTTTGTACAAATGCAATGGAATTCAGTTAAGTCCGAAACAGTATTTTTATAGAAAGAGCCCTAGAGCAGGGCTTTTCAACCAGTGGTACGGGTACCACCTGTGGTACATTGGCACCTGGCAGGTGGTACGCAACCATCCTAGAAAAGTGGTAGCGGGGGAGAGGAATGAGCTGAACCGGTGGCAGCACTGCACAAGCCTGAGCGAGAGATGGCTGGAGCTGCAGGGGTGTCAGGGCTGAGCGGAAGCGCCAGGATCAGTGCCGCTTTCCAGCTGATCGGCGCTTCTTCAGGGCTGTCAGGGCTCAGTGGAAGCACCAGGATCAGTGCCAGGCTCCGCACCACGCTCCAGCTGGAGCTCAGCGCTGATCCTGATTCTTCTGCTGAGCCCTGAAGAAGCACCAATCAGCTGGAAAGCAGCACTGATCCTGGCACTTCTGCTGAGCCCAGAAGATGCGCCACTCAGCTGGAATGTTGCAGCATCTCCAGGGTCTTGTGATTTACATTCAGATGCTTGGCAACTGATTCATATTTATGATGGTCACAGTGTCCCAGGGTCATGTGAAGTGACCAAAACCTGCTGCAACCACCCAGCAGACGGGGGGAATAAAAACCAAACACCCCCCACCCCACCAATCCTCAACAGAAATGCTCACAACAATGAAAACCTCAGACAGGAAGAAGAGCGCTACCGCCGGGCAGACAGGCAGATGTCTTGCTCAGCTGTGATTTGGGGGGCACTTTTTCAGTGCCACTTTAACTTCAAACAGTCACTAAGCGAACTGTTGTAAGTCGAGGACTACCTGTACTTTATCACTTTTTTCCTTTTTTTTTTTGGTCATCAAGTTTTTGACAGGTTGCTAGGCGACTGGTGGTACTCGGATGTTGCCATATCCTAAAAGTGGTACAATGGGTGAAAAGGTTGAAAAGCCCTGCCCTAGACTAAGAACCATTGAAATTTTTGATTCAGAATTTTAATAAGTCTCCCATTCTCTAGGCATAATAGAGATCTTCAATTGCTTATGCCATCCAGTCTTTGAAATTGCAAATCAAATTGATTTATTGATACCAAGTATATATAAAGATTGTGAAACGTTTAATCTCATAAGATTATACTTCTAATAATTTTAACTACCTCTGAATCTAAAATTCCTGACCAAATCAATATGTCAGTAGATGTTGTAAATTACCTGTAGGCAGCAAAAGGATAAATATATTTGACCTTTAATAAATATTCATCATTGCCCTTCAGTAATTAATATGAAGTAAAAAATTTCGGCATCCATCAAAATCTTGCATATAACTGCTTTTTAAAGACCAGTTCTGAGGTCTATTATTACCTTATAATTTCAATTTAGTAAGAAAAAAAAGGATTGAAATGATTTTCCAGAAATAGTATAATAGAAAATTCAAATTAGTGTAATTATGAAATGAGTTATATCTAAACTATTATATCCTGAACCCCAATAGACCAGTTAACTAAAGATGCAAAGGTATGACTCTTCTAAAAGGGCCTAGGACAGAGAATTTATAATGAATGAAGCAATCCAAAATGAATTGTATAATTCAAAATTTGAAAAAACATTCTTGTCTTTAATTGACACTTAACTCTTGATCAGCAATATCTTTAGAAATGAAGTAGCCAATAGAAATTTAATTTTTAAAGTATCTGTCAGTTAAATATGGATGGGAATTCCATTTAAAAATTAAAGTACTTTGGAAATAACATTCACTTTATGAATATTTACCTTACCTCAAAAGCTGCTTTCCATCTATAAATATAAATGTAACAAAGTATCACTATTTAATTCTTATTTAATTATTTGGGAAATATTATATAGAATGGAAATACCTAAATGTTTAATACTTTCAGCATATATAGAAATATGATCCTTAATATAAGAATACATCAATTATCATTGTCATCAATTCTGACATAGACCGATTAACAGAGTCCTGCAATTTAACCAAACGCATTTAAAAGTGCATTAAGGTCAACATAAAAGTAAAATAGTTCAGAAATAAACAGTGCAATATCATTAGCATATAACATGACTTGCTAGAAAAAAATAAAAAAAATATTAAGCAGGATCATTTGTGTTTCATTTAGCTCTGTGTTTGTATCTATAGGCAATGTACATAGGTGTGAATGTAATATACATGTGTATGTTTGTATTGTGCATATATGATTAGCCAATCTTATTCACATTATGTATTAATCTGCTTTGAATGGAGTATTTCTGGTGAACATTCATAAGCTTGGAAGATGAAAAGCGCCATCTTGTGGAACTTTAAATCTACAGTGATGTCTTATGGAAATTCAGCATTTCTTATATCCTTCTCATTTTAGTTAAATTATCTGGAGCTGTACCTGGAGACAACAGAAAACTCACTGAGCATAAGCAAAAATGAGCACTGAGGTCTCCTCCAACCTGGCATCCAAGGAGAGAAAAATAAAATCTTCTACAAAAGCCAGGTAGCAAAATATGAGTAATTTTATGTCTTTCATTATAATTCTCCAATAAGGTATAAATGGGAAAGTGTTGGCTAGGGGATAACTGGGTTCAGTTGCCAGAAAGATCACTTTGGGATCTTGGTTAAATCATTCTTAAGCTAAGCTACCTATTGCCCCAAGATTGTTAAAAAGATAAAATATTTTAAACACTTTGAAAGGAATTGGATAAATAAAATGTTACCATTCTTTGCAGCTTTTGCATGAAGCCCATGACAAGTCTTGCTGCAGAAAGGATTAATACACAGAACAACACATACTGTATGTGTACATATACATGTATGCATGTACATATGTGCATGTGTTGTGTGTATGTGTATATATGTATGTATAATAGGCACTACTCCAAAAGTACTGCTTTGGTTTGCCAATTTGCAAATTCAACATGTGTGTGTGTGTGCGTCCGTGTGCGTGTGCCCTAAAAATCAATGTTGACTCCTTGCGACTGCCTAGAGTCAGCTGGCTCTTTTTAATAATAGATAATTTTAGGATTTTAATATCAAACAAAGTGATTCCTCCCTTATATACCAGACTAATTCTTACCAGCTAAGATTTCATGGATGCTGCATCTGTCAGGGATATGCTATGTGGGAATTCAAAAAGAGGCATGCCATTCCATCCATGCTCAGTTATACTCTTCTAAGTTAGTAAGTTACTCTTCTAAGCTTTCATGACTCCTTAGTTTTTCCCTGTTCATCCAAGATTTGGGCTAAATTGATGCTTCCACACCTTTCTAATACAATTTGATACAGTTGTTGTGCTGGTTTTAGTTAAATTTGCCAGTTGGCATGGGGCCCCTAGTGGGGAAACAGCACAATGGAGGTGGCTGATTGAGTAATAACAGATTCCACCTCCCCCCAATCTGCCCTTCCCCTCCCCATGTGTCCTTGGTTTTAGTACCGGTATCTGATTTTAATGTTTTATATTTTAACTATATATGTAACTGGAAGCTGCCCAGTAAGATGGATGGCAAATAAATGAATGAATGAATGTTTTAATCTTAAATAATAATAACAACAACAACAACAACAACAATAAAAAAGTTGGAAGGGACTTGGAGGTCATCTAGTCCAACCCCCTGCTCAGGCAGGAAACCCTATACCTTTTCGGACAAATGGCTGTCCAGTCTCTTCTTAAAAACGTCCAGTGTTGGAGCATTCACCGCTTCTGGAGGCAGGTTGTTCCACTGGTCAATTGTTCCAACTGTCAGGAAGTTTCTCCTTAGTTCTAGGTTGCTTCTCTCCTTGATTAGTTTCCATCCGGTGTTTCTTGTCCTGCCTTCAGGCGCTTTGGAGAATAGCTTGACTCCCTCTTCTTTGTGGCAGCCCCTGAGATACTGGAACACTGCTATCATGTCCCCCCTCGTCCTTCTCTTCATTAAGCTAGACATACCTAATTCCAGCAACCATTCCTCATATGTTTTAGCCTCCAGTCCCCTAATCATCTTTGTTGCTCTTCTCTGTTTTTGCAAATCTTAATACCATCTTAGTCATCCAATAGTTAACATTTTTAGAATGGGAAATTTAACTGGTCAGCATGCTAATTAATTGTGCCTAGCTTTTTTCTTTTACTTAAACTTCCTTTAGAATTCCACACTTTCTAGATATTTGAAGCAGAGTACCATTTTGCTGTATTAGCAGAAACACTTCCTGGCCACAGTGTGGCTCAAGCATCCAGCCAGCAGTTAGAATACAGCTGTATAAAAGCTGATTCTTTCTCCCATTTGCAATTCCAACATCCCTCTTGTGCTGATACAGAGGATCCTCCATTCAGATTTATTTGAATGGAAAGAAAACTGCAAAGGAAGGAAATTATTAATTCAATATCCATTTTTTTGCACATTTTGCCAACAGTGCAGTTGGATTAGAAGATATTTCCATTTGCAGGATATGAATTGTAGGTCCACTTTTTAAAATCAATCTAGATAGAAAAACCATTTTGGATCCAAAGGATTCATATATGACTAGTCTATTGGTTATAAAATTGTGAATATTTAACGTTTCTCTTGATAGTAAGAAGTATGACATAGACATTTAATTAATAAGCAAACACAAATTTTAGATAAATACTATATTTAGACAGCATTTGTAACATTCTTGGTGAAAAATATGTCTCCACAGCTCCATTTTTGCACTTGAATGTTATTTCATAATTTCTGAGTATATATAATGTTAGCCTTTTGAAAATTATACAACTCTGACAGAAGAGAACTCTCTAAACTGGGGAAGACAAGCAACCTTTTCATCCTTCCACTAATCCCTATGGCAACACAACATCCTGTTATTTCATGAACCATTTATTTAGATTTGTTATGCTGTAAATCTTCCATCTGTGTTGATTTTAAAAGCAATACCAGTGAACAGCTGTATTAATGCTAACTTAACTGTTAATTTTGCATCAAGGCATCCCCTTTTTATTTACTATGCATGGGTGGAGTACTTATTTGTTTGTTTTATTTAAAGGAACTGGATGGCTGCCCATCATAAAACACAGCTGCAAGGTTCACAACAACAACAATAAAAACTTCCAACGATAAAAGCAATAAAACTGCAAAACACAAGCAAATCCCAGGGCCTTAGTCATCTGCCTGGAATGCCCCAACAATCAACAACTCTACCCCAGCACCCGGGTAAAAAGCCAGGTCTTGACAGGAGAACGATGTTCTACGGTATATAGGCTAGGAAAAGAAGGCACACTTCTGAAGTCTCACTAGATGGCAAAGTTTCAGGGAAGTGACCTGGAGCATGTTTACCTTTATCTGATAAGGTCCTGTGCCATGTAAGGCTTTAAATGTGATAATCAGCACCATGAATTGCACCCAGGAGGTAACTGGGAGTAGTGCAATTTGCACAATAGAGATATAACGTGGGTGAATCTAGAAGTCTCCAGCTCTGTAAGTACTGCTGCATTCTGGACCTGTTGTGCTTTCAGATGGTCCTCAAGGGGCCATGCAAAGCACACTGTAGTAATCCAGCTGGGAAGAGACTAAGGCAGTGGTGGCGAACCTATGGCATCGGTGCCAGAGGCGGCACTCGGAGCCCTCTCTGTGGGCACACATGCCGTTGCCCCAGCCTTGCCTCTGCCCACGACCCCCTCCTCACCAGCAGCCTCCCTGAAGGAGAGTCACCCCTGAGCGTGGCCCACGCGGAGCAGCGCAGCCAATGACATGGCAGCCAGGCAGCGTAGACAAGACTCTGCCCTCACGCCCCAATATGCACAGTTGATGCTGCAGGGTGTGGGCAGAGGGCGTGGCCGCCATGGTGTTGCTGGGCTGCCTGGGCGATCTGTGGCAGGCCCTTGAGGCGGTGAGTGGCCCTGCGGGCAGGCAGGGTGAGGCGGGGCAGGGGCAGGGGCGGGGCAAGGGATGGAGCAGGGGCAGGACCAGTTTTTGGGCACTCGGTCTCTAAAAGGTTCACCATCACTGGACTAAGGCATGAATGACCATGAGCAAGGCCTCCCAGTAAAGGAAAAGGTAAAATTCATGCAGATGAATCTATGGAAAGGATCCCCCTTAAGCCATGGCTAATGCCCATTCATTGAACAGGAGCTGTGAGTCCAAGAGGACCCCCAATTGTGCATCAGTTCAATCTGGGAAAGTGCAACCCTATCCAGAGTGAAAGATGTCATATCACCAGATTTGGAAACGGGGGGGGGGGAGGGAGGAGAGACAAAACCCAAAGCCACTCCATTTTCCAAGGTTGAATCATCCATATCCTCTCAGTTTCCAGGCACTCAGCCAGCACTGTAACAGCATCACCTTTCCAGCCAACAGTGGCGACGTATAGCTGTGTGCCATTAGTGTACTAATGATGCTGCATTCCATGCTGTTGAATGACCTTGCCCTATATATTACTAGTTAGAAGCAGTGGTGGGATTCAAATATGTGAACAACCGGTTCTCTGTGTGAATGCCGCTTTCGAAAGTCCATTCTGGGCCCGGGCAACAAAAAATTAGTTACCGGTTCTGCCGAACTGGTGCGAACTGGCTGAATCCCACCACTGGTTAAAAGTACTACCGGTACTTTTAAAATGCTTAGTTAATTGTGTTTCCCTGCTTAGTTGTTTTGCTTCATTTGTTCAAATGGAGAGATTATATGTGAGCGATAACCAGGTCTAGAATTTTGACAAGAATGGAAAGGAGGCTACAGTAAAGATCATTAAAAATCCTCAAAGGATCATTCAATTGAGCGTTTACTTGTGGGGCAGCACAAACTGTAAACCATGGGAAATTCTAATCAAAGCTTCTATCATGTATTCTAACTGCCCACAATTACGAGAGGCAAATAACAGGAGAAAACTTAGATCTTCTTCCATTCATAACCTCCTCTTATTTTTCTAACATATCTTACATCTTTTCCCTTCCCAGAAAAAGCAAACCATTAAATGCCTTTTGAACAACGGTGTGGACAGTCCTTCACTGGGGAACAATTCAAATTAAAGTCAGGAGCTAAACTTTAAGTATAAATAACTGCCCTCTCCAGCAATATTTATACAGTATACAGAAATGTAATTCTGCACTTTGTTTATAAAGTTTCTTCCCTGTTTCTTGTTTAAAATCCCTGTTTGCTTATTATTCTGGTCCAGTTTACTTGCTTTGTTATAACAAGCCAGGTTATTAATACAAAGGAGTAGCAGTATCTGGGGGTCTAGCTGAACAATGCCACACTGGGAACTAAGCCTTAAGTAGCTACCCCAGAATGTGTGTTCATTAGTCTAGATAAGGATGAATGCACTCTGGCAGTTCCTTTCTTACATTCAGTTTGTAAAAAAAAAAAAAAAAAGTATAAAACAACAGTTTTCAAAGATCTCTACATCCCTCTGCTAGCTATGTTAAAACAAATGCAAGCCAATATTGTATAAATATAATTAATGCAAAATAGCCTGACTATATGAAAAATTCCAAAAGCCAAATGGATCAAAAACATACTTAAGGCAGTACGCATACTGAAACCTTCGGCTGTGATAGTATTCTAATAATATTTTCAGAAATCCCCATTAAAATCTTTACAAACTATCACAAATATCTCTCTGGATTTATGGTTCAACATTTGTGGACAGGTTTGTGTATAGCACCCACAAATTTAAAAGTAGCATAGCAGAGACCCTTGATTATTCCCCTCATTTTTCAAACACACACAACTCCCTGTTTGCTAATGTTAGATACTTCACAATTTCCTGAAAGAAGCTCAGCTGTCATGTGCTCAGTGCTGTATATGTAACAGTGCAACATGTTGGGAATTAAGAACCAAAGTTTAAAATACCGGAGGTCTAGATGGAAGAAGGAATTAAATCCTTGAAAACAGTGATAATCCTAAGGAAATACAAAAACCTCACTCAGTCCCCAATCCACAGATATAAACAGAAGAAAAGGAAACTACCTGGTCTGGGTGTTATCTAGCTCAATATTGTTCTCAGTGGTAAGGCAGTTAACTTTCCAGTAGAGGCAGAGGTCCTTCTGAGCCTTACCTGGAGATACCAAGAACTGGATGTGATGCTTTCTGCATGGAAAGTGCCATCTATCTTCTTTTATTTAATTGCTTCTATTCCTTAAGAAGTGTACAATTACACACCACTCCAGTTTAAAATTACGCTGGGATATTCCAGAATTATTTGGTGCATCTTCTTGATACCAAAATTGATACATCTATTTGGTGACAGTCAGCTGCCTTAGAAGAGATTTAAAAAGCTACATAGGGGTTATTCAGAAAGCATACATCTATTGGAGCACATCTTTTGAATATTATACTGTACCATGATCTGCTGAAGAATACAAAAGCTGCCTCTCCCAATAATTCAAAGCTGCCTGGTTTTTTTTTCCATTTAAGAGAATCACTATAAGATTCTTGGCCACAAGATGGAGTAGCTGCCTAATGTTTCAAAATTTACTGGATTTACGGAGAACCATGAATACGTCTAATTCAGATTACAAAAAACACAGGATGTTAGTATTCTGTTTTGAGATTTTTCAAATGTATTTTTTTTATAAAACCACTCTTTATTGAAGAGCGTTGATTACATTAGCTATTCTTTACTTTTCTGCTGCTTCCATGCACTGTTGGTATTATCACCAACCCACCTAGATAGAAAGCTGCCAAAACTTTTCCGACAGTCAAATTTATTTTTTCTTCTACTTGCTAAAGAAAAATTGAAAAATACAGACATGTTTGTTTTCTGATGACCTACTAGTGTAGAGGTGTCAAACTCAATTTTATTGAGGGCTGCATCAGCATTGCAGTTGCCCTTGAGGGGCCGGGTGGGTGTGGTCAGGGTGGGTGCGGCCTACTAGGGTGGGCGTAGAGGGAATGGGTGTGGCCTACTGGGTGGGCATGGCCAGCTCTACATTGTTCACGTCAAGGGTGCCTGGGGGGGCCTGGGCAGGAGTGGGACAGATCTGAGGGTCTCTGGCAGAAAGGGGTGGGACCAAGGCAAGGGCCAAGGCATGGTCCACTGGAGGAGCCTCACTATTCCTCTCAGGCCGGGGGGGGCTGGATGGTGGTGCAGGCTGCCTGGAGCCATGGGCAGCAGAGGTCAAATGCCCAGCCTGGCCCTCGAGCACCTGTGTCACCAAGCCCAGCCCCACTTCCCCAAAGGGGCGCCCAGCTACACTTATCTCCTCCTCAAGGCTGCTGTGCTGTGTTTGCTCTCCTTAGACAGGTTGTTCATGATGGGTACCAGGGCAAAGTCAGAGGGAGACTGAATGTGTTTCAGCATAAATGGCCACCAAAAAATTGTACATTGGCTCCTGGCTGGCCGGCCTGGGCCAGGGCCAAGGCAATGGGGGTCATTTCCTCACTGTTTCCAGGATGGCTTCGCGGGCCACATGAAACCACTTCGCGGGCCGCATCCGGCCTCCAGGCCTTGTGTTGTACATGTCTGTACTAGTGGAAGGTAAAGGGGAAAGATGTCTCTCACATACACAATTTTTTTTAAAAAGTCGTATGTCCCCAAATCAAAACATCACTGTGAAATAGACAAAAGTCCAGAGAGCAGAGCTTTCCTCCTATCTTGTGTAAGTTACAGGAACTCCTCAACTTATGATAGTAATGGAACCTGCCCATTATGGTTCAGTCATGGCAGTTGTTAAGTGATTGCCTCACTTAATGGCTACAATCCCTGCTCTCCCCATTGCAGTCGTTAAGAGAAGCAAGGGGTGCCTCAGAAGTGTGGGAGGCCCTAGGAGACCTAAAGTGGGCCCAGGCCCATAATGCAGCACCTCTCCAGCTTACCTAGGGCCTGCCCTGGGTTTTCCCCACTCCGTGTTCCATTTAATGAATTGTGGCTGCTCCCAAAATGGTACCACTTCCAGGATGGCGTCACATGGCCTCCATATTATCTAGGAAGGCCGAGGGGTGTATATCAGCTGGAAAAGGTAAGTGGACTGAGCCATGATGTGGGAGTGGGGAGGAGGTGTAGGACCCAGAGGGGCAGAAAGCAGATCCAAGGCAGTGGGGTGGAATGGAGGAAGATGGACTAGGTCAGGGGTAGGCAACCTTGGCTCTTTTAATACTCGTGGACTTCAACTCCCAGAATTCCTGAGCCAGCATGCCTCAGCTTGGAAACCTCTCCCTTTCCCTTCAGCATGGCTGGCTCAGGAATTCTGAGGTCCACGAGTCATAAAAGAGCCCAGGATGCCTACCCCTGGACTAGGGGGAGTGTATTGCGGCATCCCTGGAGTAAGGGCGGGCAAATTGTGAAACTCCTACATTTTGTTCATGTGACCTCCATGTAACTTCCGACAGAAGCAAAGGTCCCTTCATTGAACAAACAACTGTAAGTTGAAGGCTACATGCAGTATAAAGGGAAATGCTGGGTTACATGCTGAACTACAATATTGATAGCTCTCTAGCCAGAATATACAGGACACCAGGCTATGTATCAGAAACTCTTTTTAAAGAACACATATATCAATGCCAGATTGACAGGGCAGAGTCCAGCCTAAAGTTGTCACTGTTGTCTAAGGATCACGATTCACATTTCCAAAGTTATTTGTCCTAGAGATATTTATTACAGAATAAAGAACACAAAACTGGGGGGGGGTTTCTTGCTTTTTTATGTCTCTGTAAGTAGAGTTTCCTTGGAAAAGGCAATCATCAGGCTCCTGTTGTTATTTCAAATGTAGTGTGCATCCTAGCTCCTACTAGAACAGCGGCCCCCAACCTTTATGGCTTGACAGCCCAACAGGAGGGAAAAGGGAACCAGGCCACGCAAGTAGTGGACTGGCGAGTGCACAGCAGCCTGCCAATCACGCAAGTCAAGCTGCGCACATGTGTGTGCGCGCGCTGGCCTGCCATTCAGGCAAGTCAAGCTGCATGTGTGTGCATGTCCAATTGTCCAATTAAATAAGGTAGTAAAAGAGTTTTCACAATAAAAATAATAGTGGACATCATGGGCACAAAACCATCCACAGAGGCCCAAGGCAAGCAGCACTTGAGGTTTCTTCCTGCCAGAAGCAGATGATAAATTCTGCTCCCCTCCAGTGGCCTGCAAGAAACCAATAAGTATAGCTGCTTAATTCCAATGGTGGGGAGTTAAGAAAAACAATGTCTCTCTTGCTACAATAGTATTTAGTACCATTCCATTTCACTGTACAGATTCTTGCCTGGAAGAATGGAAGATTCTTTGCTAGATGATAATGGCTTGAGGGATGGAAAAACCTGATATTTGGAATTTCCCCACCTAAACATCGAAAGTGTGTGTGTGTGGGGGGGGGGGAAGACTTCCCCCCAAAAAGCACGGAAGATAAAAAATTAGTCGTGTCTTTATTGCAGTTCTCAGGAAAATCTCTCAAGATACGGCACACTGCAAGCCATTCAGCACAAACTTTTTCAGTTTTAAGATTTTGTTTGATTAGAATTGTGATTTGTAGAAACAAATTCCAATCAGGTAGAGAAACAAATAAAGAATCTTCCTTTGTAAATTGCAAAAAAAAAATGTTGGTTTCTAACCAGCAGTGACCAGAAATAACATGGAATATTTGGGATCCCTGTAGGGAACGTACCCTCCATTCTCAGCGGTAGGTAACTCAATGGTCTGCAGATATAATGGAATACAACACCTAATAGCTGCAAACAGCATTGCCAAAAAGCAGAGATCACTGGACATATAATCCAAAATGTCTGCAGGGTTCAAGACTGCATGTCCCTATTTTAAACAAGCAGATTTAAACAAGCAGAGCCCCGGGCTCATGGATTAATTTAATGTGCTGAGCATCAAGGCTGCAGTTGAGCTTCCAGGACAGATCAGATAATGAAGATAAACTACAATAATCTAGGAGAGGTACACTGAAATCTCTTGGCTACATTAGCTCCATGCAGAGACAGGTAAGAATATTTCCAAGTTTATTTAACCTCCTCATTCATTTACTTTGCTGAATGTAATGTATCTGTGCTGTTTTACAGATGGAATTCTACCGAAAAAAACACGAAAGGATGAAAAACAACCAAATCAAGCCATAGAATTTCTTCTCCCACATTCATTGCCCTTCAGGTTTGGTATAAATTTCAAAAAGTTGTTATATCACTCTGTTGGGTTTCCCTTTCATACCTTTCCTCCAAGTCCTTTACTGTTCCTTATCATCTCCTTCTGTAAACACAGTAAGAGGACAGGAGCAGCGATGAATATGAAACATCCAGATTGCCTAGACATGCAGCTTGTATTTGGGGATCTTATCCCATCCCTAAATCCATCTCCACTGGAAAGATAACTCTCCAGAATTTTTCCTCTTCTTTTTCCCAGAAAGAATTCCCAGGATGGTTAGAAATCTCCTCCTGCATTTACATGCAATGACTGGAGGAAACCAAAACCTTCCATATTCGAGAGAAGGCAGCCTGGTCCTGATAAATTATTTCTAGTCAGGTGTTTGCTTTCAACTGGCTGGTCCTGAATTTTAATGTTCTCCTCATAATTCTGGGGAAACAATGGAGAACTAAAGATGATCCGTGAGAAGCAGAGCTGATGAATATGGGGGAAAGAGATACTGGTGAATAAATTGTCTTCCTGACTTCCTCTCTGGATGAAGGAACGGACTTGGGATTGCCCAAACAGTTTCATACAGATGCTCCCTATGACGAGACTGTAAAATAATGGTCTCTATTGAATTTCAAAGTTCTGGTTTGGAATTTTCAAAGGGATACTGAGTTCGCCAACTATCTTTCTTAATCAGTAGTTGGAAATGGCTTGTGGACTGCCTTTTGCATATTAAGAACCTTCAGAAGGACAAGTTTTATTACACTGAGTGATTATCGTTCAACCAGCAGCAAAGCAAGCTTTACATACATTTAAAACTTAATAGATAAACTTTTTTTATTTGGAAATAAGTAGCAAAAGGGTGATTAGAACGGTGATTTTGGAAAGCTTTTGAACAGACTAAGACAGCGGTTCTCAACCTTTTTCAGGCCGCGACCCCAACCTGTCAAGCGCCACGCATGCGTGGTGCTACCCCCTGCACCGCGCATGTGTGGTGCTACCCCCATGCGCCACGCGTGCGTGGTGCTGCCCCCTGCACCGCGCATGCGTGGTGCTGCCCCCTGCGCCGCGCATGCGTGGTGCTGCCCCCTGCGGCGGCCAAGGCGTAGGCCGCCGCCCATTCGGGGCGGCGGCAGGCAGGCCCAGGTGCTCCTGGGTGGCCGCGGTGGCGACGGTGCAGGGCGACCACGGGCTGGGCCACCAGCTGGCCCAGCCCAAGGGAGGTAAGACATCCGCTGGGCCCCACGCGCACCAAAAACCCTCCCTGCGCCCGCCGCTGCCCCGCTAGCCTTACCTTCACTGCCGCCCGTTCGGGGCGGCGGCAGGCAGGCCCAGGCACTCCTGGGCGGCTGCAGCAGCAACGGCGCAGGGCAACCACAGGGTGGGCCACCAGTTGGCCCAGCCCAAGGGAGGTAAAAAACCCGCCGGGCCCCACGTGCGCCAAAAACCCTCCCTGCGCCCGCCGGCCTCCCACCTCCCACCCCTGGCCCTCTTTTACTTACAGTTTTAGTAGTTGCTCAGCAGGGAGGGGTGGAAACTTCCGGAGAGTTCGCCTTCGCTGCAGACAACTTGCAGCACCGTTTGCAGACTGGGACTTTTGGCGGGCTCAGCAGGGCGGAGACAGCCTGGACAATTCCTATTGGCTTTTGAAAGCCAATAGAATTAGACTCTATTCAAGAGAGTCTATTCTACTGGCTTTCAAAAGCCAATAGAATAAGAGGGAGTAGCACAGCTAAGGAAAAGGGGAAAAAATGGCGGACTGCGTTGTTTGGCGACCCCCGTGAAATGGTTGTTCGACCCCAAATGGGGTCACGACCCACAGGTTGAGAACCGCTGGACTAAGAGGTCAGATAAATTGGAAATAAGATTTTGAAATAATTATAAGAGTACTTCCTGTGATTTGTTTAAAATCTTATTAAATATATATAAAGATTTTGAATTTAAGTGTAATAATATTTTTCTTGGGATGAGAGAAAAACATGATAACAATAGCAATAGTACTTAGACTTATATACGGCTTCACAGTCCTTTACAGCTCTCTCTAAGCAGTTTCCGGAGTTGGCATATTGCCTCCAACAATCTGGGTCCTCATTTTACCAACCTCGGAAGAATGGAAGGCTGAGTGAACCTTGAGCTGGTCAGGATCGAATCCCTGGCAGTCAGCAGAATTAGCCTGTGTTACTGCATTCTAACCACTGCACCACCACACCTCTTGATAAGAGGAGATCTTGAGACTGGCTACTAAAGGCAACCATAAAGAATTAAAGGTTAAAGTGAAGGAAGCCGGCCCACTACAGGTAATTCTTGACTTACAGTATAACCTTAATGGAGCTTGCCCATTAATGTTGCAAGTCATGATGATTGTTCAGCGGGTCACCCACATGATCATCTTGTTTAACCACCTGCTCTCCCTGATGTGGTCATTAAGCAACCAGGTGGGTCATTAAACAGAGCACGAGGTGCCTCGGGGGTGAGGGAGACCTTGGAAGGCCTACCTAGAGGTGGAGGGGGGGCAGAGTTTATATCTGGATAGATCTTCTACAAATAGCAGCATGGTCATTTGTGATCTTGGAGTTAAAACCCATTCCTTTCCTTGAGGTGGACATGATTCAGATCTAGTAGCTATACCAATCCTGTACCTAATGCAGCTAAATTTGTGTAACTGCTCCTAAGGGAAGGAGAGACAACTATAAGCCCATGGATCAAGGGGATTAGGAATATAAATCTGTGTTGTTTTCACAAGCCCTACCACTTTGAAAAGAACTATTTAGTAAAGTTTATTTATTTATTTATTTATTGATTGATTGATTGATTGATTGATTGATTGATTGGATTTTTATGCCGCTCCTCTCCAAAGGACTCGGAGCGGCTAACAACAGGAACAAAAAAACAACATCACAGCATTTAAAAACCAAAAACCAAGTCGACAAAACATTTAAAAGACCCCCCAAACACATTCATCATACAGACACAATCACAATTATCCCCAGGCCTGCCGGCATAGATAAGTTTTCAAATTCTTCCGGAAGGCCGGGAGAGTGGGGGAAACGTGGACTTCAGGGGGCAGTTGGTTCCAGAGGGTGGGCGCCACAACCGAGAAGGCCCTCCCCCTAGGACCCACCCATTGTTTCGCTGACGGGACCCAGAGGAGGCCGACCCTGTGCGCTCTCACCGGTCGAAGGGAAGTATGTGGCAGAAGACGGTCCCGTAAGTATCCTGGTCCAATGTTATTTATCCATCTTATTTATCAAAGTAAATAAGAGCTATATAGAACAATCTTGTCTTTTTAAATTTAGTTCTGCCTTTACTGTGCAAGGTCAAGATGCTTTTTTTAAACCGCAAAAGAGACATAAGGGTGACAAACTCTTCTTGTGCTTGATGTTTCTCTCTTCCCCCCCCTTGAAAAAACTCCCATTTCCTCTCACAGCAGATCCATTGGAGGCATCAAAATTTATATGAAGAAAAAGTAATATCATGGGAAGATAATTTTGAGAGGTAAATTGCTGACAAGATTAACATACCTTGCAATGTTCTCAGGGCCGCATTACCCCAACCTCAGCAGCTGTATTTACTACTTTTGCAAAACACTAAATTGATCAGTCCTTACTAAAAAAAAATTATCACCACATGTGGGCTTCAGACTTCAGGTCCCTAATCATTTATCTGTTGTAACCAAATTACCAAACATCAGCAAAGATTGGCAAACATCAAAAACAGTTACTTTGCAAAATGGACACCCCCCCCAAAAGAGTGAAAGCAGTACCAACAGGCAAGAATTTATTTAAGCTGTATTTCTATATATCAAAGGGGAGAGAATTTTCCAGAGCCACTGGAAACTCTACTATGGATAATTAATATGGATACTTCTGAAGGGTTTTTGCCTATTTCAGCTTTAATGCTTTTTTTTTTGTACACGCAACATAACGATGGAAAGTGAGACATCATAAAGGACTATAATGATGTTTATTTAATGATCAGAAACCCCTTATGGACTTTTTGCCGAAGAAAGAAAAAAAAATGAACTTGTGTGTTACAGGTTTGATTATTAGAAAGGGTAGACTATGGAAAGAAAGAAATTGTAATCTTATTTATTTATTTATTTATTTATTTTATTAGACTTATAAGCCGCTCTTCTCCAGGGGACCCAGAGCGGCTTACAACATAGATAATAACAATCGCATTAAAGTCTAATATAAATTAAATTAAAATGATCATTAAAAAAAAAAAAAAAACAATACCCCAAATTTTTAATAAAAAAAAAACATTCATCCAACATTCAGCACCAATCATTCCCAGATCTGCCGACACAAATAAGTTTTTAATTCTTTTCGGAAGGCCAGAAGAGTGGGAGCGGTCCGAATCCCCGGAGGGAGCTGATTCCAGAGGGTAGGGGCCGCAACAGAGAAGGCCCTTCTCCTGGGGCCCGCCAGCCTACATTGACTGGTCGACGGGACCCGGAGAAGACCAACTCTGTGCTCTCTGACCGGTCGTGATGAGGTATGAGGCAAAAGACGGTCCTGCAAGTAACCTGGTCCTAGGCCATGTAGGGCTTTATAGGTAATAACCAACACTTTGAATTGCGAGCGGAGACTAATAGGTAGCCAGTGCAGCTCGCGGAGCGTTGGTGAAATGTGGGCATACCGAGGTAAGCCCACGATTGCTCGCGCGGCTGCATTCTGGACTAATTGAAGTCTCCGAACACTCTTCAAGGGTAGCCCCATGTAGAGAGCATTGCAGTAGTCGATCCTCGAGGTGATAAGGGCATGAGCGACTGTGAGCAAGGCCTCCCTGTCCAGATAAGGTCGCAACTGGTGCACCAGGCGAACCTGGGCAAATGCTCCCCTCGTCACAGCCGCCAAATGTTGGTCTAAGTGCAGCTGTGGATCGAGGAGAACACCCAAGTTACGAACCTTCTCCGAGGGGTTCAAAGTTTCACCCCCCAGAGTAATGGACGGACAGTTGGTCTTGTCCTTGGGAGGGAGAACCCACAGCCACTCCGTCTTGTCGGGATTAAGCTTTAGTCTGTTCTCACCCATCCAGGCCCTCACAGCCTCCAAACACCGGCACATCACTTCTGCTGCTTCGCTGACTTGGCACGGGGTGGAAACGTACAACTGGGTATCATCAGCGTACTGATGGTAACTCACCCCGTGTCTATGGATGATCTCACCCAGCGGCCTCATGTAAATATTAAACAGCAGGGGCGAAAGAACCGACCCCTGCGGCACCCCACAAGGGAGGAGCCTAGAGGTCGATCTTTGATCCCCTACCAACACCGACTGCGACCGGCCAGAAAGGTAGGAGGAGAACCACTGGAGAACAGTGCCTCCCACCCCAACCCCTCCAGTCGGCGCAGAAGGATACCATGGTCAACGGTATCGAAAGCCGCTGAGAGGTCAAGAAGCACCAGGATAGAAGATAAACCCCTATCCCGGGCCCGCCAGAGATCATCCATCAGCGCGACCAAAGCAGTTTCCGTAGAGTAACCGGGTCTGAATCCCGACTGCAAGGGACCCAGATAATCGGTTTCCTCCAAGGCCCGTTGGAGTTGAAGTGCCACCACCTTCTCAACAACCTTCCCCACATAGGGAAGGTTGGAGACAGGACGATAGTTCGAAAGAATGGCTGAATCTAGGGAAGGCTTCTTGAGGAGTGGGCGCACAAGTGCCTCCTTTAAAGGAGCCGGAAAGGACCCATCCCTCAAAGAAGCGATGACTATCTCCTGGATCCAGCTCCGTGATACCTCCCTGCTGGCCGAAACCAGCCAGGAGGGACACGGGTCCAACAAGCAGGTGGCATTACTAACAGCTCCAATGGCCTTGTCCACTTCATCAGGTGTAACAGCTTCAAACTCATCCCAAATAAACTGACTAAGACGAGCCCCAGTCACCTCGACTGAATCATTATCAGTCGCCACTGCTACAATGTTGGAGTCAAGGTCCGCCCGGATCTGAGCGACTTTGTCTGCGAAAAAGTTGTTAAAATCCTCGGCACTTCCCTGCAAGGGTCCCCCGGACCTCCCCGTACCAAGGAGAGACCGAGTCACCCTAAACAGGGCAGCCGGGCGCGATTCCGCAGACGCGATTAAAGCGGAAAAATACCGGGATTTTGCCGCTTTAATCGCTCTCAGGTAGGATCTAATGTGTGATCTCAACCTGGTTCGATCAGATTCAGCCTTCGATCTTCTCCAACGCTTCTCTAGACGTCTCCTAAGACGTTTCATCCCCCTGAGCTCCTCAGTAAACCAAGGAGACTTCCTGGGTCCGAAACCATGGAGAGGCCGCATAGGCGCGATCCGATCCAAAGCCCCCGCAGCAGCTATATTCCAGGCCGCCACAAGGGACTCTGCCGAACCGTGTACGAGCGAATCTGGTAATTCCCCAAGCTCCGTCTGGAAACCCATTGGATCCATCAGGTGTCTGGGGCGGAACCACCTAATCGGTTCCGCCTCCCTGCGGGGGAGGATTGGAGCCCCAAAGTCAAGCCGCAGCAGGAAATGGTCTGACCATGACAAGGGTACCGTGACTAAACCCCTTAACACCAAACCATCACTCAGCTGTTCCGAGAGAAAGATCATATCGGGCGAATGCCCCCCCTGGTGGGTCGGACCCTGAACTACTTGAGTCAGGTCCATGGTTGCCATGGAAGCCATGAACTCCTGCGCCAACCCAGAGGCCCGGCCAAGCGAAGGCAAGTTGAGGTCTCCCAGGACTATCAGCCTCGGGAGTTCAACTGCCAGCCCAGCCACTTCCTCGAGCAACGCAGGCAGGGCTGATGCCACGCAGCTGGGAGGCAGGTACGTAAGCAACAAGCCCACCTGAACTCCTAGGTCCAACTTCACCAGGAGGGACTCACAGCCCGAAATCTCGGAAACAGTGAGCCTGCGCAAGCCGACGGTCTCCCGGGCTATTATAGCCACTCCTCCCCCCCTTCCCTGGGGTCGCGGCTGGTGCCACACCCGAAACCCAGCTGGGCACATTTCCGAGAGGGGAACACCCCCCTCCGTGCCCAGCCAGGTCTCGGTGATACATGCCAGGTCGGCCTCCTCATCACAGATTAATTCCCGGATGAGGGGAGCTTTATTTTGAACTGACCTGGCATTAAGCAGCAACAGTCTGAGACCAGGGTCCGGATTTCGTTCGTCACCAGTACTGCAGGTTGAACCAGTTGTTATAGAGGGGCCAGAACAGGGAATCGCTGTAAGGCAGCGAATCCCAGTTCCCCGAGAGCGGCCTACCCCTCTGTTCCCGCCATATCTGCCTCTCCCCCATACGACCGGTATATTTATAATCTTGGATTATAAATGCATTTATATTCAAAGTTAAGATCAGAGGCCACTTCTTTGTCAATCTTTTTTTCTATTTTCTTTTTTATTCACTATTTTTCTTTATTTTCTTTCTAAAATTTGAACTGTTCTTATGTTGTTATTTTTTTTTAATAAAAATTATAACAAAAGAGAAAAGAAAAGTAGGACATCAGGCGCGGCCGCGCGGGTAGTGACCGGAGCGTCATGGCGCTCCCATGTAACACCGCTCCTGCGCGAGCTGCACTGGTTGCCGGTGGCCTTTCGGGTGCGTTTCAAGGTGTTAGTGACCATCTTTAAAGCGCTCCATGGCATCGGACCCGGATATTTACAGGACCGCCTTCTGCCAGCAAATACCTCCCGCCATCCGGTACGCTCCCACAGAGCGGGTCTCCTCAGGGTGCCGTCGGCCAGACAATGTCGGCTGCTGACCCCCAGGGGGAGGGCCTTCTCTGTGGGAGCTCCAACGCTTTGGAACGAGCTCCCCCCCGAACTCTATATGATGACGGAATTGCGTTCCTTCCGTCGAGAATTAAAAACATATCTCTTTCAACAAGCCGGCCTGGGATAGTAGCTCCAGTACCAACAAGGCCATTATTGTTTTAGGGGATTCAGCTTTTAAGATAATGTATTGGGTTTTAAATGATTTTGGGCCAAATTGTTTAATCTATTTTTAATCATTTTACTTTTTGTATGTTGATGTTTTTAATTGGGCTGTACACCGCCCCGAGTCCTTCGGGAGGGGGGCGGTATAGAAATCCTAAAATAAATAAATAAATAAATAAACAATGCATCGGTTTGTGCTCTGGACCCAATGCTGCTCTTAGTCTGTAGGAGTTATCCCAGGGCAGTTGCTTGATGAGGGATCTGTTGCCATATTATTAGTTGGGTGTACTTCAGTTTTATTTGTCCATATTGCACGTGCTTTACCTATGTGTTTCATACCAGGTCCAGACTGCTTTGTGTCTAGAGTGTGAGTCCCGTGTCTTCCTCATATAACATGGCTGGGATTGGTTCTTTATTTTGAAACTGGGCAATAATTTCTGCAGCCGTGCAAGTTTCCTGCATGCTTGCTGCTCTTCAGTAAATGATAAGAGGTTGCATGGCTCATTGCACCGGTGCCACCGCTCGTGGCAGGAGGCTGTGTGCTGCATTGCACCAGTGCCACCACTCGCGCGCGTCACAGCACAACACAACACACGGCCTCCTGCTGTGAGCGGCGGCACCAGCACAACACGACACACCATGAGGCCTCCTGCAGCAAGCAGCGGCACCGGCGCGACATGCCACGTTGTGTCTGGTCACAGAAGATCTCAAGTAGCAGTGCAACATGTATCGGGGCGTGGAAGGCCTGGCTGCGGCAGTCCTAAGGTAAGTGGGTAAGACTTGCCCCCCCCCGAACATAAGACCTGGTGCCTCTTTTGAAGGCAAAAAAATATAAGACTGGGTCTTATTTTGGGGGGAACACAGTATGTGAAAAGTTTCCCTAAAACTAGTCAGATAATCTTGCATCAAACAAGATTATCTACAACCTGTTTTGCTCAGGATTACAACCTTGTAGTCCGGCGTCCTTGTAGTTTATAATCGTAAACCTTATGATCAGTTTGTTTGAAATTAATTCTTGGAAAACTTTTCAATGTAATTTAGTAGTAGTTTTAACAATGAAAAGTTTATTTTAAGTACAATTTTACAGACATATTGCATAAGATAGCATAGACTTATGAAATTTGCATCCAATATGCTCTCTCTCCTTTTTTTTCGTTTGTTTAGAGAATTCCCTTCAACTGCAGCATTCAAATCATTGTTGTATGTCCGTAGTTTGATCATTGTATTCTCGTGAGATTTGGTTACTCTAGTACAGTGGTTCTCAACCTGTGGTCCACAGACCACTGGAGAGGTGTTGATGTTATCACAGGGGGTGCGCGAAGACTTGAAGAAATGTTATGATTTGAATCTTGAGTTAAGTCTTGGGTGTCCATGGCCATAAAAGGTATTTAAAGAGGCTCCATGGTGAAGAAAAGGTTGAGATACACATACATATGAACATACATACATTATACTAATAAAAGTTTTTTTGGTTAAGCCATCAGAAAAGTTCACAATGTTTGTTTTAGCATCTTCAGAATGGACATATCTTCCATTAAACTTCCATTCTCTGATCATTTAAAATTTGTGAAATTTTAGAACATTTATATATTATCATTCATTTTTGAGCATTAATGTGTCTGTTGTCCCGTAGAAAATAAATCTAGTAACAAAATGGAGGCTGCACTCTTTATCTTCCCTTATCTTTTAGACATGATCAGGGTTAAACCCAATTCCTCTTTGCCCAATCCCATCAGACCCAAATTGACCCAAACAAAGCCCCTCTGTAGGCCCATTTAAACCAGAAGAATAGAAGTTCATAGCACAACCATGAGTAAGTAGCATGACTATTGATGTATCCAACATCAAGAAGGCTTTTCTTTCAATTTTGGTCCAGAAAATGCCCCGCTAGCAAAACAAAGCTGTTCAGGGTTACTCTCTTTATTTGCTTCATTAAGTTTTTCAAACTAGATAAACATTTCACTGCACCAAGTGAAAAGCAAATTCAGTTCTCAAGGTTAGACAGATAGTTTAAGTGCTACAGATGTATTGTTTACAGAAGAAGATAGAGCTCTTGATTGACTTCAATATGCTGACAGTACATAATAATTATTAAATTAAATAATAAACTATACCCTCTGGACAGCTTATGGCTGTTTGAACAATGGCTAACTATTTCCTAGCTCCTAACACAATTCTTTGCAAAATTGCTTTTAAAGACGCTAACAGTTCCTCCCAACAGGACAAGGGAAATTTACTCCAACATGTAAGCAAAATTCAATATGTGTTACGTTACATGTTTTATCCAAAATCCAAAAGAAAATGCCCATAATTACTATAACTCTAAATAATGTGTATACTTTTCTTCTAAGGAGATAATTGGTGAGATATGTACACTTTCAGCATCCCCATTTCATATTTTGTTTGAATATGAACATTGAAACTTGTTAGTCCTAACAACATTTCTAGTCCTGTGATTCTGATTAAAACAAGCACCAATACCATTATTTTTATTCTTTAAAAAAATAAAAACTATTCTCATGAAAAAAGTTTCATACTTGAAAAATAATAGGATTAAGTACAGCATATTTAATACAGGCGTAACATTTCAACCACTGAATTTAGACAGTGACTGCCAATGTTACTGCTTTTTTGTACTCATTCCTAACATCTATTGACAAATAAATACTTGGCAACTTAATGCAAAATGTAACATTTTCTGTTCTATTAAAGGATAACCCCTATGCTTATAATTCATAGATGAAGAGATATAAGCTTTTAGAACATAATTTCAATATGCCCATTAACAATGCTGGGAATTATCATTTAGCTATCAAATTGCATACATGGGAACTTTAGTCCAAAACAACAGGGGTTTTTTTGAAGGATGCAGAATTTGGCATGCTTTTTCTAATCTATTCAACAAGCAATTCTAATGCAAGACTATGTTGCCAAGAAAAGTGATACCACTATCAGATTTAGCTTTTTCTGTTAGCATTTGGTGAGGATATTTAAAGGCCCTGTCAATTACAGCACAGGACAACTTAAAAGAAGGACTGAAAGGCTTTACTTTTAAGCCATAACCTTCTTTTGATGTACACCTGAAGTTCATACCAATTTTCTGTCCCATACAGTGTCCATAACCACTGTCCCATTGCACAATCGTCCCAAAGCAAACCTCCTAGATTGCCTTCTCCAATCTAACCTTTCTGAATATAATGGGACTACACTTTCCAGAATTCTAGAACAGGGACCAATATTGCCGTCCCATTATTTTCACCATGAGTCTTCGCTCTTAGTGCAACAGCCCTGCCATTATTGCTGTTCATTAATGATCAAGTTCTAGGAAAGAATACTTTCACATACTTTCTTTCAAGCACTAAGGCGACAATAATAATCCTGAGCTCTCATACTCTGAGGCAGGCTCCTCAGGAGAAAAAGAAGTAGGAGTGACTTGTAGTAACTTGCAACCTTCCCCGCCGGCTTCCCCATTGACTTTACTTGTAGGAAAGCGGCAGGGAAGGTGACAAATGGCAATCACATAATCATGGCTCACTGCAATGTTGTAATCATGGGCTTGGCACCCAAGCACCCGTCACAATCCAGACTGTAGAGGTGCTGCGACAGTCAGAATTTCAAGGACTGCTCCTAAGTCCATTTTTTTCAGCACCGCCGATCATTGAATGAATGGACATAAGCTGAGGGTTGCTTCTATATGTTTGGAGAAAGCTATATAGGTATTTACTTATTAAATTTATATCTTACTTTTTCTTTTAAAAGGGATTTAAAAGAACTAACAATTCTTTGACCTGTTTTTAACTGACCAAGACCACCATTTTTATCTAGTATTTGTTTTCTATCATCCGGTTTATAACTGATATCAGACACTTTATTAAGAGTAACACTTCCTAGAATGATAGCTACAGGTATAATACTGTAGTAATATCTAGAGGTATTATGTTAGCTGATGGGGAAAAAGTATGTGATTAACAACGTAAAAGTGAAATGAACTCCATCATCTAGCCAGCTACTATATATCCATTTCTCTTTATTCTCACTGCAAAAGAAATTCAGATTCTTGAAAAATGCTTTGTTATTCTGGTTTGCATGCTCAATGTCTGCTGTGCCACAGCTGTTCATGTTTTCTTTTATGTGTCTCTGAATAACATATTCCATAACATATTCCACTATCATATTACATGGTAGAAATGCTATGTAGTAGTTTTAAAAATGTATTCAGCTGTGGTGGCGCAGTGATTAAAATGCAGTATTACAGGCAAACTCTGCCCACAGCCTAGAACTCGATTGTGTCTTAGACTTCCATCTTTCCGAGGTCAGTAAAATGATGACTCAGATTGTTGGGGGAAATATGCTGACATTGTAAACCACTCAGAGAGTGCTGTAAAGCATTATGGGACAGTATATAAGTCTATGTGCAATTGAATATATTTGGTAATGCCTACATTTCTTTGCCACCTGAAAAAAAATTCCTGATACTTTGTTAATGATTGCTTCTTTTAATATATTTACTGCTCCCCCAGAGCTTTATATAACACACCCAGCATTGGACAGCAGTAAACTTTACAGATTTTTTAATAATACAACTGTAAATTCAAGAATGAAGACCAGAAATAATAAGGCCCTGGAAGATTATTAAGATTTTGTGGCTGACTCTCAAGGATGGAGTATGTGATTTTTGTTTTCTTAGATATTAAACAGATTACTATTAAAAAAAATAACAGGGATCCTGTAAAAATACTGTATATATAATTTTCAGGCCAGACGAAAGAAAATCCTCAGTATGTGCTGAAATACTCTATTGGTTCATTTCTGCTTGGCTCTTCCCATTTGTGCAACAGATGGGAACTAACTAAGATTTTACAAATGAGCATAGTGAATGGTGGTCTATGACCATAATAAAAAAAATTAATTGAGCATAGTGCTTGAATCTCAATCCTTGTTTTCTTGCACCACACACAAGAAAGAATTGCCAATCAGAGTTTATGAGGCAGTAAGAAACCACTGACTTGCATGGACAACAAAATAAGCCATTGGTCTATCACTAGCAATGAGCTTTCCAATAATCATATAAAATCTCTTCCAGCAAAGATAACAATGCATAACATTATGGCACCATAATATACCAGTACATTAATGATGCTTAAACTTTTATAGATTCACAAGTCACACTGGGAATTAATCAGAGACAATAATATTAGTGTGATGTAAACACTTCAAAATGTTCTCCCATACATTTTGAAGGACATCTTCTGAAGAATAAACAAAGCCTTAGTGACCATTATTAAAGCAATGCTATTTTGTTGCCTCAACAGGTGGCAATACCTGATTGAAAGTGACACCAGTTTATACTTGAGTGTAAGAACCATAAGTAAATACCAGGGCCATGGATTAGACCAGGGGTGTCAAACTGCCAGCCTGTGGGCCGGTTGCATCATTTGGAGACCACGCCCACTCCAGCAATGCAAAAAAAGTCGTGATACATCACGTGACGTGGCGAGTTTGACACTCGTGGGTTAGACTAAAAATTTTTTTTAAAGGATAATGGGTGAAAACAGTGACAACCACTTCTGTACTGTTGCCAAGAAAATTGCATGAATATATCAAACTTGATTGGAAGAAGTCACGTGTATTGTTTTATTAATAATCACTATCTATAAACAATTCTTTCTGTCTCTCACTTCTGTTCCTCTCCTTTTCAACTGCATCTTTATCCTGAAAACATAGTCCTTGCCAGTTGTTAAATGAAATAGAAATATTCCACAATAAAGAGGTGTCACAAACATCTTTACTGTGTTAACAATATAAAAAACTTCTACTACAGTCACAGAAAATCTCACCCAGGGTCAGGGCTTTTTTTCTCATAGAACGCCCAGAACGGAGTTCCGGTACCTTTTATGGATGGAACTTTGTAGGGTAGGCAAGGCGGGTTGTATGGTTGTATATGTGTGAGTTCTGGCACCTGTTTTTTTTTTTTTAGAAAAAAAGCACTGCCCCGGGTCATTAATTTATACTCTTCAGATTCAATTCACAATACAAAACTGATGAAAGAAATTTAATATAACTATCTTAGCCTTAGATTAAATTATGCCCAAACATCTTAACAATTGTAAAATATATTTCCATAGTTATATTTGGAATCTCCCAGATGCTTGCTGGAAACATTCTGTAAACAGTAAAATTAAAGGGCTAGACACTCTTGTAAAGAGCAAAGGTACAGATATAAAAACTACTGCAGCAGTTAAGAGTTTGAAAATGAAAAATTAAGAAAACACTTCAATTGTTACTAAATTCTTCATTATTATGGTAACAAACTGATCACACCCCTTTTTTAAAATACATAAACAGTATTTTTACAACTTTATATAAAGACACATTTGGTATAAATTAGAATTATACAAAATAACTCACTTGAAAGCAACCCCAAGTTAAGAATGCTGTGAGTTATTTATGTAATGAAATTTGCTTCCCCAAATGATATGTTAGTGTCAAGATTAGCTTGCTTCACTTTACCATTACAAAATGCTTTTTAATTACTGTACTAAGTTAGAAATGTGTGCCATTAAGCTTAATAATTAGTTTAAATAAATTAATATGTCAATATATAAAACTTGCCCAAATTAAAATATTTTATTTATAGGAACATTTTCTTGCTGCTAAAAACACACATAATCAAAAACAAATGATACAAAACACATATCCTCTCTGTATGTGCACACACAACATAAACAGAGTGTTTTTATCATTTGTTTTTGAGAAAGAGAAAGATGCTTTTTCAAAATAATTTTGAAATAAATTATATACAAATATTTGCATCATCCCTTGCTTATTTATCACATCGATTATCATTCCTTCTGGAAGAAACACATTTTTTTAAAAAAAAAACAGAAATAAAAAATAAAGGCAAGCTTTTTGCTGCAGGGGCAACTTCTTCTCTGGACTTCCCAGAAAGGGCAGCAAATGAATGAACTAAGCCAAGCTGAGGTGTTTCAATTTTGTTTTGAGAGAGAGAATGGATGCCTTACATGCAAACTAGATTGGGAGAAGAGAATGAAAGCGATGAAAGAGATTGCCTGAAAAACTCTAGTACTTCATCCTGCAAATGCCAACCAACCACCAAACCCCCGACAGTGACTGAAGAAGCAAGAACACACCCACAGGCTCTGCTTGGAGTAGAAACAATGGGTAAGAAAAGAAAGAAGGAAGTCTTCTCTTGCTAAGGGCCAAACCTAAAAGGATCCGGAAAATCCAGCAAAAGAGGGAGGGCGAGCGCTCCTTCCAGCCGCTTCCAGGGCTGCCTCCCTTTCTATTTATCTACCTGTGGAAGGAGGGAAGAAGGGCTGAGGGAGGCAGCGCTTACTCACCGAACAAGGTGAGAGCCATCGTCTCGGCTCCGCTACAAGCGGGATCGCCTCGGAGGTTACTGAGCCAGACCGGCGGCCGGACCGGTGCTCTGCGGCGTTCCCATCAGCGACGCGCGCCGAGGCGGGCTGACAGCAGTAGCGGCGGCGGCGGCGGCAAAGCAACAAAAGAGCAGAAGCAGCCGCTGCAATAAAAGTTATCGCCGCGATCGCCCGAGCCCTTTGCTGCTGGCCAAGGGGGCGTGGGGAAAGCGTCGGGGAAGGTCGGGGCGGGAGAGGCTGCGCCAAGTCCCGGCAGGCTCGGAGGGGAAAACTTCAGGAGCAGCGGACAGCTGTTGCCTCGCCGAGCGGCGCGTTGCTCCCTTTCGGACGGCGCTGCTCCCACCTACTCGGGCTGCAGCCTTCAAGCTCTGGTAGCCATCTTGCTTCGCCACATGACTGGCTTCCCCTCCCTCCTGTTCTTCGCGGCTTGCAGTTCCCTTGAATGGGTTCCCATGGCAACGGGGATTCATGGGCCACCACCGTCCTCCATCCCTAACCCTCCGTCGCCCCTCGGAGAGGCAGGCGCTGTCAGCTAGGAAAGACAGCAGCCTATGGACGGGGTCAAGGCCTCTCGGTGGGACTGCAGTCTTAGTGGTTTTGTTTTGATTATTGAAAGAATGCGAAGAGGGGAGCGGAGGTCTCTGCCTCTGGCTGCTCCCTGAACTGCCTTTCCTCCAGATATTGGAGGATTGAGTTCCAAGCTCTGGCTATAGGAAACTGCCTCCCCACGACTTTCTTTTTATTTAGCGTCTTTTAGCTCTCCTTATATGTAAAAACAGGGTCCCCGTGCATGGCTCACTCCTTCCATCAGCACAATTGGTAGCAGAGATTACAATACCTTGCTTTACCTGTAACATGAAGAATACGTTGGAAAGGGGGAGGGGGAAATCACCCTAAGTGACAATGCAACTGTACATACCTAAATGAGAATTAACAAAACTTGGGAAAATAAACTTGAACATATTTTAGAACCTGATAAGTTCAGTAATTCCTAAAAGGTTGGGCCAATTACCCCTCTCCTGGTCTTGAATAATATCATTTACCCCCACAAAAAAAAGAATACTTGTAGTTTTAGGTACATAATGAATACTCAGTTTACCCACAGTTTAAAGACTGTGGCTACACTCTATTTCTACATGTATAGGGTCACCAGTGGTCCAATGTTGCCAAATTTTTTGTCTTGTGTCCTCCATCCAGCACTTATAGCCCTAAAATCAAATATTGTCTGGCTTTTCCTTGTTTTTATGTTTATGGTTGGTTGCATGGTCAGCCAGATATTTAGACTGGATTTAGCATTTTTGTCCATCAATGGAGTCCTTCTCAAGGATCTAGGAGAGGAAGATGTTGTTTAATAATATTAAAGTTATTGTCACAGGATGTAAGTTGTTCCAAGTAAATCTGATTGATTAGGATAATGCAGAAGACTCACAGGAAGCAGGAAGGATATTTCAAGGAAAGGGACAAGATGAGACAGCATAGGCCAGAACTGGATTCTGGAAAAGGAAGGTTGGGGTAGTATAGATTTAGTCTGGCAAAATTCTGTTTATATGATGCACGCAAATAAAGAACTGTACTTTGGCTTGATTGTTTACATGGTTCATGGGTTAGGCCTGACAGTAATTCTATCTTTTGCAATTGACTGAGGGTGATTTTGCCATTGCCAATGTTGTTCAAGGGGTGCTCCAGATTTTTGGAATTACATCCAAAGTGCCTATTTTTACTTTTTTTGCTATAATAGTTCTACATCTATTTGCAGACCTTTACATTTTCTGATTTTTTTTTCTCCAGTTCTATTTCTTCTATTCTGGTTTCTCCAGGCATTGCAGTGACATTAGTATTGCTGTTGTTGGTTGCACACTCAGCCAGATGTTTAGACTTGATTCCTTCAGTTTTCACTACATTTCCCCTTTAATGGTAAAAGTGGCACATTTACTCAGTCCAAACTCCATTACACTATTTTAGCTATATATATATGGATAGTGTTGAACAGCAATTCTATTTCAGATGCTATTTTTTTCCATACGGCTTCACTTATATCCTAGAATAACTGGATTCTCTGGTCCCTTTTCAGACAGAGCTGTTCTCAACCTATTTCAGGTTGCGACCCTGACCTGCGCCGTGCATGCGCGGTGCGACCCTGGCCTGCACCGCGCATGCACGGCGCGACGGCCCGCATCACTGGACATGGGATAGAGACAATATTGGTCATTCTTGTGGATGAATTTTGTTGGCATCTGGATTAGAATAATGATATACATCCTCATACTGCAAATATCTTAGGCAGCCTTCAGTCCCATTCATTATGATGTCATTTTGGGCATCCTGCAGAGTTTGGGGATTGAAAAAACTTTTAGAGTGGTTTCAACTCCTGGAGAGTGGAGAAAAGAGGAGAGATTATCTATTCTAGCTCAATGGCTGTTACTTTGGGGAGCTACAGAGTTCAGTCCTATCCTGTATAACATTTACATGAAACTGCAGAATGGAGGTGAGAATATAGAATCATTAGTATACTGATAATACCCAATTGCACATTATTATCTCAGACTACTCAGGCAATGCTGTCAATGTCTTCACATTGTCTGAAAGCTATAAGAGTTTGGGTAGGAATGAAACAAAATGAAGATGAACCCAAGTAAGATGGAAATTGTACATTCATCAGGATGCTCTGACAACTTTTGTAATTGTTTTTTGATGGGATGGCACAACTCATGAGACAGCAGGTTACTACCTGCAAGTCTCTTCTTGGCTGAATGGGCACGTAAAGGCCATGGTTAACGTGTCTTTGCTTACCAGCAGCCAGTGCACTAGTTGTGAGCCTAAATGGAATAGAAGGACCTCAGAATGACGATTTATACCCTCATCACCACTTATCTGGACTACTGTAATGTGTCTTACATGGAGTTGCCTCTGAAGAGTACCAGAAAGGTCGTCAGGGAATTGCTCAGCAGCTGTTCAAATGTAGTCAGAGATGCTGACATGAACTTGTAGTTTTATATAAATAAATATATTTTACAACTATATATACAGCAAACTAACTAGTCAAGCAAACAGGAGCATCATGAGGCAAACCATCAGGTAAATCACAGAGCACACAGCGCATATAGAAGAAAAAGGTGGGGAAAATGGGAAACTCTCCCTCCAAGGAAGCGGTTCTCAACCTATGGGTCGCGACCCCATTTGGGGTCGAACGACCATTTCACGGGGGTCGCCAAACACTGCAGTCCGCCATTTTCCCCCTTTCCCCTCGGCCGGCGCAGGGGGCAGCACCGCGCATGCACGGGGTAGCACCGCACATGTGTGATGCGGGCCGTCGCGCCATGCATGCGCGGTGCAGGCCAGGGTCGCACCGCGCATGCACGGCGCAGGTCAGGGTCGCAACCTGAAATAGGTTGAGAACAGCTGCTCCAAGGCAATCACAGTGAAGATTGCCTCACACGGGAGCCAGCTTCGACCAATCAGCCACAATTCTGTGTTCTGGCTCACTCCACAACCCCACTGCTCCAGCTACTAAATTTAAATATCTTAACAAAGGTGCAGTTGGTCCAAAATGCACACACTAGATATTAGCTGATATATATCATCAAAAACATATTACACTAGTACTACAGACTTTGAACTGGCACTGTTTAAAATTTGAATGTTGTTTTTAAAATCAGAAGAACTTGGAATACTGCATCCAGTTTTGGTCACTGCGATGTAAAAAGGATGTAGAGACTCTAGAAAGAGTACAGAGAAGAGCAACAAAGATGATTAGGGGACTGGAGGCTAAAGCATGTAAGGAACAGTTGCTGGAATTGGGTATGTCTAGTTTAATGAAGAGAAGGACGAGGGGCGACATGATAGCAGTGTTCCAATATCTCAGGGGCTGCCACAAAGAAGAAGGAGTCAAGCTATTCTCCAAGGCACCTGAAGGCAGGACAAGAAGTAAGGAGAGAAGCAACCTAGAACTAAGGAGAAATTTACTGACAGTTAGAACAATTAACCAGTGGAACAACTTGCCTCCAGAAGCGGTGAATGCTCCAACACTGGAGGTTTTTAAGAAGAGACTGGACAGCCATTTGTCCGAAATGGTATAGGGTTTCCTGCCTGAGCAGGGGGTTGGACTAGATGACCTCCAAGGTCCCTTCCAACTTTATCATTATTATTATTAAGTCATGTTTGTGCTTCAGAGTTTAAAAAGATATGTACAGGACCATATTTTCCAATTGGAGTTTACCCACCCAATTTGAAAATCCTAAGTGAAACTACTATTGGTTCACCATTTTTGCAGAATTGGGGAATGGAGTGATGATATAGTGTTTTTCTGTGATTATGCTTATTCTATAGCCTCCTCCTGTAAATCTAATTATTCCTGAAGTTAATGTATTATTTTTTACTTATTAAAGTTATTGGCTGCCTATCTTACCACAGGGCAACTCTGGGTGGCTTACTATATGTACGTGTGTGTGTGTGTGTGTGTGTGTGTGTGTGTGTGTGTGTGTGTGTAGAAAGAGAAAGAGAAAGAAAAAGAAAAGAAAGAAAGAAAAGAAAGAAAAGGAAAGAAAGAAAGAAAGAAAGAAAGAAAGAAAGAAAGAAAGAAAGAAAGAAAGAAAGAAGAAAGAAAGATTATAAAGAAGTGGTTTTGGCTCTTGACAGCGGTTATAAATACATTTATATTTTGCCCTCTGTCTCCAAAGTTACATCATAATTTTCTTTTTTCCATAAGCTACCCTTTTAACCACTTTTTCCCACTGTTCTCTCAGTATATTGTGTTGAAAGTACTTAGCCCATTTTATTATATAGTCTTACATTTATTCTTTTTCTGTTTCAAATTTTAATAAAAGTTTATATATCTTAGTAATAATATGTTTATCATTTATACATACAACTTCAGATTCTGTCTTCTGCTACTCAATTTCAAAAGATTGTTGGCTTTTCATTTTTTTTTTAAAAAACTAAGCTATTTCAAACAAGTTTTGGAAGATGAAGTGATACCCACATGTTAGTTTTATTTAGGAGTTTTTCATATTGTTTTTATGATTTATTGTACTATGGATGTTTTACTTGGGATGTTTAAATTGTAAAGTACCAAGACCGGTTCCGTTGGCCCACTGGTATGGGGCACTCCTGGAATAGGATGACAGATCATGCCAACATTTTTTTACAAGGGAAGAGTTGTTAGTTGCCACACAAGATGCCCCTTTAACTAAATTAGGACAAATTATTGAATGTTCTCAGCCCCAATGGGTTTTCTGTATGAAAGAACTCGGATCTGTTTTTCAGAGCAGGCACACAGAAGAAGGGGAGAAAAGATTAATGTCAATGAGATATGAATACACTGAGCATTGCCAAGTTAGAGAAGGGGGATGCCAGTTGTGACAGGAAAAGCAGGAGAAGTGAATAGTCATAAGAAAAATCAATGGTTCTTAGTATCTTCTTTTTCTTCTTGTGCCATATCCGTTATTGGATGTTGGCGATCATGTTGGCGATCCTGTTTTTATCAGCAGCCACACGAAAAAGTGCTGCTGAGTTTTGTCCAAACCAGTCCTTTAGATTTTGAAGCCACGATGTTCTTCTTCTGCCTGGACCTCGTTTGCCTTCAATCTTTCTCTGGAGGATTAAATGGAGTATGCCATATTTTCTGGGTGTCGCATCACATGTCTGAGATATTCTAACTTTAGTTTTTTAATTGTCTTGATGATTTCCCTTGGCTTTCCCAGGCGGCTTATCACCTCCTCATTTCTGATCTTGTCAACCCAGCTCTAAGGAATTGTTGTTTTTTTTAATTTTTTATTAAAGCAAACAACATTAAACATAAGATCATATTAAGAAGCAATCATCATAGAACATAAAATACAACATTAAGTATTAGTCTTTGTAAACGTCTGATTTGGTAAACTAAGGAATTGTTAAATCTGCACTCTGCATAAATGGGGAGAGAGAGAGAGAGGGAGAGGGAGGGAGGGAGGAAGGGAAAGATACTTTCAATTCCTGATACGCCAATCTGAACAAACAGGCTGATCTTGTTGCTTCACATTCCAATTTTGGAAAGGTGTAAGGTTATATTGCACATATCTTGAAGATGACCTGCTAAGAGCATAGAAAAGAAAAATAATGACAAATCAATTGTGGGCTGGGGATGGGTGCACAAGAGCAAGGATTAGCCAGTAAATGTCTTAGAAAAGAGTTTTGTTCTTATTTACTTTTCCTCTTAAGCCAGGCCCCAACTGTCCAATAAAACATGATAAGCATGCTCTGCCTTCAGTGAATGTTATGTTAATACATTCATATGAGAAGGGATTTCATAATATTTAAAACTAAAGAAAACCAGACACATGTAACCTGCATTTCTCAAGGCTTTCTGCAATTTCCTTATGTAGGACAGTGTTAGTCGCTTAGCCCCACCATATATTTATTACCAAGAGACTGTTGGGGTTTTCAACTACCAAGGTGGTTATATGTTTGCAAGTAAATGGACTCTCCTGCCAAAGGTTACTGACTGATGAGACACTGCATTCTCTTCTGTTGATATCCATATTCCATTTTTTTCTGCTCTGTATTTATTTCAGCAGTAACATGTCCTTGGATAATTTTAAAAGCGATAGGATAGCTTAGCCTGTTGAAACATTCACTGACCGGCACAGTGTCATACAGTAGTCTACTAGGTGCATATATACAATGTCTGGAACAACACTTTAATATTGCTTTTTGGCAGTAGAGATATTTTATCCACTTCACATTTTAAAATTAAACTTCTGGACAACTGAATAGGGAAAATGAATCTACCCACAGAGTCTGAGCTAGGAGAGTATATAATAATAATAATAATAACAACAACAACAACAACAACAGTAGTAGTAGTAGTAGTAGTAGTAGTAGTAGTAGTAGTAAAGTTGAAAGGGACCTTGGAGGTCATCTAGTCCAACCCCCTGCTCAGGCAGGAAACCCTATACCATTTCAGGCAAATGGCTGTCCAGTCTCTTCTTAAAAACTTCCAGTGTTGGAGCATTCACCGCTTCTGGAGGCAGATTGTTCCACTGGTTAATTGTTCTAACTGTCAGGAAGTTTCTCCTTAGTTCTAGGTTGCTTCTCTCCTTGCTTAGTTTCCACCCGTTGCTTCTTGTCCTGCCTTCAGGTGCTTTTGAAAATAGCTTGACTCCCTCTTCTTTGTGGCAGCCCCTGAGATATTGGAATACTACCGGTACTATCATGTCCCCCCTCGTCCTTCTCTTCGTTAAACTAGACATACCCAGTTCCAGTAACTGTTCCTTATATGTTTTAGCCTCCAGTCCCCTAATCATCTTTGTTGCTCTTCTATGTACTCTTTCTAGAGTCTCAACATCTTTTTTACATCGTGGTGACCAAAACTGGATGCAGTATTCCAAGTGTGGCCTTACTAAGGCATTGTAAAGTGGTATTAATACTTCATGTGATCTTGATTCTATTGCTCTGTTAATGCAGCCTAGCACTGTGTTGGCCTTTTTGGCAGCTGCAGCACAGTGCTGGCTCATATTTAGGTGATTGTCTACTAGGACTTCGAGGTCCCTCTCATAGTTACTACTATTGAGCAAGGTGCCACCTATGCTGTGTTTGTGCATTTGGTTTTTCTTGCCTAAATGTAGAACCTTGCTTTTTTCACCATTGAATTTCATTGTTAGATAGCGTCCAGTGTTCAAGTCTGTCCAGATCCTTCTGTATCTTAAGCCTGTCTTCTGGAGTGTTGGCTATTCCTACCAGCTTGGTGTCGTCTGCAAATTAGATGAGTTCCCCATCTATCCCTTCGTCCAAATCGTTGATGAAGATGTGGAAGAGACTGGGCCCAGAACAGAGCCCTGGGGCACCCCACTATACACTTCCCTCCATGTAGATGTGGTTCCATTGTGGACCACTTGCTGAGTACGGCTGGTCAGCCAGCTACGGTTCCATCTGGTGGTGATTCTGTCTACCCCACATTTTTCTATCTTATCAAGTAGTAGGTTGTGATCTACTTTATCAAATGCCTTACTGAAGTCCAAGTAAATTATGTCCACAGCATTCCTCTGATCCACTAATTTTGTCACTTGGTCAAAGAATGCAGGTCACTTGGTCAAAGAATTTAGTCCTGAAAGTTATTGGCAATGTGTCAATGTATCTGGTTTTACCAATAAAGGAGAATATTTGTAGCTCAGGGTTGAAATAAGGGGTCTTTGGTGCTCTCTGAGCTTGGTTGTTTTCTTGCATTATTCAAACATCATCAGTGCTAGCAACAACCCCTTATATTTGTTTTTTTTGCTCCCACAGCATAATTTTTTTTTGGTTTTTCAAAAAATGTTTTAAACCTCTCTAAGCCACCCGGAGTGTTAACTAGTGGGCAGCATTAGAAATGGATTGATTGCATGAATAAATAAGCCTTGGCCTATGACAACTACCAATTTAAATAAAACCTTTAAGCAGTTCTTAAAAAGCAAATAAACAGAAAGAAAAAAGCTATTACCTTATCCAGGCAGAATCTAAGAAAATGGGGAGAATTTGAGCATAAGCTGAGAGAGAAGATTTAGCTTCCATTTGCCTTTCTAGCCAAACAAAGATTTTCTGTGCTATTGACTGTCACATAGCCCCAAATAATATTAGAGCCACTTCCATGCTTAAAGGTTGGGAAGTGTGGTTCCTCCCCCCCTTTAAATGTTTTACCTTTTCTTCTCCAAGAAGAAAAACATCCTGTGAACTTAATTCCAAAAGTTTCATTTTATTCATGTTCCAAAAATGTTTCAGAGTTACCACGATTTCCTTTTGCATAATTTTAATGATTATTTTTGGGATGTAGAGCAATTCCAGAGGAGAATGTTCCTAATGTATCAGACTTTGCTTTGATTTTCAACTGTTACATGTAACTTCCAATTCTTAACAATATTTTTCACAGCTGAAATTGCTGGCTGGGAACTTTCAATTTTTTTTTAATTAAGCTTTCCATTTTTTAAAAAATGAATTATCTTCATTTTCAAATGTTCACATAGCTGCTCAGAGGAGGTCATTTTAAAGTTTGTTCAAATTACACAGAACAATCGCAACTTTTGAAAGTTTAGAACAGTGATGGCGAAACTTTTAGAGACAGAGTGCCCCAAAACCAGCCCCACCCCTACCCCCATCCGCCCTGCTCTCACTCCTGCCCCCATCCGCCCTGCTCCTGCCTGCCCACAGGGCCACTCACTGCCTCCATAGCCTGCTGATTGCCCAGATGGCCCTCCACCCGTGCCCCACAGCATCAATTGTGTGCGATGGGGCATGAGGGTGGAGTCTTGTTCCCACTGCCGGGCCACACTCAGGGGCGACTCTCCTCTGGGGGAGCTGCTGGTGAGGAGGGGGCCGCGGTGGGAGATGGGGCTAGGGCGATGGTGCACGTGCCCACAGAGAGGGGTCTGAGTGCCGCCTCTGGCACGTGTGCCATAGGTTCGCCACCACTGGGTTAGAAGGCTCAGAACGTGTGATCACTTGTGAAGATGCACAGTGTGCTGGAGAAGTAAAAGGAGATTAATTCTAATATGAGAAACTGGGAAAGCATGAGACTGTTGGTTTGTCTGAGAAGAGGCCTATGCTCCAGATGTGAGAGACATGGAAGAGAGCATTTCAAAAAGACTCTGTGTTAAATGACTCATTATAACTGAATGTATGTTCAGAGTTTTCAAGATTCTTTTCTTACTTCGGGCAGCACAGTGCCTCAGCGGTTGGAGAGCTGGCAGCCCAGATTTGAGACCTGAGTGCCATGCGACAGGGTGAGCTCCCATCTTTGCCCCAGCTCCTGCCAACTTAGCAGTTCGAAAGCATGCAAATGTGAGTAGATAAATAGCTACCACTTTGGCGGGAAGGTAATAGCGCTCTGCAATGTCATGCTGGCCATATGACTGCGGAAATGTCTTTGGACAGCGCTGGCTCAATGGCCTTGAAATGGAGAGGAGCACCGCCTCCTATAGTCAGCAACAACTAGCAGAGTAAAATCTGCAGGGACTCCCTTTTTACCTTCTTACTTCAGACTAGCTTTAAAAATATCTTTCTGAAATCTGTTGACTACTATGGAGAAAAGCAATGACAAAATTCAAATTATGTTACTGGGAACACCATGAACTGTAAGAAATACAAATCAGTCAGGCCTAAACTATCTAAAACTGCTCCTATGAGGAGATGATCAGTAAGGAAAATACACAATGAATACATAGTACATTAAGAAATAGTATCTTTGCTTTGCTCCTTTGCGTTGGGTAAACCTAGCCTAGAACAATGGTTCTATAACTTGATAATTGTTTATTCAATAAAACCATGGCTTAGTGCCAAAATCCACTTATGTATCGTCAGATGCCGGGTGGGTGTGTCCAATTGGGTGGACGTGGCTCATTGGGTGGACGTGGCCCATTGGGTGGACGTGGCCCATTGGGTGGGCATGGCTGCGGTGGTAACAGTAGACTGTGTGGGACTAAAAAGTTCAATCAATTTCAACTTTGCGAGATCTTTTTTTTCCCACGAGAAGTTGAAATTGATTGATTGATTGAAACTTTTTTTTTTTGCACACGGCAGCAGAGGCCTGAAATGAAAATGTTTTATAAAACCCAGCTGAAAGCCTAGGACTAGGGTGAGGGCATGCGTGCCCACAGAGAGGGCCCTGTGTGCCACCTGTGGCACACGTGCCATAGGTTCACCACCACGGGCTTAGTGCAATATGTGAACCTTGTGGTCATATATAAATAGATTTTTGAAATGTGAATTTTAAATATAATATTGCCTTAATAGATATTAACTATTAAAACTCAAACACTGAATTAAATCAGCATATCATTTATGAGGGGGAGAAAGTTTTCATTCAAAATCAGAATATTTTATATTTTGATAAATATATTAATATGGACTTCAAAATAACAAGAACATTTATGACTGGAAAAAATATTTATATATTTGAATACACTTTATGGAAGGGATTTTTTTTTCAAATCAATGTTTTAAATACGTAAAATCTGCCAAACGACAATGCTAATTTATATATCTCTGTTTATTTATTTAGAATACTTTTACTCAGATCTTTAATCAAAAACTTTAAGGGTAGCTTTTGTCATACTGGCAAAAAAGCACACCAGCACTCTTCCTGTCATTAAATATAGATAAAACTATTTATTTTCTCTCTTTTCATGTTGAACCTAAAAGCATACTTAAAGTAGTTCTGGAAAAGACTATGTAGATTGTCAGTTGACACTGTTGTATAATTAATAAATCCATTTATCTTTTAATTTTAAAAAAGGACTTAAAATAAAAAATAAATGCATGGATTATAAGAGACTATTCTGATTTTAGATTCAATATTACATACTAGGGCTACTGCATCTGGGTCAGAAACATCCAGAGTTAGGTTTTCTGCCTCTTTTCTGCCACCTAACGGCCATCTGGATATTTGCTGGCTAGATCTTATGGCCTTAATAGATGGATCAGCTGAAGAGAAAGGCCAAAGGAAGCAGAACATAAGATGCAGGAGAAAAATCCCACTCTCCATTTCAGTTTCTTTTTCCCCTCTCCTTTGTACACAGTCTGAGAAATACCAAAAAATTAGAATTTGCTGACCTTTGTGCTGATTTTACTAGTTATACATTAATATTGTATTTGTAGTAAGTTTTTTCCCCCTGAATTCTCTGAGAGATATCTGCAGGATATGATCCAAATGCACATTAGAAATGTGTGGAAGTTTAATCATAATGTTCTGCTGGCTGTAACATTTTGGACATTCGTGGACACAGCCAATTCCAATGTGTTATAGATGTTGTAGATATTGATGCATAACCACAAAAACGTCATCTAAATCCTTCCTCACTGTGAGAGGACAGGCTGCTTACAAAATGGCCAACACCTATGCTGCTCCTGTTCTGTCCCTTTAAGACTTTTTCTTAGCCAGCACAGCAACTATTGGCTATAAAAGCTGAGCAAAGAGGTAGCTGGGGGTATTAGTGTTGGGGGGGGAGGGGCGAAGATGTGTGTTTGTCTGTCTAAGTAAAAGCAGGTAGAAAAAAAATACTGTTTTCCAGCAGTAGGGCTCACAAGGATTAATAGCTGGAGGAGCAATAGGAGGAGGTGTAGTAGAAATGGGAAAAAGTGGAGTAGTGAGCAGTGAGTACTAGTCGCTGAATGCTTGCATGTGTGTTACCTAAGACCTGTGTTGTTCTGTTGGCTCTCATAGGTTTTTAGAGCCCATTGACTTGGGGTACGCCTAAAAGAACCTGTGACATCCAGAATGAAACTCGCTTGGGGATTTTGTGCTTAAATTATTGTTGAATCTCATAGAGTTATTACTGTAAAGAAAAAAAATGGAGGGTGTGCTATGCAAACCACCCTGAAATCCTGATTACAGATTCATACAATAGCTTCATAAGAGGGACTCTACAAACACATTCGCATTCTGGACTATAGTGGGTTAGAAATGTAGTTAATAAATAAATTGAATATACAAATTGTATATTCCCAAGTCTAATGATCAAGACTAAAACTTTGGCGGCTTCTCCCCAGAGTGACTACATGTTTTGAAGAAGAACAAAATTCTATTCAGGAGAAGATTATAAATATCATATTTCATCTGCACAATAATAAGGAAGTGAAATCCATTTTTCTTCCAATGGCAACTTGGCCATAATGGCAATATACAATGATTAAAAATTGGTTTGATGGTATCAGTATCTTACCTACTGAAGTATTTTGAAATTTCACAAAATGAGGCAGAGGCATATTAAGTTACCATCTTAAATCTTATGAGTTTATACAATAGCAAGATGAAATTTACTCGGATATTTCCCTTGTTCAAGGCGCTTCAGAATGGAAGCAGCTTGTTCAAGGGTTTCAGGATTTACAGACGGACCTTTTAACCAGATTTCTCACAACCAAAAGCTAAAATGTCTTAATGTCTTTATGTTGAAATAGCTCCATTTAAGAAATCCCTAATCATGGAAAAAGCCTAGAAATTTCAAAGATGCATTTCTGTGGAATATTTTTACTTGCCACTAGATGGTGCTTCATTTCAAAACATAGAGAAATAGTAATATCCAGTTTTCAAAGGAAGAAAACTCTTTAAAGAAAAATAGTACTTTGGATTTATCACGAAGGTTATTTTATGGAGTGAAAAATAAAGGGCATTTTACAATGGGATATATTCCTTCCACTCATTCCAGAGGCAAGGCCCTCTTGTTTTCTACTTTTAAATACCTAAGTGGGCTGGATGTCCTTCCTCTATTGCTAATAAGAAGAAAAAAAGATCTCAGTGTGACCATTTTACTATAATGGAGCGAAGGCATTTCACAGAGGGACATGGGCACCTCTAGGGGGTGGGTGGGACTAATATTGGAGTGGGTGATCCTTTCTAGGAACATTTTTTCTGGAACACCTCTAGCTGAAGGAAGCTGTTGCCAAATTATAAGAATTAATTTTGTAGGGTTTAATAAATAGGGTAAAGACTAAGAGGATCACATAGCAGCCTTACATATGTCTCCAAAATGGTTATTAGTGTATAAAATATTATTAATGTTGGAAAGTACCTTGGAGGTCATCTAGTCCAACCCCCTGCTCAGGCAGGAAACCCTATACCATTTCAGGCAAATGGCTGTCCAGTCTCTTCTTAAAAACTTCCAGTGTTGGAGCATTCACAGCTTCTGGAGGCAGCTTGTTCCACTGATTAATTGTTCTGTCAGGAAGTTTCTCCTTAGTTCTAGGTTGCTTCTATCTTTGGTTAGTTTCCACCCGTTGCTTCTTGTCCTGCCTTCAGCGCTTTGGAGAATAGCTTGACTCCCTCTTCTTTGTGGCAGCCCCTGAGATATTGGAACACTGCTATCATGTCCCCCCTCGTCCTTCTCTTCATTAAACTAGACATACCCAATTTCAGCAGCCGTTCCTTATATGCTTTAGCCTCCAGCCCCCTAATCATCTTTGTTGCTCTTCTCTATACTCTTTCTAGAGTCTCAACATCTTTTTTACATCATGGTGACCAAAACTGAACGTAGTATTCCAAGTATGGCCTTAAAATGACCGATGTGACCATATTTTTAATTGAATGGGCCACAATTTCCTATTGTGCTGTTTGTTCGATGTCTCAGACATTTTTAATGACCCAGGTAAAAGGGTGAAAGGCTTTTGGAAAGTGATTTTCTTTTCTTTTCAGATAGATCTAATGGAATATCTTGGCTTGTAGTTGCACTATTTTAAATCTTGGGGATTGCACTGAAAAAAGGCTGCAGTAGAAGAACAAATTAACCTTTAGACCAGTGGTTCTCAACCTTCCTAATGCCGCGACCCATTGGCCCCCGCCCTGCTGTGACTCTAACCATGCCCACTCACTCCCATCCTTGCCCCGCCCCCACCAGCATGATGCCACGCATGCTGGGCGAAGCTATGATGAAGCGCTGGGTGTTCTCCAGCGCACTGGCCAGCAGGAAAAGCAGTGAGGCGATAGGCCACAACGGGAACGGCTCTCTGGGCGGACGGAAACGCAGCAGCACCAGCAGCACCTCTGTGACCAGAGCGGGAGCCAACACCGCCCTGGAGCACACGGGCAGCACCCTCCGGTCCCAGTTGTGGCCTTCCATGGTGGCGCGTGCGCGGCCCACGCACCTCTCTTCTGGCTTCGCTTCAGCCGCCCCTTCCCGCTCAAATCGCTCAGCCAATCGGCGGTGGCAGCCACTCCTGCTAAACCCGCCTTTCGAACCGATTCTATCCAATTGGCGCTCTTACTTCGGAGACTTTCCTTGTTTACCTCAGCAACTTGCCTTGCTGACAAGCATGTCAGGGATGCGATTCTAGCCAAGCGTTCAAACAATTATATTGTTCTTAACAGGCGGCCGTAAAGGCCTGCTATTGTATGGGAAATGCTCTTCATCTTGATCTGTGTTTAAATCTGACTCCTCCGTCTTGAAAACGACTCCTGTGAAAGGGTCGTTCGACCCCCAAAGGGGCCGCGACCCACAGGTTGAGAATCGCTGCTTTAGACCTAAAGTTTGGTTTTACACCCAAATGATGGTTTCTTTTGGGATGGTGCAGAACTAACTGATAACTCACTTATTTCCAAACTTGCTTGACAGAGGTTTTGGCTGTTACTGCAGGAATACTATGTTGGAATATTCATGAGCAGGAAGAGTCATGTGGTAACTCAGTCAGCCAATGTGAAGAAAGTGCTACTGAGTCTGTGCAAAAGGTATTGAGTTAGAAACTGAATTTCCAGTCTCAGGAAATATTTTGATATAAATATAAAGAAGTTATTTTGAATCAGCTAAATGCAGTCAAATGTGAGAGCTTCTGATTTATTTTTTCACCAACAGAGAAATTAAAATTCTCTAATATACTACATATTCAATGTTGCATATAGTCACTCCTAGTTTAGTGGCTACTATGTTTGGTGACTGTTTGGAAGTACGACAATTTTTTAAAAAAAAATCCAACCAATATATGTATTTATAATCAAATTCTGTACACCTGGTAACACATGCCAAAGTGAGAGTAAAGCTGGAGTAGCTATAGGAGAGAACTTTATTAAATGAGAAGGCAGCAAGTAGTGATTTTCCCAGTGTCTGTTTGTCTCGCTTGGTGACCATTTCACTTCTGATTAAAGGAACGGATTGCAGTCACAAAACAAGTAGAGAGTTTAGTTGCTTCCTGGAACTGGGAATGATGAACAATATGGAGTTATAAACCCAATAATCTTTTCCCTTGTGGGATTTATCTTGTTGCCTGTATGTATGCTCAGATGATTTGGTCATAAGGACCAGGTAATACGTGGTCCCTGTGTTTAATCTCAAAGATGGGTGAAGCCATCTCAGAAGGCCCTGGTGAATTCCATTATGTGAAATTGTTGTAGAAAAAACCCCCAATCCATTATAAAAGCATGGAGATCTGAAACAATTAAATTACCTAAAAATGTATTTGCTGACTTCTCACATAAACTGATTGAGACTCCTGACAGTAGATAGGCAAAGGATTATATATAAAAGATAAAAAAAATGCTCTGACAATCATGAATAATAATTTGCATAAACGGAACCCATCCTCCTCTATATCAAAAATAAGAATTCGCCTGAATTTAGGTCTTGAGGCCGATGCCATAATCTTACTTTCACCCTGATCTACATTTCTTTACTATTGTATTATAAAATAATCCCTTGGCCTGACATTTCTGTGCCTTCTTAACTGGCTTATGCTCCCTTCCTCAAGGTCATTTTAAATGTCTTAAAGGGCCTCTTGAATCGCTGTAACTGTTCTTTTTCGGTGCAGTTTTCTACTGCCTCATGAAACGCGATTTAAACATAGAAATCTTAAAAGTAAGAAAACCTACTTTCAGAGAATATTAACTTTTAAATGCCTCGTTGTCTTTTGAAACATTTATTTGATGTTATATCAATTCATAGGTGGGTAAATTTTGTCACCCTCCCGTTATCAGGAATGAGAACCACTTAGAGCGCACTTTAGAATTTATAAAGCTATTTTGTTTCCTCTGTTTGAACCTGGATAAAAACATGAAAAATATCCTGTCTTATTTAAAAATACTGGGAATAATAGTTGCTTTCATCACTTATTACCAGTTTTAAAGGGGACTATGGAACTGGATGTAAGCTCCAATTTCAAAGATGTGTGTGTTGAGGGTTGTTTTCTCCAGCAGTGTCTTTTTTTCTTTTTGGAAGCTCTCCATATCTGAGCCAGCAGCAAAGCAAGTTATGTAAATACTGTCTTTTGCAGGATAATGTGTGTGGCATAATAAAAAGCCCAACCTGTGATTATTCATTTACCAAACTCCCCAACTGCACATTTTTCCTTCTTTTCTAAATCCATACTAACTAATTTAGGATGACAGTTGATGAAATGGTCTAATCGTAAAAGCTTAGGTTATAATCTTTAAAGAGATTACTTAGATAAATAAAAAAGCACAGGCAGACTTGTGTTTTGTGGGATAAAATTAGGCTTCAATTTGTTATAATTTTTTTTTGCAGACAAGCCCAAAGAACTTTCAGCTGAGCACAAGAACTTTGCTGACACTAAGTATTTAAAAATTGAAAACAAATTTAGACCTATTTTGCTCCTATTAAACTGGCTTCTGTTCAAATACCTTGGCTGTGGGTCTTGCTGGCAGTATTGATCTCTTGTTCTAGACAAGAGCTATTTAGGGAAGCTTTTAACTAGTAAATTCACAAGCTCTCACACACCACCTCACTGTATTTTCTTCAAAAGCTACACTCTCAGAGGATAGATTATAATGCATCAAATACAATGTCAAATATCTTGGAACACTGCTTTATGGTTTGTAACCTTTCTGGGAGGGAAAAAGATTTATGACCTTTAATAGGCAGAAACCATTTCTTACCATTTTATCTGACACCCTCCCAATAGCTAAGAAAGTGGGGATTATCATGGAAAGGAACACTAGTGTGTAGAGCAGTGATGGTGAACCTTTTGGCGTGTCAAAAATTCAAAAAATGCCTAACTTGACTCTACTGGCACATGTCTCACACACAGACACAGACAAAAGAGATGCTTCAGATTTTGGGTGTCTGACCTTATGGTGTGCCTGAGTCACATTTAGTGAAGAAGAATTGTCTTGGGCAGCATACAAAATGTATAATGTACATAAATCACATGTTAAATGCTTATGATCTTGTGGGGCCGCATGCATTTAGATTGTGAGATGGGTGTATTTGTATTTGTAAATATTTTTTCGATTTGTCTTTGTCTCTCAGAAAAATGATGTCTATCCTCCAGAGGCCTGGAAACTTCAGAGAATGCTCTTGCCTGGCCTTTGCAGCCTCTAAAAGGATGGGCAATTGCACCCCATTGTTGCACTCTGTTTGGAGGCTCCATAAGCCACACAAGAGTTGCATGACTTGCAGGTGGTGTGGCCTCTGGAGGCTCTTGTGCTTTTTGGAGGCTGCATGAAAAAGTGGTGCGCTCTTGGGCACCCTCTGGAAACCGTGCAAAAGGGTCCTGCTCTTAAGCAGCCTCTGGAAACTCTGAAAATCATGCAAGAACATTCTTGCTTTGATTTCCAGAAGCTTCAGCGGCCACACGAGAGCAAGACCCTCTTGTGCAACTTCCAGAGGGTCCAGGGACTGCATTCTTGTGTGGCCTCTAAGTGAGTCACCAAAAATGACACGCGTGTCATAGGTTCACCATCACCAGTGTAGAGCACTGAGATCATAATTGTAAAAGGTTAGTTTCTTCCATGCTTAATAACATCCATTAATGAGTTTAAGGCTTTGCTATTTTATGCCTTGCCAGGGTGATTTCCGTTCTTATTTAAGCAGTGATACTATAGCTATGCTGCTGTAATTTGCAGCAATGTTAGTATCAGTCTAATACTAGACTCCTAGTGAAATGGGTCTCCTGTACGTCATCAGTATTAACAAAATATTGTTGATATTGCGAAAGATCCTCAAGAGGTTTACCTTTATAGTATGTTATACCAAGGAATTTGGAGAGATTTGTGGAATGTGTCACATAGTTGTGATATTTAGGACTTAACAACACAGTTCCATTAGTCCTGGAGCTGTCTATAATAATTTATAATATTGGTTTACATAACCACCTGTGGTCCTGTGTCTCTGGGTGGCAAACATAGGATTCAAAGGATAGGGCAAATAAAGAAAGCTGTTGGAAGCATCTACTGTTTTTATTTTTTCTCTCCCACCAAACGTCATGTGTCAACCGAAAAATGTCTTCTTTACATGTGGTGAGGTAGAATTTGAGGATTAGGTGGGTGCCTGAGATGGAATATTTGGTAGTCTTTTTAGAGGACAAAGTGAAAAGTTCAAGGTTGGAATTTCTTTGAACTTATGACCCGAGAGGTTATTTCTTATGTCTAGAGTTTTTTCCCCAAAGGGTTCTAAACTGATATCCAAAATTATTTGGCTGACAGCTACAGGCATCTCCCAGTACATCCATCTCTTTCTCCTTTGCTCTGTTTAATAGTATACCATTTTTATTTTTTAAGCACAAGCCTATCAATCTTTCAAGAAACTAGACTGGTATTTAAAAACAGCACTAAACCTGAACATAGAAAGAGCCTCCATGTCTAATCTCTCCTCCAGCAAAAGCAGAGGTAACCAGATGGGAGAAGGATGGTTGCAACAGTTTAATATGACTAATTGGAGCTAGGAAGATCCTAGCACATTCAGTAGAAAAAGGAGAAGAAATCATAATTTAACAACTAAGATGACTTTAAACGCCTTCCACTATGGAGTGAAGATGAGAAAGAAACAATGTCATGTGGGGCATATTTTTTAAAAAAATGATTAGAGGGATATGTTTGTGCTGCAATTAGACATGGGGATCAACTGATTTTTGTTTCCTTCTCTGCCTGGACTTGTTAATGTGTCCTTAATTCAACTTGACATTCTCCAATTGTGTTGGATTTCAATTTTCAAAATTTGGGTAGGATTTCCAAGACTTGATTCATATAGAAGGCAACAAACTGGAGAAGGCAGCCTTAGCAAGTAACTCAAAATAAGATAACACCAAGCCATCATATTTCAGTAAGGTTGTGTAGAAGATACTTACAACTTTTTGTTGTTACTTCACTGAGAAGTGAATAATTCATCCAGGATGGTCTCTCTGACCTGAATGAAATATAAACATTTGATTTCCATACATGGATAAGAAAGAAATTGATCTGCCAACTGAATTCATAGAGTCAAGGAACATCCAACAATGATAGAATCTAATACTCAACAACCGATACATAGAATAGGGGTCTCCAAACTTAAGATTTGTGGACTTCAACTCCCAGAATTCCTCAGTCAACATGATTGTCTGAGGAATTCTGGGAGACCCCCAATTAAGACTATCTTTTATCCCCAAAATGGCCCATCATGGTACTGCAATTTTTGTGAATTAAACAGAATTAACATCAAGAAATTGAACAGTTTTCATTATGAAATGAAACAAAACACCATTTTAGAGAAATGGCAGCAGCACCAATCTGAAAACAAGGTGCTTCTCTATCTTGTGAACATTTAAACACATGAAGCTCATGCTTGCATGTAAATGGGAAACTAGAACTAAAAATGAATTATTATTTTAATTCTATTTTTATTAAATTTATAATGCTGTCCATTTAATTATCAAAGGACTCTGGGCGGCCTTAATATTTAATCATCAAATATTTGTTCTGAGGCCACTTAAACATATTTATTATTATTAGAAACATTATTTTTTAAGCTGGTATTATTGCTTACACAATTTTCAAGACTTTTTATATTCTTTGGCTTCCTTCAGAACTTGTCTTTCATCATCTTTGGTTTGTTTTTTTTTACCAATTTTGTGTAAAGCCTCAAAATGACATTAGGCAATGTACAAAAGCAATATTGCATTTCACTGATTTAACTAGAATTAAGTAATACAATTTATTCTTATTTTAAACATACTGCAATCACAATTTGTATTATTGAGTAGAAACCAAAGCAATCATCTGACTTTCTCAGGGGAAAATTGAAGACTAACAAACCATACAAAATATTTAAGTTTTCAGAGTCATTTAACTAACATTTTTCTCAAGAGACTATCATCACATCTATTGTTAAATGAGAAATGTAACAATTTTCTCATAGTAACACACAAGATTGCTTATCTATAATGGGAAACACTGTGGTTCCTCTCATTTAACTTAATTGTCCAATATTCCAAATGAATACTTTAAAACCATCTCTTTTTAAACCTGAAAGCACCTTTTATGTCTAATTTATATAATGTTTCTTAAATAGGAAGTCTGACAGTGAATACTTTGTTCATTCATTCGTCAGGCATTTTCGTTGTCACTTTAAAATTAAGAACGCTGCCTGCCAGATGATTAACAATAAAGAGAAAGAAATGGAAAGATAGCTCTTTCTGTAGTTGAAGAAGGGTTGTTTGGAAACAATTCAATTTTTGAAAGAAATGCTTAAAGTATTTAATAACAGAACAGAGCAGGAGTGATATGGAGTAACATGTTCTACAAACCCCAGCAAATAAACACTACATAGGCATGGCTCAACCAAAAAATCTTCATGCTCTCAAAATTTATTCAGTGGAGAACTTTCAGTTTGTTCTGATTGCTAGATTTAATTATCAATAAGACAAAGATAAGTATTCAGTATTTTCAAATATATAGCACAGTATTAAAAGAACTGCAGAAAAAAGCAATGAGATTTTAGACTGAATTTGAAAATCTTAATAGGCAACTCAAAAGATTTGTTAGGTCATATTTATAGAACACTGGTGAAGTATGACTCATAATCTAAATAGATAAAAGACTGTACAATAAAATAGATTCATTAATAGGGATGCAATAGTGGGAATTATTTCAATGGAAGAAAATGTTAAATAATAATAATAATAATAATAATAATAATAATAATAATAATAATAATAATAATAATAATAATAAAGTTGGAAGGGACCTTGGAGATCATTTAGTCCAACCCCCTGCTCAGGCAGGAAACCCTATACCATTTCGGACAAATGGCTGTCCAGTCTCTTCTTAAAAACTTCCAGTGTTGGAGCATTCACTACTTCTGGAGGCAGATTGTTCCACTGGTTAATTGTTCTGTTAGGAAGTTTCTCCTTAGTTGTAGGTTGCTTCTCTCCTTGATTAGTTTCCATCCGTTGCTTCTTGTCCTGCCTTCAGGCGCTTTGGAAAATAGCTTGACTCCCTCTACTTTGTGGCAGCCCCTGAGATATTGGAACACTGCTATCATGTCCCCCCTCGTCCTTCTCTTCATTAAACTAGACATACCCAATTCCAGCAACCGTTCCTTATATGTTTTAGCCTCCAGTCCCCTAATCATCTTTGTTGCTCTTCTCTGTACTCTTTCTAGAGTCTCAACATCTTTTTTACATCATGGTGACCAAAGCTTCAAACATTATTCTTAGTAAAAATTGGTATGTTTATCACTGGTATAATACTCCAGGGTTGATTCCTAAAATTGACAATTCATTTTCAATGATCAGCTTGGATCATTCTTTCACATTTGGTGGCAATACTATAAAACTCAACAATTCTGGAAAATGATTCATTCCAGTAAGGAAACAAGTCTTAAAAGGTGAATTTAATTTCAACCTATATTTTTTTATTAAGCTTCATGAAACTATATATCCCCTGAATTGGCTTTGTATATAACTGCTGCAAGCATACTATATGCTTTTTACTGGAACAGTTACCCGATCCTTTCAGTGGAAAAATGGGCAACCAAGTTGAAAGTTATGTGCTTTGTTATCTATTGTAACTTGGTTATTGATGGAGATTTCAACTCAAACTGGAAACCATTTTTAGGTTCAAATATTCTGCCTTGTCATCTTTTTCATACTTACATGTTTTCTTCAGATTATTCACACTGCAAAATGATGGGGAAAATATTGTACTTGTTGTATAAACCGAACTGCCTTCCAAGGGCAATGGTCTTTTACACTAATCCCAGTCTATACATCATGCAAAATACAGGTAGTCCTTAATTTATGACTGCAATTGAGCCCAACATTTCTATGGCTAAGCAAGATATTTGTTAAGTGATTTTTGCTTCGTGGCGCTCCCACGTAACACCGCTCCTGCGTGAGTTGCACTGGTTGCCGGTGGTCTTTCGGGTGCGGTTCAAGGTGTTAGTGACCACTTTTAAAGCGCTCCATGGCATCGGACCCGGATACTTACAGGACCGTCTACTGCCAGCAAATACCTCCCGCCGTCCGGTACGCTCCCACAGAGAGGGCCTCCTCAGGGAGCCGTCGGCCAGACAGTGCCGGCTGGCGACCCCCAGGGGGAGAGCCTTCTCTGTGGGAGCTCCCACGTTATGGAACGAGCTCCCCCCCGAACTCCGTATAATAACAGATTTACGCACCTTCCGTCGGGAACTAAAAACATTCCTTTTCCGACAGGCCGGCCTGGCATAGAAGCTTCTGAGTATTTTTTTAAGATTTTAAATTTTGTATGTTTTGGGTTTTAGGATTTTGGCCAAATGATTTAATTTATTTTTAATTATTTTAAATTTTGTATATTTATATGTTTTTTAAAGTTTAGGCTGTACACCGCCCCGAGTCCTTCGGGAGAGGGGCGGTATAGAAATTTAATAAAATAAATAAATAAATAAATAAATAAATTTTATGACTTTTCTTGTCACAGATGTTAAGTGAATCACTGCAGTTGTTAAATTAGAACAGCCTTCATGGTTGTTAAGTGAATCTGGCTGCCCCATTGACAAGGCTTGTCCAAAGGTTGCAAAAAATGATCACATGACCTCGAGATACTGCAACTGTCCTAAATACAAGTCAGTTGCCAAGCATCCGAATTTTAATCATGTGACCCTGGGGATGCTACAACTGTCGGAAGTGTGAAAAACAGTCATAAGTCACTTTTTTCAGTGCCGTTGTAGCAATAGCAATAGCATTCAGACTTATATGCCAGTTTATAGCGCTTTACAGCCTTCACTAAGCAGTTTACAGAGTCAGCATTTTGCTCCCAATGATCTGGGTCATTTTGCCAACCTAGGAAGGATGAAAGGCTGAGTCAACCTTGAGCTGGTCAGAATCGAACCCCTGGCAGTCAACAGATGTAGTCTGCGATACTGCATTCTAACCATTGCGCCATCACGGCTGTTTGAATGGTCACTAATTGAACTATTGTAAGTCAAGGACTACCTGTATATGCTTCAGTTTTGAGAATTATTTCTTACAGATACCTTGATTATATATCTAGGGTTCAAAAACTGAGTCATCCAATAGATGTCTTTAGGATTTTTATGCTAGTACAGGCAGTCGTCAACTTATGACAGTTAGGGTTCGAATTTTGGTTGCGCGTTGATCCAGTCATTAAAAAAGTCACCACATGACCAGACCCAATCTTATGGACATTTTTTACTGCAGTTGTTAAACAAAACTCATGGTTAATAAACGAATCCAAGTTCTCCAATTGACTTTCTTGTTGGAAGCTAGCTGAGAAGGTTCCAAATAACCATCATGGGACCACAAGATGCTGCAACCTTCGTTAATGTGAACCAGTTACCAAGCACCTAAACTGCAATCATGTAACAGTGGCGATAGTGTGATGGTCATTAATTTTTAAGACAGTTGTTAAGTAGTGGTAGGATTCAGCCGGTTTGCACCACTTTGGCAGAACCGGTACCTAATATTTGGGAAAATAAAGGAAATATTTCAACAGTTTTACCTCAATCAACAAGAGTGCAATTTAAATTTGCTTTTGGTTGCTAATTTCTCAGAGGTGTGGAAGTTTGCAACACGCACATAAGCTCCCTTATGTACTAAGTTCAAATAAGATTCAACATTTGTTGTCAGCTGCCATACCCCATTTGAATAACTGGAAACATATAAGAGCAGGAAAATTACATATATATGTGTCATTTGTCAGTATATTTTATGTCCTTAAAATGTACAAAAGATAGTTGATATAGTGGTAGAAACCGGAAGACCTTGAGTTCTAATCCTGCCTTAGGCAAAAAAAACCAGAAACAAAACAGTTGGGTAACCTTGGACCAGTCATCCTGTCTCCATCCTAGGAAAAAAGCAGTGGCAAATCACTTCTGAAAAATCTTGCCAACAAAAACATAGGGATGGGGCGTTGTCTTACCTGAACGCCTTTTCTCAGTACGGAGATGGAGAATCCACCAATGGGTTTTCTCTGTCTGCCTGCTCTTGACACCAAGTAGCCAAACTTGACACGCCCCCTCTGCTAGGAGATCCAGTCTTAACGAGGGTGAAGTGGCTGAAGATGAACTAGGTATTGGCTCTCAGACCCTCAAAAGGCCTAACTGCCCTAAAGGGTGGGTGTGGATTCTCCATCTCTGTACTGAGAAAAGGCGTTCAGGTAAGACAACGCCCCTTTTCCAGTACAGGAGATGGAGAATCCACCAATGGGACATACCAAAGCCTCACTTTCCCGTTGGGTGGGAAACAGATAAGGCCGGAATAGTGTCCCCGGAGACCACCTGCTGAAGGACCCTCCAACCAAAAGAGGCATCCGCTGAAGCAAAGCGGTCAATTCTGTAATGGCGAACAAACGGGGAGGGCAAGGACCATGTCGCAGCCCTGCAAATCTCCTCGATGGACGCCTGAGTGGCCCATGCCGCAGAGGTCGCAGTGCTGCGAGTGGAATGGGCCGTAAGATGACGTTGAGCCGGCAGGGAAGATGATTGATACGCCTCCACAATACAGGCCCTGATCCACCTGCCAATAGTACCAGCGGAAGCCCTGTGTCCCATTGAAGCCGGGCGAAAGGAAACAAACAGAGCCTCTGACTTACGAAAAGGCTCCGTAGGCTTCATATAACGCCGCAGTGCCCTGCGGACATCCAACATGTGCCACTGCCGCTCCAGGTCATGGGAAGGATTGGGACAAAAATTTGGTAAGATAACTTCCTGTGTTCTATGGAAGAGCGAATTCACTTTGGGTACAAAGGTAGGATCCAGGCGAAGAACCACCCTATCGCTATGGAAAATACAAAGGTCGTTTCTGACCAATAAGGCGGCTAATTCAGAAATACGTCGAGCCGACATAATGGCGACCAGGAACGCCACCTTAAGGGACAGATTCCGCAACGGAATAGTTGCTATGGGTTCAAATGGAGGTTTGGTTAAGGCACGAAGGACGCGTGGCAACTCCCATGTGGGGTACCTATGTACCACCGGGGGTCTGGTGTTGCACGCACCTTTGATAAAGGCGCGAATTCTGGGGTGGTGAGCTAAGGGAACTGAATCAATGCAAGTAAGTATTGTGGACAAGGCCGCTACCTGTCGGTGAATGGTCGCCGGGGCGAGGCCCTTGTCCAGGCCGTGTAAAAGGTAATCAACTATTTGAGGAATGGTCAATTTGGAAATATTCAGGTGTCTCTCACGACACCAATGGCAAAAATTATTCCAAGTGGAATTATAAATATGATTGGTCGCCGGGCGACGAGAGGCCTGAATCATGTCAATGGCTCGAGGGGAAAACAGTTCTTGAGTCATTATAGAGCGCTCAAGTGCCAGATGGTCAACTGTAACCATTGACGGTCCGGGTGCTGGATGGTCCCTTGGTGCAACGACATGCGCTGGGGAGGGATTCGCCAAGGGGGAGAATGGGAAAGATTCACCAGGTCGGCAAACCATGGTCTCTGAGGCCAATAAGGGGCGAGGATTACTTCCGCCCGCTCCTGAAGGAGCTTGCGGATGGTCGCCGGTATGAGGGAGGGGAGGGAAGGCATACAGGAGGCCTGGTGGCCACTGAGTCCGCAAGGCGTCCGTCCCCTCCACCCCTGGCAGGAAGTAACGGGAGAAGTACCTGGGAAGCTCTGCATTGGTTGCTGACGCGAACAGGTCTAGGAGTGGATGGCTAAACTTGTGGGAGATCTCGGAGAAGAGGTCCGGATGCAATCCCCACTCCACGGGATCGACCGTGGAGCAACTTAAAAAGTCCGCTTGCCGATTCATGACCCCCGAGATGTGTTCGGCCCTGATCGAGGCTAGGTTGGATTCCGCCCAAGAAACTAGGAGCCGTGCCTCGGACATGAGGGCCCTGGATCTGGTGCCTCCCTGGCGATTGACGTGCACCTTGGAGGCCACGTTGTCCGTGAGGATCAGCACATAGCGACCCCTGATCCAGTGTCTGAATTGGCGTAGAGTTAGGTGAATGGCCCTGAGCTCCAGTCAATTGATATGGTGTCTCAGATCTGCGTGGGACCAACGGCCTTGAGCATACTGAGACTGCAGATGGGCTCCCCAGCCGAACAGGCTGGCGTCTGTTGTGATCGTGATGCGCTCCGGTTCCTTGAAGGGTGAGCCTTTGGTCACCGCTTGCGAGAACCAGCAGGGCAGTGCCCTGTGAATGTGGATCGGGACCCTGACCTGGCGGTTGGATGCGCTGGCATTCGCCCGTTGGAATGGAAGCAGGAACCATTGGAGGTCCCGCAAGTGAAGCCTGGCCCAGGGGACAATGGCTATGCAGGAGACCATCTTTCCTAGCAATTGTGAGAGTAGGACCAATGGAACTGAGTGTTTCTTGTGTACCTGACAGGCCAGCTCTCTGATGCTGGTTATTCGCTCCTGGGACAGATGAACCATGCAGTTTGTGGTGTCTATGACGGCTCCTAGGTGCAGAATCCTGGACGATGGAACTGTCTGGCTTTTTTGGAAATTTACCGAGAAGCCATGTTGTTGAAGGACCTGAATGGTGTTCTCTACATCTGCCTGAGCTGCCTGGAATGTGGATGCTTGAATCAGGATGTCGTCCAGGTAACACTGGATGCGTATTGGTATTTTCCGTAACTGGGCGGCTAACACGGCCAGGACTTTTGTGAACACCCTGGGTGCCGAGGACAGGCCGAATGGAAGGGCCTTGTACTGGAAATGTCTGCCCCCGTAACAGAATCTGAGGAACTGGCGGTGCGCCGGATGGATGGGGATGTGGAGGTACGCTTCCATGAGGTCTATTGATGCCAGGAAGTCTCCCTGTCTGATGCCCCCTAGAATGGACTGGAGGGAGTGCATCTTGAACTTTTTGTAAGTGATGTAATGGTTGAGATGTTTGAGGTCTAGGATCGCTCTCCACCCTCCTGAGGCTTTGGGAACCACAAAGAGGATGGAGTAGAACCCCCCGCCCTGGTGGCTTGACGGAACCGGTTCTATAGCCTGAATTTCTAGAAGGTGCTGGATGGCCTCCTGCATGAGACCCTGCTTGAATGGGTCCCTGGACACTGAACAAGCAATGAATCGGTCCGGGGGTGTGGCCAGAAACTCTAGGGAAAGGCCAAACTGGATGGTTTGTAACACCCAGCTCTCTGTGGAAGTGAGTTCCCACTGGTGGAAAAAGTGGGTTAACCTTCCCCCAATTGGAAGGCTTGTGCAGGAGTCACTTGGACGTCCTGTAGGGGCGTCCTGCCCCTCGAAATGGCCGCCTAGCCTGGCCCTGTTGTCTGGGACGAAACCCGGGCCTATCATAGGGGCGGTCATACTGCCTCTCCTGTCTGGGAGTGTATGAGCGGGAGGGTTGAGTGACTGCCGCCCCAGTTGCTGGCCGAAAGGACTGCTTGCGAAAGTAAGGAGTGGGGCGCTTGTCGGACTTTTTATTCAAATGAGCCATGACCTTGCGTTTATCCTTATTTTCGACAAGGTACAGCGCCAGGGCCTCCCCAAATAGATTGTTGCCCAGGTAAGGGGCAGTCACTAGAAGCCACTTGACCCTGGCATCGGCCTGCCAGTGCTTAAGCCACAACATTCGCCTGGCGGAGATATTGGATGCCATAGATCTGAAGGCAAAATTGGCTGAGTGAAGTGTGGCGTCCACCGCATATTCTGTGGCCGCCACCATTTTACTCAGGTCCTTGTGAGTCTGAATGTCCTCAGCAGGGACTCTGGCCTGTAACTGGCGCAGCCATAAAAGAGTAGTCCTAACAAAGAAGGACGCGCAAGTGGCCGTTTTAATTGCCCATGCTGCAGATTGATGGGTCTTCCAAAAAGTCTGCTCCCATTTTTTATCTTCCGCCTTTAGCGCTTCCAACAGGTCCCCAGCTATTGCAGTCTGGGAAACCAGAGGGGTCCAGGCCTCATCAACCTTAGGGACCTCCAATACATCAGTGAGGTCTGTTGAGGTGCTAAAAAACTTTTTATCAGTCCCGCTTACAGAAGGAAATGAGGAAGGGGAAGCCCATTGTTTCTTAATCCCTTTAAGGAAAATAGAGGGGCACGGGACATGGTGTTCTGTTGCCACTGTTTCGAAAAAGATAGGATTGGGACTGGAATCCGATGTGGCCTGCGGTTGCGGGAACTGATTAGATCCAAGGTTAGCTGTTGACGTGGCCTTGCGCAACAGTGTGAGAAATAGGGCCGGATTAAAGAGGCCCCCTGAAGGAGAGGGTTCAGGAGGAAGTTCCTCCTCCTCTGATAACATAAGGTCCGACTGTTCCTTACCTTGAGGGGAAGAGTAACCACTCATGGAGGAATGCGTTGGAGAAGTGGGCTCCTGAATCACGCGGGGCTCCATAGGGGGACCATAGGATGGTGTGGCCGACGTAGAAGGCCCCTGATCTGGAGCTTGAAAAGAATGCTGTGCAAGCGCTCGGTCCACTACCTTGGCAAGCAAGGCTTCCAGGCGGCCGTTGGAGAACATGTCTCCGATGTCCGGCCCCCTGAGTCCTGCAGCCATGGGGGTAAATGTGGCCTCTGGGGCTGGAACCGGAGCCATAGTGGCGTGTTGTGCCGGTGCAGATGGAGATCCCAGCGTGACCGGTGTCCCTGGAATGGACCACACGCCCTGAGCTGAAGTTGAGGGACCTAAGGGAAGGTCAACTTCAGGAGCCACCAATTGATCAGACTCCAGTGCGGCCTGCCTCTGTGCCCTGGAGAACTCCTTCTCCAGGGCCTGGTGCCTGCGGCTGGCTTGCTTTTCCGCCAGCTTGGAAGGCTTTTTAAGGTGCTTCGTTTTGGATTTTGCCTTGCCTGCCGCCCCTTGTTCAGATGATCTCTGGCAGCCGCAAGAGGATGGAGGGACAGTACCCGAGGTTTGAGGCATCGAGGAGCCCTCCATCCCAGATGAGCAGTCCCAAACAAGTGAGAGGATCGCTCTGGCAGGCAAGGAGCTGGCGGAAGCGGAATTGGAACAAGTACAAGACTGTTCCCCTGGCCACCCGACCAGAAAAAAATTTCTCTCTAGGCTAGTCACGGCTCTTTGAGTTAGATGCTGAAGGCACGTTTGGGACCACTCTCTGGGCTCTGCCCGGAGGCCTTAGGTGGCCAGGCAAGGTGCACCAGTGAAAAAAAGGGGGTGAAAGGAAAAACAAAAAACCCCAAGGGCTTAGAGGCCTGGAAGGGACAAACAGTCCTGACAAAAAAACCAAACTCCAATCAATTGGTGGCTACTCCACTAAAATGATGAAAAAGCACTCTTTAATGTTGCTGATTCTTCCCCTTTTTAAACTATTAGGGCCCAATGTTCTTGTTTCAGCCCTCCACGTGGCCCTAAAATGGCCACCGCTACTACCAGTAGGCATCGTTGGGCCTACAGAGGCTCCACGTGGGAATCAAGGGAACGTCCCCTATGTGCGCTGGGCGAGCGCAAACTTGGGTGAATCGGGCCCTGAGTGAGTTATCCACTGCCCTACACCTGAAGGGGAAACGCAGGGAACGCCTGGGGAGTCTGTTCGCTGCTCCCTGATGTGACCGGTGATTCCAAAATGGCGGCCACGACTCTTTCCAAATTGGAAACGGATGCCTCGGCCAGCAATTTTGGGCTCAGAGGCCGGTACTACGCAATGGCAGTGCTAAACGCAGCTCCGAAATGAGCTCCACGGAGCTGCCTGCGAACGGCAGGGAAATTAAACGAATTTCGTTCGTGCCTAAAAACAGCCACAAAATGGCGGCCGCGACTATTCCCAGCCATCTGGGAGAAGGCCGACGATCTGGAGTCCGAGGACTCCGAGACCTGCTGCCTGGAATCAAGTTCCAGGCATCAAATGGAAAAAAGGGGGGAGAAGAAGAAAGGTCTGGGGAAAGTTCCACGCAGACCCTGCCTGAAATCTTTTCCCCAGAGTCCTGGGGAAGGGACGCAGAAAAGCTGCAAGACTTCCCCCCCTTCCACCCCCACACCTTAATTAATAGGATTGAACACTGAGCCCAGTGTTTGTGGGAAATTTTGTTAAAATTTGTTAAGGGGAATGCCAATTGTATTTAATCAAATGTTTGAAGAGGAGAATTCACCAATGAATATTTTTCCTAACCTGCTATCTGCTGAGAGCCAAACCTGAGATGTCTGCAAGAGCTGAGACCAAGTTAAGACTGGGTCTCCTAGCAGAGGGGGCATGTCAAGTTTGGCTACTTGGTCTCAAGAGCAGGCAGACAGAGAAAACCCATTGGTGGATTCTCCATCTCCTGTACTGGAGAATAGCCCAGTGGTGGGATTCAGCCGGTTTGCACCACTTCAGCAGAACTGGTAGCTAATTTTTTTTGTTGCCCAAGCCCAGAATGGACTTCCGGAACCGGCATCCACACAGAGAACCGGTTGTTCACATATTTGAATCCCACCACTGGTTGTAAGTCAATTTTTCCAAGGCTGTTGTAACTTTGAACCACTGTTAAATGAAACAGGACTATCTGTATGGTTATAGTTTTGAGGACAGGCCTTATTAGCTTTAATTTACAGAGCTAAATGTGTGGTATCTTGAAATTCCATGCAAATGGAATGTTATTAAACTTCAATTTATGTTAAAATCTGAATAAATGCAAATTTGTTCAGTTTTTTTTAAAAAGGTATATAACATTAGAATCGTTTCTATGCTTAAAGAGTATTTATTATTTGCAAGCACTTTAATGTGTATCAATGATAGATACTATGGTACTTTTTGGATTTCAAGATCTTTACTTTCTATTTGCAAAAATAAAATTCATTTCTTTGTAAATCTCTTCCTACTTAGCACAACATTATTTGGGGAAAGGTATGTAATATGCAAAAGTTTATATCACTATAATTCTTTTAGTCTGAATGGAATACTGTTGCTTTTCAGTACCAATATCTTAATAACACAATCTCATAGACACGCCCTCTCAGAATTTGAATATTTCGGTATGTTAAAATTACTATGGCTTCAGTCAAAATTATGCAGGAAATGAAATATGCCCTGTTGTAGAGAAACAGCAGGACTTGGTAAGGAAATCTTGTATCATAGCTGCAGGACAGCAAATACAATTTAAAGATAAATTTTATTCTCTTGATGATTACTCATGCAAACTGCACAGTGAAGAAAACAGTACAGTTTGTGAAACATGTCAAATTCAAGGAACGCAAATGCAAAGTACAGAAGTAGTGACATACAGTTTAAAACGGAATCTATGGTTGTACAACTGTTTTGTTGAACATATAGGATTTTCACTAACCCCTCCATTAAAATCATTTTACATATCTCCTCACACGTACTTAGATTTACAACAGCAACACTTTTGTTACTAAAAACACCGTGTTACATTAAATAAGGTTTTAAAATAGAATTGGCTTATATTGCTCCAGACATTGTTACTGAGGCATCACCATTTAATTCAGTGAGCTTCTTCAGAACAAAAAATGGAGATAGTAGAGTACAGCACAGCCCATCATATTTAGCAGAGCAAACACAACCAAATTATTCTTACCTAGTTCATGGAATTCACAATGAGAGAATATCACTCCAATTCAGATAGGGAAATGAGTCCAGATCCCTTGCTTTACACTGTGCCTAAACTGGAGGGCGCACAAAGCAGGTGCGTACATTAGGTGTTCACAAGAACATGAAGGCCACCTATCAACGATGCATTGCTTTCAACTGGGGGCACATCCCCACCATCTAGAATTAGATGAAGGCAATTCTCTGTGGAGATCTCTTTCAGTTGATGGAGATTCTTGTTTTTGTTCTGGGTTTTTAATTCTGTAAGCTTGCTTTCAGTATTACAGTTCTTTTAAAACAACCTGATAAAGCAAAGACAATTAGAGTACTTCTTTGTAAACTATGCAAAAACCTGTTCCTTGTAGTTTTAATACACAAAATATTTAAATTCTTATTTTCAGACTGAAAAGCAGTGAAATGATATATACATCATTTAATGAATGCATCCAGTTTCTGTTCAAGTTTGGTTGTACACCATAAAGTTGTTTTTTGTCATTGCCACCACTTAAAATTGTGACTTCATAGCTTGATGGCACCCCAGGTTAAAACAAAGCATAGAAGAAACAAGTCACACAACCCACAATAAATGCAATAAATGCTTGTTATATACATAATGGGCTTCTCCTGTTTTTTTTTTTTTAACTGCCAGATATTGCATTGTGTAATTTACTTCACTGATCTACAAAGTTTTACTGATGTGATAATTTATAATTTAATAAAATAGTATACTGTTGTTTTTAATGTAAATTCAGAATTAAAATAGATAATGGCACCTTAAAAAAAACCTCTGTATCCTAAAGATGATTGGATAATGAGATGAACTGTACCTACATCATCTCATCAGAAACTATATCATGGAATGTTAATTATCCAAGTTCACACAGTAAAGTACAATTCAAAATTGCAAACACCTATTCAAGCCAGCATCACATTGAAGGCATCTTTAAACATTCAAGCACAGATTGCCGGCATAAAGTACTGAATCATTCTCTTTTTCACTCCTGTATCTACATGCACACTCACACATGCATACTGCACACATACGCACACACACATACTGTAATTGTTTCCAAGGTATGGTAAATCATTAACTTCCCTGCATTCAGGTATCAAAATTTCTCTACTAAAACATGACAGTGCTTACACAAGAATAAAATCAAGTTACCCTGCAGCTACAAGACATTAACCCAAAGAGAAAGAAATCTTGAATTGTTTGATGCGGGAATTTAAGTTTTTCTGGCACCCATACCATATTAGAACGCACAAAAGCTTCTCACTTTAAGAGTCAAGAGACCACAGAATACCAAGTTACATTGATTTTGAAAAACAGTTCCATTTTTCAACCCTGTTAACATTTGTCCATTTGTCTTTTTTGATTTTTGTAAATGGACAGCTGCAGAATTTATTTCCATGTCAGAAATGAAAGTCCTGATTTTAAAATGGAAGTGTCAGCTAAACCGGTATCAATTAAAAAGACAATCTAGCTAAAATGACCCTGATCAAGATTATGTATGTGCATAAAAGTACTGTATATCATATACTGTACTGGCCTTGTTGAACAAAATTCTTTAAAAAAAATCCAAAGTTAAAAAGCCAAAACAATGCTACACAATATAATCAAACATATTCTCCCAATGTTTTCTTCTCATAATGTGCAAAACAATACAAAGGCAAAAAGACTAAAAGCAAATTTACTGTTCCGGTCTTTCCCCACCTTGCTTAGTGCTTTATGATCTTGTCAACTTTACAAAGGAATCTATGTAGAACTTTGGTATAAAATATTACAAGATTATGATCACAGTTTTGGGATGAGTATTTAGTGACTGGTCTTAATTATTATTTTTGGAATACCATCAAATGAAAGAGGAGTACATTTCAACTGTACCAACACTTTACATGACAAGCACTGAAAATAACAAGCAATCCTAGTTAGGAACCAAAGTGACTATAAAGAAACTAAAATCTGCTGTGCAATTCCTGTTTGCCAACTTCCAAAGCCAAATTCAAGTTTGTATTTTACAGATGAGTAATTATTAAGCTACAGATGTTTCCTAGATGAAGGCTATTTCCTTGGTTTCCCTTTGAAGCTGCTAAGGAATATCTAAAAACAAAGTAAGTTTTTGATCAACTTCCTGAAGGCTGTGATTGGGACGGAGGAGCCATGACAATCTGCGACAGCACTGGCTCTGTACTCTGGTCAGGCATTTGGCTGAGAACTGATGTAGCCACTGCTTCTGCCTTGGAGGTGGAGCTGACCCCATTAGAAGTGCTGACGGAACTATGCTGAATAGCTTCGGTGTGAGGACTACTTGGCACGGAAATGTCTTCGGAGCTATCATCTTTATCTGTTGCTGAAAAGAGAAGAACAGCATTTCTATTCCTTGTTCATGAAACGTGCATCAACAATCACATTATATCCGAAGAACTACAGGTTGAAAATTCCGACACAAACAACATTTTAAAGGTTTTAATAGGTGGTGCAGATCCTCAAGCACTTAAAGCTACTTCATGAAACAATTGTGGTCCCTTCATTTTTGAGAAAAACAGCTGAATGGTTTCATTATGCTTTGCTTCACTCCTCAGACTGCTGCTCTTACAATAACTGGAAGCCAAAGGGGAGACAGGTCTTTATATGAAGGGCTTTAATGGGCCAATCACACCTATGCATCTGGGTGGGAAACAGGCTAATCCAAACTGCCACCCCACAAGTTTAATATTTAGTCAGTCCTACAAAAGAGCAAGCTCCTGTGCTATTAAACTGCCTTAGCTGCTAGTTGTATATATTGCAAAGAAATGTTTTATCTTAATAACCAAAAACAACTAGTTAATATTCTTTTGCCTTTTTCTTCTCTTCTCTACTTCCTCACAAGGCATGAATTCCTCCAGTGAAGGAAACAATTGGTATAGGAAACTAATGAGGGAAGCTGGGGAGCTAATACAGCTCTGCCAAATTCAAATGATCAGTTGGAGAATGTCCTACCAGTAACATCCTACACAGCGTTGTTGCTGGTAGAACTGCTTTCATCAATGGACTGGGGAGTAAGGCCATTTCTTTCCTCCCTCTAAGAATGTACTTTGAAACAGGTGAGGTGACTTGTACAGGGGGAAGAGAAAATTGCAGTTTGTGAGCAAATTTCCACTCAACACTGAATTTCATCAACTGTTTCAAAAATGTTAATCATTATACCTGTAACAAAGTTCTAGTTTAGTGAGTGTGTGTCATTATTTAAAAAAAACACTATTACATTAGCCTATTCCAGTGGTGGAGAAGCTATGGCACGGGTGCCAGAGGCGGCACTCAGAGCCCTTTCTGTGGGCATACGCACCGTTACCCCAGTCCTAGGCATTCAGCTGGGTTTTATAAAACCTTTTTGCTTTAGGCCTCCACAGCCGTGTGCAAAAAAAAAAAAAGGTTCAATCAGTCAATTTCAACTTTTTGCAGGAAAAAAAAGGATCTTGCAAAGTTGGAATTGATTGATTGAACTTTTTAGTCCCACCCAGTCTGCCATTACCACGGCAGCCACACCCAGCCAATGGGCCACACCCACCCAGCACTCGACGATGCATAAGTGGGTTTTGGGTTGGAGTTTGGGCACTCAGTCTCTAAAAGGTTCGTCATCACTGGCCTATTCCTTTTGTTCTATCATAGCATTAAAAACTATAGTTATTTACCTAATCAAGCATTTGTAAGTTTTATTATTTTATTTACCTTAGGCACAATTCACTCCAACTGATTCTGGATTTACCAAGTAACTTATAGAGTAAATATATTATTTTATCTGCTATTTCTAAAATATTTGCCTTTTTATTTAGAATAAGTTTTCAGTACCAATACTATGATGAAGCTAGTGAATCCAAAAGCACATCCCTGGTTCTCAACAACTATATATAATATTCTGGAATGAATATATAGCTTTACACATTTGTCTACTTTGCATATATTCCTGGTAATACATAGAATTATATGTTGTGAATAGAAATATGACCGTATGGAGAGTGTATATAAATATTTAAATAATTTTTTCAGCCTGCAACTTAGTAGTAAGTTTTTGGATCAGGAGTTTACAAGTCTAATAAACTTATACGGCTAATAAACAGATTTAGATTTTGCAAAAAATTTTCCACTTTGTGCCAAACTCCATGTTGGAGAACTAGATCTAATTTACCAGATGAAATAAACAAGTTGGTCATGCTAATTTTACATGATGATGATGATGATGATTATTATTATTAATTTTATTTCTATGCCGCCCTATTCCAGGAACTCAGGGCGGCTCATAGCATAAATAGAAATCTAGCATAAAATACATATATAAAAAGAACCCCTGAGTTAAAAAAAAAATCATCCAACAAACATGCACACTAACATACACTGGCTAGGGGCAAGATGTTAACTGCCCTAGGCCTGTCGGCAAAGATGTGTTTTGAGCAGTTTACGAAAGGCGGAGAGGGTGGGGGCGATACGGATCTCCGGGGGGGGGAGTTGATTCCAGAGGGCCGGGATACACAAGAAAAGACTTCCGGTTCTGGTTTGTGGCGACTGCAGTTGTGTGAAAAGACTTGTCTCTTCACCAGCCGACTTTCCTTTGCCGGTAGACCCTGAAGGGGATTGAAAGTCGCCCTGGTGGGGCGACCACCAAGGAGGAGGCTTGCTGGTGACTGCAGGAAGGCGGCAGCTTCTCCTGTGGCTCCAGCTGACTCCTTAGGGCCAACGGAGCAAAGATCGTCCTGGAAGATGGCTGATCATCTAGCTGCACAAGCTGAAGTCAAAAGAACAGCTAAGCGTGAAGAAACCACCTCGGAGAAATCTGGGTGAGACTTTTTTTTCCTCCCCTCTTACCCCCAACTATTTTTTCTGAAAAGAGCCTTTGGATGACTTCCCTGCCCTAAGAAAGCGGCGTTCGCCTATTTGGGGAAAAAAAATACTTTGAATAAAACTATAGAACAGCATTTATTGGACTTTTAATTTTTGGGATACTTGGGACCCCTGGAAAAACTTGTATTATAGAGCATTATTCTACTTATTATATCGGAGATACTTGCTTCTTCCTGCCTCTTTCTTCCTTGCTCTCAAAATGAGGTAAAAGCTTTTAACTTGGAAAGAAAAAAGTTTCTAAGCTCACTGAGGACATCTTGTGGCGAAAAGTGTTACTGCAATTGTAATGTTTTCAGGTGTTGGAAGATGGATTTGATCTTCAAATAACAATAAAAGAAGATAAAGGCTTGGAAATAGCTGTGGGTTGACTTTGTGATCTGGAAACTGTGAAAGCAGACGTTTATTGACTTTTAATAAATATAGCTTTCACTAAAAGACTAAAAGACTATTTTACTATGGAAATGGAAGAATCTTATCCACAGCTTGATTATGAGCTTATACTGGAAAAAATATTGGAAGCTACAGAGTATATGAAATCATGGAGAAAAATTAAAGATCATTTTGCAGAACCACAAGCTGAGCCTCAAATTTTAAAAGGCCAAGAAGAAGCCTACATGCAACAGTGTACACAATTTAATGAGATAGAAAAAGAACCTACTGACCAATTGAATTTTAGAAAAACTTTGGACCCAAAATCCCAGACTGAGACTTTAATTGATCACTCTACAAGTCAACTAATTACTACAGAAGAGGATATCTCACAAGTTTATGTACAAACTATGGAGAACTCTGAAGATCAAAGAATGACTTCAACTGAAACACTCTTACTTTTAAAACCAACAGGAACTGACTTCCAGATGCGATCTATTGAAAGTTATGACAACTTGGATAATCAAGCTGTAATCATAATATGGAACAAAATTGACTATATTACCTACATGATATTGGAAGATGGGGAGGAGAACTTTGACCAGAACGATTTGTTGTTAAATACCAGTACTCAAATATGGAGATTTGATGACATAGATGCGGCATCATGGACACCAGCTTGGCACAGAAAAAAAGCCAGAGTTAGATTTAAAAATGTGATTTAAACTCTCACTTATTGGGTCAAAAAGGCTTTAGAGATCCGGACTGATTTGACAATTAACTGAGTATGTGAAACTAGTAAGATGATAATTTGTGTAATGATATGTTTGTCTTAGACATGATAACTATTTTGGTTGAGATTTAAATTTTATTTAACGGGCTGAAATGTTTCTTTATTTTTTATTCTGTTTATACAGAAAATTACTTTGTAATAGAAGAACTAGAGAGATTTACGATAAGAGAAGAAAGGGTATTAACCAATGATCTATTAAATTAAGAAATGGAATATATGTGAAAATACTAGAATGTTATTGTTGGAATACTATGTATGATGTAGAAGGGATACCCGAAGTCTTATTAATATGTTTACTTAAGATGAATTTGAATATGTTAATCGAAATTAGTGAAGCTGAAAGCAGGATGATGATCATTTGGACTGACTGAATTTTATGAAGAAATAGATTAAACTAAATTCGTTATATCATGTGAGGGAAATAGAGAGGGAAATCTTTAATGTACTAACTTCAGTTATATACACTATGTATGACTTCGTTTTTGGATGATTGATTTCCCCTTCACCACGGTGTTTTCCTGAACATTCTTGATGTAAAAATTAAAAACCCAATAAAATTTGTTTGAAAAAAAAAAAGAAATACACAAGAAAAAAGCCTAATAGCCAAAAGTAATTAACAGAGACATTTGATTACAGAAGTATGTACAACTAATACAGTTTAAATATTAATTTAAAATTCAGAAAACAGGAAAACAATTTTTATTGGAACGTTTATAAGTATTTAAGATAGAGCAACTCAATGGATTATACCAGAGGCTCCCAGCCTTTTGGGCACCAGAGACCGGTTCCATGGAGAGGTTTTACCATGGACCGGAGGGTGCGTGGTTTTGTGTGCTGCCTGCATCCTGCGGATGGGGCTTTGCTTGTTTGTGTGACCCAGTTGCTGGCATGTCACAGACCGGTACTGGTCCATGGACCGAGGGTTGGGGAGCCCTGGACTATACCTTTTTTATTTTTGGTTCCTTTATATCATTTAAAGACATTGAACACACACATTTTAAAATGCCCAAAGAACAATACAGCATCTGAAAAATGCTGAAAAATTGTAAGTATTAAACACATAAGGTATTGTGTAATTTCATTCTTGGAGCAAATATTGATGCCTTTGTCTAATAAGAGGAGACAGTTTATTTTCACTGAGTCACATATTTCTATCCAATAGATATCCTAGAATGGATTCTTGGAGCATGTTATTGCATAGAATAAGTAGCATTTTGTGATGTTACTGCCATAGCATCTTTTGGGTCCTTTGAGGCTTTAGTGAATTGTGTAGCTTGTGTTCAATTTTTAAATTATAATTTGGCCACTTTGATATGGATGTAGGGTTATATGTATTATACATCTTAATTTTTTTACTTGTGGTTCCATTTGTATATTCTCATTATAGTCTGGTTATAGTCTGATAACTATTTCTTTTGAGTGGTAATGCTATTTTAATGTCATTTTCAGTGCTGACTTCCATACAGAATAAAAATAGCGTATACTAATGTCTCTGAGTTAAATACGACAGAGAAAAAAGTTATTTTAACATTAATATTCAAGACATCTAAGCTCATTCAGCAAACTATGCATGCAGGAAGCTATTCTATAGCAGCCTAAATATATGAAATAATATTGTTTTGTCAGATAGGAGCTATAATAGCCTCATCCCTGCAACAATCATTGTTAATATACATTCAAAATACATTTTTATATGGTTTCAATTTGCTCCAAGATGCCACTTTCTATCTTGTCAAAATGACTGGAGATCAAAAGGACTGAGATTTATAACCTCAAAACTGACAAAATCAATGTGCTAAATATATACAGTCACAGAGAGTTGCTAAATCTCCAGAATCTTTTAAATTAAAAAATATTGCCCATTCTGATGAAATTGCTTACAATGGCTACAAGTAAAGATGGTGGCCATTAAGTTTTATCGCAAGCACCTGAGGAACTGTTCACATGGAATACAAAATGTTCTTTTATTCTCCTAAATTACTGACACTGGCAAATTAAAATGAAGTGGCTACATATGGCAGAAACAATCTTCACATTTACAAATACCCTGAAATATCACTAAATCATAAAAACGAAAGCTGTGGGTTATATATTATGAATGTTGCCTAATGCATTCCCAGCTCAGTTATTTGTTATAAATTTGTGTACAATGGACAAAATTGGCCATTTATTCTACTGCAGTGAATGCTTTCTGGACTTTTTATTATATCCCCAAATAAGACATACACAATTAACCTTTGAAGTGCTGAAAGAATCAGGAAGCCAACAATTTAGTTTTTTACATTTTACCTTTACATTGTTTTATCCATAAATATTAATGTTTATTTTTTTCATTCAACAATATTATATATTGCTCTTTTGGATGAAAATTAATAGTCATCTAACAGTTATTCAATATGAATATATAACATTATCCTCAAGAGGATTTATTAAAATATTTTTTAAAAAAGAATTCTATGAATTATGTTGTCCCTGAACATATTTTGCCAAAACTATGTGAAACATTTCAGCATCATTTTTCAGTATTAATGTTTTCTTGGTTTGATACTTCTTGGTATTTCACTGGTATAACTTAGAGGTATGGGGAATGGAATATTACTCACTATGATAGCTAGATTTCTTCTGCATGGCTGTAATAGGACAATCTTTATGAGCCAGAAGAAGCTGTTTCAGCTGTGCCACTTCATTTCTCAGCAGGGTGACTTCATTCTAAATAAATAAAAAAAACCCTGTATTTTAGCTGTATTAAATTATGTACATTTCAGACTGAGGTTTACAAGATCCCGAAAAGACAAAAGTCAAAGCACATACTTCAGGTACCTATTAATACCAAAAAGGTTTGTGAAAAGTAGGATATAAATTGAATGAATAACTGAAGTTGTGGCCATTCCTTTGTTTCCATTCTTTTGTTACACAAATCCAGTCACTTTGAAATGAGATGGGCAGCAAATAAATTTAATAATAAATAAATAAATAAATAAATCAAGTGGGAATTCCTCCCTCGTAGTATTACTCATATTTGCTAATTGAATTCTCTTTTCCCTTCATTTTATCTGTTTCCTCTTTTCCTCTAACCCAGTGACAGCGAACCTTTTAGAGACTGAGTGCCCAAAAACCACCCGTTCCGTCTCCCGCCCTGCCTGCTCTGCCCCTGCCCGCCGGGCCAGGCTTCACCTCCATGGCCCGCTGCAGGTCGCCCAGGCAGCCCTGCAGCACCATGGCAGCCACGCCCTCCTCTCACATCCCGCAGCATCATCTGCACACTATGGGGTGCGAGGGCGGAGTCTTATCCCTGCTGCCCGACTATGTCCTTGGCTGTGCTGTTCCATGCGGGCCGTGCCCGGGGCGACTCTCCTACAGGGGGGCTGCTGGTGAGGAGGGGGCCGTGGGGAGAGGCGGGGCTGGGGTGATGGTGTGTGTGCCAACAGAATGGGCGCCGAGTGCCACCTCTGGCACGAGTGCCATAGGTTCACCACTGCTCTAACCTCTATGGCCATATAGTATCTTGCACATTGCCTTTTGTTATTTAAAATCCTCCCTCCTATCTTGAGGATTTCATTATCTGCATTCGAGCATGGCTTTCCTGTTCTTCCCCTTTCTTCACATATTTGCTGTGTAGTATTACACAGTGGTATTGTGTAGTATACAATCTCACTACATTCAGTTTACATGCTTCTCCTTTTATATGCTCATTCTCATTTCACATAACAAAGTAGGAATAAGCATTCCTTGTAACAGACCATATGCTATCCACTACCTTTTTACAACAATGTTTATGTCTTAAAATTTCCCCATCTATTTTAATAAATTATCAAGCTGCAAGCTGCACTAATTGCTCTAGTGTTTTGTCATTTATATATAAATTGCAACTGATTATTCCGTTTTCTCTTGGCATCAGAAAATGGCATCTCTCTATGCCCCTTTTGGCAAAATAAAATCTAATATTCAGTGCAAATCATTCAACCTCAAACAAAATGGCAATGTCTGCATATAAAAGTACACATTCAGTTTCCAAACCAATAAAATTACAGATGAAGTCTTCATGCACATCAAACACACACTTTTATGGAACCTTTCATAAATAAACCACATCATATCTTAAGATTCTCCAGTTACAAATTCTACAACTTGAAACTCGTTTTTTCAACATTCTCATAGCACTTATGTCTCATTTTTCATCATTTTTCCTATATTCTATTCTTTATCGCATTCATTTTTTGTTTTATGTTCACTTTTATTTCTTGGCTGTTCTCTCTTAAAATCTGTCCTTCGTTCTTCCACCATAGTATCACCATTCACTTGAGTATAATATATTACCAAGTTATAATTCCTACCTTAATGGTAATCCAGAACCTAGATATTTTCATTCGTAATTAAACAGATCCTATCACTTCCCTACATGTTTTAACGAACTTAATTCCACAAGGATCAAAAACATGATTTGCATCTCTTACATTTTTCCATTTTTTCTTAGATTTCACCGAGGCACAATTTTCATTTATTAGTTCAAATTCCTCTTAATTTCAAATTGTAATGTTTCATGGTCATCATCTGATGAACCCCATAATTATTGATGTCTGCTGTTCATCATGACCTTAATTGAAGCTTACATGTAACTTTTTAGTAAGACGGTAAAATAGAAAAGATGTAGATTAGGTTATCACTATTAGTTGCATCCATGCTACATGCAGCACTCCTTGCTCACACTATATTTTGGATTGTATATCACAAGACAACAGAAACCTTGTTTTATTCCCTCATATTTGTGCTAGTTTATGTAAGTTAGGATTTGTGATCCATATACTGTCTTATGAGCCTACCTATGATCGCCTGAATCCCGCCAATTAATAAGTATACTCAGTGAAGTGACACAACCAGAGGATATATATGTAACTACTGGTACAACCTTCCCCCCCAACGATATCTAAATGGTAGACCAGAAGGATATATTTAGAATACATTTTTCCATTTAATTTAAAATAATCTGAAACTCTATTAAAGAATGCTATATTCCTACTCCATATTAATCAGTTTTTTAATGGTGTCCAACTACAGGCTGCACAATCCAAATGACCCCTAGATGGCAGCAAAGTAGGGATGTGCAGAACATTCTCTGCACAGAGAACATAGTGTAAGGAACTGGCAACTCAGATCAAAACACATACCGGTATTTTGTCTGAGCATGAACCTGAAATATATTTCAGGTAGGACTTGTTCTGGGACAGGAACAGCAAGGGAAAAAAAAAATCAGGCCTTCACTGGTAGCACATGTGGTGTCAGCTAAGGGAGTTGATGGAAACAAATACGCTGTGAAGATTGGACAGGAATGGACAGGCTGGCTGAATTCAAGTGTGAGGAAATATGGAGAGGAAAGAAGGTAGGCACCGAGAAGCTCACAGGATGAACATGCGGGTACGTGAATGTAAACATGTCAGGGGAGTAAGAGAAAGAAGGCGCTGAATCTGGTGGAAGGGCAAGCACAATGGCCACGGAGGAACAGAGAAAGGAGAACAAAACCCCCATTGACCCAGTTATACCCTTCTGGATTTTGTCCCGGCTGAAACCCTGAAACTAAAAAGTTGCAGGCTTTGATTTGGCTGTGCGTCCAACTTGCGATGCCTTTGTTTTATGTACTAACACACTTTCAACGTGCAATATGTGCTACCATTGGTGATTGTCTGGATTTTTGCAGACCAGGCCTGAGATAGATCTAATTATGCAACAGAATGAACAACACTGAGAAAGTAAAAAGGTGGTTTTGACCTTTGACTTCGTGGTCAGGTTATTTAAATTACCACCAATATTTATCTATCAATAAATATCAACATATATCTCAGGCTTTATAAATTATATAAGCTGGCTCTTTTTTTTTGTAGTTTTAAATAAAAAGTTAATTCTGTTGCACAGATTTCCAGAACATTTCTGGACCCAAGGTTTTACTTCAATATGACAAGAGATAGTAAGGCTAAATAAATAAATAAATAAATAAATAAATAAATAAATAAATAAATAAATAAATAAATAAATAAATAAAGTTGAGAGAGACCTTGGAGATCATCTAGTCCAATCCCCTGCTCAGGCAGGAAACCCTATACCATTTCAAACAAATGGCTGTCCAGTTTCTTCTTAAAAACCTCCAATGTTGGAGCATTCACCGCTTCTGGAGGCAGGTTGTTCCACTGGTTAATTGTTCTGTCAGGAAGTTTCTCCTTAGTTCTAAGTTGCTTCTCTTCTTGATCAGTTTCTATCCGTTGCTTCTCGTCCTGCCTTCAGGCGCCTTGGAGAATAGCTTGACTCCCTCTTCTTTGCGGCAGCCCCTGAGATATTGGAACACTGCTATCACGTCCCCCCCCTCATCCTTCTCTTCGTTAAACTAGACATACCCAATTCCAGCAACTGTTCCTTATATGCTGTAGCCTCCAGTCCCCTGATCATTTTTGTTGCTCTTCTCTGTACTGTCCTCTGGCTAGGACAAAAGCGGAATTTTATTTAATTTCATTTCTGTATAATTAAAATTATACAGAAAATTATTCTAGAAAATAGAAAGTATAATTTGATGAGAACTTTTAGGAAGTTTGGGGAACTTTTTAGGGCTTCAGGATATGTACCCTTGCAGTATGTCAAATTGAACAAATTAGTTTAAGTCCAGGTATCATTGTCAACTATTCCTGAAATAACTGATATTTGTATTTTTACATTTAAATTATATGTAATTATTTTAATTATATAAGCCACTTTGGAATAATGTGTCCCAAGAGGCAACTTAAAAACATTTAAAACAAATTCAACAAAATCGTTTCAGAGCCAACACCTAAAATACCTAGATAATAAACCCCAAAATGTATAGTCTTCTCGATGCTGCCTAAATTCATAGGGCAGCCTTTTAAATGTAATGGGAAGAAATGTAATCTTTCCTCTACTGCAATTGCTAGTGAACAGAATTGAAGATCTGAATTTTATGAATTGTACTGGGAGTGGGGAGAAGAATCAGATACCTAGCCAGTCAAATATCCTATATGACCGGAGCATATTCCAAGAAAATGTCTTGGACTGCAGAATGTCCTGTGCAGACTAAAAGATTCTCTCGCAGAATAATCTATACCTGCTGGCTGGGGAAGGTAGAATCTCCCCCACCCCCTTTCCTGGTCTTAGTTATGTAAATAGCCACTTGGCAGGCAAGGGTAAGTGATAGGTTCAAGAATATACATTAAAAGAAGAAAAGAGGCAGGAAAACAATTGGCTCCCTATTGCAATTGTTGAGTTGAAGGTAAGGAAAAGTAGTTTTGTCAAGGTAGCTATTTCTCCCATGTTAAATAGCTACTTGAATATATCAATCAGCTGGGCAGTAAAGAAAAATAAGAATACCTCCTGAGGCTGATGTTCCGTGTAGGGTTTTTTTTCCCCTTTTGAAAATATCAAAAGTAGTGAGCACATATAATACACTTAATAATAATAATAATCTTTATTGGTTAGCCCATGGGCCATGTCGAGGTGCAGAGTTCCAAACACACCTTATACTAAAATGCAGTAAAGACAATTTAGAATGGAATTGGTTAAAATACAATTTAAAATAAAATAGAAATAAAATACAATGTAAAATGAAATTGGGATAAAATACATTTTTAAAGTGAAATTAGAATCAAATATGGCAATTTAAGATGTAGATAAATAAAATATGATAAAATTATATTTCACTATCACCCCTACAATCTACCCCAATCAGTCTCACATATGCCGATCTCAGGTACTATGCTGTGTTAAATATAATTTTCAAATTCTGTCCGCACGTAATTAAGTTATTTTGATATGATAGATAATTGTAGTTTTTTCCAATTCTCCATTTCTTTTTGAACTTTACTCCATAAGAACTCATAATTATTCTTATATAATTTACCATTTGAGGCTTCTATATAAATTCCTAAATATTTAACTTTTTTAACTATCTCACATCCCGTTATTCTTTCCAAATCTTGTTTTAATTTATTATCAAAATTTTTGACCAACATCTTTGTCTTGGATAAATTTAATTTAAAACCAGATACTTTTCCATAATTTCGAATAATTTCCATCAAACTCTGAGCCGATTGCATTGGTTGAGTCAATGTCACAAGTAAATCATCTGCGAAAGCACATAATCTATAATCATGTTTTCTAATTTGTACCCCCTTTAATTCCTCTGATGCTCTAATCCTATTCAATAAAACCTCTAAAGTTAAGATAAACAATAAAGGGGATAAGGGACAACCCTGTCTAGTACCCTTTTCAATGTTAAACAAATCTGTTAGTTGACCATTTACTATAATCTGTCCTGTTTGTTTCTGATATATAGCTGTTATGGAATTAATAAACTGGTCCCCCATTCCCATCCTTACCACAAGCCTTTGCAGAAATGTCCAATTCAATCTATCAAAAGCTTTTTCTGCATCTAAAAACATTAAAACAGCCGGCACTTGAATATGTTTATCCAAGTATTCCAGTATGTTAACAAGTTGTCTAACATTGGTTTTCATCTGTCTCCCTTGTAAAAAACCAGTCTGATCCGGGTGTATCCTCTGTGTCAAAACTGTCATTAATCTATTAGCCAAAATTTTTGCAAAAATCTTGTAATCCGTATTTAACAATGAGATAGGTCTAAAATTTTCTGCTTGTACATTATCTTTGCCCTCTTTAGGAATCAAACAAACATTAGCCGTTTTCCAGGAGGGTGGAACCGGACCACCTTCTTGTATGTTCACAAATAACTCCCTCAAATGTTCGACCACTTCCTCCTGTAAACACTTATAATAAATCGTAGTAAAACCATCAGTTCCTGGAGATTTTCCCAATTTCAATTGCTTAATTGCATCAATAATTTCTTCTGATCTAATCACAGCATTTAATCTATCTCTTTGTTCCAAAGTAATTTCCATAACATTTTGATTTTGTAAAAAGGCATCTACCTCTTGCTCTTGAACTTTTTCTTCAGCATACAATTTGGTATAGAACTCTAGAAAAGCTTTCTTAATAGCATCCTGATGAAATACTTCTTGCCCCTTATATTCTACCTTCTCAATTAAACGGGATTTTTGTTTCTTCCTTAATGTATAAGCCAACCATCTGCCAGGTTTATTAGCATTAAAAAAAGTGTTATGTTTAGCATATTGTATGTTCCTGGCAACCTGATCGGTCATCAAAATATCAAATTGTTTCCGTAAAACCTTTATCCCTTCTTTAATATTACTATCATCCGGTTTATCTATTAATAATAACTCTTTCTTTTTTATCTCCGCTTCTAAAACTCTTCTCTTTTCCTCTTGTTTACGTCTATGTCTTGCATTCAATTCAATTAAAATACCACGCATATGGGCCTTGCTAGAGTCCCACACCGTTTCTATTGGTAAGCCTATATTCAGATTTAACCTGAAAAATTCCTTGATAGCCTTTTTACATTCTTCCACATACATTTCATAATTAAACAAATTTTCATTAAGTCTCCAGGATCTGCATATATATTGACCAGTCCTTAGTTCCATCATAACTGGGTTATGATCAGACAATACATTAGGTAAAATTTTAGCTTTCTTTAAACTTAACATAAAATCACTCGTAGTTAAAATAAAATCAATTCTAGAAAATGATTGATGTCTATCAGAGAAAAAAGTAAATTCTTGGTCCCTCCCATGTCTTTCTCTCCATATATCTAACAAATTAAAATCATCTTTAATATCAAAAAAAGATTTAGGCAGTATTGAACGCGTTTGAGGAACAGATAAGATCTTTTTCTTATCCAAGCTAGCATCAAGAACTCCATTCCAGTCTCCCATTAAAATACAAGATCTATAATCCAACTGTATTAGCTTTCTATGCAATGATTTATAAAATATACCTTGTTTTTGGTTTGGAGCATATATACCCACCAACAAAACTTTCTTCCCATCCAATAAAATTTCTATAGCTAAAAATCTTCCATGTATATCTGCTTCTATTAATTTAGCTTTTATATGATTTTTAACATAAATAACAATTCCATTTTTTTTGTCTAAAGATGATGCCACAAAGTGTGTACCCAATTTGTTATTAATCAAATATTTCTGGTCCAAAGTTCTAATATGAGTTTCTTGTAAACAAATTACGTCATTTTTACATTGCTTCAAATAATGAAATATCTTCTTCCTTTTTTGTGGAGAATTTAAACCGTTGACATTCCATGTCAAATACTTATTTGACATGATCTTTTCGTGAAAGCTTCTGCAGGGCCGAAACTACCTCTTCCTTCCTCTTAGGCCTTGCTCCCATGGCTTCCAAAGATGTCAGATCAGCTTGCTTGGTTTGAATTAATTCACGTGGACCCCTTGGATCTTTAGGCTTATCAGCTACCAGAGGTTGAAAAATATCAATTGACTGCACTGGTTGTTCAACTGCTTTATCCATATCCGTCAAAAGAATTGTACGAGGTTGTTGAGATTCCGAAATTTGCAATGATTCTAGATCTTTAACCAAAATTGCCCTCTTAGATTTTGGGGAGGTAGATCTATCAGCCATCAATATATTGTCAAAGAAATCCTTTGCTTTGGCAACAGTAGTCAGACGATATCTATTATTTTTAAAAAACAAAGAAAGTCCAATTGGAACCTCCCATCTATATTGTATCTCTCTTCTTTTAAGCTCCTCTGTCAAAAAAGCATAATCTTTCCTTAACCTCAGCATTTTGGGAGGTATCTCTTTCAAAACCAGTACTTCTTGACCAGCAACACTCAGTTGTTTATTGTAGGCTGTTGAAAGAACCCAATTTCTGTATTTTCTTGTATTAAAATATATCACAATATCTCTAGGCAAATTTCTTTGTGCTGCAATGCGTGAGTTCATTCTGAACAACCGTTCAATCTGCCAGTCCACATTCTCAATTGAATCATCCAAAAATTTTGATAGAGCTTCAATAACAATTTTTCTTAAATCCTCTTGGTTCCCATTTGGGGCTTCTCTAAGTCCCCTAATTCTAACTGCAAACTGCATCTGATGAAATTGTGTCAAAGTAGCCTGATCTTGTACATCACTTTTAATTTCTTCTAATTTTTCTTCAAATTGCTGTTCAATATTCTCTAATTTCTCTTCAACACCGATGGTATAATCCCAGACACCCTTAATAGCCTCCACAATGTCTTGTCTCATCTCCTGGATAGCCGCTATTAAAATGAATGTATTACCGAAATTTCTATTTTTATTTCAAATGTTGCCAATACTTAAAAAGGATGGAAATCTTGATGAATGGCAGAAAGGTATAAACAACTTTATTTGGGATGGCAAGAAACCAAGGGTTAAACTTAAAATTATTCAAGATACAAGAGAGAGAGGTGGAATGAAAGTGCCTAATTTCAAATTATATTATTATGCAGCAGTTCTAGTGGCAATAAGTGATTGGATTAATTTAACAAATGAAAGAATACTGAATATAGAAGGATATGGGTTGGTCTATGGGTTCCACGCCTATTTAGTTTATGATAAAAAATTGGACAGGGGTTTTAAAGAGCATATATTAAGAAACTCTGTGATGCGTGTCTGGAAAAAGTATTATTATAAGTTAAATGGTAAAATTCCTTTATGGACTGTTCCCAGACATGCAATACAGAGTGTGGGTATACAACAAATTCAAGACGTGGAGCCCTATGATAAACTTTTGAATAAAGATGGGAATAGCTTAGAACTGAAATCACTAGACAGATTAAGGGAGGAAGGTATAGCTCATAATTGGTATCATCATGCACAACTTCAAGCCAGATGGCAAAAAGATGTTAAGATGGGTTTTTCTCTAAAGGATGAAAAACTGATTATACAAATTAGAGACCAAAGAGCGATGCATATTAAAAGAATATATGACGCTTTAATTGAAATTGATTCTGGAAAGGAACTAGTTAAAGACTGTATGATTAAGTGGGAAGGGAATTTTGGATATTCAATCAGGATGGAAACTTGGAAAAGAATATGGGTGAAAAATGTTAAGTTTACACAAGCTCAGCATTTAAGAGAGAATTTTTATAAAATGTTTTATAGATGGCATTTAGACCCAAAAAAATTGTCGCTTATGTATCCAAATCTGAAACCCAAATGTTGGAGATGCGAATCTCTGGATGCAACTTTTCACATTTGGTGGACATGTAAAAAAATTAAGGCTTTTTGGATAAAAATATGGTGGATTCTTCAAAATATTTTGAAAAAGCGTATTGAGTTTGTACCACAATTATTTTTGTTGGGTATAACAAAGGACTGTTCCACCACAGAGACTAAGTTGATCTTGAATTTGACTACGGCTGCAAGACTGTTGGTGGGTCAATACTGGAAGTCATCTGAAATACCATCTATTGAAGAATGGACATTAAAAGTTACCCATCTGGTGGAGATGGCTAAGATATCAGCGTACCTGAAGAACCACTCAAATGAAACATTTTTGATGGATTGGAAAAAATGGATTGATTATATGCAAAAGAAATATCAATTGAAAGAACTAGATATGATATATAGATAAATAGTTACTAAATAGTAGATTAGTGGGGTTTCTTGCATTTTTTTACTCTGTATTCACTCCGGGAAGCCTGGGGGGGAGGGGGGAGGGAGATAATAAGTAATAGATTATGTTTCTCAACTGTAGTTGGGGATATTAAGGGAATAGATTTTTTCTTTTTTTTTCTTAGGGTGCTCGGGAAAACTTTACACCGCATTGGATGGTGAGGAAGGTGGTTTGGAGGTTAGGGGTTAGGATGTGGGAGGATGTGGTGGGGGGGGGTTCCGAGCAGCTATTTGTATTGCTTGTTAAATTTGTTATTTCTCTGTTATCAGTTGAGTTATTATATTTTTGTGTTAAAATTTGTTAAAACTTTATAAAATTTAATAAAAATAATTAATAACAAGTTATTTTGATATGGGGATCCCAATGGGTCATTTGTTTAGTGTATAGGCCAAGGTACCTGTCTCTCACCCTCTTATACAGGCAACAGTGAAATAAGATGTGAACCAGGTCCTCAACCCTCAGCCGCTCCGCAGATGCAGAGACGTCCATTATAGGGCATAGAGTGGAATCTCCCATATCTGACCATTGTGTCAAGCTGTTCAAATCTCACTTGCATGAATATTTCCATAAGATATTTTGGCAGTTATAACCTCAAATAGCTGTCTGCTTGAAAAGTACATTTGTATTTGCTCAGCCATTTCAAGTTACCCATCTTACTAAGGACAGCTAGGTCATTTTGTGCTTAATTCTTTGGGCAGCTCTTTTTTTAGATCGTTCCCCTGTTATGCAAGAGACAGGAAGGTCACAGGTTGTTACAAAATTTGTCAATTTAGTGAACCAGGAAGTTTGTGATTGTAATTTTATCTGCTCTAATAGGCATAACTTGGGGAGTCTATCACTCACTATTTCATTAATTTTATGCCAGTAATTATATGTTCTGATTTTGGATAGAGCATGAATTGTATGAATTCCCAGTTTAGCTCTAATTGCTGCAGCAGATGTTCTTGGATCTGCGCCCAAAATACATCTCAGGTCCTAGGACTGTGTCTGTTCAAATGTTGTAATTGAGTATATACCCCAAACTTCAGCTCCATACAAAAGCATAGGAGTAACCTTAGCTTTATATACTCTGATTAATGGGATAAGGGACCCTGGATAACTATGATTCTTTAATTTAAGCAGTAGATTCAAATGAGCCTTTCTAAGTGTGCTCCGTTAATGATGGCAAGCCCAAAAGCCAGTCTTGGAAAACGTTATGCCTAAGTATACAAAGGTGTTAACCTGTTCAATTGGTTCACCATCTAATTGCCATCTATTTCTCTCATGATGTTTTCCAAACACCATGATTTTTTATTTAGATTTACTGATGGTTAGGGAATTGTCCTGGCAATAGGAGTTAAACCTTCTTAATAGCCTAAACAATCCTACTTGTGAATATGATAATAGGATCGTATCGTCAGCATAGAGCAAGCTGTTACAATATGTGTTCAGGATCATTGGCATATGTACCATGGGATCCTTCATTAACCCTGGCAGGTCATTTATGTATAGATTAAATAATAATGGGGCCAGGATACACCCTTGTCTTACCCCTTTATTTGTGTGAATCCTGTTAGTCAGGGCCCCACTAACCCCATACCACACCTTCAAACAGGTACTTGTGTAAAGGGCTTTAATCAAAGCCAGCAGTCTAGGTTCTATTTTAACAGATGTCAATTTACTCCATAGTACTTCTCTGTTTACAGTATCGAATGCTGCTGTAAAGCCTATAAAGGCAGCAAACAGAAGTCTCCTCTTATAGGCATATTTGGCAGTTAGATGGTGCAGGACAAAGCAGTTATCAATGGTAGATCGGTTTTGTCTAAAACCTGCTTGTTCTTCTGCGAGGATATAATTTTCCTCTACCCAGATTTCAATTCTATTCAAAAGAAACCTAGCATATATTTTTGCTACAAGGTCAATAAGACTAATGGGCCTATAATTACTAGGATCCTTTTTATTCCCTTTTTTATATATGGGGACAACTATTGCCATCTTCCACCTATCTGGTATATGGCAAGTGTTATTTATATGTGTAAAAAGACCTTCTTGTAGTGGACCCCACCAGTCGGGGAATTTCTTAAATAATTCTGGCAAAAAAAATCTTTACCTGGGGCTTTATTACTCTTTAGGCTTTTAATGATGGATTGTATCTTTTACCGATACTGGAGGCCAAAGGGGCGGAGTTCTGGTATTTACTAAGTCACTGCTTAAAAGCAGTTTCTCTACAGGTTCCATAGAAGCAAACAGACATTGATAATAATTCTCCCTGTCCTCAGCTGGGATTGGTATATCAAGTGCAAATCTCTGTTCCTTTAGGACTCCTGCTACAGAGTGCCAAAATATTACTGAGTTATGACTTTTGGCAGCCAACTCGAGTTCTGACCAGATTGGAATGGCAAAACTTTTTTTCTTTAATTATATATATATATTGTATTCCCTTCTTGTGTGCAACATCTCAGCTTGTGTATGAGGAGTAGGATTCCTCTGGGTGAGCCTCATGGCTGCCCTCAATTTCTTTTTATAATACTCTAATTAACCCAAGGGCAGCATTTTTCAGCTTTAAATGATGTGAATGAATTTGCAATTTTGCGTATCATGGGCACAAGCTCAGATTGACTATTCACTAAACTAGCTGCCACACCACATATATGGTCATCAGGTGATTTCACCTCAACTTACCTTATCTGCTTATTCAATTTTTTTGCAGAATAAACCCTAGTCAATTCACCTGGCTGTTCATTTCAGCCTGGAAATGAAACAAATCAAAACTGAATGACATTTGTTAAAAATAGTCTTCCCGTTAATTTAGTGACTATTTTTCATAGTGGCTGTAATGATCCAGGACTCTATCTTTGAAGAAGGTGCTAGAGTTGAATCAGTGGAATGTCAGTCTCGGGAGACACCAAGCCAGGATCACCTGAGGCTGATCACACACAGGCACTATCAGAACATCTGGAGCAGTTGAGGTACAGTCCCCATGCCCTTGGACTGGAGTGGAAAACAGAGGGAAGATGCTCAATGAGACACCTTGCCAAGCAATGGGAACAATCCTAATTAGTTAGTTGCAGCCTCAATTAAAAGGCAGTACTGAAACCAGTTTCTCTGTTGGAAGCAACCATCTGATCTGCTGCTCTGGTATGTCAGTTCTGTGAATTCTGCTTGTGTAAAACAAACCCTGAAACTTTGACCTTTTGGACTGGATGACAAACCTGGTTTTCTGAACTTTGGACTACATTTTGATTTTTCTTCTGCCTGCTGGAAGCAAAACTATTCGGGACAACTGTCTTTCTCAGAGATTCTGTGCTGATTTACATTCCTTTCCTGTTTATCTACTCAGCCCTGGGTAAATTGTTGTTTTCATCTAGCAACTGTGCTTATGAGTTTGAAACTCAAAACAAGACAGTGGCAGATATTAATAACAAACTTTAAACAAAACGAAGAGCGCAGTTAACCAATATATTTTCTTGCTTTTGCTCTAAATATGTGTTTGGATAGACTATATGGTTGATATTTTCAAAGGGCAAGAGAGGTGTTCATCAATACAGTGGTATCTCGGTACTCGTTATTAATTGGTTCTGGGAAGCGTGACTAAAAACGACGAGTACCAAATTTTTCCCATAAGGAATAGTGTAAATAAATGTAATGTGTTTCCAAACCAAAGACAATTCACGTTTTTAAGGCAGTATGTAAAATGATATGTATTTCATTATATGAGAAATAAACTTAAAAATAAATACTTAAATAAAATAAAAGCTTCACTTGTGCTGATGAGAAATAAAAGCGCAAAAATGCACAACATAATCACAGAAATGAAGATAACACTGCAAGGGGATGTTGCAAAGGGCAAGAGCTACCATGTGACTGAAGCATGACCCTTTGTTTTGGCGGGAAAGGTTGGCAAGTCATGAGGCAACCAACAAGTTCTAGCTTGTGCATTAAGTACCAAACAAATTACGGTACAAGTACCACAAAATTTTCTCATCAAAATATGACGAGTACCAAATTCAATGAATTTCAAAGCAGTCAAATACCAAGGTATGACTGTATTTGTGTGCTTATGAATGCGGAAGTGGAGGTCTGCCTCAAAGACAGAAATAATTATCTACTGTATGTTTGTAATCCAAGTAAGCCAGAATGTTAATACCCTTTAATTAAAGTATCGATTTGATATTTAAAACATTTCATTTCCAAAATTATGTATTTATCTCATGTTCCAGTCCCATTGTTTTATATTTCGACCAGTATTTATTCTGAAATAGAACCCAGAGTAATTAATCAAATCAATTAATATTACAATTGACATCTTTTAGCTTTCAAAACAATAAAAATCTATTCACAGTAATATTTGTATTTTACAATTACCGGCTTTTAATTATATTCTTGAATCTGTTTATTCTGTAGAATTGACAAAGTAAAAAAAGTTCTGAATTTTTGTATTATTTCAGAGTCGGCATACCGTGGAAGACCAAATTTATCATATTTGATACTGAATGTAACTAATTGCAGATCATCATTGCTCACCCTGATCAGCTCTGGAAACTTGTCAAGTGAAGAATTACAGAAATTCAGGATTAATGTTTCTGTATAAAGCATGGTTTAATTATTTCTTTGACATTTAATTTTCTTGGCTATCCTGGCCTTTACAATGACCAGTTTTGCTAATAGCAGAATGTAAATTATGTATTTCTTTTATATCTATTAATATGAAGGTAATTCCTGAGAATGTGAAAAGAAATACTTTCACCCAATTGCAGTTCTAAGTAGGAAAAGTTATTAACACAAGTAGAAACCTATATTAGATCACATTTATTCCAGACAGGTGCGGCCTATTGGGATATATCACTCAACTCCAAATTGTCTTAGATGTAAGACAAAAGTAAAAGAGACTGTTTTCACAGGTATATTCAAAAAAGTGACTTATGACCGTTTTTCATATTAATGACCGCTGCAGCATCCCCATGGTCATGTGATCAAAATTCAGAAGCTTGGCAATTGGGATATATGTATGATGGTTGCAGTGTCCCACGGTCATGTGATCCCTTTTTGTGACTTTCTGACAAGCAAAGTCAATAGCAAAGCCAGATTCATTTAACAACTGTTCCTAACTTAACAGCAGTGATTCACTTAACAACTGTGGCAAGAAAGGTCATAAAATGGGGCAAAACTCACTTAACTGTTTTGTTAGCAATGGAAATTTTGGGCTCAATTATGGTTGGAAGTTGAGGACTACCTGTACAAGTTGCTTGAACAAGAGCACTCTTAACAATGGTTGCTGTATTTACTTGCTGTTGTACTATATTTCTGGAGAAATTTCCTGACAGTGAGAACAATTAATCAGTGGAACAACCTGCCTCCAGAAGCGGTGAATGCTCAAACACTGGAGGTTTTTAAGAAAAGATTGGAGAGCCATTTGTCTGAAATGGTATAGGGTTTCCTGCCTGAGTAGGGGGTTGGACTAGAAGACCTCCAAGAACCCTAACAACAACAACAATAATAGTTATTACTGTGTTTTAATATTCAGAATGTCTCAAGATAGATGATTGGTTAAAAAAGATCTGACAAACTTTGTTCAGTAGTCCAACAGAAGTCTTCAGATAATATCACTTTCATAATGCCCAAAGTGACCAACTCCAAGCAATTATAGTGAATTGATGTTTCAAGAAATATTTTCTTCTGATACCTTAAGAAAACTATTATGTTAAAATCTCATAGTATAAAAAACCACCAACAAATTATACTAGAAGTATAGGCCAACCTACCACAGCCTGGTTTATGAATTAGCTAGAACTAGAATAATAATCTTCTGAATAAAGCAGATGAGACCCCCTTTCACAGGCCTAGCAATCAAAATATGTAAAAAAAAGATTGTAACTGCCATTTTCCATCTTGTCCTCTTCTACCTGCCTTTACTGAAAAAAGGAAGTTGGCAATGATTGTCCAAACTGAGCAGGTCATCTACTGCTCATAGTTGTCTTCTGTTTCTGTAAAATCATGCTCAGCTACTTTACATCTACTCTTTGCTTATCGACGGAGTTCCGCTCCAACAACCAGGTCATTAACCAAAATGGTTACTAAGCAAACATGTGACAGAGAGAGAGAGAGAGAGACTGTGAAGATTATTGGTTGCTTCCTTCTTATTCAGATAAAGTTCTTCTACACCCACACCAGCATTATCAATCTGGCATACGAAATTTGGTTGTAAATGTGCACACTGGTCAGAAAATTATTTCTTAAATTACCATATTTGCAAATAGTCATTAGCTCAGCGGTTCTCAACCTTTTCTGGGGCTCGACCCCGGCCCGCGCTGCATCGCGCATGCGCGGCACGACGGGGCACATTGCGCATGCGCGGTGCGGCGGCCCGCATCGCAATAGGGAAAAAAAATGGCCGACCCCAAAAAAAATGGCGACCCCCGTGAAATGATCGTTCGACCCCAAATGAGAACCGCTGCATTAGCTGAAGTACTTGCTAAAAAGACCAGGTGTTTTATTAGATTCAGGACATATAATTTTTACTAGTCAGAAGTTTTAGTTTAGTATTTATTGCTACCATTTCAAATTGTACTGAAATAAAATATGTAAAGATTAGGCTGGATGTAAATTTTACTACGCTTGGCACTACCAAGAACAGATTCACTGAAATCAGCGTTAGTTAGTTCAGTTAATCATCATTAGAGAGATAAGCAACAGAATGCCCCATTTCTAAAATTGTATTTTTATTGTTAAAAATATATATAATTTTTGATTGACTAAACTTCTTAGCTAAAAAAAATGTAAAATTGCAAATAAAAAAACAAAAAACAAAATACCTGTAATTGACCATTTAGTGAACTCAGGTCTTCTGCTTTTTTCTCCAAAGACTGGACCCAAACTTTTCTTTTCTGTCTGCATCTTGAAGCGGCTGCTCTGTTCCGCTCTAAGAATTTCCGTCTTTTTTCGTCAGGATCTTCATTTGCTGCTCTTCTTCGGCGGCCTCCTGTATTTGGCGTCTGTGGTGCAGGCTGAGCAGGAGAGGCCTAGAGGCACCAGAATATCACAATTCATTACGACAAATTCTGTATGCTTTCTGAAATATCCACTATAAATTTTAATATTTATTTTGTAAAGCATTCTAGGATTGTTATTAGTCACTCTGTTATTTGAACATCATGTAAAATAACTGATACTTAACAATGGGCATGCCTAAAACACTTCAAAAAGTATGACAGTGATGATGTCACAGAAACTTTAAAAGGTGTCTACCTGAAGTGAGAAGACAATGATTGTCTAATATATAAAAACTGTTTTCCAACCTAATATAGTTCCACAAAGTCACCGTGGAATTAATTTTTATTCATTTCACCTTCACCCCAAGATCATAACAAATGTTTAACAATAACAGTAGACGCAACAATATTGCACTTATAACCAAGATAAATGCAATGAAAAACCGATAAATTTAAGATAAATCACTTAGTCCATCTTCATTTCTGCACCATAAGTACAATAAACATATCCAACTATCTTACTTGATTGTAATTTAGTTGTCATACACTCCCAGTGTCTGTCCTCTTCCTTTATCTAATACCAAGAGGAATTGGTCTCCTCTCCATGTTTAAGATACCGTATATAGCATAAAAAGAATTATCAAGAAATTTTTCACGTTAGTAAACTCAGTCAGAACCCAGGTTTCCATACCGGTGTTTCAGTAGTAGATGTGGCGGGCTGTTGTAGTGATTGTGGTCGTGCTTCCTCTGACTGAGTTCGAACCAGTCCACTTGTTTGTCCCTTAGCAGTATCTCCATTTGTTACCTGAGAATGCTGCTGGGTCAAAGCAGCTTTTAATCTCTAAAGAGAGGGAGACAAAAACCCATACACACTCAGTTTACTCAGTGACAAATGATGCCCTGCAACAGAAGATGTACTTGGGTGGTAAAAAGTGCAATGTTATGTGTATCCACATTTTTGTCCAATTTTAGACAATTCTATTATAATTTGCTGCCACATTCCAGAGGATTTCATGAGGTCACTGAATTACCAAAACAGGCTTTTCTAAGATCAGAGACTTTGATTAAAAAGCCCTCACATGCAAGCAGAATTCTTTTCACTCAGCATTGCACACAATCCGTAGACTTTCTCCTAATGATCATTCTGCCGTTGGCATCTGCTTTTAATAGATAGCTGTCTAATTCTGCTTGTTTTAAGATAAAATAATGCCCGGTATAAATCCACAAATATTATTTTTCATGTAAAAGACATCGGTAACCTATCAACATAGAGTACATTTTAAAGATCTTACATACAAAAATTTAATCTTGTGTTCAGTTCCTTTTAAAAAGACCCACTGACTTGCATCCTCCTTCCCTAATTGTGTGTATAATAAATACATTTAAGTAAATAAATTTATATCTCCACTAATCTCAAATCCATGACCCTAACAAGAAATAAAGACAAGAAAAAATTATCATAATAAAATAGTAACTCATGCAGCAATCTGAAGTTAAGTGTTTTGTAGCTTTGAAAAAACAGAAGCAAAAAAGCAAGAGGAGGACTGAATGACTAGACTGCAACAAAACTTTGCCATTTGAACTGTGTCACTTTATGGACCAACTCAATTCCATGAACAGATTCTTCATCCCCTTCCCTCCCAAATTTGCTTTATATATTGGACATTGAACATATTTGGAGAGCAGAATAAAATCTCATTTCACAGGTAGTTACAGCTTTAAATAAAATAACTTCTACGTGAGAAAAAAAACAACCTGTTGAACTGGTGGCTTCTGAGATAAATGTTCCACTTAAGGAATTTGGAAGAGGTAAGCCATCAGGGGAGGGAAATCATAGAATCTGTGGAAGATTGTCTAAGTTACTATACAATCAAGCATACATCTAAACACACCTAGATTATTTTTTACATGTTTGCACCTACTCTCCATTGCCATTAATATTTGGCACAATATTCCTTTGCAATCTATTGAATGGATTTATCGTATCTATGAATCCCATTCTTGTCTCCCTCCCAGACAGCTTATGACAATATACACGTACCCATAGTCACATTACAAATTATGTTACAGCATAAGAGTCTTACCCGAGACCTGTTAGTAAATTTAGTAAACTTAACAGAGGTCTTTATCACTATCACTATATTGCACTAGAGATATAGTGATATATTGATATAGCAAAATCAAATACAGAATTAGTAAGGCTAAAGTGCAGTTATTCACTCAAAATGGACTCATAGCTCCTGCTAGAAAAACAGGTAGCAGCTGTGGCTAGGAGGCCCTTTGCACACATCTGGATTGTGCACCAGCTGACACATTCCTGCATTGGAAGGCATTGCTCAGTCACTCATGGCCTTGTGACCTTTTGACTGGAATACTGCAATGGCTCTATATAGGGCTGCCTTTGGAAAATATTGCTGCGTCAGATGTTTGACATGTGGTTGAGTATTTCTGGATAAAATTCAAGCTGCTGGTTGTCATCTTTAAAGCCCCTCACAACCAGAATACCTTAGGGACTATCTTCTCTCAGCTGTTTCTACCCATCTAATTCAGTATGGCAGATAGGGCATTTATGGGTCCTATCAGCCAAGGAATATTGTTTGATGGGGATTAGGAGACCTGCTGTCTCTGCCGTGCCCCCTATCCTCTGGAACATTCTTCCTTCAGAGATCAGGATGACCCAAATCCTACTAGCTTTTTGTAAAGCTGTGAAGATCACATTATGTGTTTAGGTTTGGACCCCAAATGTGTTAAGAATCCCGTTTCTTAGCTATCTTAGCATAAATAGTAATCGTTTTATTTGGCAACTATATATATTTATTTTCTATTGTTTTTTGTTTTTATGATGTATATTGCCCAGTGTCACTGGTTGGGATGGGCAACTATAGAAACTAAACAACTACATAAATAAATAAAATACATTCACAATACATCTGAAATATTAACTGCTATTTAATAATAAACAATACAGGTGTTTGAAAAAAATGCCTCCATCCTTGAAAATAAATCCCTATTACATCTGCCTGAATTCGCTGCAATAGATCACTCAATCATGAGTTCATAGAAACAGTATTATTGTAAAAACAATTTATGAAAAAGTCAGATCCATATTTCATATCTGCCACAAAATCTCATCAGAGTAATAACCTTCCTTCTCCTGGGTGTTATCTTACCATCTGCTACTCTATTACTTATCTTTATTTTGCAACTAATTAACAGCATAATCTTCTAAATTCAGCAAGTTAATTATCATTATTGTGGTCTTTGCAGCATCATCAGTCCTCATGAAGTCTTTTTTCCCCCTCCCCCTCTGAGAATGTATAAAAATGAACTTAAGAAAAGGTCTGTTTCTTTACAGCAGGCTCATTAAGGTGTTTGCTGATTAGCTTGGCATGCAGAGACAGGTCAGAAGAATTCTACTGAATATAAGGTCCCATGTGGAGCTTAACCAAGTTAATGTGAGTTTCTGAACATTTGCCAAGCTACCCTCTGTCAATTCTCTGTAGTAACCCCTGCAGAAAACCTACAGGCTACCCACTATACTCCGGGTATTTCTCAGTTTGCCACAAGACATTTCAGAGTTCTGGGAAATGCCACTTAAAAAGAAAGATGTTTTTCTATCGCAATAATTCTAATTAAGATACCTTATTTGTTACCGCTTTCTTTTCCACAATAAATGTTAACTCTTTATTTGCTACAGTTCTGGCATTTCAGAAAGCATGATTATCTTCATAACCCATTTGAGGACATTTGTATATTATTATTTCTAAAGCAACATCATTTTATGTGGCAATTTTAAAAACTTTAATGCAGAGGTCCCCAACCTTTTGGGCACCAGGGACCGTTTCTATGGAGAAAGGTTTTTCCGCGGACTGGAGAGTGCGTGGTTTTGTGTGCTGCCTGCATCCCACAGATGGGGCTTTGCTTGTTTATGCAGACCGGTTGCTACCAGTCCACGGACCGGGGGTTGGGGACCCCTGCTTTAATGCATAGTGTCTCAAGGAGTTTACAGTCTAAAGTTAAAAGCTTTTATATTTGTCCTGGCTTAGTTACAGTATTCAGCATGGTTGCTAATATTTTCTAATTTTACTTATTTCTTCTTAATTAAAAATATAGATCTTTCCCTAATACTAATTTGCTCATAGGATTTTCCAGTGCACAATTATATAAACAGGTTTCTAGAAGCTTTACTCATAACAGATTTTATGAAATAAGAAATATTTTCAAACATTAATCTTTTCTAAATTCAAGTGGCAGTTCTAACTAAAGTGGCACAAATGTTTTAGTGGTAATTTCTTGCATAAGGTTTTCACTGTAATATTAATATTAAATTTTCAAATAGCAAGGGCTGGTAGGCTAAAAAATCAAAAGCTGCTATAAGTTTATTATTAAAACTAATATTCTACAGTTTCCTAACGTTCTTGCCTATACTGAAATCTGATTTAACATTACACATCTGATTTACATTTCCTCTTACATCCTAACAGGACAGATCAAGCTAGCTAATAACAAAGTAAAAATGTTAAACAGGAAAAGGCAGAATAAAAATAACACTTAAAATATTTAAACATATATAGCATCACACTCAAGCAAAATAAAACTTGAACAGTTCAAAAAGACAAAATGGTCTTGGATTGTATTTTATTAGTTTAAGAAAAATTCAGAAGGGTTCCCCAATAAAATGGGTCTTAATACCTTAAATTGGAGAAAATGGGAAGCAAAGTGGGGTCTCAATTTTGGTAATAATGCAGGAGATTTTCTCCCATATACACTGATAGAGAGCCATCCTTAAAGGGGCCTCAGTTATACATTTTATAATCCAGATAACCATGTGTAATAACAAGTGTTGTTTTCGGTAATCAGATTATAAACTGTTAGGAAACAAGAATAGCTTTTTGTATTTAAAAAACAAGTGAGAACCAGTATTAGTTTTTCACCATGTACATTATGTGAAGCTTTCATGAAGCTGCATCTGTGAAAGGTCCAGTGTAAGGCCTTTTCCAGTTTTCTTCACCCAAGACTCTCGTGCTGGAATTATAATTGAAGTCCAGCCATTTCCAGCTTTGGAAATGTTGACAGCAAAACTGTATTCTGAGCACTAAGGGCAGGAGCTTAAAGCAGGCATGCAGTGAGACTCATACTTCCAAATGGTTTGCACATCCCTACTAATTAAGACCAGTGTGTTAATGTTGAAGTCTGACCACAGCAGAACCAGATGCATCACAGCTGGGCAACAACACTCTTGGTCAAAATTGATGACTGAACATTTAATAAAAAGACTGGATTCAGGGGGATTTCCAGTTCAACTCATTATTTACAGACTCTGCAGATGCCTTCATGTACAATAATAAAGCTTTAGTGTCAACATTTTAATTTTATTTTTCACTTAACTGAACCAAAAAGGAAAAAAAATTGAGATATTTAGGCTGCAATGAATAATCTCTAGAATATCATCCTAGCAGTCATAGATTTGATCATGCCTTTGATAAAAGTTCCTTAAACTTTGGCAGAAATTTAGACCAGCTTGTGAGAAGAATGGGGGAAAAAACCAGTAAGCTGGGCTCTGAAAAAAGTGTTCCAATTGGTAGGCAGGATAGCTCTGGCACCCTTTTTTGAATATGATATCATGGCTTATTTTTGTTTTTAATTCTGTTCACTTCAGGCTTCATAAAATATAAATGGCTGTAACATTTCTTTTTTTAAAAAACAGCATTCTGATGGATATATATATATACACCTGAAAACTGTTGCATAGAATGCAAATACATAGAATATTTTGAAGATTTAATAGCAAATTATTCTAAATTAGGAAAATTGTACAATCTACATTTCTAAACATATATATATATATATATATATATATATATATATATATATATATATATATATATATATATATATATATATATATATATATATATATATATATATATATATATATAGAGAGAGAGAGAGAGAGAGAGAGAGAGAGAGAGAGAGAGAGAGAGAGAGAGAGAGAGAGAGAGAGAGAGAGAGAGAGAGAGAGAGAGAGAGGTCTTTGGTTCTTCCGGTTTTCTCCCACATACAATTTGAAGTGTCTTGGCGACGTTTCGATGAAGTCTCATTCATCATCTTCAGGCTGGTGCTTTTGGCTTCTGCTTCTAGGAGCAATGTGTGGTCTAAGCTGTTTTTTCCTTTTAACTGCCAGTGGGGGTTTGAACTGATTGGCTGGGAGCTTGGCTATGTTCTGATTGGGTGGAGGTGTGTTCTGATTGGTTAGGGGCTTGGCTGTGCTCTGATTGGCTGGGGGGTTGGCTGTGTTCTGATTGGCTGGGGGAGTGTTCTGGTTGGGTGGGGGCTTTGTAGTGCTGGAGGGGTTCAAAGTGGCTAATGATGCAGCTCTGGTCTGGCTCCTGGTCTGTGGTCGTGACTCATCATCGGTGTGGGTTTGGGTTTGCTTTTTGCGTGGATGTGTGGAGGTGGCATCCTGTGTGGTTCTGGTGTCAATCTTTGTGTTAGGAATTCGTTTGTCAATAAGGGCGGGTTTCCAAATGGCTGGTAGGCGGGAGGTATCATCTCGTTTGTTCATGCTGTGTGGGCGTTTTTCTATCTCGATGGCTTCTCTGATTATTCTGTTATTAAAATGTTCAGTTTTGGCAATAGTTCTGGTCTTTTTGAAATCAATTTCATGTCCTGTGGCTTTAAGGTGTTGGACCAGGGAAGAAGTTGGTTCCTCTCTTTTGACTGAGTTTTTGTGTTCTTCAATGCGTGCACTTATCCTTCTGTTGGTTTGTCCAATGTATGTAGTGGGGCAAGCAGTACATGGGATTTCATATACTCCTTGATTTTCTAACTCAATTTTGTCTTTAGGGTTTCTTAGGATGGTGGATATTTTTCTGTTTGTGCAGAATGCTGTCTTGACATTATATTTGTGCAGGATTTTGCTGATCTTGTCTGTGGTGCCTTTTATGTATGGGAGGAGGGCTTTGCCGTTTTCTTGTTCTCTGTCATGGATTTTAGTGGGAGTTTCTTTTTGGATTAAGTTGGAAATCTTATTTCTTGGGAATCCATTGGATGTTAGTACATTAGTGAGAGTGTGTAGTTCGGTTTTTAGGTGTTGTTCGTCAGCTAGGCATTTGGTTCTGGAGATGAGTGTCTTGGCTACGGAGTTGATCTGTGCTGGGTGGTGGTGTGAGAGTGCGTGCAGATAGCGGTTTGTGTGTGTTTTCTTCTGGTAGATGGTGTGTCCTAGGGAGCCATTGGATTTCTTGTAGACTAACACATCCAGGAAGGGAAGTTGATTATTAGCTTCTGTTTCCATGGTGAACTGTATTTTGGGGTGTAGGCTGTTGAGGTGTGTAAGGAAGTTGTCCAGTTTTCCTTTCCCATGTGGCCAGATTACGAAGGTGTCATCTATGTATCTGAGCCAGAGTTTGGGTTTGTGATCAGATTTTTCTAGAGCTTGGGTTTCAAAGTGTTCCATGTAGAGGTTTGCAATGACAGGTGAGAGAGGTGATCCCATGGGTGCTCCTTCTATTTGTTTGTATTTTTGTCCGTTATAGATGAAGTATGTGTTGGATAGACAGTGGTTGGTCAGATCTAGGATGTGTTTGGGGGGTTATATTTGTTTTGGATAGTTGTTAAGGCTTCTTTGATTGGTACTTGGGTGAAGAGAGATATGACATCGAAGCTCACGAGTAGGTCGCTGGGCTGTAAGTTTTGTTTCTTTATGATCTCTATGAACTGGAATGAGTTTTTTACATGTGAGGTGATGGATTCTGCATAGGGCTGTAGTTGTTTGGCGAGAAATTTGGCTAGATTTTGTAGAGGTGAGCCTATGGAGCTGACTATGGGTCTAAGTGGGGTTCCTTCTTTGTGTATCTTGGGGAGACCATAGAGCTTAGGGCATCTGGATGATTTCTCTCTTGGAATGATTCTTTGTTGGATCTCTTCGCTGATGGGAGAGGCTTTTATTTTGGATCTAGTGGTTTTTTCCAGGTAGGTGGTGGGATCTATGTTTAGGGGTTTGTATGTGGAGTCTTGGAGTAGGTTGGTTAATTTGGTTTGGTAGTCAGATGTGTTCATGACCACCGTGGCGTTGCCCTTGTCTGCTGGTAGGATTATTATGCTGGTGTCTTGTTTCAGGTTAAGTAGTGCTGTCTGCTCCTCTTTGGGTAAGTTGCTTTTGGGTGGCTTGTTGGTGCAGAGTATGTTGGTGATTTCAAGTCTGATTCTGTTAGCGTCGTCAGGGTTGATTTTGGTCAGGCTGGTTTCAACTCCGCATATAATGGTTTCAGTGGGGATGTGTTTGGGAGCGACTGCAAAGTTGAATCCTTTGGAAAGGACATTGGTTTCGCCTTTGGTGAGGATCCTATCTGAGATGTTATGCACTGTTTGTTTCATGTGTGGCTGTGAGGGAGGAGGGGTTTCTTTCTGGTGTTCTTGTAGTCTTCGGAGTTTGTTGGTGTGTGTGTCTGTCAAAAGAGAGGAACCAACTTCTTCCCTGGTCCAACACCTTAAAGCCACAGGACATGAAATTGATTTCAAAAAGACCAGAACTATTACCAAAACTGAACATTTTAATAACAGAATAATCAGAGAAGCCATCGAGATAGAAAAACGCCCCCACAGCATGAACAAACGAGATGATACCTCTCGCCTACCAGCCATTTGGAAACCCGCCCTTATTGACAAACGAATTCCTAACACAAAGATTGACACCAGAACCACACAGGATGCCACCTCCACACATCCACGCAAAAAGCAAACCCAAACCCACACCGATGATGAGGCACGACCACAGACCAGGAGCCAGACCAGAGCTGCATCATTAACCACTTTGAACCCCTCCAGCACTACAAAGCCCCCACCCAACCAGAACACTCCCCCAGCCAATCAGAACACAGCCAACCCCCCAGCCAATCAGAGCACAGCCAAGCCCCTAACCAATCAGAACACACCTCCACCCAATCAGAACATAGCCAAGCTCCCAGCCAATCAGTTCAAACCCCCACTGGCAGTTAAAAGGAAAAAACAGCTTAGACCACACATTGCTCCTAGAAGCAGAAGTCAAAAGCACCAGCCTGAAGATGATGAATGAGACTTCATCGAAACGTCGCCAAGACACTTCAAATTGTACGTGGGAGAAAACCCGAAGAACCAAAGACCTACATAACAAACACCCGCGAAAACCTCAGAAAACAAATATATGTGTGTGTGTGTGTGTGTATGTGTGTGTATGTATGTATATATGTATGTATATATATATATGTATGTATATGTATGTATGTATATGTATGTATGTATGTATATATATATATATGTATGTATGTATATATATATGTATGTATGTATGTATGTATGTATGTATGTATGTATATATATATATGTATGTATGTATGTATGTATGTATGTATGTATGTATGTATGTATGTATGTATATATATATATATATATATATATATATATATATATATATATATATATATATATATATATATATATATATATATATATATATATATATATATATATATATATATATATATATATACGTTTTCTGAGGTTTTCGTGGGTGTTTGTATGTAGGTCTTTGGTTCTTCGGGTTTTCTCCCACGTAGAATTTGAAGTGTCTTGGCGACGTTTGGGAATGGGACTTCGTCGAAACGTCGCCAAGACACTTCAAATTCTACGTGGGAGAAAACCCAAAGAACCAAAGACCTACATTCTTTATCACATATGATGGTAATGAATTGCCATTAAGCAATTAATTAGTTAGTTTTGAATAATATACAATATTCAGATTCTGAATATTGAAATTCTGGTTAAGAAACCAGGACACCAAATAATGATTCAACACCTTGTTTTGTTTTGACTAAGTATAGCTGGAATAATTACAAATTATACGTTCAGTTACTGCTGAGTATTTACTCTTTCCAAGAGCAGCTTTGTGAGAAAGAACAGGGAATGATACTATTTTAATACGGAAGCACACTAGTATTAGGTTGTTTTTTGACTGCCAGGCTTAAAAACCAATTTACATTATAGCATTTTTTCAGAAAATACCACTGTTTTTATATGCTTGGATGTGGGAGTGATGATTATAACAAATATACAGGCACAGGCATTGACAAGCATTTATTTCAAATTAGAAAAATGGTATAGGTAGTCCTTGACTTATGAGCACAATTGAGCCCCAAATTTATGTTATTAAGTGAGACAGTTATTAAGTGAGTTTTGCCTCATTTTTATTACCTTTCTTGCCACAGTTGTTAAGTGAATCACTGCAATTATTAAGTTAGTATCACAGTTCTTAAGAGACTCTGGCTTCCCCGATGACTTTCTTTATCAGGTCACAAAAGATGATTGCATATCCCCAGGACACTGCAACTGTCATAAATATGAGTCAGTTGTCAAATGTCCAAATTTTGATCACGTGACTGGAAATGTTGCAATGGTCGTAAATGTGAAAAACGGTCATAAATCAATTTTTTTCAGTGCCGTTGTAACTTTGAACAGTCACTAAAAGAATGGTTATAAAGCGAGGACTATCTGTATACTGAGCTTACTTAGAAGCTTAGTCCCCAACATACTACTTTAAATTCTTTTAACCCCTTTTGAATGTTCGTCTCTCCTAAGTTGTGTGCGTGTGCGTTACTTTTTCAAATCAGGAAGAATCTAGAAGCATATTAATGGTCTCTCTGCTGTTCGTGTGTTGTGTAATTAGTCCTGTTATATAAGAGAACATGCTTACTATTGTTACTATTTTAGGTAAGTAGGAGCTTAAACAAAATGTGCTGGTAAACACTGCTCGTGTTCAAGATATTTTATACCCCTGCTTCCTATTTTTTAATATTCTGTAGGCCACGTTTTTAATATTCCTCTCCTTCACTCTATTTTTAAATGTAAATCTGCATATGTATTTTCAAACCTTCTGATTATCCCTCCTCTTGTGTATGGCCTGTGTTGATTTGGCTATAAACCAAAGAACTATAATTGCTTATCATTATACATGCAATATAGGCAATTAACAGCACAATGAAATAATTAATTTATGCACTATGCAAAGTAACAAAGCTTTGACTATATAACTTCAAAGGAACATGAATTTCTAGTTTCTCATGAATAATTTCATTTTTGTAAGTATAATAAGCTACCAACTATAATCACATTCGTTACTCTGAAATTATATGGCTACCAATTAAATTTTGCAGGAATCTCACCCACCATGATCATTTCAAAATGTACCACCTGTGGTATTATAATCAAGTGATTAGTTCATTCAATCTCTAAAAGTAATAAAGAACATCTAAGTTTAGGAAAGGAATCAGTTATTCTGCAATCTGTGTTTACAAAACATACGAATTATGGAATTCAATGTGATCAAGGGTGATGATAGTCACTACTTTCAAAAGTTTTACAAGGAGAATTGGGCTATCAATGCCTAAAAGTCTTGATGATTCAGAATGCCTTAAATACCAGCTACTAGAGAACAACAGCAAAGAAAATGTATTGCCCTCTAGTCCATGCCTGTCAATTTCCTGAATGCATCTATGCACACACAACTCTAACCTAATGGACACTTATGTTTCAACTATATTCATGCAACTGAGAAAAAAACAGAAACTACAGTATATTTTACCTCAAGTTATACAAATGTTGAGCTGGCCATGGAATTATTTGAGTTGAATTTGAATTTATTGTAGTCACTCACCAATGCACACTAACAAAAATAGATAAAAATTAACACTTTCTATACTAAAACAAATAACAATAAAATGAACTCACAACAATGAATTGCTAAATCAGAAACATGTAATGGAACAATTGTCTCAACTGTAATTTTAATTTTTAAATTAGCAATTTTTCAGCCAGTGGTTGATAAAATTGCTACTTTTACTAGGGATTTTGAGGTTACATTAATTTTCCCCAAATGATATAAATTATAATACATTACATTTAAATATGTAAATTGTGATCTAGTTTTCATGCTTACATCAACATAAATCTGGTCTACAAGGAGAAAGCCTCAGAAATGAAAGTAGTTTAATTTTAGGGTCACTAATAAAGGAAAATTATGTCCTGAGTATTAATTGGCTCCAGTTTCCAAGATCAAAATTCCAAGGTCAAAATTGCATCAAAATAATTCAAAATTACAAGAGGGATGTGCAATTATGCTCCATCACTTTTCTGCAAAATGTGATATAGCAATGAAAAAGGTGCCACACCAATCATTATAAATTTATCTTTTTATTGATACCAATAACATAACTTTCCATTCATTTATTGGTTTTTCATGTAACATTTTCATGCTTTTTGCATAAAAAACTGACAAGTTCTAACATCAGAGTAAATGATAAGGTTCCACTATTTTAATCTGGAGCCCAGTAGCTCTGCTTTACTCTTAGGCAATTCCAAATCCCTGACCAAGTCATTTAGTTCACTCTGAGAAATCAGATGTAGTTCAGGAGGAGCATACAGTGGCCTAAAGTTTGGGTCCGCTGACATCAACGGCCCTGGATCAGCTCCATCCTGTTCATTGTCTTTATCATCATCTGAGTCTAGAGAGTAGGATTCTGGTGGATCTGGAATTGGCAAGTCCTCACCATGGGGTACAGAACGCAATGCGGATGGGATGTTTGGATATTCCATAATCCACTTCTTCTTTCCTGAGATCCCTTGTGCAATTGGGGAAACCATGTGAAAAGAGTAGTCGCTACTATGATTGGTGGGTTCCCTCCACATTCCATTGGAACTGCAAAAGGCATGGAGTTTTTCTTCTTGTTTAGCCAAATTGCATATGTAATGCAACAATAATGAGGGGCCCAACTCTCCTCCTGATCCCCTATTTTGCATCCAAAATATACTGTAGGTGCTATGTCTTTTTTACCACTGCCATCACACTGCACTTTTGAGATGCAAATGTAACCTCACCACAAATGTAGCAGAAGTTATCTGCACTGTTTACACAGTTTTGTGGCATCTTGGCTTCTGAGGGAAAATATCACGCAACTGTTCCTTGGAAATGTTAGGCAATAACACTTTCACAAGCCACCAGATGTAACTGTACGATGCGTAGATCTGACCAAGACAAATGTACCTTGCAATAAAAGAACAATAAATTACAGTTAGGTAATAATCTTTAGCCTCAAAGTGAAGATTAAAAACAGACCTGTCAATAATCTAAGAATCAGAAAGTACCAGAAGACTTCAAATCAAAACATCATCAGCTTGGCGCTGATTATTAGTACTCACATACAATTTTACGTCTGGGAAAATGATGCAGCACCTACCAATTTTGCCTCTGACTGCACCGGTTGTGGAGATGATGGTCCTGGAATTCCTGGGATACTAGGCACCATGGTGACAGGTCTGACAAGCTGTCCAAGAGAGTGGGAGTTAAGACCAAACAAAAACAAACTCTACTTCATAAGCAATTAGGATTTTCCACCCATGTGAATGAATGAACATCCCTTTACTTTAACTACACCACAATGCTGCTCTACCTCAGTGAGATTAAGATTTGACTCAGAGGATCTTTAATCCTATCTGCTGACATTAGGCAGGTGGTATCCAGGAAGAAGAACCCCCACCTAGAGCAGCAGTCTCTTTGGGAAATAATCTTTCCAGATATGTTTATTTATTAATCAAATGTCTGTGCTGATGCCTTGTGGTGGCTAACAAGATTGCAAAAATACATAAAGTATAAAAAAACTTAACAGTAAAATAGATACTGTTCAAACATCTCCCAGAAATGCCGATCTTCAGCTTTTTATGGAAAGCAGACAATATGGGAGACAGACAAACATCCAATGTGAATTCCTTCCAGGGCCAGGGCCAGCTCTGAAAAACAGAGCTTGTTTTGTTAGTTTACAATAAGGCTTTTATCTGCTGAAATCTTATTTATTATTGATTTTTATCACTATGATTATTTTTATTACTATTAGATTTGCAACTCAGCTTTTATTTTTTATAACTGGAAGCAAGTTACATAATGCCCTGCTTCCTATTGTCTAGTCCACAACAACAACCCTGTGAGGTGGGTGTGGCTGAGACTGATTAGCCTGAAGTCCCCCAGTTGGCTTTCGTGACTAAAGGAGGAGAATTTATTGGTCCAGCTAGTCCAATCCATTCTTAGCACAAAATATCCAGAGTTTTCTCAACAGATGACTGCCTATCTAGACCTTGGTTTAATGCTGTCGATACACAGAAGCCCTGCCTCTTGAACATTTTGTGCACTCTCTTACTGGTTAATTGAAAACTAACTATTTACAGCTTAAGGCACGGGCCTACTCCCTAAGGAGCAAAGTTGAATCTTTCTCCTTCCCTGTGCAGCTGGCCTCCACCTATCATGAGTTATGCTATCAAATATATCCCAGTATTTTGGGCTGCTACTTTTAACTTTTATTCATGACTTCTCAAGAGCCAGGTATTCTTCTATACATTATTTATATGTAATAAATACACCTGTATCCAGGCTTTTGGCTATGATCAATTATATGTAAGGATAATTAAAAATGTTGAAAAAACGCCAAGTCTGAGTCAGAATACTGCCAGGGTATGCATCAGGGATGCCTGCAATACTGTTGGTAATGTGTGTTGGGGGGATAGTTAGAGCAGATATGGTTCGTCCCTTCTTGCCTAAATTAGTTTATATCAGGCATGGCAAACTCGCGACGTCATGTGACATCGCACGACATATTGGAGCTTTTTCTCCGTTGCCAGCAATGGGGTGGGTGCGGTTTTGGGATGATGCATCCGGCCTGTGGGCCGGCAGTTTGACACCCCTGGTTTATATGAAGATTGTTCCCTTACTCCTACTGAGGAATGTCTTTCAGCTTTTTTCTCCATAAGATCCTGATTGAGATCTAATTTCAGTTTCCCAGCCTAATTATATACTCCTCTCCCATCATCCTTATTGGTTTTGCCAGAGACACAGACGTTCCCAGGATAAGGATTTTGTGAGAGGGACTTGTCCAAACTTTGAAGGAAGGTATTACATCATGTAATAGACTTACTGGAACTGCAGTTGGTACGTGCACATTAGAATTTGTGATTGAAGCGGGAATAGCAACAGGCATGGTTTGTCCATTAGGAAGATGCAACAAAAGGGGGAAAGGGCCTGGCACCGGTCTAAGAAAAGAAGAAAAAACAATCATAGCACTTGTAGTAGAACGAATATTGCAAATTTCAATAGTCCTCGAAAAGTCTAGGATGCTGAAAAATTTTCTACTATATCTCCAATGTTAGATTAATTTTAATTTGTAGCTTTGATTCTTTTTTACCACCAGAAAAAAATATCATAAAGTTTTTTTAAATTTTTGACCACAGATAAATTTTATTTTTATTTGATAAATCTTTGCAACATTCCTATCCAATATAAGAAGTTATTAAAATACTTAGCTTTTTTTTTTTTGAAAAAAAAGTCAGAGATATAAAATTAGATCCTACTCATCCTATGGGTTTCACCATTTCAGCACTGTGAAATTTGTTTGGAGATCATTGCTATTAGTCATAAATTAGAAATAGCTTATGGAATATTGTAACATTATCTGATATTTTCTAGATGGTGGGGTTAGTGGAGCCTTTCAGTCCTGGAATGTTATTGTAAAGAAGCAGAAGCAGAAGAAGAGGAAGAAATAATTGGATCCAGATACGAAGTTCTGCAACCTGAATTAATCCATTTGCAAAAAAGGACCAAAAACCACTAAAGCAGGGGTGTCAAACTCGCAACGTCACGTGACGTGTCACGACGTATCGTGACTTTTCCCCCATTGCCAAAGCTGGGGTGGGCGTAGTTTCGGCATGATGCATCCGGCTCATGGGCCGGCAGTTTGACACCCCTGCGCTAAAGGAATGTTTTTATAAATTCCTCTCTTCCACCAAAATACAACTAATGCATCAAATTTCCAGATGGCACCCACAAAAAATGGAGGAATCAATGAACTCACTAACTTTCTTTCTGCAAAAATATTTTGAAATACTCTGGAGATAAGCCAGAGCTATTTTGACTTACAAAACAAACATCAACATTTGTTTCCATCGTTTTTCCTCTTTAGTCACATATAAAGCACAAAACTAAATAAGGCTGACCGTTTTTATGAGAAAATCTAGATAATTTTTTTTCGACTTTTCAAAACCCCAACTAGTCCTTGCCATTTTATTAAATTCTCTGAAGCTTATACAGCAGTTGTGAGGTTATATTTACAAGAGATAAGAACATTATAGTATCTATTTAACACTTACACTATTGGCCTATTGGAAGATGGAGCTTGTGTTATGACAGTGCTAGAAGTTGGTGAAGGTATGGCTTGCTGAATAATGACACTTGAGTCAGAACTTGCAAGCAACACATTAGGAACCTGTAGAGAAGCTGGGCGTACAATTGTGGAAGTAGGCTGGGCAGTTTGCTGCAGACACACTTCCTGTAAGAAACATGAAAGCTTCTCAATTTCCCAAGCCTCATTAGAATCAAAGATAATCAGAATTCTTTAATTATATTTAGATTTCTTTTAACTTTTTCTCAAAAAAATGTTAAAATCCCTAGAATTCTTTTCGTTGCAACTTACTACCATTTCTTACATTAAGAACTACCACAAGGATCAGGAATAGGCAACCTGCAGTCTTAGGGCCACATGCAACCTTTGGCCCGATTTCATGCAACCCTCAGCCTAATTTCAAAAGTTCTTCACAACTGATCAGTTCAGACCCCTGGCAAGAATGACCTGTCCCTTCCCCAGCAGTCTGCTGTGAGAAAAGAAAGAGAGAAAGGGGAAAAAAGTGTCAGAAAGAGATTATGAAAGAAAAAGTATGAGAAAAATGGAATTCTAGATAGAGATTAAATGGGTCAGTCAGCTCACTTTTGCTCTGGTTCTCTCCATGACCTACTTCTGCCTCACCTACCAAAGCTAATGAAATTCCCAACACATTACAACTAAATAAACGTCACTTTCATCTCCCCAAATAGATCACCCACCCCCAACACAGATTCTTTGGTCGGGACTACAGGCAAAGACAATATTCTGCAAGCATGTTGTTATCGACGTTGGGGAGCTTTTTCTCACACTTGATAAGTGTCTCTATAACAGACTCTGCTATCACTTAAATGTGTAAGACTGGTATGAATGTGTAAGACTGGTATGAATTCTTGATGTGGATAGGTTTGCTTAGTCGTGTTTGAGATACATAGCAGAAAAGATTCACATACCTTTGTTCATAGACCAAACAAAGGAAGAAATGTTTGCATCACAAAAATTGCTATGGTAACTTTTAGTAACTAGACAAGGTAATAAACATAAGCATTTCAGTGCTTCAAAAATCCAACAGTTAAAAAAATAATTTTAACGTAATATTTCAGTTAATTTGGGTTTAATTTGCCTTATATGAGGAATACAGATGTGCCGAAGGAGTTTAGCAGAATATTTACGATCTTATGATTATCTTAGATTTACTGGTAATATCTATAGAAATACTGTACATCTGAAGTATAAAAAGTCTCTGACCTTCTCGTCACTGGTCGTAGACTCTGGGTGAGGTAAGGGGCTATCTTGATGAGTTGTTTCAACCACTGAAGGCTCTTCAATTTTATTTCTTATAATTGGAGTTGCAAGAGGTGATAAATCTAGAGGCATCTATAAGAATGAATGGTGAGATAAATTTTAAAACCTGCAAATTATAAATGTCTCTTTAAAGAACAGGGAATTCACAATCATGCCGATCTACTAACCAAAAATATGATTTTTCCAGTTAGTTAGAAAGAAGGTATTTATAGTATTAACTTATTATAAAGTGATATCCTTGAAGTTCAATCTTAGGAAAAACAACAGTGTTCATTTATAAACAGAATGTAGAATTACAAAAAGCCTGTTAAGAACTTTGTCTTTTTTTTTAAGCAAAGAAATATTAAATTAAAACAACATGTTTATACTCATCCTCATTTTGTTAATGCAAAATTTCTAGCTGCAAACAGAATTCAAGTAATCACTACTCTATAAACTGAAATAGTTTTAATCTGTTACATTTACATACTTTTTTAATATCATCTTCAGAAGCTTTTTTGAATTCATTTTCAAAAGGACTTGCTAATTCGTTGAATAAACCCACTTCTTCACAATTCTTCAAAAATCGAGTTGGTGTTGGAGTTTGATCTGAGATTAAAAGGAAAAATATATGATTTCACCCCTAATATAAAAGCATACATATTTGGCAATCAAAACCAACATTATTAACATCACAAGCACTTTATAAAATTAATATGTCCAAACATGAGCGCAGTAAGAACAAATTTGAACATCTTGTTCTTAATGTCATCATGTTTTTGTTTTAATCACATTATTGAAAATTCAAACATCATAGTTAAAAGGAGACAACATGCACATATGATTTGTAGAAATTCAGGAAAGTCTATATAAGGAAGAACAGAGATCTATTTTTGTATCTGAAGATGTGCTTTGTCTATTATTTTGCTCATGGGTTTTAGAAAAAAGCAAATACTGCAAAGGAATCTCAAAATTATAGCATTTTATAGTAACACAGAATTAAATGTTTGCTTCTTCAAAATGTCAGAAAATTCAATTCATTTGAAAATAGCGTTTTATCTTAAATATTATAACTGAGAAGTTAAAGTGAAAAACTCAGGTATTAAGAAAAAAAATCTCTCTTGTATGAGGAATGGCAGCACCTGGGGGGCAGAGTCAAAAGAGAAATCACCTAAAGTCATAAGCACAAGTAAGCACAAACGACTGAGTCCTATCTCTTGAATTCCATTAACCCTTATTTAAAGTCAAGGCAGTGCTAATGGTTAGTTAAGCAGTGATTAGTAATAAATTAGTTTAATTAGAACTTCATGTGTGGTCCTGATCTTTTGTGCCTGACACCTCTTCATCTATTGTTAAGGAATAGTATCTTTTTATTCAAAAATAACTTATATTTAAAAAGGAAGAGATAGAAACTTTTAAAAAACACAGTCAGTACAAATTTCAATTTTCACTACCACCACAGAATATAAATACCCTAAAATCCACAATTAATTTTGTATTGATAATAATGATAACATGGGATATTGGCGAGACCTAGATTTGAAGAATAAAATAGTCAAGAAGGTGGAGGGGCATTCATCAGGATACCTTAAAATGTATTGTTCTCCAAATTGTACATCAGTCGCAGATGGCAGCACACAATCCCTCAAACATAACCATGTTTAAAGCATTCCCAAGATACATGTGCCCACACATCATCCAAATCTCATTTTGTCCTTGGAATCTCATACAGTGAGGGAAAAAATTATTTGATCCCCTGCTGATTTTGTATGTTTGTCCACTGACAAAGAAATGATCTATCTATAATTTTAATGGTAGGTTTATTTTAACAGTGAGAGACAGAATAACAACAAAACAAATCCAGAAAAATGCATTTCAAAAGTTATAAATTGATTTGCATTTTAATGAGTGAAATAAGTATTTGACCCCTTCACAAAACATGACTTAGTACTTGGTGGCAAAACCCTTGTTGGCAATCACAGAGCCAGATGTTTCTTGTAGTTGGCCACCATCTGAGGAGGGATTTTGTCTCACTCCTTTTTGCAGATCCTCTCCAAGATATTAAGGTTTTGAGACTGATGTTTGGCAGCTCGAACCTTCAGCTCCCCCCACAGATTTTCTATGGGATTAAGGTCTGGAGACTGGCTAGGCCACCCCAGGACCTTAATGTGCTTCTTCTTGAGTCACTCCTTTATTGTCTTGGCTGTGTGTTCTGGGTCATTGCCATCCTGGAATATCCATCCACGGCCCATTTTCAATGCCCTGGCTGAGGGAAAGAGGTTCTCACCCAAGATTTGCCGGTACATGGCCCCGTCCATCGTCCCTTTGATGTGGTGAAGTTGTCTTGTCCCCTTAGCATAAAAAGACCCCCAAAGCATGTTTCCACCTCCATGTTTGATGGTGGGGATGGCGTTCTTGGGGTATAGGCAGCATTTCTCCTGCTCCAAACCCGGTGAGTTGATGCCAAAGAGCTCGATTTTGGTCTCATCTGACCATAACACTTTCACCCAGTTCTCCTCTGAATCATTCAGATGTTCATTGGCAAACTTCTGATGGGCCTGTACTTGTGCTTTCTTGAGCAGGAGGACCTTGCAGGCGTTGCAGGATTTCAGTCCTTTATGGCGTAGTATGTTACTAATTTTTTTCTTGGTGACTATGGTCCCAGCTGCCTTGAGATCACTGACAAGATCCTCCTGTGTTGTTCTGGCTTGATTCCTCACCGTTCTCATGATCGTTGAAACTCCACGAGGTGAGATCTTGCATGGAGCCCCAGACCAAGGGAGATTGACAGTTATTTTGTGTTTCTTCCATTTGCGAATAATTATTATTATTTATTATTATTATTTATTAAATTTCTATGCCGCCCTATTCCGGGAACTCAGGGCGGCTTACAGCATAAATAGAAATCCAATACAAACTAAATAGTACATTTATAAAAATAAATATATAAAAAGAAGAACCCCTAAATTAAGAACCATTCATTCAGCAAACATACACACAGACATACACTGGCTAGGGGCAAGATTTCAACCGCCCCAGGCCTGCCGGCAGAGATGGGTCTTTAGTAGTTTACGAAAGGCGGAGAGGGTGGGGGCGATACGGATCTCCGGGGGGAGTTGATTCCAGAGGGCCGGGGCCGCAACAGAAAAGGCCCTTCCCCTAGGCCCCGCCAGGCGACACTGTCTAGCCGACGGGACCTGGAGAAGGCCGACTCTGTGGGCCCTAACCGGTCGCTGGGTTTCGTGAGGCAGCAGGCGGTCTCGTAAGTAACCTGGTCCGATGCCATGTAGGGCTTTATAGGTCATAACCAACACTTTGAATTGCGTTCGGAGACCAATAGGCAGCCAATGCAGCTCACGGAGTGATGCTGAGATGTGGGCATTTCTGGGCAGGCCCAACACTGCTCGCGCGGCTGCATTCTGCATTACCTGAAGTCTCCGAACGTTTTTCAAAGGTAGCCCCATGTAGAGAGCATTGCAGTAGTCGAGCCTCGAGGTGATAAGGGCATGAGTGACTGTGAGCAGAGACTCCCGGTCCAAATAGGGCCGCAACTGGTGCACCAGGCGAACCTGGGCAAATGTCCTCCTCGCCACAGCCGAAAAATGATGTTCCAAGTTTAGCTGTGGATCGAGGAGGACGCCCAAGTTGCGGACCTTCTCCGAGGGGGTCAAAAGCTCCCCCCCCCAGGCTGATGGACGGATAGATTGAATTATCTTTGGGAGGCAGAACCCATAGCCACTCCGTCTTGTCGGGGTTGAGTTTGAGCCTGTTGGCACCCATCCAAACCCTAACAGCCTCCAGACATCGGCACATCACTTCCGCTGCTTCACTGAAATGACACGGGGTGGAGATGTAAAGCTGGGTATCATCAGCATACTGATGATATCTCACCCCGTGTTGTCGGATGATCTCACCCAGTGGTTTCATGTAGATATTAAACAGCAGAGGGGAGAGGACCGATCCCTGAGGGACCCCACAAGGGAGGAACCTAGGGGTCGACCTCTGACCCCCCGCCAACACCGACTGTGACCGACCAGTGAGGTAGGAGGTGAACCACTGCAAAACAGTGCCCCCAACCCCCAACCCCCCCAGTCGGTGCAGAAGGATACCATGGTCAATGGTATCGAAAGCCGCTGAGAGGTCAAGTAGCACCAGGATAGTGGAAAATCCCCTATCCCGGGCCCGCCAGAGATCATCCGTCAGCGCGACCAAAGCAGTTTCCGTGGAGTAGCCGAGCCTGAATCCTGACTGTTGAGGGCCCAGATAATCGGCCTCATCCAAGGACCGCTGGAGCTGGAGTGACACCACCTTCTCAACAACCTTCCCTATAAAGGGAAGATTGGAGACAGGACGGTAGTTGTTTAAAACAGCTGGGTCCAGGGAAGGCTTCTTGAGGAGGGGGCGCACAATTGCCTCCTTGCAGGGAGCCGGAAAGGACCCCTCCCTCAAAGAAGCGTTGACAATCTCCTGAACCCAGCCCCGCGTCACCTCCCTGCTGGCCGAAACCAGCCAGGAGGGGCACGGGTCCAATAAACAGGTGGCGGAGCTCACAGCTCCAATGGCCTTGTCGACTTCATCAGGTGCCACCGGGTCAAACTCCTCCCACACAACAGGATCAAGACGAGTCCCTGTCATCTCGACTGAATCATTATCAGCCGATACTGCATTCCAATTGGAGTCAAGGTCCATCCGAATCTGGGCGATTTTATCCGCAAAAAACTTATTAAAGTCCTCAGCACTACCCTGCAAGGGTGCATCAACCCCCCCCTGATTAAGGAGGGAGCGAGTTACCCTGAACAGGGCGGCTGGGCGGGATTCCGCAGATGCAATCAAGGCGGAATGATACGCGCATCTTGCCGCCTTGAGCGCCACCTGATAAGTCTTGATATAAGATCTTACAAGTGTTCGGTCAGATACGGATTTACTTTTCCTCCATCGCTTCTCTAGGCGTCTCTTCTGGCGCTTCATCCCCCTGAGTTCCTCAGTAAACCAAGGAGATCTCCTGGGTCTGCTACCACAGAGAGGTCGCAGCGGCGCAATCCGGTCAAGAGCCCCCTTCGCAGCCATATTCCAGGCCGTAACCAGGGACTCTGCCGAACTGTGAATGAGAGAGTCCGGTATTTCCCCAAGCGTCCTCTGAAAACTCTCTGGATCCATCAGACGTCTGGGGCGGAACCACCTAATCGGTTCCGCCTCCCTGCAGGGGAGGAGTGGAGCCTTAAAAACAAGCCGCAGCAGAGAATGATCTGACCATGACATAGGCAAAATATCTAAGCCCCTTAAATTCAGATCATTGCTCAACTGTTCTGAGAGGAATACCATGTCGGGAGTGTGTCCCCTCTCGTGAGTCGGACCCTGAACTACCTGAGTCAGGTTCATGGTTGCCATGGTGGCCATGAACTCCTGCGCCAACCCAGAGGATTCGCCGAGCGACGGCAGATTTAAGTCCCCCAAGACAATAAGCCTGGGGAACTCAACCGCCAGCCCAGCAACCTCCTCAAGTAGCGCAGGCAGGGCTGTTGACACGCAGCTGGGAGGCAGGTACGTAAGCAACAAGCCCACCTGAACCCCTAGGTCCAACTTCACAAGAAGCAACTCACAACCCGCAATCTCAGAAACAGCAAGCCTGCGTAGACTAAAGGTCTTCTTGGCTATAATAGCCACTCCTCCCCCCCTTCCCTGGGGTCGTGGCTGATGCCATACCTGAAACCCGGCTGGACACATCTCAGAGAGAGGAACTCCTCCCTCCGGGCCCAGCCAGGTCTCAGTCACACATGTGAGGTCGGCCTCCTCATCCAGGAGAAGATCACGGATGAGGGGAGCTTTATTTACAACCGACCTGGCATTGAGCAGCAACAGCCTGAGCCCAGGGTCTGGATTTCCCCCATCACCAGTACTTCGGGCTGAACTCACAGGGTCGGAGCAAGGGATCACTTTTAAACAGCGAGCTCTTGTTCCCCGGGAATGGCCTACCCTGTGGCCCCCGCCATATCTGCCTCTCCCCAGCAAGACCGGTATACTTTGGCCCTCTATCACCCCAGAGCCAGCGCCCCCCTCCCCCTCCGCCTCTGCCGTGCCAGGCAGGCTAGCCAGTCCATCCCATTCATTCCACTCAACCACAACTCCATCCATATCATTTAATTTACCCCTCCCAAAAACCACCCTATAAACTAACAATTTAAAAACGAGCTAACCATCCATTCATCCATTCAACCCGATTCATTCCACAAACAGTCAATCCCCCCCCAATCTTTCATAACTTCTAACAAGTCAATTAAAATTGTATTAAATAGATATAAATATTTAAAATTTAGACAAACAGTATATAAAAAAAACTTGAAAAACATAGTGACAAACAGAGTCGGCTGATTAGAGCAATGGCTGCTCAGCGGCTCAATTGTTCTCTTCCCCTCGGACTCCCAAGTTCAGCTGCTCACGTTTGGGGCGGCTGGGCTGGGGGGAGTGGCTATACAGCAGCCCGGTTCTTCTCTTCCCCTCGGACTCCCAAGTTCAGCTGCTCACGTTTGGGGTGGCTGGTTTGGGGGAGTGGCTATACAGCAGCCCGGTTCTTCTCTTCCCCTCGGACTCCCAATTGCACCAACTGTTGTCACCTTCTCACCAAGATGCTTGGCGATAGTCTTGTAGCCCGTTCTAGCCTTGTGTAGGTCTACAATCTTGTCCATGACATCCGTGGACAGCTTTTTGGTCTTGGCCATGGTGGAGAGTTTGGAATCTGATTGATTGATTGCTTCTGTGAACAGGTGTCTTTTATACAGGTAACAAGCTGAGATTAATCTCAGCTTGTTAGCTATATAAAAGACACCTGGGAGCCAGAAATCTTGCTGATTGATAGGGGATCAAATACTTATTTCACTCATTAAAATGCAAATCAATTTATAACTTTTTTGAAATGCATTTTTCTGGATGTTTTTGTTGTAATTCTGTCTCTCACTGTTAAAATAAACCATTAAAATTATAGACTGATCATTTCTTTGTCAGTGGGCAAATGTACAAAATCAGCAGGGCATCAAATAATTTTTCCCCTCACTGTACCTGTCAATTATAATATAATGACTGAGACTCAGTGATAGGAGGGTAACATATTTAGGAAACTGTTAGTATTTCATTGGAAGGTAGTTCATGCAATCACAATTAGATATCTTCATAGGGGCAAAAGAAGCAAATAATCCACATAGTATTTAAATAGTAACATTATTAAATTATTTTGCTGTAGAAGCTATGGTCTACCTTTCATACAGGATTTTTGTATGCATTTATTACAATTACCTTCAGAAGATAGCATTACATATAATTCCATTTTATTCTATATAGTACAATGACATAAAATACATTTGAATCAGATCCACATTACAGTGAGCCATACATTAATCATAATTTATAAACCCCTATGGCTCAAATCATATAACATGACAATCCAAATCCAAACGAACCATATTCTGGCATAGTGCAATATGTGAATGTAGTCAATGCATCATTCTAGAATATGAGCATTGTTTTGATTACAAAATAGTTTTTTTTAAAAAAATCTAATTCTGTTTACTTTTCGTTTAAAAGCAAAAATGGAAAGATTTAAAAGAACATATTATCGGAAGGGAAAAGACCATCAAAGATATAAAGATTAAGCAAGAGTCTATTCAATCAATTAAAATTTCTTTTCTTTTTAAAGCTTCTTTGTAAGACATAATTAAGATCAGTAAAAATGTAAAAAAAACCATAAGAAGTTATCTCATAGCAACATGTACACGACTTTGGTAAAAACATATTGTGCAGATATGCATTCTCTGTATTTACATTAAATTGCTAGATATTACTTCTTACAACAATTTTGTGAAGTTCTGTATATTAGATTGCTCTTAATTACTAAGGCTGAAGCATATATAGCCAGTAGATTGTTATTAATTTATCAACCAATCCATGTTAAGGAAAAGGACAATACATGATGTAATTTCATTTTATTTGTAAAAGAAATATTCTGACAGGATCGCAAGCATGTACAGAAAATACACAAAATCTGGGCACATTCCAAGAGTTGGATTAATAAAATATATACTAACCAGCTACAATGACACTGTCATTACGAGCTGGACCAAATTTCAGTGTCATCTCATGTTTATGTTTATGGACAGCCAAATGATCCTCGTTGGTAAAACGCTGCGACAAGAAGTTTTAAAATACAGTTATAAATTTGAATTATGACTAAACAGTGGGAATCATTTTCAAAATGGGTTACAAACCATTTGCAATGAAAAGGCTCGTTGTTTTTTGTGTAATTAAAAGATTGCTAAAATTACATACGTACTTCTAAATTTGTTTTTTTTATTGACCATTCTCTTGAATATTTAAGTAGCATCATCATAAGTCACAAATCAATTTTAATGGTTTCACTCTAAATACAAATTTTGACACACAGTAATTTCAGAATTTTAACCGCTATAAATTGCAAATATGAGAGACTTGCAACAGGCAGAAAGCCTTTATTCTATAAGATGTCTTTCTCTTCTTTTTCTGCCATCCACATAAGAACCCTCTAATTCTACTCCAGAAAAATCAGAATATTTTAAAAAATAGATTGAGAACACATATAAAAATTGTCATTTCTGTGTGCTTTGTTTTCATTGATACAACTTTACCAATGCTGAGTAATTGCTGGGCACAATTAAACAGAAATTACAAAGGATAGATCATTTTTGTACCAAATCCCCCAACTCCTGTTTGCATACAAGGCTTATCTTAACATGCATTCTAATGTATGTTCTTCTGGATGGTGTACATGCTTAAAGCACATACTGGCATTTCTTAGAATAAAACTTTGAGATTATTCAAAATTAAAATTTGATATAATGTTATAAATCACACATCATGATATAGTCTCCTTCATTTTAAACCACTGAAAATATCAGTTAAATGCTCTTGGACTGTTAAATTATTATATTTACTATTTGCATAAGTCTAATGAGCCACCTAGCAGTTCAAAAGTATGCAAATGTAATTGGATAAATAGGTACCACTTTGGTGGGAAGGTAACAGCATTCTCTGCGTCTTGGTGTATAGCCATGCTGGCCACATGACCACGGAAATTGTCTTCCGACAACTGTTTCCCTTGACTAAGAAACAGAGATGAACACCGCCCCCTAGAGTCAGATAAGGCTGGACGGGGAAACCTTTACTTTTTTAATAAGCCATGACTATTTCTGAATTTCATCCTAAGATTCCTGAACATTTTCTCTCCCTTATCTCGTTCTGATATTAAATATCTATGATATTGGATCACCCACCTATACAATTTTTAAAAGGGAGATGGCTTTCCGGTCAGTTGTTTGCAAAGCATCATTGCTATCACATTATTCAAACTCAAAAGTGTAACAGTGTGCACTGGCTGTCAACCTCTGAGCCATTTTAATATTATATTATGTTGGGGAAGAAATTAGAAGCTTTTGACTAACGTAAAATAATGTAGTATGTGTAATCAGCAATCATTTAAGCATTTTGCAAAAAAGGGCATACATATGAAAATAGAATATTCCATTTTCCATGTCAATATTTCTAAATATATTAATCCACTAAATAGCATAGCTACAATTTAGCTATCTGTAACACATTAGATTTATAAATGTAGAACCCAAAGGAAAAAAAAATCACAGAATTTAAATGGAAAAACTGCTTTAAGAATTGCATTTTCTTAAATTGCTTCAGAGTATCAGAAAGAAGTTAGATCATGCTGAATTTTTCATTTCCCTACTCTCTTTGTATTTACTATGTTGTGATATTACATCCACGTCAGAAATTTTCTGGGTGTTATACAATAAATTAAAAGATGTTATACAATAAATTAAAAAATATATACCAACATTAACATTTAAAAACTAACGTATTTCATACATTTTGAAGCATTATTAAAGCAAAAAAATAATAATCTTCATTTTGCACCAAAAAGACTACAATGTAAGTATCAGGCTAGCATCTCTGCAGAAAGTAGTGTCCTGATAAGTAATCACAGAGGGATACTGCTTCTGACAGACTGACCTTAACTGACAATTAAATTAAGGGCACTGATGACGTTACCTACTTGGTAATGAAACATCTGCAAGCAAACAACCAAGCTCAGAGAGCATTAGGGATTCCAGAGACTGACCTTAAGCCCTTTAGGTCATTATAGGTTATTACTACCTATAATTCTACATGGAATGATATGAGCATGACTAATGTTGCCAGGCTATTTTTCCCCTGGCAAGGTCATAGCTGGTGTTATCAGCCCAGGATGATAAAAGGTATCCTAAGTTCCTGAAGCTACTCAGGCTTTCAAATGGTAATGAAGGGTCCAAAAATATTACTAGAACCATGCACTTGAACTCTAATGGAAATACAATTCTTTCCTCAATTGGATGAACACAATTAATCAAACAGATAGCCCATTTACAGAATGTTTGCTTTCTCTGTACTGAGTGACAGTTATTAACCCTATTCCAGGCCATCATCTTGCTTAGGCCTATTTATTATTTATGGTTATTTTCAAAATAATTCTTCAAAAAAGCTATTCCCTTTCAGAACACACATGTGCTGCAAAATGAGCTCAAGCATATCGTAAACATATTTATACATACTCAAAAAGAATACAAGAACAGTGAATTCATGACTTCGTATAGTTGAAACATGGGGAAACATTAAAATATTCTTTGTATTAAAAGAAGCTCCAAGGTATTTCTTTTTTTCTCCTCTGCATTATTCAGCATAGCTGTAGAATATCTTTCAAAATTAAGGTAGATAATTTAATAAAATTGTTTTCTGATTATGAAGCGATTTGAAAAATGAAACTATTCTGTTAACAGAAATAATTTTTAATGTGTTTTTCTAATCTATCTAACTTTCTGCTCCTAAATTACCCACTGATCAGGAACAATTAGAATGAATAAATAAACAGATAAATAAATGCACTTGGATTGAGGCGTCAAGCAGTTCCACTGCTGGATTTATATTGCCATTCAACACAGTAGTACTAAGACTCATAATGTATCTTGAAAGTGACAGGAAGCTAAACCTGCCGCTCATTCCAATTCAAGAACCAGAAACTGAATACACAGCAAGAAGTGCATTATTAGACTGGGACAATTGCTTCTTGTTTAAAAGAATGAGACAGATGCTATTAGGATCAGACATAAACCACTTCTGATGTAAGAGATGTTTCTCCGTTGATTTAGATGAACAGATCTAAAATACGTATATTACCTGTCCACATCCAGGGGCAGTACATAGAAAGGGTTTGTCATCACTCATATTCTACAGGTTCTTGGGTTACCTACATTGGAATAGCAAACATAATTACTTTAAGATTATGCCAAGAATTTATCTTGTATTGATTTATGACAAAGTCTCAAATAAAAACAATATCTCAATACACTTTTCTTTCTTTTTTATAAATTTTGATTGATTTTTCCAGTTTTACATTTAAATATTTGAAAAGCAACGTGGCGGCTGGGTTGGTTCATAATTCAATAACATAGAAATTTCTTTAGTACAGATCATAAACTAGTACATTAAATATTTCCTCTCTTTTTCCCTTGGTATTTACTGTCTTTTTTCAAGCGTATTTCTAAAATAACATAATAAAAAAATCCTAAATAATCTGGTGCATTATTTGTCCAAAGTGAAATTGAAACTTGAACATGCAATTATCAGTCAAGCTTGAAAATATTTTTATGAAGTATAGAAACTAGGCTTTATTAGTTTAACAGGACATAAATATGTCAATATGTCTCCCTTGGTAGATTCCATACCTATATAGGTAGTCCTTGACTTATAATAGTTTGTTAAGTGACGGTTTAAAGTTACAATACCACTGGAAAAAGTGACTTATGACCGTTTTTCACTTATCACCCTTGTAGCATCTTCATGGTCATGTGATCAAATTCGGACTCAAATTTATGATGGTTGCAGTGCCCTGGCATCATGTGATCATCTTTTGTAACCTTCTGACAAGCAAAGACAATGGGGAAGCCAGATTCACTTAACAACTGTGTTACTAACTTAGCTGTATTATATGCCAAAGTGGCTAGGTGAACAATTTACTGAGTGTGAAAGACTCCTTATGCCAGAGATATTATATTCTATTTCTGGTTTTGGATGAATTGCTTTTCCCCATTTAGAGTTAGTTTTATAATCTGGGAATCCCTGAAAAGTTAGAACAATTAATCAGTGGAACAACCTGCCTCCAGAAGCTGTGAATGCTCCAACACTGGAGGTTTTTAAGAGGAGTGGACAGCCATTTGTCTGAAATGGGTTGGACTAGATGACCTCCAAGGCCCCTTCTAACTTTATTATTATTATTATTTATTATTATTATTATTATTATTATTATTATTATTACCTAGAAGAGCCTTTCACAGCTTCATTTTGTACACCAATTATAGTATGGCCTTTCCTGGATAAGAAAACCCCTCCTCAAATCGCTCATATCTTGATAACCTATTTGTGGGATGTAGGCATGGGACTGACTTGGGAAGTTACTGAGAAACTTCAGATGGTCCACAATGCAGCAGCTTGCGTTTTATCAACAGCTTGAGTTTATGGGTTACTAGTCTATCTGCACATGTAACACTATTTTGCCAGTTCGTGGGCTATCAGTTTGCTTCTGAGGCAATTCATGCTGGTTGTCATCTTTAAAATTGTATATGATCCAGATCCTGAGCATCTTTGCAATATTTATTTATTTATTTGTTTGTTTATTAAATTTCTATGCCGCCCTACTTAAAGTGGCTCCTTCTAGTTCATTAGAATATTGAACAGCTGGCTCCTTTTGCAACTCTACTGCTAGGAAGTATAATCTGTAGGGGTTTGAACCCAGGTCTTCTCAGTTGCTATTCGCCCTTCTATAGAACCTGAAGGTCAGATCTGGCTTGAACCTCTTGGCCTTTCAAAAAACGATCCAGAGCTGGCCTTTACAACAACCCTCTGGGACCAGAGAAGTTTGTGCCTTCAGGGGTTTCCTGCAGAGTAAGTGTTTACATTTGTTCCTTCGTGCTTAAGAGTATATGATTGTGGTAATTTTCTGTTATTTGTATTTTTATTCCCATTACTCTGCTCAGGTGTGTAAGGTACTCAGAATCAGTTGTGACGGAAACAAGGTAAATATATAAACAAAGACATTACTAAGTGGTTCTAATAGTAGTAGAACCTAATTGCTACCGAAGGTTGCTTAATGGAACCATAAACTGAGAGTAGATTAGATACCATTAATTCAGAGGTTCTTAAATTTAACAATGGAAATGAGAAATATATAAAATATTATCAGAGAATGTGTCAGTGGAAACTTTAATTAGATCAGATGGGTTTTGAATAATTTTTACTCTACTAAAACCTGTTATTATAATTAAACCTGACAATCAGTATTCTAAATTTGTATCTTAATGAATACAAATGGGACACTTTTTAAATACAGTTAAATTTTAAAATGTTCTAACCAATTTTAGATTCTAATGGATTCCAGTGAAAAATGTTCAGATTCAGTGAAAATCTCTTTAATTTCAGGTGGGTAAGTTTATTTCCATTTATGAAAGATTATTCTTTTTACTCTGATTTGTTGGAATCAATTTTTTCATGAAATGTTAATTCAACATCACATTTGTATCTTTGGCTGTTGTTTTTCTTTCCAAAAATTAAACCATGTCCTGATTTGAAACCAAACCAAAGCTCTGAATGGACAAGACCAAGTTCTTATAACTGATATTATATAATTCTAATTAAGCTAATTTGCAAAACTGAACTAAATTGGAGTTTTTGATGGTAATTCCACATAAAACATGATGCAGAAATCCAGATATGGGTAATTCAAAGTGGCCTTCTGTGTAGCTAGCACTTGTATTTAAGTTGCTGCAAGTTATGCACACATACAACAATGTGAACAATATCAGAGAATATTACAGGTATTCCTTGACTGTAAATGAGTCCAGAATTACAGCTGTAAGTCGTCTTGGTTGGTAAGTGGTTCACTGTATGACTGGACCTGATTTTACAACTTTTGTGGTGGTCATTAAGCAAATATCATAGTTCATTATCCAATCCACTGCCAACAATCAGCGTTTTTTTTGCCAGAAACCAGAATTTTCTGGCAAAAAAATATAGTAAAATGTGATCACGATTATGGGATACTCCAAATGGCTGAAAATGCAGGCTGAGCACCCAAAATGCAATCATATAACCATGGTGAGGATGGGATGGGGCATCAGTTGTTGGAACTTTGAATTCAGGATGTAAATAACCCTATGTACCAGTTGTAAGTTTAGGATTATCGACAATTTCCATCAAAATTACACTCCAGTCCACCACATAGTATTGCCAAGGTGGACATTATATACAGGGAAGAAAAATCTGGACCCTTGCATACCAAGATGGTATCGGGATAATCAGTGTATGAATTTGTCCTTCCTAACATGCTACCATCATATGAGGCCCTTAAAAATAAAGCTATGATGCAATCTAATTTCATTATTGGAACACTGACCAAAACATAGCTAAATGACAATTTCTAAAAGTGCCAGTTTATGAACCAACCATAATTGGTTTCATGCCCTCTGAGCTAGTGAGCACACCTCAACTCCTCTCAATTTATTAAGAAAAAGTTTAATCCCATCTAGAAAGGGTTGAAAAGCTTTCTGCATTGCCTGATTTTTAGAATTTATCAGCTTTCATCCAGACAATTACTACTTTCATGCAGTGTTATCATTAAGCTGCCAAAAATCAGGAACCCATTAAGTAACAATTTCCTTTTTCCCCACAACCATTTACCAGAGTAGCTGAGAAAACCTTGCCCTGAAGACAAGTCAGTATCAGAAATGAAGATCATTACTCCCAACATAAATTTAGTTGTTTTCTGCTTCCACCATAGATAGAATAAAGTGCACAAGGGAAAGAAATCCCATGCTGCTACTTGTTCCATCAAATCAATACATATTTGGATTCAGACACAAAATCCTAAAAAGTATTTTTTATGAACCATTGCTTCCTCAACAGATTATGTATTTTTGTTTAGCTATGTTTGTTTATGAAAACATCTCTTGCTCTTTTTATTGAAAAAATTATATCTCAAGACAAGGCATATAATAATTTAAAAGACATCATTCTTGAGAGATTCTAGTGTTTTGGTCCAAAAATATACATTAAAGTACTGTCACCCATTGATGCAATAAGGTTTCTAAACAATTGTGAGAGGTAGCACTCTTCTTGCAATTGTTTGAAAGGCTCCTTCTCCAAATTGGACATTCCAAATGGCTCCTGTTTGTAGAGCATCACAAGGCAGCCTCTATAGCAGGCATGTCAAACACGCGACGTCGCGTGACGTGTTGTGCCTTTTCCCCCATTGCTGGCAATAGGGTAGGCGTGGTTTCACCATGATGCATCCGGCCCGCAGGCTGGCAGTTTGACATGCCTGCTCTATAGGAAGGTCACACCTCGCATTGACTGAGCACGCTTGTCAGCAACTGCAAAAAAGGCAAAGGTAAGTGGAGAACTGTATGTGTGCTGCTGGGCCCTGTAACTGGCAGAGGCCTCCTGAGCATGGAGGGGTACAGAGTAGGCCTCAGCCTCCAGGGCCATGGCAGCATTGTGCACACTGGTGGGTCAAAGGGCGGCTGAGACTGGGGTAGATAGGTGTGGGGGAGGGAGGCAACTACAGCAGCCCTGAAGTCTGTCATAAGGATGAGCGGATTGCCAAGTGTCCAAATTTTCATCATCTGACTGCGGGGGCTTTGAACGTCCATAATTTTCACTACAGGTCATAAGTCTCTTCCTTCAGCACCATCGTAATTTTGAATTGTTGCTATCACACCCTAATTCAGATCTGGGCATTTTACAGTGCCCGAGCCACATCTGGGCCTTTGGTTGTCCCTATCCAGCCCGCGTAAAGTCAATTGGAAATCAAATGTAAATAAGACATTATATATATTCTTACCAGTAGCAACTAATCAAAACCATGTAATTTACTGCTTTTTATAAAGTGGTAAAATTAATGTGGAGCAGAATTAAGTACAGTCTATTGGTTCAGCCCTCTACAACAGTTCATTTCTCATGTGGTCCCTTGGGAAAATTAATTGTCACCCAATGCCCTAATTGCTCCATTTGAGAAATGAATGCAAATAGAAACTTTTTTTCAGTCACGACACATGACTTGGACGATATATTATAATATCCATAGCCTGGAAACAAGTATTTCTGAGATGATGAGAGATTTTATTTATTATTTGAAGATAGAAGAAAATGCATTAATATGTGCTTGTTTCAGGACTCTAGAATTCCTTTTTGGGCAACAATTCCAATTTGCAAAACTAGATATTCTACCAAATATATGGTATTCCACAAATAAGCAGATTTACAACATAAGGACATTCAATTATGAAATTATCTGAACAAGGTATTGGCAAACATGTACAGAGGGGAAATGTGTTATTTTTATGATACTCTCAAGAAAAATTGGCAATTTCTAAAGTTTTAACCCAAATTCCTATGGCCATATATATCAATGGGATCGATAGGGACCCACTCAAAATTCTTTTAATAGAAAAATTGAAAACAGATCTGAACTAGAGGAATGTATTTCAGTATTTCAAAATTATGTGTACAGAATAACATTTATAAACTTCTTTATAAAGTAGTTTAAACCACAGGTAGTTCTCACTTAATCACAATTGAGATCAGCAACTCCATCATTAAGCAATACGGACATTAAGCGAGACATCACATGACCATTACTTAGGAATTTTACTGCAAGTTTATTCACTCACTTTGCTTGTTGGAAGCTGGCTCTGAAGTATAAAACTGCCGATTAAATGACTATGGAATACTCAAAGGTTATAAGTGCAACAGCCAATTGTAAAGCTATATTCAGCATCATTGCAATTTCAAATGGTTGTTGAATGAGTACTACCGGTACCTGTACATCATTTCAAAAGAACAGATCAAGATCTTTCTTCCTGATTTGGCACTCTTAGTTTACAAATATTCAGAAATTACTCAAGGCAGGTTTTAGAAATTATCTAAAATAAGATGAAAAAATTAGCTAATTTTTAAAAGAATAGAAAAAGTTTCAGGATCTGCAATACATCTCGAGAGAAAAGTGTCACAATAGTAACTTAGTAAAATAAACAGATAGTCTGCCTTACTGACCACTCATTCAGCGACCATTTCAAGTTGCAACATGCTGCCCCTCATGGTCATGTGATTATTATTCAGGTGCTTGGCAACCACTTGCATTTATGACAGTTGCAGCATCCTGGGATCATCAAATTGCCATTTACCACTTTCCCTATAAGCAAGCAAAATCAATGGGGAAGATGGCAAAGAAGGTCACAAGTTGCTCTGGTAAATCTCCCCCTTTTTGCACACTACACATCTCCTTCCCTTGGACTCCCTGCCCTTGCACTGCACCCTCCCTCTCCTGGTTCCCTGTTCGTGACCCATTCTCTCCTTCTCTCAGCTTCCCTATGCTTGCACTGTACCACAGCATCTCTTCCCCCAATCTGTCTGTGGCCTGTGCCTGTCACATACCCCTGCTCTCTTTACATCGGGTTTCCGTTGCTTCCTGCTAATGACCCACACGTCTTGGAGTTACAATGGCAATGGTGACTATCTGGATTGCTGTTGCTGAGCAATATGGTCATGTAACATTGTGCTTAATGACATTACTTAGTGAAGCCAATCCCAAACCCAACTGCCATCACCCACGGACTACCTGTAATCATTCTAAATAGGGAATGAACAAAACCACGGCAACAAGATAATGGAATACAGGTAGTCCTCACACTTACAACTATCACAGCATAGTCATGGTCACATGATCAAAATTCAGGTTCTTAGCAATTGGCATGTATTTACAATAGTTGCAGCATCCCAGGGTCAATGTGATTACCATTTGCGATGTTCCCAGCCAGCTTCTGACAAGCCAAAGTTAATGGCGGAAGCTGGATTTGCTTAATGGCATGATTCCCCTAAAAACTGCAGTGATTTGCCTAATAACTGTGACAAAAGGGTAATAAAATCAGGCATGACTCACTTAACAACCACCTTGTTTAGCAATAGAAATTCTGATCACAATTGTGGTCATACATTGAGAACAATCTGTATACAGTAAGTCTATGCACTAAATATCTTGATACAGTTCAGACTAAATTACAAGCTTAAAACTTGACATGACTGTGATGAGATAAATTTCATAAGCATATATAATTAAGCAGATTCTTCACCTCCCATTATAAGTCCTCTATGAAGAATAACTTTAAACAGGGCATTTAATTCCAACTCAAACATTACTCAACTAAAATTTAGGCTTCTTCCAGACAGCCAAATTAAAAGTACTACCCATCAGTATTTCAGCCAGCAGAAAAGCATATCACATAAATTGGGCTGCCCTGATTGCTGATCCTTATTCTCCTACTGTAACAAGGCCTTAGAATGGTGCTATGCAAAATTAAGTTATTACAGGTCAACTTAAAAACGTGATTGGTAAAATCCTCTGGATTTGTTTCTTCTCCGACCCAGCATCAACTCCAAGCAGGAAAAAAAATTCTTCTTACTGTGGAGAGGAAGACATCTAGACTGATTTATTGGATCTGTAAGACATTTGACCCCATCCTGAGTAAAGATGGTAGATTTAGCTACCTATCAATTGTTCTAATAATAAATGCTAAGCACTCCCCCCACGGAAGTCAGATTGGTGGCTACTTTGGTTTCCAAAGGCAGTCAAGGTGGAGTTAGTATAAACAGACTTTGAATCTTAAATTACACCAGTTAGGCTGTCTGATGAAATAATTGTGGCAGCTCTCAATCATTAGCAAGCAAACTGCTGCATTCTGCATCAGTTGCAGCTTCCTAATAATAATCTTCAAAGATCACAATACTGGTTCCGGGTGTTGGTATGCTTATCTGTGAATCCTCCAAAATAAAAGTATTAATAATGGAGGGGGGGGAGAGAGAATGGCTGTTTAAAACTCAGCAGTTGGGATAGCAGAAAACTTGTAATACACCCAACAGTGACTGAGCCAACAACCTATAGTTGGCAAAACATTGTTTACTTTCCCTGTTAAAACCAATCCTCTGTGCAGCATAGGATTACTAGTCTCTCAAAAGTATCCTAAACCTATGTTTAGAATACAAGATAAGCACTTGCTTTTTTTAAAAAAAATGCTAAAACTGTATGTAAAAAAGTCTGGGTAAGATTTGAAAATGCATTTTACAAAACAAAGATTTGGGCAGATACCTTTGCTGAAGGTCCAATATTTTCTACAGCCCAAATCAAAATGGTCATTGATGGCAGTTCCAAGAACCAATAATATCTGGGCAGATTAAATTGTAGTAGAAACAAATGGTCAGTGAAATGTGCCAGATCCTATTAACCACAATTATGTCAGTAGAAGAGAGAAACGTGTTTTAAAACTGAAATGGCCCAAGGGCAACTAACACTTGCTCAGGGTATAGGGTGGAGATCAGGTGAAGGCAATGTCAGGAGGAATAAGTTATCATAGCAGTGACACAATAAAACACCTCTGCTACACTTAACTCTCACACCGCCTTTAGCAACTGAAAAAAGGAAAGCCTTCTGGGCCTGGAGCTTTATTTTGTTCTCGACTTCATTAACTCCAGCTGTCTAGATCTCTTTCCTTGCAGGAAACAGGATGGAGAAGGTATGTCTCCCCACTGCTCTTCAAACGTGATCCTTGACCATCCGAGCCAACGCTTTTTGGCCTTCTCCATCAGAGACCGCGCGGAGGGAAGGTCCGAAGACATCCTTACTACAAGATCCGGTTATCTCTCTCTTTCTCTCTGCACTCCCAAAGCTAAAAGATGGCTCGGGGCCCTCCGTAGCTTCTTTCCTCCAGGATTTCAGGAAAAAACGGGAGGAGAACGGAGGCGTCCAGGCCAAGGGCAATTGGGAACGACAGATGAAGCCAGGTTGGCGTCGGGGGCGACCAAAACCGGCTGCCGGGAGTAAAGGACGGGTCGAAGGAGAAAAGAAAAAAAAAAAAACACGGAGCGGCGGCGCCATGTTACACTTCCCCAAGCTCCCTCTCCTATCCTCAGTCACCAGGACCCGGCTTTTCTCCCCCAGCCTCCGCCCGGCTAGGGCTAGAGCCACACCCCGAGCCGTTATCCGTCAAGGCGAGGCACGGCCTTCCTCTCCGCCTCCATTAAAACAAAACCAGTCCGCCGCGCGCACACAGCCAACTCACCCCTCACGACCGCCGGCCGAGCCGCACATTAAAGCCCGGGTTTCCCCCCACCCCCGTTCTCGTCACATCTCGCGGGAACCCCGTGACATATCGGTTTCTTTCTCTCTTTCGCGCGGCCTTCCTTCCCTCCTCCCCCCTTCGGGGGGGGTCAGGAGAAAAAAACACGGGGTCACGTGCCGCGAAGACGGACCGGGTGCAGCACAAACGGAACGGAAGAGAGGAAGGCGTGCACAAGCGCAGGAATGAGGCCGCGTGGGTCTGGGCTCAGCGAAGGCGGGGCTACTGCCATTCCGCCGGTGCCTGGGTGGCCGGAAGCAGCCCCGTCCTTCCTTTCCTGCGCGCCTCCTTTTCGCGGCTGCGCACAGAAGAGGAAGATGTCCTTTCGATGGGAGGCTGGGTTCCGAAGTGCTCATGGGGCGGGGCGGGGCGGGACTGTGATTTTAAATGCACGGAGGAGCGTAGCTGAGCCGAAGGCCTCCTGGGAAGCTGGCCGCAAAAATCACTGCAGATTGATAATCTCAGTAGCCTGATGTCCTTTATTCTACAGAGCAGTCCTTTATTATAATAATGGCTTTGTAAATTTTCGGGGGGGTTTACTCCTGATTTTTTTTGTTTGTAAAGCAGTTACAGACCATTAATTAAACCCTTCAATTTTTAGTGTATCTAAAAGATTAGGATTTTGTTCAAGGTAAGTTAATACTATTAATGTTACCATGAATTGTGTGGCTTTAAATTACAAGAAGGCATTTTATTAATCTTTTGGGACATTTACCACTGGCATACCCATTTAGTTTAATGAGTGGAAAGGGGCGTTGTCTTACCTGAACGCCTTTTCTCAGCATGGTGGTGTAGAATCCACATGATTGGGTTATTTCAGCCTTCCTGCTCAGAGAGACTAAGTCAGAGCTTTAGTCACGCCTCCCTTTGGGAGTGTCTTCCCAGTTTTGACAAGGCGAAGGATCCTGACAAAGTCTGACGCAATGACTCCAAAATACAAAAAAAAAAAAAAAAAAATGACAATACGCAAGCCTAGACATCTATCCAAGGGAGGGAGTGGATTCTACACCACCATGCTGAGAAAAGGCATTCAGGTAAGACAACACCCCTTCTCCAGCATGGTGGATGGAGAATCCACTTGATTGGGACATACCAAAGCCCCCCATGTCCCTAAGGGAGGGAAGGTCTAGGCTGGTGTCTCCCTAGAGGAAACAACCTGTTGAAGAACCCGTCTGCCAAATGCGGCGTCCGCTGCAGCAAACTTATCGATCTTATAGTGAGTAATGAAAGATGATGGAGATGACCAAAATGCCGCCCTGTAAATCTCCACAGAAGCCTGGGTAGACCAGGCCACAGAGGTCGCTGCGCTGCACGTGGAGTGAGCTGTGATACGGACCGGGACCGGAAGTGATTGGGACACGTAGGCCCTAGCAATGCAAGCCCTGATCCACCTACCAATGGTGGAGGAAGAGACCGTCCTGCCTATGGCAGAGGGCTGAAAGGATACAAACAAGGCCTCCGACTTGCGAAAGGTCGAAGTACGCAGAGCCCGGCGGACATCTAGCTTGTGCCACCGACGTTCCAGGTGGTGAGAAGGATTGGGACAGAAGCTAGGCAAAATTAGATCCAATGACCTGTGAAACCCAGTGTTCACCTTGGGAATAAAGGAGGGGTCTAATCTGAGGACCACCCTGTCCTCATGGAAGGTGCAGAGATCATCTCTGACTGAGAGGGTGGCCAATTCCGAGATCCTCCTGGCCGAAGTGATTGCAACTAAAAATGCAATCTTCATGGAGAGAAAATGCAGGGAGCAAGACTGGAGAGGCTTGAAAGGAGCGGTGGTTAATGCCTGTAACACAGTAGGTAAATCCCAAGATGGATACCTATGTACTGTGGGAGGACCAGAATTGGCCGCCCCTTTAAGAAAAGCGGAGATAGCTGGGTGGTGTGAGAGCGGACCCAAGTTGTCACAGGTGAGAACCGTGGACAAGGCCGCAACCTGCCTATGGATGGTGTTAGTGGACAAGCCCTTGGAAATGCCCTCCAGCAGATAATCTAAAATATTAGGGACTGTAACTGAAAGAGGGTCCAACTTGTGTGAGATGCACCACTGGCAGAAGTTTCTCCACGTGGCGTCATAGATCCGGTTCGTCGAAGGGCGTCTAGAGACCTGAATCATAGAGATCACCCCCGAGGAATAGGGCTGCTTAGCTAGACTCTCCCACTCAAGTGCCAAACGGCTAATTGAAGCCACTGGGGGTCCGGGTGCTGGAGCTCCCCCTGGCTGAGAGCTACTCAGTCCGGAGGAAATCTCCACGGAGGAGACAGGGACAGATCCACTAAATCTGCAAACCACAGGCGTCGCAGCCAATATGGAGCAACCAATATTACTTCCGCTTGCTCCAGGATCAGCCTGCGAATGGTGGCCTGTAACAGTGGAAGAGGAGGGAAGGCATAAAGCAGACCCCCCCGGCCACTTGCACCGGAGAGCGTCCGTCCCCTCAGCCCCCCTTGCCGGATATCTGGTGAAGAATCTGGGGAGCTGGGCGTTGGACGGGGAGGCAAACAGATCCAGGCAGGTTCCTGCCGAACCTGCTCGCGATCATCTCTAACAGCCTCGGGTCCAGGCGCCACTCCGAGTGGTCCACAGTCGCCCTGCTCAGGGAGTCTGCCTGTCGGTTTGCCTCTCCCGAAATGTGTTCTGCTCTGATTGAGCCCAAGTTGGCCTCTGCCCATAAACCTAGTTCCGTGGCCTCCTGCAGGAGAGCCCAGGAATGAGTCCCTCCCTGTTTGTTGACGTGAGCCTTGGCTGCCACGTTGTCCGTCAGGATCAACACGTGTTTCCCTGACACTAGGGAGGAGAAATGGAGGAGAGCCAAATGAATCGCCCTGAGTTCCAGCCAGTTTATGTTTTGTTTGAGGTCCACCCCTGTGCCAAATGGCTCTGGAGGTGAGCTCCCCAGCCGAACAGACTGGCATCTGTGGTCAGGACGAGCCTGGAGGGCTCCTTGAAGATGATACCCTTGGACATGGCTGCGGAAGTCCACCACTGGAGGGATGAGAGAATGTGGGGTGGAACCTGGACCCTCCTGGTGGAAGCACTGAGGTTCCGCTTCTGGAAGGGGAGGAGGAACCACTGGAGGTTCCTCGAGTGCAGTCTTGCCCACGGGACTATTCCCATACAAGATACCATCTTCCCCAGGAGCTGGGATAGTTGTACCAGAAGAACCGTCCTCCCTCCCTGAATCTGGGATACTAATTTCCGGATGCTGACCCAGCGCTCCAGGGAGAGGTAGACCCTGCAAAGGTCGGAGTCTATCAGGGCTCCTAGATGGAGAAGCTGCTTTGTGGGAACTGTGTGACTTTTTTTGAAATTCACTGAAAAGCCGTGATCCTGTAGGACTTGAATGGTGGTAGCCAGATCTGACCTTGCTAATTGGAGGGACCGGGACTGGACAAGGATGTCGTCCAGGTAGCACTGTACGAGCACCGGCTTCATCCGCAGGTGGGCCACCAACACTGCCAGGACCTTTGTGAAAACCCTTGGAGCCAAAGACAGGCCAAACGGAAGAGCCCTGTATTGATAATGCCGGTGTGCGTAACAGAAGCACAGGAACCTGCGGTGCTCCTGGGAAATTGGGATATGGAGGTAAGCCTCCGTGAGATCTATGGAGGAGAGAAAATCTCCCTTCCTGATGCCGGCCAGAATGGACTTTAGGGTCTGCATTTTGAACCTTCTGTAAACTAGAAATCAGTTCAGGCCTTTTAGGTCCAGTATTGCCCTCCATCCTCCTGATGATTTGGGGACCATGAACAGGATGGAGTAGAAACCTTTCCCAATTTGATCCCTTGGGACTGCCTCTATGGCCTTGATTTCTAGAAGGTGCGTGATGGCAGTGGTGACCAATCGTGCTTTTGAGGGGTTTCGCGATACCGGACACTGTAGGAAGCGATCGTGGGGAAGCGACTGAAACTCGAGAGCCAGACCCTGTCTAATGGTGTCTCTGACCCAGAAGTCAATGGTGGTCTGCTCCCAGACCTGGTAAAACTGTTCCAGGCGCCCCCCTATCGGAATGTCCCCTTTGGTGTCACTTAGAACGTCTGTAGGGACGACCTCCTGAACCTCTGAAGGGACGTTTGGTCTGTGATTGACCCCTGGCTCCACTGTTCGGGTGGTCCTGTTGCTGATCCTGCCTCTGGGGAAAGGATCGTGAGCCTCTGGGCCAATCCCAGGACTGCCCTGCCCGAAAGGGCTGTCGCCATTCCCAAGAGCCAGCAGGGCGGAAAGTCTGCCTGCGGAACTCCTGCTGAGGTCGCCTGTCAGACTTCTTGGAGGGGTGAACCATGACCTTACGCTTGTCCTTACCCTCGACCATGAAAGGATCGAGGATTGGGCCAAACAGGCGTACTTGGCCATGGAGAGACGCCATTTTGCCTTTAGATCAGTTCTCCATTGATTCAACCACAGTAGTCTACGAGAGGCCACTGTGGCGGCAATGGGTCTGGCCGAACACTTGGCCGAATGGAGAGACACATCGGCCATGTACTGGGAGGCTGCCACTAGTTTGACTAGAGTCTGGTGAACTCTGACCTGATCAGGGGGAACTGAGGCCTGAAGGTCGCGAAGCTACATGATGGCTGCCCTGGTGAAAAAGGAGGCAGATGTCGCAGCCTTTATGGCCAACCCCGAGGCCTGATGAGCTTGTCTGAAGGAGAACTCGAACTTCTTGTCCTCCACCTTGAGCGCCTCTGCTGTGTCGCCTGGGGAGGCAGAAGTAGAGAACAGAGAAATTAAAGGGGAATCAACAGATGGAACCTCCAATAAAGAAGCGAAAGAAGGAGAAACATTGTAGTTTCTTTTCCATACTACTTTCCTTTGGAGTGGAGGCCAGGGAGGACCACTGAGACTCCACTGCATCCCGAAAGACCAGTGGGCAAGGAATCTGTTTTTGTTCAGTTACCTTCACCGCAAATAAAGGATTAGACTCCTGTTCGGCAGAGGTAGAAGGCCTCTCCTCCTGAACTGAAGTCAGGTTGGTAGTGTTGCAGGCCTTCAGAAGAAGATTTGAAGAGGGAAGGGTCAAACAAACCCGAGGTAAAGGCCTGTTCGGGTACTGCCTCTTCATCCTCTGACATGGGCGTGTCAGCTATGGCCAGATCCACGGACTCTCCCTCCTCTAATTGAGAGGAGGATTCAGAGATATCTGAACCAGGCCCTGTTGCACGTCTCGGCTGAGAAGAGGGACTGGGAGGGGGAGGCAATTGTTGAGAAGGAACCTGGGAACTACTAGAGGACATGAATTGAACAAAGGCAATGTTCATGAATGCCTGAAATTGGCTCTGAGACCACATATCCCCCTGGTCCCAGGGAGCAGCCCCAACCACCATTGGGGCATGAGCGACCTCAGGGCTCTGATGGATGGAAGAGGAGTGGGGGGGACCTACCTGCTCGGTTGCCCCCAGAGGAGAACTAATCAAAGAGGCTTCTTGTATAGGTGCTAAAGGAGGCTCCAGGATGGAAACATCCAGTGGGGCAGGGGGAACCGCTTCAGCCCCACTGGATAGGAGCTGCTGTGCCTTGGAGAATTCCCTCTCCAGTGCCTGATGTCTCGAGGCCTCTCGCTCGGCTGTTTTTGAAGTCTCCTTAGTAGTTAAATGTTTGGTTTTGGCCTTTTTCTTCCCCCCTGCTTCCAATTCAGTAGATTTGCGCTTTGGCTGCGCAGGGGGTGCACCAGAGACTTGAGTTGCTTGTGGCGAAGGGCTGTCTGCCATTGCAATCTAGATAGAGCCGTCCAAGGGTATCTAGAGGTGGAGGGAACCCAGGCACGCAGATCAAGTCAGAGATGGAGCGCAACCGATCCTCACACTGAGCCTTGGCAAAGGCAGGGACAGCCAGACAGCAGTCTAATCCTGTCTGAATAGGCCCGGTGGCTAAAGGCCACAACTAACAGTAACAGTTGGTCAAGCAAACTCCCCATTCCAATGCACGGGTCTGGAGACCTGTATTCAATACCAATCCACTGACTATTGTTACTTAATTATCTATTACTATAATAAATTTATTTTATTTTTATTTATTTATTTATTTATTTTTTAAACAATATAACCACAAATATATATGGGTAAATCCGGACTGCCCTGTCAGCACGGGCCTAGCCAAACAAGAATCCGGCCTAGCCGGCCTTAAATACTCTAGAGGTCAAGAGGCGTCCGCCTATACCTCTCAAACAGTTTAATTGTGAATACTTGAACAATCCCCCCATTCGGGCTTGTCAACACAAGTCAAAGCAAACTGCAAGAATTTAATCCGGCCTAGTAGGCCTGAACTTTAGGGCCCAAAATGGCGTCCGCCTGGCGACCACGCGGTCAAAATGGTGGCCGCGACTCCCGTATCTCCCCACGACGAGGACGACAAAGGGGAAGGAGGAGAATTTCGGGCCAGGTCTGGTGAATGGAGCTGCCCGCTCCCCCCCCCCAGCGAAAGAAACTTGCGGTTCGATGGAAAACTCCGCCAAAAATCCAGAGGGAAAGTCGCCAGAAACCTCGTGCAAACTAGATCTCCGAGGAAAATGCTGGCAAAGGAAGCGGAGGACCATGATTGCAGCTAGCCACTCGGATCGGGTATTGGGAGTACCCGAGGATCCGGCTTGAAGAGGCCTGAAGAAGCCTGAAGGCCGGAAAAAAAGGGGTGGGTGGGGCAGAGCCTTTTCAGAGCCCACAGGGCTCCGATCCTCAAAAAAAAGGGAGAGAGTCCTTACCTAATGGCCAAGACCAGACCCCTGTCAAATTTAGATAATTTGGAAAAAAATTTTCTTAATAAAAATCAATTAGTCTGATTTAAGAGAAAAAAGCTATGGAGCCAATACAACCTGCGTTCTGCTGAGCCTAAGACTAAGTCAAAACTGGGAAGACACACCCAAAGGGAGGCGTGACTAAAGCTCTGACTTAGTCTCTCTGAGCAGGAAGGCTGAAATAACCCAATCAAGTGGATTCTACATCCACCATGCTGGAGAATATCAGCTTTCTCTGTGGAATAAAATTGGCCCAATCAAAATTTGGTTGCTTGGGAAAGATTGAATTATTTTTAAGAAGGTGGAAAAATTTACATTTGGAGTTTACTATGGATATTGACTTGAAACAAATTAAAGTTGAAACTGTCAGTGAACAGATTACTTTTAATTTACCTTTAAGTTAAACCCAATTTAATAAATAGATCTGATTAAACCTTATACTGTAGGTCTACCTTTACATCTGACCAATACATAATTAATATATATTATTAATAATAATAATGCCCCCAAATCACAAGACATTGACTTTATCCTTATTCTTCCTCTCTGCAGTTTGAATATAAAGTATAAAAGACTAAAAAGAGCTTTTTGTAGATATCCCAGCCTTTTGAACTACCCAACTACCCAAGGAACCGAAAGAGCAAGTTTCGCTGTAGGGCAAGCTTCCACACCAGCTGCATTTTCTTTCTTCTCGCTTCACCTCTTTTTAACCTCACCCCACCTTCTGTGAGGGAAGGCGAAAGGCTCAAAATGGCCTCCATGTTTATGTGTCACACAGCGCCACCAATGGCTTCCACACCACATGCTCCAACCCAATCAAGCTGTGCTCTGGCTGTGGTGCTCAGGCACCTCACGGCTCCTTCTAGAGGAGGCAGACAGCGCCGGAGGGGACCTCCCTCACACAATACTGCCAGCAGGGCAAAACGAGGATAGGAAGGGCAACAATAGGAAGAGTGCAACTCTGGAAAATCCATCAAAAAAGGGGGCTGGAACTCTCTTCAGGTGCATTCTATGACAAAAAAAAGCCCTGTATATATGTAAGATTTCTTCCTCCCACATTTGGGCCAATTGAGCCCCAAATTTTTGTTGCTAAGTGAGGCAGTGAATGTTGCCATTTTATAATCTTTTGTGTCATAGTTAAGTGAATCATTGCAGTTAATAACACAGTTGATAAGTCAATCTGCCTTCCTCATTGACTTTGCTTGTCAGAAGGTCAAAAAAGGGAATCACATGACCCCAGGACACTGTAACCATCATAAACAGGAAGTCAGTTGCCAAGCATCCAAATTCTGATGAACATGATCATAGGGATGCTGCACTGGTGTGAAAAATGGTCTTTGCTTTTTTCAATAATGATGTAACTTTGAACTGACAATAAATGAACTGTTTTAAGTCAAGGACTACCTTGTATACGACTTTCTCTGACTGGCATTACGGATGTTGGAAATCCAACAGTTCTAGAATATAGGTAATTAACAATGGTAATTGGAACACTAATTGCCATTGTTAAAAGAACACATGCATAAAGCATGTAATCACATCACTGCAGATGGCAGACCTGGCTATGGCAATTGTGTGGCAGTCCTAGTTGCTATCTTTAAGCAACAACTGTGTGGATCATTAAGCAAAGACTTCACATGAGCATGACTTCTTGCCAGCTTCCCCATTGATTATGGGAAGGCAGCAAGGAACATTGGAAATTATGATTGTGTGACTGAGGATGCTACAATGGCTGGGACTCCAAAGAGCAGTCATAAGCCCATGTTCACCACTTGTTATATACTTGAGCAGTCAGTGGGTGGACATAAGCCAAGGGCTACCAGTACCGCTTTGAGGAAAATTAAATTAATATTTGTGATGTAACATTACCACCTTAAATGTTGATGCTCATTTTGTAGATGGTGCAAACTTTAATACTTTTGATGCAAGCCTTCTTCCAGTCTAATTTTATCTTGTGTCATTATTCTTGTTTTAAACTTGTAAAATGAATAACAGCTAAAAATACAGACCAAATTAGGCAACTGCATAAATCTCAGCCAAATTCCAGTTGCAGTTTTCAGTATTGTTCAAGCATTCTAAGGCAGAATTCACATATATCTAGACTCAGCATGTTAATGCAAACCTAGAACTGTCTGCCACACATCAATATGTGTAGCTGTGTGTTTGAACAATTAATCAGTGGAACAACCTGCCTCCAGAAGCGCTGAATGCTCCAACACTGGAAGTTTTTAAGAAGAGACTGGACAGCCATTTGTCTGAAATGATATAGGGTTTCCTGCCTGAGCAGGGGGTTGGACTAGATGACCTCCAAGGTCCCTTCCAACTTTATTATAATATCTAAGGAAATGAGATAAAAAAGAGCAGCTGAAACCACAGGACATGTAATTCTAAAACTCATCTGGCAGCCATAAAACATGCCTTTTAAACCTTGATAAGCAATAGCACTCAAGCTACTCATTGCTATTTTGTTTGTTGCAAGTATGCATTTTTACTTCAATATGTTCTCCTTTAAATATCTTCCAGATTTCTGTCATTGTTCAAGAGCTGATAGGATAAATCTACCAAAAGTTGTATAAAAAGCATGTATTAGGTTGCAACCTTACTTTATTAAATATTTCAGGTAGACTCACTTGTAATCTGAAAAGCAATTTCCATATGAATACTAATTCCCAGTGGTCCATTTTTGTATTTCTTTAAAGTATCAAGCAGATTTAATTAATCTTTGCCAAATGATGATGACTCTACTGGTGCTACCCACTGCTGAACAGCCATTCATGGAAGGGCATTATTTCCGATTGTGGATGTAATTTATGCCTCTGTAAGATAAAGCGCACTCATATACTTAGTCTGAACAGATCACATTCACAATATTATTCCACTGAGTTTTAATACCGATTCTCCTGGCATGAGTTCCCAAAAGATAAATGTCAACCTCTGGTTTCTCAACAGACTTTGAAAAAGTCAAGTAATTAAAGAACAAACTATGATAAGTTTAAACTTGTTACCATCTTTAATTAAGCTGCTTTGGAAGTAGCATACATTTCCATGATAAACACTTTCCAAGCTCATATTCACAGAATCACATTGTAGTCCATTAGTGCCAACGATGGAAACAAATCTCTTCACATGGCAAACAGAATTAAGAATGCAACCATGAGACAGAAGAGACCCATGGCTTCAGACAGGGCAAATCCCAGAATAGCATAGGAGAATAGCTGCTGTTTCAGAGAAGGATTCCTAAATAGAAATACAAGATAAAAGTCACATTTGTACAAATAATAGAAAGCAACTTTAATTTTACAGAGTAGACATCCTTTTATGACATATGCCCCTTCTGATCTTTAGAAGGTAGGTAATCAAGAGTAAAGAATTAAAAACTTATTTGTGTCGGCAGATCTGGGAATGATTGGTGCTGAATGTTGGATGAATGTTTTTTTTGTTTGTTTTTTTTTTATTAAAAATTTGGGGTACTGTTTTATTTTATGATCATTTTAATTTAATTTATATTAGACTTTAATGCGATTGTTATTATCTATGTTGTAAGCCGCTCTGGGTCCCCTGGAGAGGAGCGGCTTATAAGTCTAATAAAATAAAATAAAATAAATAAATAAATAAAAACATCAACAATGTATTTCCACACCTGTCTCTCACATTGTTAGGGATGGCCACAAAGGAGGATATTATTTCATTTAATTTTCATTTTGGGTTCCTAGAAAAGTAATGGGAAAAATAGCAATCTGTTCCTTGCTTATTGGCTGGCAACTGATCAGCTAAGTAGGGTATAACATGGGTAAGACTCTGGAAGGCCAAGAAGAGGATGGTTGCGTGATGGTCACATAGCCCATGCTAATGACATTTTAAAGCTACAGCAGGGGTGTCAAACTCGCCATGTCACGTGACAAAATGAAATTCTATGGTGGAAAAAATAAGGTTCTACATTTAGGCAACAAAAACCAAATGTGCAGGTATAGTATAGGGCAGTGTAGCCGGGCATTGGGGACAAGACTCTGCCCTTGGGCCCCATCGCACGCAGATGCTGCTGCGGGGCATGGGTGGAGGGCGTGGCCACCACGGCGCTGCTGGGCTGCCTGGGTGATCTGTGGCGGGCCGTGGAGATGGTGGGTGGTCCAGCAGGCAGGGTATATTGCAGATGTAGATTAATAGAGTACTCAGGCAAGATTTGTCTATAGGTGTGAAACAATAAAGAACTCAGTTTGGAATAATCACCGCACGTCACCTGGTTTTGGGGCCTAACACTGCTCCTCTTTCTGTCTGTCATCATCCTTGTATCCCATAAAACTTAGTGAAAAACTTATTTTTAGCTGATGGGGTCCTCTCTTTCTTCAGTTGCTGAATATTACAGGTAGCCCTCACTTTCTGATCACTTTTTCAGTGACCAAAATTACCATGGGGCTAAAAAAGACTTATGACTGGTCTTTGAAGTTGTAGCCATCACAGCATTCCTGTGGTCACATGATCACGATTTGGGTGCTAAGTGCATTTACAATGGTTACCGTTCCTGCAGTCACATGATCACCATTTAAGCATTAGTCGAATTCTGATATACAAAATTAAGGAAGTTGCAAGTAATATCCTGGTTAATAATCTATGGTGCCTGCTTAACAATGGCAACTGGAACTGATGCCAGCATGATCGTATGACATTTCACTTTATGACTGTGTTGCTTAGTGATGGAGTTGCTAGTTCCAATTATGGTCGGTTAATAAGGACTATCTGTATTTCATTACCTCAAAATCTCCAACATGAGTTTTTTCGTTAATTTACTGCTTCATTTTCTAAATCATAGCCATGTTATCATATGGCTTTTTAAACATGAAAAACCTTTGGTTGGAATTCAGGGAACGTCATTCCTAAATATCTATTGTTATGGGAAAGGGAGAAGCAACACATTTTACAGCAAGGATAGGCAGAACAGAGATTATTGGTTTTAAATCAGGAGGGTCAAACTGCTGGGGCTGGTTGCATCATGCAGAGGCTACGCCCGCCCCAGCTCCTGCAATGTGAAAAAAATCGTGATACGCCGTGACATGTCACGTGACGCGGTGAGTTTGACACCCGTGATCTCAATAAAAAGATGGGATAAAATCAGTATTAGGAGCATGAATGGCAAATTAATTATATGGGGATTTTCAGTCTCTAAATAACTGAAAACTGATAGTTTTTAAAGTTAATTCTAATTCTGCAACTTCCTACATGGCAATATATTTTAAATCTAAAAAAATGTACATTTGTTAATTATCCAAAACTTTTATCTTTCATTGTAGTTTACATTAGTTTGCTACAAATACTTATTTTTCCTATGGGGAATTAATTTATCCTATACTCTGTATGAAAGTATGGAGCCTTTTCTGAATTATAGAGGCCACTCTTTTTCAGTCAATTTAAACTGAATTTAAACTTACAATTTATACACTTATTTAACTTGAATCTTAGCTGAGATACCATGTTCTTCTTTACAAGCTTTCCTAGTCCTTGGGGGGGAGGGGGGTTTCTTTCAATTCTTTTATTTCGGAGGTACATTTCGTAAACATGACCAAAGGCCCTCTTAGTAAGTGTTTCTATCCTTTGGAATTCTCTGCAAAAGGAAAACAGGCTAATAGCTTTCTTCCCAGAGGCTGCTAAAAATGTTAATTTAAAGAGGCTATAGTGTTCAAATTGCTATGGAAGCTGGTTATGATTTTGCTTGTCATTTTCATGCTGTTTTTAAAAATCAAAGTAAAATCACAGATATAGAAATGTATATAAATTGATATGTGATGTGATTGTGATTTTCATGCAAGATTCTGGCATGATAATCATTTGCTACATCCCATATGCCTAGCACAAATAGACAATAAAAAGGAAAAATTTCCTCTTTCATATACTATCTGAAAACTAATTTAAAAAATAACCAGACAATGCAAGGAACCAGAGCTGCTAGATCCTTGCATATGTGTTTTATTTTCAGCTTGTTCTGTTATGATTCAAAGGCCAAGCTATTATGTCGTGTAGATTTTTTTTTTAAAAATGGGGCCATTTCTGAATGCAGGTTAATTTAGAGTCGTAGCTTCCACAGCAAGCCCAAGATGTCACCAAAATGACAAAGTGTGTATTAAGATGCTGGGGTGCAAGCTTAGCTCCTCATACATTTGTGAAGCTGCAGTGCAACTACAAAGGGGAAGAGTTTGCATGGGACACTTCAGCACACATTTCATCATTTGCCATTGCTCCTCAGCATATAGCCCAGAGTTACTTGAATATCAGGTAAAGGGTCAGTTACCTGGCATAACCAATGATTAGACTCCCAAAGACAGTTCCAATACCAGCACCAGAACCAGCCACTCCTACTGTGGCCGCACCTGCACCAATAAATTTGGCAGCGGTGTCAATGTCCCTGTTGAGAGCACTAGTTTGGAATTCCCTTAGTGCTAGTTGATTGCCAGCATTCTGGGAACCTGTCAAGAAAGTAGTATTGCCCTAGAAAAAACAAAGAGAAAACTCCAAGTATTAATTTCAGTGTTTGTATTACAAAATAAAAAAGCATCCTAGACAAAGGAAGCAACATTTTTTGAGGTAGTCAAATTTAGGAAGTGTTTTTATTCTTTCTGGATTTAGCCCAAAAGCCCTGCCTAAAGTAAAATCAGTATTGTTTAAAAATAGTCACCATCACACCTCTGATGACCATTAATTATTTCTGCCCATATTAGTATATTAATAGCAAGATGTAATCTTGGATAGAGAGAATGGACAACTAGTAAGAGAATACTGTATTTCAGCATTTGTCTTCAGTTTTCCCTTTTGCTATTAGGGAGCAATAAACCAGATTCTGCTACTCAATGTGCAGTTTTAGAAGCAGATAGAATGCTGAGCGAAAGCATGCATAAAGTTTAAAGAATCTGGCTTGAGTAGTAGTGACATGGAGACCAGTGAGGCTATTATGAGAGAAACACAGTAGTAACCTTAACATAAAAGATAAATTGGTTAATGCTGCTGCTTAGTTTATATTCTATTCCATGTTCATTAATGAAACTAAATTGCTTGAAGCAAGTAAAATGTACTGTTTAAGGGAAGGAACGGAAAGGTGGGCTATAAAGGCGGGCTATAAAGGCAAGGTCAAATGTATAGCTTGGTACTTTACTGTGAATTATGATTACTAGCACAAGAACACATGGGCTCACCAGATAACTTAGGAAGCTACAGAATTGTTTAAGGTACCTCTCCAGTCTTGACTTCCGGCCTAGACAACAATGATGCAGAAATTGGTCTGTATAGGATCCTTGATCCAGTACGCATCTAAAGATCAGAAAAGATTAACATAATCAAGCATCGTAAAAAAACCCAGCAATCTTAGACTCACAACTTTAGAACTTTTGGAATTAATTCTGTTTGGGACCTCAGAATAAGCACCTCATCTATAAGGAAAAACTTATTCTAGCACCACATTTAACCTTTAACTGAGTCTTACACTTTTTAATTGCTGAAAAAGAAGTTGATTGCCAAAAGGTATGTTACAATATACAGTAAAAAAAAAAGATGACATTATCCACTATGGAGGAATGATTGCTGGAAGTTGACAGATTTTGCTGAAATGGACATATTGACTTCTTTGATAAAAGATATCTAAATTTGTTGGTAATTGAAAGCCACTTATGGACTTTTTGTGAAAAAATGAAAAAAAAATGAACTTGCGATTTATGGTTTTGGTGGTTAGACAGGGTGGCTTATACAAAGAGTAATATGATGTAATTTTATAGAGAGGTTAAATTATATTTGTATTTATAACTGCTATGAAGAATAGAAGCCATTTTTATAACTTTTTTATAACTTTTCTATTTTTCTTCAATTCTCTTCTTGCATTTTTTTAGTTTTCTTTGACCTTTTACTATTAGTTTGTGATATTTTTCTTATTATACACACACACACACATATATATATACACACACACATACATACATATACACACATATAATGAGATTATATGGGAATGTTCATATGATTTTTTTATTGGCAATAGAAAAGTACTGTACTTTACACTGCCTACTTAAGAAACATTTACCAACTTCTCTTTTGGTTGACACCCCTATGATTTCCTGTTGGGTCTCCCATCCACATACTAAACCTGTTGGCCACCACTTAATTTTTTTCAACCAGTGTCTGCAACCTGAAGTAGCGTTTGTCTGTGAAGATATATCAATTATCTTCTGTTCTGTCCAGTGTGTGTGAGACATCTAATTGCCTTAAGTGTCTTTCCGCATAATTTCTCTCTTTTAAATAATTAAATCACTCTTGGGAAAATATACAAGTGTTTTAGTCAGAACAGAACAAGAAACTATTTGAGCTGTGTGTCAAAATATGTTCCATGCTTCAAAAGCTCTGCCAAAGAGTTTCAAACAGACTAAATCCCAGAATATTTTTGTTATTCCAGGTTTTGCCTTAAACAAAATTTGCGAGGTGTTAACAGAGCAAGTACAACAAAGCTGGCGTCTCTCCCCCCTACACCCTTGCATGACCTTACTTAGTGCAAGTGCTTGTCTTTTTCCCATTTTCTCCTCTCAGACCATTTCTGCCTAGATTAGAACATACATGTTTTGGACTGGCCATGAATCCCGCAAAAATGTTTGTTCCCTGTACAAACCAGTGCACAGAATGCTCTGTGCCTTCCTTGAAGGATTTTGTTCATCCTGGCTCCTAACTTCCTCTCTAAAATGTCAAAGCAGTTGTGTGTTTTAGGTTTCAGTTGATCAGTTTGAAAACACCATCAAGAAATCCAGTATTTTCGTATGGCACCGACTGCCTCCTACTGTCCAAAATTCAATCAGAACAGCCTTCCCCCATATGGTGCCCTTGAGGTGTGTTGGATTACAAGTAGTAATCCATTACCTGCATTATCAGCACTACCGGCTGAAAATAAAAGAAACTGTGAACCAATCCATCGAAAAGGCACCACACACTGGAGAAACCTTTGCTATGAAGAGACTACTAGATTACCTACAAGTGGTGACCTTCAAACGTTCTTCTGATTACCCAATCCTAACACCGTTTACATAAAAGACAGCCCCATTCTCCTGTCTCCAGAGCTCGGTCACTTGGAACCAAGCAGAGAAATTCCGATTATTTAAAAGAAGCCCCATCGTTGCAGGGCGACTCCCCCCCCCGACTTCCCAGAAGATACGTAGCAGCGCCCTCCAAACCCCAAGACCAGTTCACTTCCGACAAAGCGGCCTGTCATTTTCAGGGAAGGCCTAATGAATGAATGAATGGGAAGAAACCGGGCCCAGCCGCTGCGGCCTGCTAAGTGTCCTTGGGCCTAAGGTCACGCGGGTTTCCACGTCGGCCTCTTTCCAAGACACAAAATCAGTTCGTGGATCTCTCAAGGCGGGATTTTTCCTTGCACGGCCGAACGGCCTGGATTCGTTCGCCGCAGTCGGCGGCCACATGCACGGCGGCGGGGAGGTTAAGAGGGCAGAGAAGGGGCAAAAGCGGTGGCCGGGCCTCCAGCCAGCCAGCCGGCCAGCCAGCCTGCCTGCCTGTCTCCGATCCTCGCCCGCAAACCCCTTAATGCCTCCCCGTTTCCGGGAGCCCAGATCGGAAGGAGACGAATGCAGGTTGCAGGCCAGCCCGCCCTGCTGCAACTCACCAATGCGGGGGAGCCGGCGGCGAGCTTGATGCACGCGAACATGGCTGCTGCTAACGCTGCGCTGCTGGGAAAAACAGGGGCCACTGGAGCTCTGCAGCTCCTAGGGATCCGGGGCTGGGCCTGGGGGTAGGAGGGGAAGAAAAGAAAGCTTTAGGAGCCGGCAGAGAGCGTTTCCACGGCGGACAGGGGAGGATGGCGCCCCCGATGGAGACGGATCGGCGGGGCCGCCCGCCGGATCACTTACGGGATGGTAGCGGCAGCAGCAGCGGCGCCGGCGGCTTTCCGCCTAAGAGAGAGTACGGCTGTAGAGGTCGAAAGGACCGCAAGCTTTTTGCGCAGGCGCAGTGGCCAGACGGGGGAGGAGAAACTTTTTTTTTTTTTTTTTGAAAGCGGGGTGGGTGGGAGAAGCGCGTGCATAACTGGGAAGGTCACTTTGCTGCACGCGGGCGCGCGCGCCAGACCGTTAATATTGGGTGTGAGACGGAAGGGCGGCTCGGGCGCTGCTTACGCTGGGAAGGAAAGTGAACGGGGAAGGGCTGTGATAAGACGTCATCCATTTTGATTACGAAGGAGAATGCGTAGGGAGAAAGAAGCAAGGGCCTAGTAGTGGGACTAGGTCAAGGTCTTTTTTTGAGGGTGGGGGAAGACGCTGCAAGAACCAGTTTTCCCTGATTGGGTTTCAGTTAACTGCCTCTAAGTTCAGCGTTTCTCAACTTTGACAATTTTAAGGCATGTGGACTTCAACTTCCAGAATTCCACAGCCAGCATTGCTGGCTGTGGAATTCTGGGAGTTGAAGTCCACATGCCTTAAAATTGTCAAGGTTGAGGAACACTGCAAGTCTAAGCTTTCAGTGGGCATGCTTGCTGTTTGAGGGAAAAGGTTCACTTACAACTACTTTCTCCCTTTTCTGGGATTCTGTTAGGGAAAGGCAAAAATTAAGTAAGGGCCAGAGTTTACTGGACTGATAATTTGGCAGATGAAAACTTTCTTCCCTGATGCTGGCCTGCAAGGTTGGCAGAGCTTCATTTGCTGGATATTTCCTCCTCAAACAAGCTGTTGTTAAAAGCACAACAATGTTGACAGGGAAAAGTGGCAATACTCTGTATTAGAAAGCTAGTGATATCTTGCATACACAGGGCGAGATCTAGGCTAAAGCAGAAGAGGCGCCAGCCTAAGGGATGCAACTTTTTTGGGGAAGGAGACACCAAAACTGGAAAGATTTCAGAGAAAATTCAAGAAAACAGTGAAAAGCAGCAATGGCGCACCCTGTTAGCATGTCCACCCAAAGATTCAATTTTTGCCATATGACAACGGGGTTGATGAAATTAAAAATAATTACTATGTAAATAGAATGAAAATGTCTAGGAAAAGAAAATAAATGTTCTGTGGCCAAAATTGTAAGTATAAATCTGTAAGATTCAAAAGAGAGAAAAAAAAGAACAAACCACCTTTTTGAAATTCCTAGTATCAGTCCAACCCACCTCACTGAGTGGTTGTGAGGAATATAGGAGAAGAAAGGAAGAGTGGTACTTGCTTAGTGGTGTCAGATTTTAGGGGAAAGAGCATTAACATTGAAAAGACTTCTGAAAAACAAAGTGAAAAGCAGTAATGGCACACTGAGCCAGCATGCTTGCTCGAGAGTTTATATCTAATTTTATACAATGATTAAGTTGGCTTCAGATATCACTGTTGAACAAGATGTTGAACAGCATCCATAGAAGGGTCTACAGCAGTGGTTCTCAACCTTTTTCAGGTTGAGACCCAACTTGCGCCGCCCATGCATGGCGCGACCCTGACCCGCGCACGCGCGATGGGCCAATCCGCGCATGCGCGCGCGACGGGCCAATCCGCACATACACAACACGCGCGCGATGGGCCGATCTGCGCATGCGTGGCGCACGCGTGATGGCCCGAACCGCGCATGCGCAGCACGTGCGCAACGGGCAATAAATAAATAAAAATGGCGGACCGTGGTGTCCGGCGACCCCCGCGAAACAGTCGTTCAACCCCAAATGGGGTTGCGACCCATAGGTTGAGAACCGCTGGTCTACAGTATATTGCAGATGAGAGCTCAGTGGAAGTAACTTCCACAATGCTTTATAAAGGTTCCAGCCATAGAATCTAAATGTTCAGGTATGTACAGATTCTAGTATAGCAGGCTAGACTAATATCAGAGAGGCATTTAATCTTTATGTGTTTGCTGCTGTCACTGAAAGCCAAAATCTCAGGACTGTCTCTCTTTATTTTGGCCATGTTATATGGGAAATTCACTGGAGAAAAGCAATTATGTTTGGAAGAGTTAGTGGTAAAAGGAAACCATGCCGTCAAAGAACACTGTGGTTGGACGCCATCCAATGCATACAACAACTAAAAGAAATAGTGCAAGATCGGAAAATGTGGGGAAACCTGGCCCATAGAATCGCCAAGACTTGAACACAATTGAATGGATTAACATAGTCATGTTTGCTGTGTCGGTCAGTATTTCACAACCTACACCTCCTCACAATGGAGGAAGGGATTATGGAGAGAGGAGATTGGGTGGTAATTATTAGACAATGGTTAAGTTAAAATTGAATGATATGGGTACATTTAATGAAGCCTTTTGCAATTAAGGATCAATTTGGCCATTACAAACAGTGCAATGGTAAAAGTTAGATACATGCTGGATGATTCAGAATAAAAAAACAAAGTTTTCATACAGTAATCCTCACCAGCCTCATTTAGGGATCAGGGTTATGACAGTGCTGAAAAAATATGAACAATGCCCAGATTTATGATATTCGCAGCGTCCCTCAGTCCCTCATCACATTACAGTCACTATGCACTGTCCTGTGCCTGACCTGTTGTTCCTTGCATAGCATAGAGATTGGAAAAGTAGGGATCACAGGAAAGTAAGCAGGTACACAATGTGGAATAAATATTGAAAGTAATGTAATGGCACCAGAGTCTCAAATATGCTATACAAACAGCATGGTGTATTATCATTGTATGCTTGCCTGCATCTTGTAATTCCTTCCTTTCCAATCTTTCTACTCTGCTGGGGAAAGGGAGGGGTGGATCAGACATAGAAAAGATTGCTTACAAAAATTGCTTGTATTCCCCCCCCCCGCAGAAAAATTAGAGGAAGGGATTACAAAAGAGTAAGCAAGCACAATAGGAAATATGCTGGCTTGTTTGCGTAGTGTGCTCTGAGGTGCTGGCACCAGTGCATTGCTTTCAATGTGTATTCCCCCTTGTATGTCTAGTAGTTACTCTCTTGTAATTTCTTCCTTTCCAATGAATATAAATATAAATAACAATTCCCTTCTTAATTATCCCAGCACAGGGTGAGCATTCCTTAGGGTGGGGGGAATGGTTAGGAGGCAAATAAAGGACAAATGTGTAAAACTGAGTAGTCTTGTTAGTTTCATGCTGGCTATCCTAGTGCTGCTGGGTGAGCATTCCCAAAAGTAGGGAGTAGGAAAAAGAAAGCATAGTTGCAGTTACAATTACCTCTTAGCAATTGTTTTGCTTAGTGATGGAGCTGCTGGTCTCATTGTCACTAAACGAGGACCAAATACCAGTATTTTGTTTGTGCGCAGTGTTAAACTCTGCCTTAAGCAATTAGAATAGCCTTCCATTGTGTGTTCTTTTGTGTTGAACAACATTTCCCATCACTCTTAGCTATACTATGTTGGACATAGTATAAGTTATAATCTAAAATGTCTGTAGGACATCAGGCTGAGGAAGGATGACTAAGTTATTTTCTACCTATGCTCTTCAGTGACAATAAAATTATTTTTACATATTGTTTTTTTGGGTGACTAGTCTGACAATTTCTATTTTGTTGTTCCTTTTAGTTTATCTTAGATGTATTAAATAATTACTCTTTATGCTTTTTATGATGCACTCTTGAGTGTTTTCTTTTTTGATGGGAAAGGTGGCATAAATTAATAGTTAAAAACTTCTGACTTTGAGGTGTCTGCAAATCAGATAGGTTGGAAATACTTTGCATGGGTCTTTTTAATATCACTTTGAAAATCATGAAAGCATTATCTTTGCAGTTGCATACCTCCAGGCTCCAGCCAAATATTTCCATCATAAGACTCATAATGTGAATGATAGCGTTTTTCCCCCTAACATACAAATAATTCACTTTTTCATTCAAAGATCTAACACAATCGTTTAACCCACAATTTATTTTAAAGCTTCATGTCTGCCTGCAATTTTTACTTTCCTGGAAAGGAACTTGTCCCTAATGTTCACATTTGATGAATATTCTTGTTCTCTGGCAGGGCTAGATTCATTTCCATCTGTTTGTTTGGCATGGTTCCCACTGAAAATGTGTGGTGCCCCTTCAGCAGGGCATAGGTGTTAACTAAACATGATTTTAGAGGGGGGCCTTTATAACACAGCAACCACCAGTTCTGCTGCCAGCAGATCCTGCTGTGTGCAAATAGCTCCAGCTTAGGGCCACATGCTTCATGGCAGGAGATCCCATTTGTAGATGCCTGTAGGCACCATAAAAGCCATACACAAGTACTGGAGAACCCTTTCACTCTTGGACATTTGGAATGTTATGTGGGAAAATGTCACTGAGTCCAGAGGCAGGAGGTTTTTTATACATTCAAGCATTCTGACACAGTCCTTCTTTAACTTGGGGAAACCCTTGGAGTGAACATGGCTTGTTGGATTTTAATTGGCCTGGCAGCCTTATAAACTGTTGGAAAGAAGGGAAATATAGGACCATGTTCCTAATACCGCATCTTGGCTAAAGAAGTAGAACTAATATAACTTTCGAGCAGAACTGGCACCTAGTAATAACACATGTACGAATCCTAGACATTATTTCTCCCAGTTGTCTGTATTTATAAACTGATAAAATCTGTAGTATCTGTACTACACTGAGTTTTGAAAGAGCGAAAAGATCACTGTACTACGGTAATTTCAAAATTCAGTTGGGTCCTGAATTCAAACAAAAAGATCCGTGGATTTGGGAAGTTTGATAATTAATTGAGGTGATTATTAAACAGAATGTGTGTTAAAAGAAATATATTGCAAATAGCATTTACTGCATCCAAAATGATGCTGACAATGGAAAAAATAGGTACATTATCTGTATCAGAAAAAGAAACTGAATGATGAACTAGAGGTAAATGAAAGAGTTTTGATAAGAGTGAAAGAGTGAGTGATACATAAGAGTGATACATGAAAGAAAGGGAAGCTGTAGAATTAATTATGTATGAAAGGTCTAAAATATATGCCAGAAGTTACAAGCTGCTGTTATTTAAGTTGTTATGAATACATATGAAAGTAGAAATCCATATAAAACTGAAGAGTTACATATTATGCTCCAGGTAATGGTAATAATTGAAGAACCACATATGAGTTTTAAAAATTGTGTAACAATTTAAACGTGTGCAATCCAGGAGGAAAAATATTTTCCTGAGTGATATTCATGGAAGTGTGGGACCATAGTACAGAACAAAAGATTAGGTTGTTTGGAGAACAGTGATAATAGTAACTGTTTTGTGAATATCTATTTAAGAAAAAAAGGCTATTGGTTTATTTTTATTTAACAAATTTATTTGCCTCCCATATCATGGTTTATTTCTCATACTTGAGTTAAGTATGCATCTGTATTATGGACTGTTGCAACCTGCTCTACTTGGCACAACCCTTGAAAAATATCTGGAAGCTGCAGTTGGTGCAAAATGTAAGCAGTATGGGCAATTACTGGCACCTCTAGGGCTGCCAATGTAACACTTCTGCTGCTTGAGCTGCATTGGGTGCAGTTTACTTCTGGGTCTAATTCAAGGTGTTGGTTATAACCTTGAAAGGCAGGACAAGAAACAACAGATGGAAACTAAGCAAGGAGAGAAGCAACCTAGAACTAAGGAGAAACTTCCTGACAGTTAGAACAATTAATCAGTGGAACAACCTGCCTCCAGAAACGGCGAATGCTCCAACACTGGAAGTTTTTAAGAAGAAACTGGACAGCCATCTATCTGAAATGGTGTAGGGTTTCCTGCCTGAGCAGGGGGTTGGATTCGATGACCTCCAAGGTCCCTTCCAACTTTATTATTATTATTAATAAACCATCTTGTCCTTGTTAAGTTGACCCATCCCTCCCAGTCTGGCAAGAAGAGCATATTCTGGACTCTGTTGGCTATAGAATTTCAGCTAGTGGTGTCTAGGAGAGTCTTGACTGTTCTAGAAAGATAAGCGGGGTAGGCCCTGCGTAGTAGCTGGATGGGATCCACCTGAAAATCTTAGAGCTATGGGCTGGATGGAAAATTGAAAAAGAAAAAGCTATTTGGAAGGCACTGACAACCATTTCAGTAACATAACCAAGATTGTATAGATATGATTACCAAGAACCAAACTTAACATGAGGATCTCTTTTCCTTTATAAGTCAGTCTGAGTGTTATAAAAACTTTCATAATGTATAGTAGGGAAGTATAAAGTAGCATTATATAGTTATGATAAAAGTTTTGCATAACGATTGCAGAACAAAATATAATGTCTTCAAACAGAAGACAGAAAAATATATTCTGGTCAAATTTCTGAGGGCAGTCCTATACATTATTGCTGGCTTAAATTCTTAATTACTTTGCCACTCAATGCCTTACAAGTTAATATATGTCTAATGTAGAAAAAAAGCGCTTTCAACCAAGAATATGTAAAGAAAGAATATTATAGCACACATCTATTTTTTTAAATGCCAGTGTACAGCATGTCTTGTGAAAGCTATATTTTCCTGGAATTTGAAAACAAAGATTTAAAAATGACTTCAGGTCACAATATAAAAGGCTGTCTGGGACCAGGGCCAAACCAAGACTAACAGCCCATGTGTAGTCCACCTTGTCTTGCTGAATTTAAGCTTTTGTTACAGCAGTGTGCTTTGAGTATATGAAAAGCTTAAAGTTGCTTCCATCCTAATGAAAAATGAATCAGATGCATTATTTACAAAGACACTTGTTAGGCTTTAAGCTGTGATAAAAGATCTATGTTTTGTCTTTGATTGCATGATATAACTTGCAATTTAATTTTCTCGTATAGTTTATGTTTTCTGTAAAGGAACTGCCATACCACATATCCCAAATCAAAAACTACCGAAGTGGAAGTTCATAGCTAACCTGAAACTGCCTTAAGATTCCTAGTGCCCATAAAATACATCAGGGCTTGGGATAACCTAGAGGCTGTAATCAGTCTGATCATAGAACCTGAAGAAAGAAATGGTCTTTTGGCTGAGACCTATCTTTCACTCTGTGGACCTGGGTATTGTTTTGATGTTTCATCTTCATGGATTGTACTTGTAAATTGTATTCATCCTCCGTCTACTATATTCATCTACCAAATTAGCTTTGGCAATGCTGTGCTCCTGGAATTGGATTAATCCTAGTCAGCTCCGCCCCCATAAGCACTGAACTCACATCACATACATATGCACTCTTTTTAACAATTGATTTTAGCTCATATCGTATGTCTGTATAGTTCCGTTAGCTGCAGGAAGGACCACTGTTACAGCAGTGTGCCTTTAATATATGGAAAGCTTAGTATTGCCTCCATCCTAATGAAAGCTGAATCACCGGCATTATTTACAAAGGACACTTGTTAGACTTTAAGCAGTGATAAAAGATCTATGTTTTGTCTTTGATTGCATGGCATAACTTGCTATTTAATTTTCTCATACAGTTTATGTTTTCTGTAAAAATTGTATTATGAAAGATCTTGCAGACATACATTCTCTCTTGCACTTATTGTTGATTATCACTATTATTACATGCTGCAATAATCCAGTAGGATAGAAGCTTGTCAAGACTGTTCTTTCAGTGTTATGGTTTTTATCCTATAAAAATATTTATGGAAAAAATAGATTAAAAAGGATGGCTAGAAAAATATACTGCAGATAAAAATGATTAAATAAGAACTTCGTTAAAGCCAACCATGTATCAAATCTTATCCTTCAACTTTGATTAGCTTATTTTCTTAAGTTATAATTAAAGACAAGATCCACTTTATCAGAGCAGCAAATGTTGCAAGAGAAGGGGCAATCAGAAAATTAGGTCACAAAATGAGCTACAATAATACAGGAAATAATCCCTAAGAACTTCAGTTTGGAAAAGGAGAGAAGGATGGATTATATAGAATCACATCTGTTTTAGCCCAGAAAGAAAATACATTTAGGTTGTCTTCACCTTGCTTTTCCTGGAATCAAGCTTGGGTGGCATTACTTCAATCAATTCCAGCTTTGTGTTTCACAAATTCCTGTTTAAAAGACTCCCAATCTCCAAGAATAGTAAATTGACAACATTGGCCACAGTCCATGTTTAACACACTACAACAATATAGGAGAAACAGAGATGTTCCTTAGAGTGCTGTAACTTTCCTCATTTTTATTATTATTTTAATGCCAGGGCAAGTATCTGATGATTCCCAGATGTTTCTGCTCCCTCCTGCTCCCTCAGCTATGAGTCTGACCATTAAGGTGGCCAGGAGCCATAATGGAGGTGCTCCCGGGTTTCTCATAGACCTCTCTTAACAGAGCACCAAGCTAATTGCCTTCAATTCCTGAAGGAATCCATTCAAGTATTTGTGTTGACTACTTTAATTTTCATCTCCTCTAATCATTCCTTGCCAGATGGCAGTTAAAGTTTAATGGTCTCTGTAAAAATAGACCCCTTCTTTCTTTTTTCTTTTAAACTATGGTGCATTTGTTTGGTAAAGTGTTGACTGATCACAAATCTTGAAAGGACCACCCAAAATAATTATTTCAAAGTTCACCTCCATATCTTGGTGTCGGGCATGTGATGAACGAGTGAGGTGACATTAGGAAAAAAGTCAGCTTAGGTTTCTGTTGGGGTGAAGTATGCTAACTACATGTTGGACACTCATCCCTTTATATGCAGTGCTGCAAATGTGTGAATGGGGTTATGGCTTGTCTGCTTTTGATTTAGGTATATGGAGATGAATAAAGTTAGGTGATATTATACTAGTAAGCAAAATGCCCTGGGTCCATACATTAAGCTAACCATTTTCTTTGGTTCTCATTGTAATGTTTTCTTTAAATTCAAAAGGTGTGGTTTATAATTGTTTATGGCTCATAATGTTAGCTAAACCATGTGATTTTTGTAAGTTATTGAATTGTGTATGGCTTAAAGTAAGACATAGAGAAAATCCATTATGTGCTAGTTTGTTATGTGTGCTGATCTGTCATATAGTTAGGATTTTTTCAGAGACTGTGAAAAATGATGTTCTTGTAATGCTAGTTCCTGTAATCAGGAACTGGCCTGATTCTGATTGCAATATGGAGGTTTGATTGGTTTCTGTATAACTGTGACATTTATTTCAAAATGATGTTTGACAAACATTGATGTTAAGAATTCTCCATAGGTTCTGCATTTTAAGCCCAATGATGTCTTATTTCACTAATGTTCTTTTCACATTATTGCAGAAAAAAGCAAAAAGTAATAATAATAATTTTGTATTAAAAACAAAATTAAATGGAAGAGTAATCCAGCAACAAAAAGTAAATATTTAAAATTGGATAAGTATTTGGAGTATAGTCATAACATACACATTTTATAATTAAGAAACTCTCAGTTTAAATTTATTCCTATTTCTATTGGTACTTCAGAAAGCCAGCAGATTGGAAATTAAGCTTTAATAGTTGCACATATAAGCTATAAAGACTTTGTTAAGCCTCATAAGCTGTTACGGGTTTAGAAATAACACTCCCTCCATCACCAAATACTGCACTGATATTTCCAGCCAAGTTTTAGTTGGAGACAAAGAGTCACATTCAATCATGAAAGCTCACAGAAAACCTGGTTCTTGCATAATACTATCCCATAATGGGTGGACTCAAATCTTATTTTAAATTTAAGTTTGGGATTTAGTACTATATGTAACAGTGACTTGTGCAGTATATCTTTTATTATAAAAGATAGTCCTTTATTTCAGAAAGTTGTCCTTTAGCAGAATACTGTGCATTTTTGCAAAAAAATCTTTCTTTTTGCTCTTGAATTTTCCTTTGTAAAACAAAGTTTTAAACAATTTTTATCCTTATGAACCTCTTTTAGATATCCTCTTTTTAAGATTTGTCCTTTATTTTTTCCAAGAAAACATGGTTACCGATAGAGGCCTGGCTCACACCATATTTGACTGATAATACTAAGAAACATACATTTTGAAATACCTTGCATCCTTGGTTTTGGCACCAGCTTTTGTAGTATATTGTAGTATCATGGAAAATTCAGAAGAATTGACAGGATTAAGCAAAGAGAGGAGATAGGTTTGATCCTGGTCCATGAAAAAACAGAGGAAGGGCGTGCAACCTCCATTTTGTTTGTTACATCTATGTTTCTCCACCCCAGTAGGCTCAATTCATATGGAACAGTGTTAAGTGTTATCAGCTGTTTTGAATAGAGGGCCTAACATAATGTAAGGTGTATAGGGCTGCTTCAGTAAAAGGAATGTGTAAGGTAGTGTTCCTGAAGTTTCTTCCAGGCAAGTATCTTATCCTTCAGTGCTTGGTTTATTAATACTGTTGTTTTTTAAAAGTTAACTGTTGATACAATGAGACAAGCATGAGAAAAGTGACTGCAGAGAGGATATAAAACAGTGGTTCTCAACCTTTTTCAGGTTGAGACCCCACTTGCGCCGCCCATGCGCGCCGCGACCCCACCCAACGGGGCGATCTGTGCATGTGCAGCGCGTGCGCGACGAAAAAAAAATAAATAAATAAAAAACAAAAAACAAAATGGCGGACCGCGACGGGCCGATCCACGCATGCGTGGCGCGCGTGCGACGGCCCGAACCGCGCATGCATGGCGCACGCGTGATGAAAAAAAATAAAAAAAATAAAAACAAAATAAAAAAAACAAAATGGCGGACCGCGGTGTCCGGCGACCCCCGCGAAATGGTCGTTCGACCCCAAATAGGGTCGCGACCCATAGGTTGAGAACCGCTGATATAAAACATGGCAGCAACCAAAAGTGGGTTAGAAAACTTTTTTGGGATGTCTTGCAATTGGTTGACCAGTCATTTTGCTGAGTTTAGTGATTTCGGTTTTGGTGCATGTGAAAAAAAAAAAAGTTCATTTTTCCCCCAACATTTTGTACATAGTTTGTGTGCCAACTTTAAAAATGAACTTTCATCAAGTATATTATATTTTGAATTTGTTCATTCCAGAGTAAAAAATACCCAAATTTTCTCTGAGGCAGCATTAACAGGTGTAATAATTACCAAACATGATATCAATCATCCAGCTAGATGATTCAGCACAATAATGGTGCAAGTAAGATGATAGGAAGACACATTCCTTGTCCAAGTTGGTATTTATTGTTAGGTAGTCTTATCTGGATGCCTTTTCCATTGTTCTAGAAGACGTTGCATTCTTCTTTTACCTTCCCCTCCTAATGGCATTGTTGCCATGGTAGCACAGTGGTTAGAATGCAGTATTGCAGGCTAATTCTGTTGACTGCCAACTGCCAGCAGTTTGGCAGTTCAAATTTCACCGGCTCAAGGTTGACTCAGCCTTCTCTCCTTCTGAGGTCAGTAAAATGAGGACCCAGATTGTTGGGAGCAATATGGTGATGCTGTAAACCGCTTAGAGAGGGCTGTAAAGCACTGTGAAGTGGTATATAAGTCTATAACCTTTAAACAAGGTTGTTCGGGTTTTAGAATTGGGATTTTAACAAGTTTTAGTAACAGCCATGTATTAATTTAATTTATTTTTAAATATTTATTATTATTATCTGTTTTAATTGGGCTGTAAACTTCCCCGAGTCCTACGGGAGAGGGGCGGTATAGAAATTTAAGAAATAAAATAAATAAATAAATAAATAAATATTGCTATTGCTATTGCTGGTGATCTTATGGGCCTATGTTACTTCCACAATGTTTTTCCTTCCCTCCATATTCTAACCTTAGACCAGCGGTTCTCAACCTATGGGTCGCGACCCCATTTGGGGTCAAACGACCGTTTCGCGGGGGTCGCCGGACACCACGGTCTGCCATTTTTTTTGCCCGTCGTGCGTGCGCCATGCATGCGCGGCTCAGCCCGTCGCGCGCTGCGCATGCGCGGTTTGGGCCATTGCGCGCGTGCCACGCATGCGCAGATCGGTCTGTCGCGCCGCGCATGTGCAGTTTGGCCCATCACGCACACCGTGCATGCGCGGTTCGGCCCGTCGCGCGCACGCTGCGCATGTGCAGATCACCCGTCGCATGCGCATGCGCATGCGCGGATCAGCCCGTCGTGCCGTGTGTGCGCGCCGCGGGTCAGGGTCGCGCCGCACATGGGTGGCGCAAGTGGGGTCTCAACCTGAAAAAGGTTGAGAACCGCTGCCTTAGACCATGTCTATATCATCTTCATTTTTTTTGCTAAATATACCCATAATATCTTACTCTAATGAAGGACTCCATGCACACAGATATAAAAAATTAGCATCCCCATGGTTAAGATCGAGACTGGAAAATCAGTTTATCAGGTGGTCCGGTAATGTGTATTTGTGGCTGACAGTTGATTTTAAAATTCATTTGATTTCAAAAACCTGGACTATGATTGGATGTTATATTAAATTCTATTTAGCAAAGCCTATACATACTAATCCTAGCTTTTTCCTTGTACTTGCCCAGAAACAGAAGGCAGAAAGCTTTTGATTCTGATTAATAGCATATCTTGCTGTGCGATCTGAAACTTAAACTGAAGTTAATCTTAATCCTAACTGAATAGTTGAAACCAGATGTCAACAACCTTAGGGCAATAAATAGACAATATGCTGCTTTATTTTTAGTAATACTAATGTATATTCTAACTTTATCAAAATTTAAATGTAAGTAAACGTTAGTATTTCCAAAGAATTATGTTAATCCAAACAAAACGGCTACTAAATTTTGGTAACATCTGAGTAGAAGATTTTAAGTGCTGCAAGATATTGTGGGTGTTTCTTGTCAGTCATAGATTTCTTAGAGCAAACAAATCAGCTCAGTAACTTATTAAGTTTGTTTATTTAAAACTTACCTTAAGAATTAACCACATTTAATTGCCTCTATTAAGACATCATAAGTGTGGTTAATGAAAACCGGAAGAAAATTGTTTCCAAATTTTATGGTTGTATATGTGTATGTGCTGGGAAAGGCCAGAGTCAACAGGAAATTTAATAAACATTGTCTGGGTGTCATATATGCACCGGTGAGTGAAATGTTTTTCAAAAGAGTAGAGAACTTCCACAGTGAATCCAGTAATCAGACAAGATCTGTGATGGAACGAAAGCAAACATTACAATGTGTGCTTTATGCTTCTTTGTTTTCTTCCTCTTTTAAGCAAATATAGGAGAATTGATAAACAATTGGGGAATATAATTTGGAAGAATGGTGTCCCACTAACCTGCTGTTCATTTGGACTAGTGTCATCCAACCCTCAGTTTCCAAATCCAGATTCTCCTTTTTTTTTTTTTTTTTGGCTAATGGGCAGAATCTTAATTAGACACAGGAAAACTGGTTGGAACCATGATTAGAAAATAAGCTGGAACCTTTTCATATTCTTAGTTGAAAAAGATTCCTTTGCAAAGCAAGGCGAAGTGGGCTCTTGCCTCACAATATTTACTTGTTTTCTTTTACTAGTTTCCCAAGATCCTGTAGCTACATCCTTGGGCAGAAGATGTACACTTAGAATTAAAACATGTAGCGTGCAGATATATTTTAAACTAACAATGAAACAAAGTTTACAAGCTTCCAGCTCAAAACCTGTTTTGAGGCCTGTTATCCAAAAATCCCTCCGTGTAAGCACTGTTAAGCATTTTGTTGCTGATGTTAAAATGAGTACCACAATTGTAGGCTGATCTACTGCTCCTCCCTCAGAGATCTAGATATTCCTTTTTTTCAACCTCTAACTTAGTGTCCAGTATCTTGAAAAAGTTGTGATTGCTTAGCCTTAGCCATTCACACGCTCAGTTTGTAATACCGAAATAACACTGATTTATCTTAGAGATTGTTGCCAGGATCATGAAGATAATGTAAGTCAGGGGTCTCCAACCCCCAGGCTGTGGTCCTTTGGAATTGGGCCAAAGTGGTGGGTGAGTGCGTGCACATCCCCACTTGCACAAAGGGCAAGCGAAGGTGCGCACAGCACATTAAGAACATAAGAACATAAGAAGAGCCATGCTGAATCAGGCCAAAGCCCATCGAGTCTAGCATTCTGTGTCACACAGTGGCCCACCAATTGTACACCATTGAGTGAACAGTGGGAGTGCTTGCCCGTTGCTTGTGCAAATGGAGCTGTGCACACATGCGTGCTTGCCCGCCGTTCCTGCAGAGCCATTTCCTCTTCCCTCATGGCTGGCCGCAAAGCCAGAAAGGTTGGGTAACTTTGATGTATGTGATGAGCCTGCAAAATGCTTCACACTATTATAAGGCAAAATTTTAAACTGACTTTGTGCAGTGCGGTTAAATCCCATGCCTCATGAGACTTTGAATAATTGCATGCTGTCCTATTGCCAGATACCCCCACCATAAATTCACTGCCTGATACAAATTTGTGCATTGGAAAATTTATTGGACAAGATGTTACAGGAATAAATATCGGTGTCTGTGCGTGAGGTTTGAGTGGGTAGCAAGTGAGATGGCACATTATAATGTGAAATCCATTTTAAAGATGCTATCACAGTTGTGCAATAGGAAGAATTATGGAAAAACATCAATAAAATTTACTCAAAGTTACAATTAAAGGAAAAATTGGTATAAAATGTTTTACAGATGGTACATAACTCTTGTCAATGATTGCCAAGATAGATAAAATATACAGCAAATGTTGAAAATGCCACAACAAAGAAAAGATACCCTACCACATGTGGGGTTATAAAAAGCTCAAAAGTACTGGAAAGAAATGCCTCAAAATAGTCAAAAAGCCTTAAAAATAAAATTTGAACTGAAACCGCCAATACTTTAATTAGACATAATTCCAGAAAATATAAGTGAAAAATACCACAATTCATTAAGATATACGTTGGCAGCTGCATGAATAAATCTAGAAAAGAGAAACCTTATTGATGGTATCAGATTAAGAGACTAAAATTGGAGAATATGCTGCAATGGCAAAATTGATAGTGTGCATATTCATAATAGAAGCTTAAATAAATCCAAACAGAAATAACTCCTGTTTATATGACACATTACAGAGCAAGGCAAATTCAGACATCTGGAGTATGGCTTCTAGGATGAAAAAAAAACAACAACCAGTAACAATGTCTAATATTTAATAAAAAGTCAGATATCTAAATTGCGGTTTGCGGTTAGGGACACAAACAGAAGGGAAGGGGGGCTGTGTTACTAAAAAGTCTTTTCACAATGCTTTTACTTGCTATGTAGTAGTTATTCTTTCATTTTCTCTTGTTCTTTTTCCCATTCTCTATTGCATTTCATTATTTTAACAATAAAATATCAAATAGAAATATACAGTATGTACACATGAAATCCATCCTGAATAAATTGTATTATGAATGATATGCATAAGTCTTCTGTTATATTGAATTAGCAAGTTAAAGGTAATTTCTTTTTCAATTTGAGCTTGACTCCTATTGGGCTTTCTTTCTGCTTTTGGCAATAATGCTTGCCATGGTGCTTGCATTTCCTTGTTCCAGGATGTTTCTCAACTTCCTAATTTACTCTAAAGCGTAGGATTGAAGATGGAGTCCACCCAAATACTAACCAGGTCTTGCTTTGCTTTTTTGCAATTAACTACGGTAGCTACAATTGCCAAATTGATCTGGACATGTTTGAGAAGGGACTGATGGAAGTTCATTGCATTGAATGGGATATAATCCTTGAAAATTCCTGGAATTTTCTTCCTGGAATGGCTTCTACCAACAGATGGACTCATCTCAGCTATTTTTCTTTAAATTACAACTCAGCTGACTTATTGATTAAGCATAGCAAAATCACAGGCAGGAAGGGAAGCAATAACTTATCCATAATATTTATTAATTCTTTGCGGGGCATGCTCAGCATAATGTTAAAAGGGCACCTCCCTTAAATATAGAGAATTGAGAAAATCCTGGAAGTTTTGTCCTGGAAGATTCTCCAACTTAGTATCATCCAGATACTTTGAGAAACACTAGGCTCAACATTTGTTACCCTCTGTTATTGCTTTTTGGGGTTCCATGTATGCGATTTTCTATAGATTCAGAGAGATTTTAATAAACAGCTTTAGAAATTAGAATGAAAGTAAAGCTAAATATGCCATTTACAATATTCTTGATCAGTTTTGGTTTTAAAGTATAATGAAACACTAAGAGCTTCTGGTTTTAGCTGTGAAATTTATATTCATAATACTGTGCTATACAACCAAAGTTAAACTGTTTCTGGGAATAGTCTGTCATACATATTAAATTACCTATGCAACTATGATATATATGATAGTTTTTCTTAGGTACATTTTTTTCAAAATATTTTCCTCTTTTCTTAAAAGGGGAGAGAAAAATCAGGATGTATCATTTGTCACATCTCAGAATAAAATTGGCTGCTGTTCAGGAAAAACAGCTTTTTATATTCACAGACATACAGCTAATATGAGACATCAGGAATTCACATTATAAAACTGTAAATGAAGCTGCTGTCATCCTAAAAGGCAGCTTCTGAAGAAAATGGCAATTTGATTTTTACTGGAAAGCAAACATCTACAGAATAGATGGGTATCTCAACTATCCATCGGGAAGAGAAAGAAAGAGAAAAGATAGGTAAAACCTAAGGTCACATCCATAACCAAAAAACTTATATATTCTGTCATTTTGATGCTGGGATATGTACTTCTTTGCTTACAAGAATGTTTCCATTAGCCAAGCGGAGTAATCACTTCCTTTGTGCCTTCATCCAAAATATTGCATTTTCTCTCCCGATATCCAGCTCACTGCACTTCAGATTCTAGAGGGACCTGTAGAAAGACTTCACAAACAGGTTTCAATGCATGATTTTTATGGGAAAGATAGGCCCTTCCATTGTTTTAAATTGAAAGCCATTTGAAAAAGAACAGATGCCCTTAAATGTGTATATTGATAACTTTGCCTGGGATGGATGGATGGATGGATAGATGGATGGATAGATAGAAAGAGATAGATAGATAGATAGATAGATAGATAGATAGATAGATAGATCGATCTAGCTCAACTTTTAACTTTTAGCATTATTAAATCTAGCCATATGGGCCATCTATTACTCTATCTGCTCAGTTTTAATACAATATATTATTTCAATATAATGGTATTTATATAATATACTTTTAATATTCCATAGTTCAGGTTCTTTAGAATAATGTATATAAATAAGTACATATTCTATCAACATTAATTATACTTTCAGATATTAATGTTACAAGCTTTATGCTAATTTGGCTTTTTCTTCGAAATTAAATATAACATTAGAAATAAATGAGAAAAGAGGAAGCATGCATCGTGGTATTTGTTTTATGAAAAGGATTTCAGTCTTAAGCTAAATTAGTTGATATTAAAGTTTTCATCATGTTATTACTTGGTATGTGTCTATATATTCTGTATGTGTATGCATGTACATATATGTGTATATCTGATATGGATATATTTTTATACAAGTTTACAAAGGAAGAATAAATGAACAAAAAATACTTGAAATACTAAAAAAATACTTGAAATATTAAAACAAATTAAAGATAAAAAAGAATAAAAAATTAAAATGAGGAAAATAAAAAAATAAGGTGTTGCATTTCAGATATCCCTACTTTTATGCATCTACTAGTTTGCAATATGTACAAGGGTTCAGACACACTTAGAAACCAAATAGTATGTGACTTTATCTGCAATGCTGCATGCTGTATATTATACATCGTACATATGTGTGTAATCCATTCTTGCTTAAATTTAACCTTCTATTGTGTATATAAATTGTTAATTTTACCATTGCTGCATATTCTCCAAGCTTGCCCAATCAGATACTGTTGGTTTTGTGTCTCTTCCAATGTTGAGCATAATTTATTCTCACTGCTGTAAGGATGTATCTCATTAAATTACGGTATTTCTCAATAAAAAGTTGTGGTTTCATTTCAGTTTTATAGTCCAAAGTTTCTATATTGTACTATATATATCTTTTTAGTATTTTTGTATTTTTCTACATGTCCACCGTATGTGATAAGGTATTTCCAACATTTATTACTGTGTGATTTGTCTCTTATATGTTATTGCTAGAGTTGTGTACCATCTGTAGAACATTTTGTACCAATTTTCCTTTAAGTTACAACTTGGTGTAAATTTTATAGATTTAGACCATAATTCTTCTCGTTGTATAATGTTTAAAGTTTTGCATCCATTTTATTATATTTGTTTTGTTTATTCTGTCTTTGTATTATGTCTAAGTAAAAGTTTATATATATGTCCTAACAGATGGTGTTGGCTTTCTATGAGCATCTCAAATTCAGTCTTTTTTTTTCCTTAATATTTCTCTTTCCTCCAAGCAATTGTAAATACATCAAACATGGCATCTTCCAGCCTTCACAGATAGTTCTTGCTGTAGTTTTAAATGGGTAGATCAATGCTTTCCAAACTTTTTTTCCTTCATTACCCAAAACCACATATCAGAAAGTCCTTTTTACCCAATGTAGGTAAAATACTTTAATTCAATTTAAATGTCCCTATTGTGATTGGGTAATGGGTTTGTGTGTTGTTAACCAAAGAAAAACTGTAGGAGAAGGGAAGGCAGGATCTGGGGCTGAATGAAAAGGGGGATCAGCCTAGAATCCTTATGTAGCCACGAAAGAACTAAATCCAACCTCCCTTGTGTGTCATTAGCTAACTTTAAGCAAGTGCCAATGTCAGTTGAGAAGATTAATGTCATGAATGAAAGACCAAGTCCATAAATGAAGGTTCAATTAAACTGATTTATTTCTAAAAGCCCATGCACAGGGATCTTCTCAACTAACAGTCGGCACCTGCCTAGAGTTAAATAAGGTTCAAGGGCACTCAAGGAGGGGTTGGACTTAGTTCTCTTGCGACTATGTAGGGATTCTACGCTGAACCCCCTTTTCATTCTGCCCCCAGATTCTGCCACCCCTTCTCCAAAAAAACCATTTGTTACTCAATTTTGTGTAATTTATCTATGTTTAGGAAGCAGTGATGTGATTCACTTTTCATTGCTCAGTAAAATCTTTGATAAGGAAAAGAGGAGTGGAGCAAGGTGACTTATAAGTCTACGTTGCTTCAAAGGCGCTACAAACATCTGCAGGAAAATCTTTTGTCCACAGTATAATTTAACTCTGCCCAGAGGAAAGAAAGATTCTTGAATATGGCACTCTATGCATATGATATTTCCATTGATTTGTTTTCTTAGTGATTGGCCCAATGAAATTATTCTCGGGAACTGCCCTGATTGAAAAGTGATAAAAATTGTATTTGTCCATAAACACTATTTCAAATAAATGAATAATTAAAAACTGTAAAAGAAAGAAAAGGGTAAAAATGCAGTTCTGCATGCTTTTAACTTATCAGCATTACTTGATAAGTAAATCTACTTAAGTGATTGGGGAAAAATAGCTAACAGCTCTATATGTGCTATTCCTATTTTAAATATACAAGGCATTTCATTTGTAGCCTAAAACCTGTAAACCTGTGGTGAATGAAAACCATTTCCATTACATATCACTCATGGGGTTTAAAAACTAATGGATCTAATACGACAACATTATTTTTAGCAATGCCATTTTGTCAATCATCCATTTTTATCTGCCATATTTCCCCAAGATCAGGACTTCTGCCTGTCTGGCAAAACTGATCCATTCAACAAATAAGAATACTAATGAAAAGCCTCTCTTTCATCTCCTTCACCCATCTCATCTTTTGAACCTTTGATGTAAAACAGAAATAACCAAGTTTCCAAATATTTCTTCCCCAAACCTATTTGTGGAAGCTCTTACGAATGAAGGTCAGCAATGGAGCAGGATACTTGCGGGACCGTCTTCTGCCTCATGAATCCCAGCGACCGGTTAGAGCGCATAGGGTTGGCCTCCTACGAGTCCCGTCTGTTAAACAATGCCATCTGGCGGGACCTAGGGCAAGGGCCTTCTCCGTTGCTGCCCCAGCCCTCTGCAACCAGCTTCCCTCAGAGGTTCGTACTGCTTCCTCCCTCCTAGCTTTCCGGAAAGTGCTGAAGACACATCTATGCCGACAGGCTTGGGGCATATGAGCTGTGCTCTGCCCCTCGGCCCTAAGAGTGTCCCGCCATCAGCGGCTGTGAATTGATTGTGTTTGTATGTGGTATGAGTGTGGTTAATTTTAAAATTGTTGTTGTATCCTGTTGTGAGCCGCCCTGGGTCTTCCGAGAAGGGCGGCATATAAATGTGAATATTAAATTAAATTAAATTAAATACGTTTTAAACAGGCCTGTCACTTTAAAGAATCCCTTGTCAATGTAAGATATGCTGAGGTTAATTTTTGCATTTTCAGAAGGAATCATAATTTGTTGGCAGTTTCTCCATAAGTAAAGATATATCCTAAACCCCAGACTTACCGTATTTTTCCGTGTATAAGATGCTATTTTTTCCTGCAAACACCCTGTTCAAAAATCAGGTGTGTCTTATACAAGTGCAGTGTCTTATACACGAAAAAATAATGGTAACTCCTGCAGCCCAGGGCATGCCTATGTGGGTTCTTTACATGCTGCTGCCATGCCGCCTGGTGCAGGTGTCAAGCCCCTGTGGGCTTGCCACTAACGGGAGGAGGGAGGGGGCAAGATCGTCGGATGGTGGCGTCCGGAGGCAGCGGATGGGACCAGCAGCATGGATGGCAGTGAAAACCCTTTCCCCCCCTCGTACCTGTATCCTGGCCGGGGACTCTGTGGAACGCAGCTGCGAGGCTGTCCTGCTCGATAATAGAAGCCGTCTGAACTTCCGAATTTGTCAACTCAGCTGTTTGGCACTCCGCTGAACAGCTGATTGGTGCGGAGAAATGGGGAGTTTAAAGCCTGCCTTCGCTTCCCTTGCCTTGCTGTCATGCCGGTGCTCACGCCGATTTGTTTACCAGGATCGGAAGGCTGCTGCTGTGAACTGATTATGGACGCTCATCGTGCCGGATGCTGGTTAGGTGGGTGAGGGGTGGGGCCGGCTGGGAGGCATCTATTTAGAGCGCTGGGAGGCGGTTGCTCCCAGCGCTGACTTTTTTTGCTGTAAGCTTAGAACTCGCATGCCAGAGTGTCTTATACAAGGGCACGTCTTATACACGGAAACATACAGTACTTTTCCTTTGGGTTTTCTTCATTTAAAAGAAATTGTTCTTTTCGTTTTTTGACTGATGGTTACAGTACAAACTGAAATCTCAGGATGAGCACCTTCTGATAAAAGGAAGAGAATCTTGGGAGCAGCCAAAAGCTCTATGGGTCTAAAGTTACTAAGGACAGTATTCTAGATGATTGTCCCTTCAAATTAGGGGCTTCTAAGACCCAGTTGTTTCTGATTTGATCTTTGTTGACAGTAGCCTTAGGCTGATAGAGATACTTAGATCTGTCTTGTTGGCTAGATGGAGGAATAATTAAAATAATTTATCGGTGGTTCTGCCTGTCCCATCTACCAATACTTATCTATTGGCCTTCAAGCAATGAAGTAATGCTTTATTCAAGTTCTCTTCTTCAGCAGTTTGTGATACTGTATTTTACAAGGGAAGTGACAGATCCAGAATGGTGATGCAAAGAAAAATGAAGTGCTGTCAGTGAACTGAAGGATAGTGCATTGGTTAGAATGAAGGTACTGATAGAGTTTGTTGGTGGTCAAGACAAATGTCTATCATCTTAATTCTCCATTTGGCAGAGTGATGTCAAGAGCAAAGCATATGGGAAGAAACTATATTCCATGATATCATATCTCTATGCTGAAGGAGAGAGGAGCCCTCATCCCCTGAGCAGAATTGGACAGCTTCAGATGGAAGAATTATATCTGGGTTACAGTGGGTTAATCCGTATCATGGATTACAAGGTCCTCACTCCAATAACTAAGGCTTACTTATGTTTAATCTTGCTTAAAGATGTAAGTTTTTTTTTGGTTACTGCTGTTAAGTGAATGAGTTGTTCTCAGTTTTTTTCACTTTTTGTATCTGTCCAATTCAGTTCATTGGGCCATTCTTTTTTGTAAAATTCACATCCATTTTCCTAGTGTATTTTGGTGCTCCTCTTATGAACACATTTTTCTTTGCGGTTTTGTGATATAAACAAGTCTTTCTAATATTTCCATTGAATTCCATGCATTTCAGAAGAGAGTTTTCTCTAGTGTACTTTTTTAAACAGACAAAACCACATTGTTTCAAAATTTTGAAAAGTGTGAATTTAAAACGAGACCTAAATTTTGAGTTGTGTGTTACTTCAAACAGGCAAAATAAAACATAGTTGTATAGTAAAATAATTCCTTTACCATCTTTATTTGTTACAACAAATAAATATTTATCTGGGCCACCAGATGTTAAGCAGTCTATAGCTAGGTGACTCCACTAACAATTTTCCAATGTTTGTACCTCAATCTAATTCAAGCCTCCCTTCTTTTCCTAACTAACCTGGAGGACTTAGTGTTGATAGTAGAGATGGACTTGTATTACTTTGATATTCTCCATAGCGTTATCATGTTGGTCTAAATAAGATCTGAAAGGAACAATGGCAGAGTTTGGCATCAATTGACTCTGTAGCTTCTTCTCCCCCCACAATCAGCATTTAGCTTTCAAGGATAATATCACAATGACCACAATGATTCACTTAAAAATGATTTTTTTTTCAGTTTTAGGGAGGTCTAATAAACTCTGCTGTTTTTCTTTTGTGAAAAAAGTAAACACCCACTGTAGTTGTCTTCCATTTTATGAATATGTATTGTGCTATGAGAATTACTTGATTAATGTCCCACTTTTCTCTCTAGCAAGGATGTTCAAGGATGGCTAATGTTGGCCAAATCTGGCCCTAGGTTCTGCCTCGGCTTACCTTTTCTAATAAGCAACCAATTTGGAAGATCATTTAAAAGCAATTTATTAGAGTATTCTCACTATGAATAGGGGGAATCTGGAAAAATGGATTACATTTACTTTGATAGTTAGCACAACAAAGAACTTTAGAAACAGTCACCTGTTCAGTTACATCACAAGAATTAAAGCATCCAATAATATGTGAGCGTAGCCATAGAAAAGAGCATTGTGTTCTGAGTAAAAGTAAAAGAAACATTTGCAAAGGAAAAACATCAAAATAGGTATGGGTAAGATACATTCTACGCGCTTCTCAAGGTTGAACTTTACTATTTTCTTTGTTCACGGAGGCTTGAGAACAGCTAAAAATGAAATTGTTATCTACAATGTATCAAATGCTCTCCTGTTACTCCTGGTTTCTAAATAAAACAGGCTTTTCTTGAAGGTTAAGGCTTATGGCAACTTATTAGCATAAATCTAAAAAATATTTAAAATACAAGAAGACTCATGTTAGCCAGTACAATAGTACTACAAAAAGCATGTTTTAAGTATTATGAAGTCCATCCTCTATGGCCCTACTAATCAAAGAAAATACAAAATAAGTAAAATAATCAATTAAAACTGATTATTAATAAACTATTCCTGAATAATAACATCAGTAGTTGGACAAGCCAGATGAATGAAATTTCAAGTGACAGTTTTTCTAAAATGGAGAATATGAGGAACCAAGGGCAATCTCTGAGAAAGCGCTGCTAATAATTTGGGAATAATATAGGAAAAGATCCTATCTTATGTCTGGCAAATATCCATTGTCAGAACGGCCTATCCTGCAGATTTTAAGCTCTGCTTTGTTTGGAATGAGAGATGTGGGTGCCTCAGAGAGACCGCATCTAAGCTGTGTACAGCTTTAATGATGAAAACCAACATAAATCATATATTTTAAAAATGGTACATTATTTCAATTACAGTGTCTTCTTTTTTTCTACCAGCAGAGGGTGCTATGAGGATTGAACTACATGACTCCTACCCTGATAAATTTACTAAAAAGGAAAACAAAAATCAAAACTAATCTATAAGGATTTGCCTAAAAAAATGAAATTAAGTTCTTAAGAGCATCTCTTCATGCTCATGTGGTTAATGAGATATTTTCACACAAGTTGATATGCAAGTTGTGTAAATTTATAGCAAATTCAAACATTGCTTGTCAAACTTTAATCTACAGGGAGAGTTTTGTGTTACAAAATATTGCAGTTTTTAAAAATATCCTAATTCTAATTACAATAAAAGCTGAAGTATTATGTCAACTACTACGGTATTATATGTTTGATATTAACAGTGATGCCTTAGAGGTCCACAAACTCAGTTAATTGACCTCTTCATAATATTTTGGATTGTTCATCAACCCACAAACATTTATTATATAAAAACAATTTAATAAATACTAGTTTATCTAATAGTACTATGAACAACAACAACAACAACAATGGATAGTTCCAGCGATCCTTGATATTGACTACTTTGGGAAACCCTGCTGTAGACATTTCCCCCCTCAGATTTAAGTTATTTTGTTTTCAAAGGGATTTACTCTCACGTAAAGATAGCTAGAAGTGCAGATTCAACAATATAGCTGAAGGAAGAAGAGGAAAAATATAATCCAGAATTTCCATTCATTTGTCAAACTGCCAACATTAATTAGTGTGACTCTTGCCTGTATATATTAGCCTGGCTCCTTTTTCTGGTCATGATTGTGGCTGCCATCTTAACTTTTTAACCTTTTCTATGGGCACTTCTTGTACCACAGGTACTCCTTGCTTACTGCCTGCCTCATATAGTAATTGTTTAATGTTACAATGGTGGTTTTTTTTTAAAAAAAAGTTTGCAATCAATTTTCACATTTATCATGGTTGCAGCATCCCATGGACATGCAATCACATTCTGGGGTGTTGCAACCAGTGCACATTTATGACTGTCACAGTATCCTACAGTCACATGATTGCCATTTGTGTGCTTCCCAACTGGTTTGCGATTACTAAAGTTAATGCAGATCATAGTCATGTGATGTCTCACTTAGTGACTGCAGCGATTCACTTAACAATCAAATAGGAAGTGATGGTGTAAGCCTGTTGCATTGTGTGATGGAGCTGCCAGTCCCAATTGTGGTCACTAAGCAAGGGATACCTGTGTTATTAGCTGAAAGTACATATTTTAAAGTTTTACATAAGCGCAATTCCCACTGAAATCAAAGTTTCTTCTTTTAGAATTTAGATAGTGTAGCTTTGTATCCACTGCTCTAATCCCAGTTAAACTGAAGGGCTAAGATTGCACTTGATTAGACTAGAGGGATTGCAGCACAAAAATCTCTAAAATGTTGGCTCGGGTCCAATGGCTAAGACATAATTGGAAGGCATGTATTAGACATCCCATCAGTCAAGGAAGAAACCCTAGAGAAGTTGAATGATGTCATAGTCAGTTCCTGTTTCTTAAATGCCATTGAGGAACACTTGCATTAATTATATTGGTTGTCTTTATTTCAAGATTCAGAACTGAGCAGCTGTTAATTTGTGTGTTTTTCACCTCATAATGGCAGAAAATGTGTTTTGAAGCATTTCAGAATGTGATTTTGAGGTGTTAAAATACACCCATTCTCCACTTCCCCTTAGGCTAAGAGCTGTCCATTTAGATCGCATTTACTTAAGTAACCAGCCATTTGATTCGTCCCTCAAGAGAATTTGGTATGGTTTCTTTTCATCTTCACCTGCAGTTCGCAAATGAATCCTTGAACACTTTATGGTTAATATTTGTGTTTATGGATAAAAGCCTCAATGTGTTCCACATCACCTTGTGGTCTGAAGCATCTTTTCTGACTAATACATTTTATTAAAAGGCATAAACGTTTGTGAATTTACCTCACTAACATTCTCATGAAAGTGACTCCTGGGGAAGAAATGGCAAACTGAAGATGGCCCCACAAAGTTTGGCTCTTCCTATTTCCTCTTTGGACAAAGAGAAGACTTGAGATCACCCACAAGTATTCCAGACAGTTGTTCCTCAGGAAGTGACTACATGGGAGGTGAGGGAATAGCCATCTTGCTCAAGTTATAGGCAGTATTTTTAAAAGGACAATGGGTTCACATACTTCCTTTTCTAATCATGTTTGGAAATTGCTTGTTAACTGCTTTTAGGAATCTTTGGATCAACAAGTTTTACAGCACCGGGTAAGTTTCCTTCAATCCTTAGCAAAAATAACTTTTAAATACAAGTTTAAGGAGTTTTTAAATTAAATAAATAGCAAATAGGTGATTAAAATTTTCATTTTAGAAAGATACAAATAGACTGGACTAAGGGGTCCAGATAAATTTGAAAGATGATTTTGGAATTATTTATAAAGAGTCCTTCCTGTGAGAAAATTCTTTTGTTTTGAATTCTTTAAAAAGAAAAGAAAATACTTTAAAAGTTGGACATTAGAGGGAACCAGAAGAAACTAAATATTACAATTAAAGAGATGAACACTCAAACTCAACTTACTAATTCCAAATGAAGCAAAATCTTTTAATATTGGCCATACTGAACATATATTTGAACAATGGACCCAGAAATACTTTAAAGAGTGTTTATAGATAAAATGTGTTTAAAAGAATGCTGTTGAAGAGGAATAAGTATTACCTGACATAACTGACATGTTACACTGGCCATACAAAAGAAACTAGCTAATGTCTTAATAATTAAAAGGAATATACAAATAACAAACAAAGAGAGTGGCATGGATAATTTTCCTGTATTGGATTTACAAAACAGGCTTCTGATGCTTTGCAGAATTTTGTGGCAAGGGTCAATGAAAAAAATGAAAAGAAATCAAGTTCTAGGATATTATTAAAAGGGACTAAAATCAAGATTTTTACAAATAAAAGGAAGGAATATAAAGTTGGTATCTGATTAAGATTAAAACAGATATGTTGTTTCTCTGGTAATCCATAAGGACTTTTGCTGACCAAGATTGAATAATGAGGCTTTAAGCATTTGTTTATAGATAAGGGAGGGGACATGGGAAGAAGAGATTATTTGTTATATTTTAAGAGAAGGTGATAAGTTACTAAAATTGTTTATATTTGTTGTGATGAAGGGGGAAATCATTTCTTTATATAGTTCTTTTCTTTTTCTTTACCAAATTCTTATTTTTCTTTCTTTTATTTTTTCTTTCTCTTTTTCTCTTTTTCGTTTCTGCTCCTTCTATTTTTTCTTTTTATTCTTTTCTCTTTTTTTTAGATTATATTAATGTTTATTGTAAAGTAATCTTTAATAACATTGCTATAAAAAGATGTTCATGAAAGAATTTGTCTTTTAAGAAAAATGGTTAGTTGAAAAGATATTACCAGACTCCTTCTGATTTTTGGTTACTATAGATTAATATGGTTTTTCTCCTACTATGTCTTTTATAGGCTTCTGATCTAAATTCTCCCCCCCTCTCCCTCCCTCCCTCTCTCTCTCTCTCTCAATAAAAAAAAAGAACTTCTGAGTTCTAGCTTTGGTAATCAATTAGGAATGTCTCTCACCCCGTGCCAGGATTGTGAAATCCTATTAGTCTAAAATACTAATATACTTACAAATGTAAAAGGGTTGTGTTATAGACTACGGTACAGTTTTATGTTTTATAACCAGATGGTTTGGCATGCATCTTTATTCTTGTAGTGACAATCCATTAATTCTTTATTTTCAGTTATTATATATTTTAATAGAGACATTGATTAATTCAACTATAATCTGATAACTGTTTCTGTTGAGCAAATGGACATACATTTTCCTCTAAAAAAAAATATCCATGACCCAAATAGCCAATTAAAAACAAACATAATAAATAAAAACTCCAAAATCTTAGAAATGTGAAAAGTAGGGATCATAAGCGAAATTACCCAACTTAATTGGATCTCTTTTAATAAATAATCCAAATTTCCTATTTTTATCTTTCGATGCAAAACTGTACATATTCTATGCATACATTCCAACAGGAATCAAGAAAATGCCTTAAAAATCAGTTATTTTCCTCATATCATAAATAAAAAAAAACTACCAATGATAGAACTAGCTCCCTGATGATTGTTTTACAGGGAAATATTTCTTTCATCATCTTCAAGAATCTCCAGATTTATAATCTTAAACACTAGCTTCCTTAACAGGATGTATTTGAATTTCATTAAAAAGAAAAACAAATAGCTGTGTAGCTTCGCTAATGAAACACGCTTGACCTTTTCACTTACTTGATTGTCTCATCTAGGATTTTGTTGATGTGACTAAATGCTTTAATAAAGTGCCTCTTTATATGTTCAAAGAGGTGGGGCAATTTTGCATGCCTGCAAGTGGAATCAGAGATGGTGGGAGGGTGATCTTTCCCATCCCTTCTGAGAGCTGAATTAATTAACCTGCCTCCTAGCTCAGGCTGCCCATAAACAAAAGCCTTTGTTGTAGGCCCAACAGCTGTTCTATATCAGTAGCAAGTCAAACCGTCACAGAATTCCAGAATGTTGGAAGACTTTTTATAAGCACCGTAGTAAAAGATAACTACATTTATTCCCCTTCTTCTACCAGACAACCCATCTACCCACTTTCAAACACAAAACATTTGCTATTGATTTGAAAAGTATAAAGTTAAGGGGAATCATTATCTAGATGTTGCGACACAGCTGGAGATAAAACTGGGAAGGGGGACTTTTCAAATTCAATTGATGCAGAGGAGTAAAATAAAACTGAAACGCACACAAACGCAAGCTCCTTGAACATCTTGCCCTTTTTTCCCCCGTGGCCACACCTTGTAGTAGTGCATAAAATGTGCAAAATTGCTTAAGACCACCATACTAAAGTTAAATCCATATTATAATACCATTCATTGCTAAATTCCAGTTAAATTTCAGAATCACAGCCATGTTAGGAACTCAGAAATGCACATTTAGTTGAGGATCCAATTCAGCAGTTGCCAATCTTCCTGGGAACATTTTTTTTAAAAGAGTATTCTCCTCCCAGCTTTTCCTATACATCTCACCATCTGAAATGGATTTAACTGTATCCCCTGTCTCTGTGTATTCCACTTTCATCTGAAACCTTTCCATTAATGCCAACTGAAGAGAGAGCAACCACCAAAAGTCATTGAGATGGTCACATCTTCTTCTCCCTCCACTGAGTAAATTACCTTCATTTAACATTTGCTCTTATAGAGCTGTGGAGACAGAAGGTTTATTTTGAAGTCCAAGAATTTAATTGCCAGTTTATTGCTCTACTAGCCCATCTTGGTTGGGAAGATGATGTCTGGAAAATGGTTTCCCAAAGCAATCACTTTTCCCCTGGGAAAAGAGTTCTAATTACTTCCAGCTTAAGGGCGCCTTAGATATCGATTCTTTGGTAATATCTTAAAGTGACGCAATAGAAAGTGATCCACTTTTTCAAATCATATTGTTAATCCTAACAAGCGGTGTAGTTTCCATATCTGCCTCTGTTCACGCAGACTTGGGTATGTATAAGAGCCATTCGTCGCATTTCAGATAGAGGTGGTTTCAGTTTTTAAGTCAGAATGAACGTGGCCGTGACTAGACATTTTGCTTTCTATCTAGACTGTTCACATCAAGTGGGAAAGCATCTGAGTGCATACAATTGCAGTTTTTCACCTGTCATTTTGCAAATTACTTGAGTCACTTGCAAACAAAATTAAAATTGAAAAATTTAGAATAGGAACAGAAATCGTATTGTGGGCCTGGTTTATAGATATCTCATTTCTGGCTGCTGAACATAATTACTTGCTATTCTACTCAGTTTTTAAGCAACTGGGAAACATTATATAGAACAATGTGAAAATTGCCTGTTAATGCCATCAATTTTCCTTTATTGGTTGTCAAGGAGGCTAGCTTATAGTAGCCTAACATTATTTTTTTTTATAAAAAAATAGGATTCCTACTTATCTTTTAAAGTCTAAATTGTTAAAATGTCTAATTAGTAGTGATGTACTACTGTACTGCCCAATCCTAAGAACTTGTGTTCCCCAGTTAGAGGCAGCAGTTGCGTGTGTGCTAGTGTTGAATGTGTCCTTGCTATTGAATGAACAATACTTACCCACACATCTCTTTCCTGCCCAGAAAATCTGAAGTGTGGTCTTTGACAATAGCTCATAAACCTAAGAAAGTCAGAATTTTATTTATTTAATTATTAAGAACATTTATATAGCTGCCCAACTAACTTCAGTGACTCCAGGTGGCTAGAAGTAAAACTCAAATACAAAGCCCCCCCCCAAAAAACCTCACTCACAACAATCAAACAAACTATTTGATAGACTCTGTATGGAGTCCACAGGCTTCCTGGCAAAACCATATTTTCAAAGCCTTTTGAAAGTATCAGGATGAAGGTCAAACTTATCTTCACGGGGATAATGTTCCACAGGGAGGGACCTACCACAGAGAAGGTCCTTCTTCTTGGTTCCACTAGAGAGGGTGCTTAAGAGAGGACATACTCTACCTCCCTGATGTGGCGTGTGGAGTACATGTAAGTGGGAAAAGATGGCCCTTAAAAATAACCTGACCCCAAGCCATGTAGGACTTTCAAGGTGACAAACAGCACCTTGAATTGGACATGGAAGCAAGTAGGCAACCAATCTCATGGCCTGCTGCAAGCTGCTTGCTCTTCAAATATTCTGTTACTTTTTGGAAGAAATGTTTTATATTCCATCATGTGCCGTGTTTGTAGATATTCATTGTTACTAATTTCATCAAGCGCTCTGGAACTGCATCTAATGAAGTGGGCTGCAGCTTATTAAAATGGATGCTCTTTGATAAAATGTATTAGTCTGAAAAGGTGCTACCAGATCCCTCCAGATTTTTGTTCCTCCCTTTGCTTCCCATTGCAGAACATGGGCACGATGGGGTCATTTCCTTTGCTTACTATAGGAAATGACAGAGAAGATATTTTGTTTCTCTGGGACCATTATAAACCCAGATGTCTCTGATTAAAGATCTTGTTTTGCACTGTTTTACTGGTTAACTGAAGGGAGCATTGACTGGCTCATAGTGAGATCAACCTGTTCCATGCATTTTGAAGCCAGCAGCAGTGAATTCCATTACAGAGCAGTTTCAGTGTCCTTTGGATAATTGGGAGTGAACATTTTGGCTTTGAAGAAGTTTTCTCTATTCCTATCTCTGTCTCTGTTATTGTCCTGGCATCATTTATAACTACGTGTGCGGAAATAAATCATAAACCACAAGGAAATACTTCAAGTTGGTGTTCATTCTAAACCTTTGGCTAGTAACTAAGTATTAATATTACAATTATTCAAATAGTCAGGTATTAATGAGGGTTTGATAAACTTGCTGGTTTGAGTATCTGCCTGGATTTGAAGAAATGGGAAAGGAGTTACCAAGCCTTTGAGGAAAATTTGGATTTGCTGATAACGGCAATGTCACTGTCATTTAAAGAAAAAAAAGAATTCCAGATGAGGGTTGCTAATCAAGAGTGAGAGTGAAGAGATTTAATCTTTATATTTGCAAATTATCTGCTAAAATGCCTCTGAAAGTTTGGCAGTTTGGCAGAGGAAACTGCCAAATCTTCTCCTGTGCCACATTCCCAATTCAGAACAGAGTCTCTGGAAGGTATTCTTTTAAGACACAAAACCAGAAATAAAACGCTCAACACCACATTGTGGCAAGATCCAATGAATATTCCTTTCTGTTCTTCTTCTCCATCCACTCTCTCAATGATACAGTTGTTACTTGGGGGGGCACATGCTAATGAAAACAATGCAAACTGATTGGATTCAGAAATCTAAACCGGTTTGGATTTGGCTAGTACTTGGATACGGATCACCAGCAAACCTCAAGGCTCCGAGCTAGACAAAAATTTGTTTTTTAAATGCCAGAAAAACTCAGTGGCAAATAATTTCCATATTATTGCCAAGAAAATACAATTGCGTATGTGAACTGCTAGGAGCTGAATTTCACTCAAAAAGAACTTTGCCATGAACTTTTAAATTGATAAATGCCCCTAACTAGCGTAATGGAAAATTGAGAAGTATGGAGCACAACACTCTGGACAAGAACCATGTCTGTTGGAACAATCATTGGGTGCTGTTTTTGGAAGAGGAGAAATTTAAGTGTTAAAGGAGATGAAACATTAAACTCATCATCTGATAGAGGATGGAACATTGGGGTCTATTTTCCCCAATTAAAGTCATTAGGTGAAGACTAGTGTAACTCAGTATGGTCATGTGACTTTCAATTTATGAGCGCATCACATAACAACAACAACAATAACTTTATCGTCACTTTGAATGTACACCAACTGACATACATCAAAATAAAATTTCGTTGCATACAACTCTCAAAGGGCCACCACCTCCGATATACACTACTTGTTCATGGCCAGCTCACGTTTTATAAGCAATTTATGACCGCATCACTTAGTGGTGGAGTAGAGGGTCCCTGTTGTAATTGGTAAATGAGGATTACCTGCAATTGCAAATGTTTTTATGCTACTTCAATCTTTCTGACAACCTAAGCAACTCTTAAGCAAGATCCCCAATAAACATAATGGTAAAAGCATCATAATGCTTTTATGATGGAGCCCTTGTGGCCCAGTGGTTAGAATGCAGTATTGCAGGCTGACTCTGCCCACAGCCTGAAGTTTGATCCTGACTGGCTTGAGGTTGACTCAGTCTTCCATCTTTCTGAGGTCGATAAAATGAGGACCCAGATTGCGGGGGGCAATATGCTGACATTTGTAAATCATTCAGAGAGTGCTGTAAAGCAATATGGAGGGGTGTAAAAGTCTAAGTGATATTGCTATTGCTAAATCATAAATCAAAATACAATATACACTGTAATCGTAGTATAATCGGTACTAATTCTAGAATCTTCCACTTGGTTGATAATTTGGAGAAAGATAGAATAGAAAGTGGACAGAAAATCAGAGACAGAAAACATAGCTGAGTAGTAGAACCAAATGACAGAAATCAGTTGCGGAAGCACATGAGTGCTTGCTCCATGGTGAACTATCCTGAGGAATGTAGTCCAGTGGTGTTTGGAGAGATACAGCTTTTCCATTCCTGTTTAAAGAAAATGGGAAAGGAGAAATGATACATCAGAACAAACGGGAAATAAAGGGAAAATAACTCAGGCAGATCCTAAAGAACAGGAAAGACCACATGCTGTTTCTAGGCAACATGGAAGAGGCAAGTGACATGACAGACAGGCACCCCTGGATTATGCAAGTGATGGAAGGACTTGATAAGTGAGGAATGGCTTTTGTATGCATCTGTGGGTGGGAAAGTACATTCATTAGTGTGGAATAGGACATCAAAGCTTTGGCTTTAAATTTTTAGTGCTGACATATTCCTCTTGCTTTTCATAATGGCTTCATTTATTTGGCTTGGGCTCTGTCATTTTCCTTGTTTTCTAATTGTGGCTCAGTGCAATAGTGTGGCAGACTAAAGAATATCTCTTTAATCATAGGCCTTGATTGCCACTGTCATTGTTTCTAAGATAGCTTTTAGCTGACAAACAAATCTTCAATTTTATTTGCTGTGTTTTATTGTCTTCCTTCATATTTCACAGTTAAGATGCATCCAGATATTTCCCTGCTATGTGAAATAGGAACCTATGTGGTTTTTGATATAACATATAATTTATTTGACAAGGAAATATGAGACAGGGCCTTGAATCCACATTTAATTGATGGATTGAGAGTTTTTAACTTTTCAACAAGATAGATTCTCATCCTGAATATCATTGTAGTAGTATTTTCTTAATCCACCCTTCTGTGGATTAAATAGAGATAGATATATAGATATATATAGATAGAATTTTAGATTCTATTTACAAAAACTCTACATGTGAAATGTATTTTTTACCTTAGAAAAAAAAATTAAGCTTATGGATTTAACTACTCTACACTAACTCATCCAGGTTTGATTCAGAACAGATGCTGAGAATCAGATGCTGAGAATGTACAGAGAAGAGCAACAAAGATGATTAGGGGACTGGAGGCTAAAACATATAAGGAACGGTTGCTGGAATTGGGTATGTCTAGTCCAGCGGTTCTCAACCTTTTTCAGGCTGCAACCCCGACCTGTCAAGTGCCACGCATGCATGGTGCTACCCCCTGCGCCGCGCATGCGTGGTGCTACCCCCTGTGCCGCACATGCGTGGTGCTACCCCCTGCGTCATGCATGCGTGGTGCTGCCCCTTGCGCCAGCCGAGGCATAGGCCGCCGCCCATTCGAGGCGGCGGCAGGCAGGCCCAGGTGCTCCTGGGCGGCTGCGGCAGCGACGGCGCAGGGCGACCATGGGCTGGGCCACCAGCTTGTCCAGCCCAAGGGAGGTAAAAAAACCGCCGGGCCTCAGGCATGCCAAAAACCCTCCCTGCGCCCGCCGGCCTCCCACCTCCCACCCCTGGCCCTCTTTTAGTTACAGTTTTAGTAGTTGCTCAGCAGGGAGGGGTGGAAACTTCCAGAGAGCTCGCCTTCGCTGCAGACAACTTGCAGCACCGTTTGCAGACTGGGACTTTTGACGGGCTCAGCAGGGCGGAGACAGCCTGGACAATTCCTATTGGCTTTTGAAAGCCAATAGAATTAGACTCTATTCAAGAGAGTCTATTCTATTGGCTTTCAAAAGCCAATAGAATAAGAGGGAGTAGCAAAACTAAGGAAAAGGGGGGGAGAAATGGCGGACTGCGTTGTTTGGCGACCCCCATGAAATGGTTGTTTGACCCCAAATGGGGTCGCGACCCACAGTTTGAGAACCGCTGGTCTAGTCTAATGAAGAGAAGGACGAGGGGGGACATGATAGCAGTGTTCCAATATCTCAGGGGCTGCCACAAAGAAGAGGGAGTCAAGCTATTCTCCAAAGCGCCTGAAGGCAGGACAAGAAACAATGGATGAAAACTAATCAAGGCGAGAAGCAACCTAGAACTAAGGAGAAACTTCCTGACAGTTAGAACAATTAACCAGTGGAACAACCTGCCTCCAGAAGCAGTGAATGCTCCAACACTGGAAGTTTTTAAGAAGAGACTGGACAGCCATTTGTCTGAAATGGTATAGGGTTTCTAGCCTGAACAGGGGGTTGGACTCGATGACCTCCAAGGTCCCTTCCAACTTTATTATTATTATTATTATTATTATTATTGTTGTTGTTGTTGTTGTTGTTGTTGTTGTTGTTGTTGTTGTTGTTATTCTGCTTTTTCAGAGGCACTTACTTAGAACTTGATATCCAGCAGGTACATTACCCCAGCTGAGTAATCTGGTTTTTTTTTAGATACAATCAATAAACAAACAACCAAAGGAAGTTGACTAATTGCAAAGCAAATTGTTAGCCATGAACACTGGCATTTTGAGGAAATGAGCATTTTTAGAAAATTAAAAAGTAATAGTGGCTTGACCGAGGAGTCTGGAAGAGATGATAGGGATTCTGGTAAATGTGTGATTTGATGCTGGCATGTCTCCTTTGTGAAGGTACCTAAAATATGTTCTTTCAAGTACAAAAAAATCTGTACCTGCCTACATTACAAAAATACAAAAAAAACACCAAAACTAAAACAGGACAATTGTCTAATTCCCTTTTGTGGTTTGACAGAGAATCTGCTTGCAATGTTGCAGCTTCCTTGGAGTTACCGAATAGAAGATATCTGCTCTCAAGAAAACTCAGCTGACATTGATCCAATGGCTTACATGTGAAATGCTCCATATATCCATTACTAATTCCCTGAGCCAGCCTATCTCCATGGAGACTCTTCCAGAGTCTTCCCCAAGTCATATTATTTCCAAGCAATCTTTCAGTGCTACTGATGAGGGTGGATCAGTTTCAGCTTTCCTGGCTTTCTGATATTTGACAAATATTAGGACGTAGGGCCTCAAAAATAAAAAAAGTAGATATCCCAGTTCTTCTGCTGTGACGTTATCTTCTTTTGCTTGAAATTCTCAGTCTTATTCAGGAAATTGCAGCTGGAATGTGAATGGAATCTTTTTTGAAGAATCATATGTGAACTTCCAAATTATTATTTCCTGAGTTCTTTATCTCAGAAAGAAATTGAATATGCTTAAAAAGGTGAGGTTTATACCTGCCAAGCAGGTATAAGGAGTAATTTACTTGGATTACTCCTAAGAAAATAGGTACAGGATTGAAGCCAGCATTATGGACACTTGGGTCCCTAAACAGAAATATTGTACAGGTTGTCCTCTTACAACACTTCATTTAACAACCGTTCAAAGTTACGACACTGAAAAAATGATTTATGACTGTTTTTCACACTTATGACCATTGCAGCATCTCCATGGTCATATGATCGAAGTCCAGCTGCTTGGCAACTGGTTCCTATTTGGAGTGGTTAACCTTCTAACAAGCAAAGTCAATGAGGAAGCCGGATTCAGTGATCAACCAAGTTACTAACTTAATAACCGCAGTGATTCACTTACCAACTGTGGCAAGAAAGGTTGTAAAATGGGGCAAACTTCACTTAACAACCGACTCACTGAACCATAGACATTTTGGACTCAACTGTGGTTGTAAGTTGAGGACTATCTGTAGTTATTTTTAATCTCCTCACTATTGGATTTATCCAAGAAGAATGGAAAAGCAAAACACTTTATTTCTAAACATCTGCATTGGATTCCACTGGATGAAATTAGAATAGAATAGAATAGAATAGAATAGAATAGAATAGAATTTTGGAATGGAAAGGAATATTGGAATGGAACGGAAGAGAATGGAATAAAATTTTGGAATGGAAAGTAATGGAAAACAATGGAATGGGATGCATTGGAATGGAATAGAATATTAGAATGGAATGGAATGGAGTGGAGTGGAATGGAATGGAATGGAATGGAATAGAATAGAATAGAATAGAATAGAATAGAATAGAATAGAATAGAATAGAATAGAATAGAATAGAATAGAATAGAATAGAATAGAATAGAATAGAATAGAAGCTGGAAGGGACCATGGAGGTCTTCTAGTCCAGCCCCCTTCGCAAGCAGACAAGTGATTCTCTAGTCTCTTCTTAAAAATCTCCAGTGATGGAGCGCCCACGATTTCTGAAGGCAAACTGTTCCACTGGTTAATTGTCTTCATTGTACTTTTCATCACCTCAGTGCAACAATACAACCTAAAAAGGCAAGAGAGCCTATTAAGCAAAAGAGAATTTTTTATTCATTTTAGTGACAGTGACAGAATAATAAGCATTTCTTTCCTACCCATTGGCAGGCAGGTATCCACCGGACTAAGCAACAGATCTGCATATTGCAGATGCACCTCTGAACCCAAGTGAGTTGCTGGATTCACTTTGTAAAGATGTTTGAAGCTGGGTTACTGTTCTCACTATAAAAAGCATCTTGGGGAAGAAGGACAATAATGCTACCCAACGAGTGCAGAATTATTTTCAGGTTGAGGGCTGCTCTTTGCCATTGAACATCATGGCCATCACGCTGCAAAGTAGGGTTAGCTAGAACAAGGAATTGGGCAAGACCAGGGCGAAAATGAACGGTGATTCAAGGAAATGAAATGTAGCTTTCCTCAATATTAAGATGCAGTTAATGTAATTATTTTCCATTTATTTTAAAATGTCTTCCTTCTGTTGCATTAAACTTATAACCGGGTGCCAGTATTTGCAGGGACTCTGGAGACCAAACCAAAGTACTGAGAGGCCTGGGGACCCCTCCCGGCTGTCATTCCTGTTATATCTGAATGAGGGAGATATTGGTTCAAATCATCTTCCCACCATCTGCTTGGCTTCTGCACCAGTTCCTCGTCTGTAAATTCAGGTTATTAATTCTACTTAAGCAAGATGAGGTAATTTTAAAAAAAGTTTACAGACATTGCTGTAGAAATAATATATCCTAATAAACCTAGGAGTGTTACTGGCCATGGGGCAAGAATGATGAGAAGGTAGAGTATCTCTGCTTGAGCAAAGGTGGGAAGACAAAGATAATAGCTCATGCCATAATATGATTGTTCCAAACGTAAGGAAGGTGAAGACTCTCCCCTTTGATTTATATTGCATTTTTCTGTACCCACTAACCCAGTTTAAACATTCCTAACTATAGCTACCGGTACGTGTCCAAGTTGCTCTTCTGCACTACAATGGATCACCTGTGGCAAAGAAGAAAGAATAATATTTTTTCAGAGGATAATGTCTTGTAATAAATGGAAGGAGGAGTCCAAATAGTATGTGGCCAGTGATCATGCCAACTTCTTGTACTACCTCTTATCACAAAGAGGATATTTCAAAGAGGTTCCATGTTACAGTGTCTTCTTCTTTAAAACATTGTATTGGGAAGCTCTACAGACTAATGGATAACGCTTCTAGATCAATGATGGCAAACCTGGGCTTGGTGTGTCAAAAATTTGGAAAAAGCCTAACTTGATTCTGCTGGCATGTCACCTCCCCCCGACCCCGAACAAAAGAGAAACAATTCTCTCTCTTTCCCTGCTCCCCCATTTTGTGCCATCCTGAACAGTAGCACTTGGTGGCAGCATGAGGCTGGGCCTGAAGTCAAGGTCTAGGCTTCAAATTTGGCCTGGTGTCACAACTGCCACTCAAAAAGTGTTTATCTGTGTGCCTGTTTATCTTCAGGTAGTGTTCTCTTTCTGTTGAAAGGTTTCTGCGGCCTTCATTCTCAAAGCAGCTTTGGAGAATGCTCTTCTATGGCCTTTGCAGCCTTTGCAAACCATGGTAAAAGCACGCCTCATTCCTGGCAATTTTTGAAGGCTCTGAGGCTGAGCAAGAACGCAGCCTTCTTGTGTGAATTCCAAAGGGTCTACAAGCCATATCAGAGCATACCCACATTCTTGCATGGCTTCTATAGACCATGGAAATTTCTCGAGAATGGGGCATGCTTCTATTGTCAAATGTTGGTGAACACTGGCACGCCATCCAAAACATCATGGCACCTTTGACATGGGTGTCAAATCAGTGAAGCGGTTGAGGTGATGTGCCAGTGTCTGGAGGCTGTGAGGGTCTGGATGGGCGTTAACAGATTAAGGCTCAACCCCGACAAGACAGAGTGGCTGTGGGTGATGCCTCCCAAGGACACTTCAATCTGTCCTTCCATTACTCTGGGGGGTGAATCCATAAACCCCTCGGAGAAGGTCTGCAACTTGGGTGTCCTCCTTGATCCACAGCTGACATTGGAACATCATTTATCGGCTGTGGCGAGGGGGGCATTTGCCCAGGTTCGCCTGGTGCACCAGTTGCGCCCTTATTTGGATCAGGAGTCTCTCCTCACAGTCACACATGCCCTTGTCACCTCGAGGATCGATTACTGCAACGCTCTCTACATGGGGCTACCCTTGAAGAGTGTTCGGAGACTACAGTTAGTGCAGAATGCAGCTGCGTGAGCAACTGTGGGCCTTCCACGTCGTGCCCACATTTTGCCAACTCTCCGCATGCTGCATTGGTTGCCTATCGGTCTCCAAGCGCAATTCAAAGTGTTGGTCATTCATGGCATTGGACCTGGATACTTACGGGACCGTCTTCTGCCACATACTTCCCTACGACCGGTGAGAGCGCACAGGGTCGGCCTTCTCCGGGTCCCGTCAGCGAAACAATGTCGGCTGGCGGGCCCTAGGGGGAGGGCTTTCTCTATTGTGGCGCCCGCCCTCTGGAACCAACTGCCTCCTGAAGTCCGCGTTTCTCCCACTCTCCCGGCCTTCCGAAAGAATCTAAAAACCTACCTCTGCCGGCAGGCCTGGGGATAATTGTTGACTGTGGTGTGATTGATGAATATGTGTGGGGTTATATTTTTAATGTTTTGCTTGGACTTAGTTTGAAATTGTTGTTTTTATATATATGTTGTGAGCCGCTCCAAGTCTTCGGAGAGGAGCGGCATATAAGTCCGAACAAAATAAATAAATAGCTTCACCATCACTGTCGTAGATGATGGGGTTAGGTTCTGCCAAAGGAAGAAGTACAAGATAGCTGGTAGCCCACATTCCCCAAGGAAAATGTTGAAGCCAAATTGTGGACTGTCCTTGGGAGTGATAATGCCAAGCTATTTCCCTCTATTAAGAAGACATGTTCCAATTGTTTAAGTTGTGACGAGATCGGTGGGAGCCATTCAGAAGCAGACCAAACAGTCTTGAACAATGAAGCATAGAGAAGAGTCCTGCTAGAAATTTTAGCATTGTTTACTGGAGTTGGAGAAATGATGATAGGGCATCCTTTAGGACTGGGTTATAGCAATAAAAAGTCAGCAAAACTGTATTAACCAGGGTAGCGTTTTTATTCTAAGTAAGTTTGTTCCCAACTTAAATCTTGAATAATCGAATGATCAGCAGCTCCCATCGTGCCATTTTCCCCTGGCTTTAGCAATGGAACCACTTTTCTTGCCTACCTTTATTCACTGCAATAAAAGAAATCATAATAAAAGAGCAGGAGCCATTGGCTGAATTCATAAAGCAAGGCCTTCTTTAAAGGTTTTATTATAGAGCCAGCGTTTAGGCCATGATGAATTGCTGAATGGCTGATTTCCTGAATCTCTTTGTCACTAACCTTTCCTGACAGCTACTGGATTGCTCTGCCCGGTAATTTGCACAATCGTAATGACTAGAGTGAGATGTCTCCTAACTATTTCCTTCGCTTTTAACAAGGATTCTGAACACCCTCTGTAGGTGACAAAATGCAATTACAGACTTGAAGTGTTCCCTTGGGTGGGCAGCTGTTCAGATGCCACCAAATCTTTGGCAGCACAACTGTTTTTTTTTTTTTAAAAAAGAGGGGCTAATACAAAAACAAAGTATTGGATTCTCTAAATATTCTGTCCAAATTAAAAAAAATAATAATTAAAAGTTATGAAGGCATTTCATTGATTAACAATCTTAGTAATTAAATACTGTCATTGGCTAATTTTTTTCCTCTTGAATTTTTTCTTCCTTGGAGATCTCTAATTGTTGTATGGCTTTACATTTATTGATAACTCTGTTTGATGAATACAGATGCCACCTTCTATAGTCCTCGTTGACAGAGTAATCATATTGTGAGTAACACCAGGCTTATGTGGCAACAGCTGTTGCAGTTAGACACGCTGGTATCCACTGGGAAAGCATGTTTGCTGCTATCCTGGGCACACAATAAATGGAAGGTGCAATAAAGCATGAGCTAACATTTTGAAAATCCTTACAGCTCGAGGAACTTTTATTGCAGATTACCAGCACTTTGATCTCCGTCCAGTACTTAAGTCTTAATTATCAGACTAATTGCACAGACTATGTTCATTTTCAGTGGTAATCCTTTTGTGATTAGCTTCTGTGTTCAATAACTGACTTATCCCTTAATTAAAAGGACTATTAACCTTAAGGATGTTGCTCCAGTTAGGGATTAAACCTATGCAGAATTAATATTTAATATCATTGTTAAAAGACCTTGGTGTATAGTACAGAATGGAAATATATACAGGGATCTCTGCCTGCTCTTGTCAGTTGCTGGACAGATGAGGAATAAAGCAATGGAGGTTAACAAGTACTTTCCCTGGAGACCCTTCAATATTACTGTACATCTATAAGGCAGTGGTGGGATTCAGCCGGTTTGCACCACTTCGGCAGAACTGGTAGTTAATTTTTTGGACTTCCGGAAGTGGCATACATACAGAGAACTGGTTGTTCACATAAATAATAATAATAATAATAATATTAATAATAATGATGATGATGATGATGATGATGATGATGATGTTGATGTAGGGACCTTGGAAGTCATCTAGTCCAACCCCCTGCTCAGGCAGGAAACCCTATACCATTTCAGACAAATGGCTTGGAAATGGGATTTGAATCCCACCACTGCGATAAGGGCACATTCATGTTATTCCAGCAGGTCCCACAGACAGGATAGCATCTCTCTGTTTGTACAGTAACATAATATTAAGGGCCAGAGGAAAGACAAGGCTGAATGGAGAGGTTCTTTTCATTCCACATGCCCCAATCCCTTCTATAGACAAAAATGCTCAGATTGTTCACAGAACGTGCATGTGCGAAAAAGTGTGTGGCACTGGCCAACCATACCCAAAGTGCGGGAGCACTGGAATACTCCCCACATCCAGGGTCCAATCAAAAACATGAAAAAGGCTTGCTTCATCTGAACAGAAGGGTTAGCCAAAAGATCGGCTGGCCAGTCTCCCTAACCCATTTCTAACTCCCTTTCTCAATTGTATTACTAATAACACTGAAAAAAATGCCACTGAAGGCATTCACATTATATTTCATTGGTTGGTTTTAGTAGAGGAAGGAAGGAAGATAACAGTGTGGGTTACAGGAAAATCATATATTCCAGTCTGACATAACCCCGGGCCACAGCAATCTCTCTTGCTGAGAGATTAAGGGGGGGGGAGAAAAATAGGTAATTAATGCAACATTATTTCATTTTCGTCAAAATGCCAGATGTTGTTAAGGGATACAAGAGGAAAGCAAGAGCCTGAAACCCAGACTGAAGATTTTGAGAAGGAAGCAAGCAGAAGCTTTTCTTCTTTTTCATCCATAGGTGTTGAATGAAGTTCTTCATGGGGAAAAAAAAATGGAATGAAAGCAAATCAATCAACCAATCATCCCTAATTTTGTATCAATTTATTTCACGAGAAGAAAAGACTTAGAGTCATATGGATTCTGCAGTTGAGAGCAAAGTCCAGGTACCTCATAGAAAGGGGGAGATCTTTTTGATCATGAAATCAGGCTGGGTACGTTGCAAGTCAATCTCTTTCAAATCACCGCCTTCGCTCTTTGTGCCTTGGAAAACATCCGAGATAAAAATAAGGGCACCAGCACTCTGTATATTGCACGCCCCTCCTCCCAAAAAAAAGAAGTACAAAAACTTGACATGGTTATGATCAAAGGGGAATGTAAAATTGTTTTCTGGGCTTATTCAGTGGTAATTCTGGACTCATCCTGTGGCAAAACTGGACTATTGCAACAGGCTTTACCTGGGGCTCCCTTTAAAAACCGTTTGGAAGATGACTTCCGGTTTCCGGTCGAGCCGTACGGAGCCATCTCTAGGGAGCTCCGTTACGGTGATCGGATTTTCGGCGGCTTTTCAGCCGCCCGAAGCGCCAAATTCAAAAAGGGAGACCAGCGGAAAGTAGCGGAACCTCCGGCGACCCGAAAAACATCCAATTGGAAGCAGGATCGCCGGAGGAGACGTGAACAGAAGAAGACAACGGAGAGGCCGGCGGCAGCCGGCCCGAAGACGACACGAGGGCGGAAACAATAGGAGCGAGGAGAGAAGACCGAGGAAGCAGCAAAGAAGGAGACGGGAGCGAGAGGCGACCAGGAAGAAGTGGGACGAGGGAAGAAGAGCCCGGGACTTACCCAGCTGGAGGCCTGAGGAAGCTGCAAAGCCGCCCAGCCGCTGCGGAGGAGAGCCAGCTGACACAAGGAAAGGACGGCAAGCAGCGTCGGGAGAAGACATCGCAAAACGGTGAGGCGGTTTCCGGTCATGAGGACCGGAGACATCTAAGCGAAGCTCCGGAACGGGGCTCGCTTTTTTTTTTTAACGAAAAAAAAACCCGACTACCGCGAAAGGGAAGCACCAGAAAAGAGGGTGCTTCCAAAGAGGAACACCGGCGCGCCCGGACAGGGCCGAAAGTAGCGCGGAAGAGCCCGGGAAGACAGCGGACGGGGCCGAGGAGGCAGGCGGTGGCCGGCCGGCTGGCAGGCCCCAAAGAAGCGGACGCCGACGGAGCTGAAGAAACCGCGACACCGCAAAGCCGCGCAGCCGAACAGAGCCAGCGGAAGCGGGGAGAAGACGGCGAGCAGCGTCAGCGAGACCTGCGGAGCCCCCCCCCGGGAGGAGCGAACGAACCGGGTAAGACCAGCGGACGAAGCTCAAGAGGCAAGGCAGACCGGGACAGCGGACAGCAACGAGGGTCGAGCAGCGAGCCGAGAGACGCCAGCCGCCGGGAGAGACCAGCTGCGGGATCCAAATAAGGTACCAGAGGCAGCAAGGAAGACCCGGGCGGGCTGAGGAGGAGAAGACCGAGCGGGCGAGCGGCAAGGAAGAAAGGGGGGGGGGAAAGGCCCCACAGAAACACCATTCCTCCTCCCCCACAGCGGGCAGCAAGCTTGGGGGATTCAAAAGTTTGGGAGGAGGGCTAATTTCCTCTGACTGGGGTGAGGCCCCAGAACAAAAGAAACTACTTGAGGGCCTAAAGACTGTCTATTTAAGTGCCTGAAGCGAACTTGGGGGACTCAAAAGTTTGGGAGGAGGGCTAATTTCCTCTGACTGAGGTGAGGCCCCAGAACAAAAGAAACTACTCGAGGGCCTAAAGACTGACTATTTAAGTGCCTGAAGCGAGCTTGGGGGATTCAAAAGTTTGGGAGGAGGGCTAATTTCCTCTGACTGAGGTGAGGCCCCAGAACAAAAGAAACTACTCGAGGGCCTAAAGACTGACTATTTAAGCGCCTGAAGACTAGTCACGACTAGAGCCTAACTGTTGCCTGGAGAAGGGGGCCACTTGCACAGGCCCCAGACCCACTCAACTTGGTGCCATCCCTGCCAGTTTTGCAAAGCGTATTGGGAGAGAAATTACACCCCTTATTGGACTATTAGTTTGCTGGTAGCATATGAACTGTAAGACATGACCACTTGCTAACTTTACACAGAAGAATTAGACCCAATCTATCCTATCAGCTTGACAATCCTACACAGAAACAATTCTCCCACAACTCTCAACATTAAGGGGTGGCTCTAAGGGTGGATAAGCTCAAAATGGCAGCCAGACGGACAAAACAGGCCAAGACACCACACACAAAGGGACCTGCATCCTCCCCGGCCCAGCCCTCTAATCAGCCAGGCAATACCCCACCCATCCCCATCCCCACACCCCACCACCCAACTACAGGCCCCCAGACCCAAACTCCAACCCATGACTCCACAACAACACGCATGATCCAAGAACTACAAGAGACGATTGAGACACTAAATGAGACGATAGCGGCGATGGTGGCAAGGATGGAGGGCATGGAGAGAAAATTGGCAGAAATGAGTGCGAAGACGGAGAAAGGACGCATAGAGGCAGAACAGACGATGGAGGAAAGATACAAAAACATGGAAAGGATGCTGGCGGACCAAGGGAGAGACCTGGAGAGAAAGTGGGAAGAACAACGCAAAGCGGTGGCCACAAACCTGGAACAAATGAAGGAGGCAATGCAAACACATTACAAGAACCTCCAAGAAACAAGGGAGAATACGGAAAAGATGATGAAAGAAGTGGAAAACTGCATAGAGGGACAGACTGCTGAGGTTCAGGACCAGTCGACCATGATGCAATTCTGGCAACTGTCATTCGCGATCAGATTCAGAGGGTGGAAGGAGACAACATACGAAACCCAAGAAAGCCTGCTCAGGACCTTTGTAGAGGCACTGGCAACATTCCTGGGCAGGAGCGCCAATGAGATTGGGGGGCAAATCGAAAAAATCTACAGAGTGGGCGCCTGGAGGGCAGTGAACAGGCAGCAACCAAGGGACGTGGTCATCCACTTCACAACACAGAGGCTCCGGAACCACATCTCTGCCACTTCCTATAACAAGGCATTCTACATAGAGGAACAGGAAGTGAAGGTTCTGAAAGAGATCCCTCAGGCGATGCTGAGAGACAGAAAGGACTACAAATTCCTGACCACAGAACTGAGATCGCGTGCACTGCGATACCGGTGGGAAACCCCAACAGGACTGTCACTTTCCTATAGAAACAAGAGACACTACTTGACCTCGGTCCAGAAAGCCAAAGACTTCCTTGAAAAGGAACTGAAGTCGGGAGGCCTTCAACCCACCGCGGGAGAAGACGCAGATAGACCACGGGAAAGCGGGAGGGATCGAGGCCAATGAGCAAACAGCGCAGAGACACAGATCAGGGCAGTGGCAGAGGAAATGAATGGAAAACCTAGAGAGGCGAGGGCACAGAGAGCAAGGAGCAACAAAAACAAGGCAGCAAGACAGCCTACAGAAGACAGGCTACCAGGCTCCACTACCAAACACACAGACCAGCAAAGCAAGACCGCACAAACCAATATGAGCAGCAATCCGGATATCATGGGAACGGGACCAAAGAAGACAACAGGAGAAATAACAGAAATGGTCTCGCAAAAGTATCCCGCAACAGATGATGGCAACTAAGTATTTGACCTGGAATGTGAACGGACTGAACTCCCCCCAGAAAAGGAGAAAAATTCTCCACTATCTAAACCAAGATAACAGCGATATAATCTGCCTACAAGAAACACACATCAGAGCAGCAGACCAGAAATATCTGCTCAACTACAAACTAGGCGCGCACTTTGTGGCAGCGGCGCCAAGAAAAAAGAATGGGATTGTTATATATGTAAAGAAACATGTAATGGCCAAGCTAATAGAGTCCGACCCCCAAGGTAGATACCTGGCAATTGAAATAACACAAGAGGACAAGAAGATTCTAGTACTGGGCGTATATGCACCAAACCAGCAACAAGGCAAATTCTACAAAAAGCTACACAAGAAAGTAACACAACTTAATTACAGATCTTACATCATTATGGGCGACTGGAACGGGGTCATAGAGACTGCTCTAGACAAAAAAAGAACTGCACCGAACCCACAAAAACACTCTAAGTTGCCTAAATCCTTCTTCGATATGAAGGAGGACCTCGAACTGACAGACGTATGGAGGAAAAGACACGGCAAAGAACAAGAATTCACCTTCTTCTCTGGCAGACACCAATCCTTCTCCAGAATTGACTTTATATTAACTTCTAGTGACTTGCTAACTTGTCTAAACACGGTGAAAATCCTACCCAAGACATTGACAGACCACAACCCTGTAAGGATGGAATTAAGACACGGCCCGAAACAGAGGAGATCCTGGAGAATCAATTAAAACCTGTTCAGACACGAAGACAAGGTGGCGGAGTGCAAAAAGGCTATGAAGGAATTCTTCAACACACATATGAACAACGGAACGCCGATAGAACAGATCTGGGAAGGCAGCAAGGTGTACATGCGGGGGATCCTCATATCCATGAATAGCTGGCACCGTCGCCAACAAGAACAAAAAAGAAAAGAGTTAGAAAATGAGATAAGCAAAATGGAGCGGCTACTAATAAAAAGACCAGAGGACAAAGTCACCAAAGAAGGACTCAAGATCTTAAGAAAGCAACTTGACATGTTAATGGCTGACCAAGTTGCAAGGAATATACAATATGCAAAACATAAGACATTCTGCAAGGCCAACAAACCGGGCCGCTGGCTAGCCTACACTATAAGAAAGAAACAGAAATCCCGCATAATTGAAAAGATAGAATACAAAGGCAAACTAGAATTCCGACAAAAAACCATCAAGAAAGCCTTCACAGAGTTCTACTCGAAACTATATGCCGAGGATAAGATACAAGACAAAGAGATAGATGAATTCTTACAAAACGAAAAGATACAGGCGATTACCGACACACAAAGAGAAGCCCTGAATGCCTTAATCACAAAGGAGGAAATACACTCAGCGATCACACAACTGAAAGCAGGAAAATCGCCCGGGACGGATGGGATAACAGCGACCTACTACAAGCATCTACAAGATGAGATGCTAGAACCCCTCAGAAAGCTATTTGCCAGCATTCAAGAAGGAGGCCAGGTCCCACCATCCTGGAAAACAGCCTACATCTCATTAATCCCAAAGGAGGGGAAAGACGACACACAGCCCGCAAACTACAGGCCCATCTCACTACTAAACACAGATTATAAGATCTTCACAAAAATTTTGGCCAATAGACTAATGACTGTTTTACAAAAAACAATACACCCGGACCAAAGGGGATTTATACAAGGACGCCAGATGAAAACCAACGTAAGGCAGCTGTTGAACATAATAGAGTACCTGCAAAGGCACAACCAGATACCTGCCGCTCTAATGTTTGTGGATGCAGAAAAAGCCTTCGACAGACTGAATTGGCCGTTCCTGACGAACTTGGTCCAGAAGATGAAAATGGGAACACAGTTCCTCAACTCCATAACGGCAATTTACCAGAAACAAACAGGTCAGATCATTGTCAATGGAGACTTAACGGACTCATTTAATATAGAGAGAGGCACGAGACAGGGCTGCCCGCTGTCCCCCCTGCTATTTATCCTAACACTGGAAATTTTACTGAACAGAATAAGAGCGGCTGAGGATGTACAGGGCATACAGATTAAACAGCAAGAATACAAACTATGTGCCTTTGCGGATGACCTGCTGGTGACAATGTCGCAACCAGCACAATCAGCAAGGAAATTGATGGAGATAATGGAAGACTATGGTAGGGTGTCAGGCTTCAAAGTAAATATATCAAAAACAAAGATGCTAGTCAAAAACCTAGACAACAAAGCAAAACGGAACCTGGAAAGAATAACGGGTTGTGAAATAGTCAAGAAAGTCAAATACTTAGGAGTGGAGATAGAATCAACAAATGCGAAATTATACAAGAATAACTACGAGGTTCTGTGGAATAAGATACAATCAGACCTGGAAAGGTGGAAATCGCTACGTCTGTCCCTGCTCGGCAGGATAGCGACAGTAAAGATGAATGTATTACCCAGATTTCTATTTCTCTTTCAAATGCTACCCATACTCAAGAAAGATGCGGACTTAGACAATTGGCAGAAAGGCATCAACAGATTTATTTGGGACGACAAGAGACCGAGGGTGAAACTAAAAATCATCCAAGACGCAAGGGAGAGAGGGGGACTCAAAATGCCTAATCTAAAGCTATATTACTATGCAGCAACGTTGGTGGCGGTTAGTGACTGGATCAACATGACAAACGATAGAGTTCTGAATGTTGAGGGGCATGGTCTACGATTCGGCTGGCACGCATACCTAGTATACGACAAAAAGGCAGATAGGAACTTCAAGGAGAACCCACTACGAATCCCACTGCTATGGGTCTGGAAGAAATACAAGCACCTCCTACACGACAAGATTCCCATCTGGACGATCCCTGGACACGCAACAGGGGATATGAACACATCCCAAGGGCAAGGAGTGGTGCCCTACAGTGAACTTGTACTGGGAGAAGAAAACAGGTTCCTCTTGAAATCTCAAGCAACGCTAGCAAACAGAGGAATAGGAAGTAACTGGCTATCATATATACAACTACAGTCAAGGTGGCGTGAAGACAAGAAGAAGGGCTTCTCCCAGAACGACGAGAACCTAATTAAACAGATCAGAGAACAGGGGATTAGGCACATCAAACGAGTGTGCAGCACTCTGATAGAAATGGACTCTGAAACCGAACTAGTCAAGAACTGTATGATAAAGTGGGCGCAAGACTTCGGACACCCTATCGCCATAGACATGTGGGAGAAAATCTGGGTGAGGAATGTAGAATTCACGAAATCGCAACACTTAAGGGAAAACTTCTACAAGATGTTCTATAGATGGCACCTAGACCCGAAAAAAATATCACTCATCTACCCGGGCACCCAGCCCAAATGCTGGAGGTGCGGAGACGGGGAGGCTACCTACTTCCACATATGGTGGACATGCAGAAAAATCAAAGCATTCTGGAGGAAGATATGGTGGACACTCCAAACCATTTTCAAAAAGCGTATAGAATTTCTACCTCAGGCTTTTCTGTTAGGGATCACAAAGGATATCACTACCTCAGAGACAACTTTATTTTTGAACTTAACTACAGCAGCAAGATTATTGGTGGGACAGTACTGGAAGAATCCGGAAATACCGCCTATTGAAGAATGGACTGTGAAAGCAACAAATCTGGCGGAAATGGCAAAAATATCAGCATATTTGAAAAGTCGCTCCAATGAACAATTTGTGACGGACTGGAAACAGTGGATAGACTATATCCAAGAGAGACACCAATCAAACAGAATACAGCTGGCGTTCAGCTAAGGATCGAGGGGAGGAGGGATGAAGGGTTAACAAATCAAAGGTTTACAAAAACTAACACCCAATGTTGAATGTATATGTTCTATAACTAATGCCTCTTAACATAACCTTATGACTAACGTTGTTTGCTTTAATATTGTTAAAGTAGACTGAATCTCTACCTCAGGATATGAAACTTTTACCTCAGGATCTCGGGTTGGGGACCATAAAAGATTGCACTAGTAATGGGATGAAGTCAACTCAGAAGCGCAAAAGCACAATATGCGATAGACTAGATACAGTAGATAGACCATACATAGGAGAAACACCAATCAAACAAAATGTATTCGGAGTATACTTGAAGATGTAAGGGAGGAGGGAAGAACGTTTACTAAAACAGATGGTTACAAAGATTAATACCTAATGTTGTATGCTATGTTCTAGGATGATTGCTTAGCAATAGGATCTTATATTTAATGTTGATCACATTAATATTGAAACGGATAAGGGAAACACCAATCAAAATAAAATGTAACAGGAGTATAGTTGAGGCTAGACACGAGGAGTGGGGAAAAAGGCTTACTAACTCAGACGTTTTCAAAGACTAATACTTAGCATTGTATACCAGGGATCATGATGATTGTTGCATAACATGTTTTTATGTTCAATGCTAATTGTTTCAATAAAAGAATTAAAAAAAAAACCGTTTGGAAGCTTCAGCTTATATTGCAGGCCACACAGCAAGCATATTTGGGATGATGCCTGGTTGCTGTACTTTTTTTATTTTGTAATTTATATATTTTCTCTTTTTTTATTGTCAGCCAAATATGTGAGGCGGGCAGCTATATAAATTCAAATAATAGTAAAGTAATAGGCTTTGTAGTCAAGCCTTAGGAACAAATGCATATAAAGCCAGAAATGAGAAAATAGCAACAGACAACAAATGCCACCTCTGCAAAGAGCTGAAGGAACAGTGGACCACCTGGTTAGCTGCTGCAAGAAAGTTGCGCAGATTGACTACAAACAATGGCATGACAAAGTCGCAACAATAATGCATTGGAATGTCTGCAAGAAATATCATTTGGCTGCAAGCAAGAACTGCTGAGATCACAAAATAGACAAAATAACAGAAAATGAAGAAGCTAAAGTGCTCTGGGATTTTAGAATTCAAACAGACAAGCATAACACCTCATAACACCTCAGACTTAACACCTCAGACTTAACAATTGTCCATAAGAAGGATAAAGAAGTCTGAATAGTGTACCTTGCAGTATCTGGAGACAGCAGAATAGAAGAGAAAGAACTAGAGAAGATTACAAAATACAAAGACCTACAAACAGAAGTAGAATGATGGTGACAAAAGAAACCAAAGATAGTACCAATAGTAATAGCTACCTTAGGTGCAATCCCAAAACATCTGGAATACTACTTGAACAGCATCAATGTTGACAAAAATCACTATCTGTCAATGGCAAAAGGAGCTTTACTTGGAACAGCTTATATCCTGCAACAATAATTTTAACACCGTCAAACAACATCTGCCTGTCCCAGGTGCTTGGGAAAGACTGGATACATGGATTTAAAAAATGCCAAATCCAGTTTAAACATCTGACTGATTGTGCAATAACCATGATAATATCCATAGTGAGCAGAATAAAACCAAGTTGCAAAATAAAATCTAGGTTATAAAATCTAGTCTAACATCATAGACTGAATATATTAACTGAATATATTAACAGAAATCAAGCCAGGCCTCAGACCGAGCTCAGAAAAGTTTTCTCCCTAACAAGCTTGCCCAGGGTACTAGAATTTGAAACTGGGTCAAAACTTGTTAAGGCACCATCTGTCACTGAAATCAGAGTCTCTTTATGGAAGGTTTTGAAGCCATGTATATCTGTGTTTATTTCTGTGAGTAAATTAATAGATGAATTACCAGATCAATTGATAGGTGGAGAAATAGTAGATACGACTCAGTTGTGACAATAATCACTGCAATTGTGGTGCACATTAAATAATAATAATAATAATAATAATAAACTTGGAAGGGACCTTGGAGGTCATCAAGTCCAATCCCCTGCTCAGGCAGGTAACCTTATACCATTTTGGACAAATGCCTGTCCAGTTTCTTAAAAACTTCTAGTGTTGGAGCATTCACCACTTCTGGAGGCAGGTTGTTCCACTGGTTAATTGTTCTAACTGTCAGGAGGTTTCTCCTTAGTTCTACCGGTAGGTTGCTTCTCTCCTTGATTAGTTTCCACCCATTGCTTCTTGTCCTGCCTTCAGGTGCTTTGGAGAATAGCTTGACTCCCTCTTCTTTGTGGCAGCCCCTGAGATATTGGAACACTGCTATCATGTCCCCCCTTGTCCTTCTCTTCATTAAACTAGACATACCCAATTCCAGCAACCGTTCCTTATATGTTTTAGCCTCCAGTCCCCTAATCATCTTTGCTGCTCTTCTCTGTACTCTTTCTAGAGTCTCAACATCTTTTTTACATCGTGGTGACCAAAACTGGATGCAGTATTCCAAATGTGGCCTTACCAAGGCATTGTAAAGTGGTATTAACACCTCACGTGATCTTGATTCTATCTTTTTGTTAATGCAGCCTAGCAGTGTGTTGACTTTTTTGGCAGCTGCAGCACACTGCTGGCTCATATTTAAATGATTGTCCACTAGGACTCCGAGATCCCTCTCACAGTTATTGGCTTCAGATTTTCTAGAGTGGCTTTCTTAATTCTTGAAAACAATGCAAAAGAATTTAAAGAACCAGCTTTCTCATTTTTAAAAATAATTTAAAAGAACTTACAAGCAATAAATAGGCAGTTCTCCCATCACTCTTCTTTAAGCCAGACAGTTGGGGTAAAACTAAAGAACAAATGGATCAAATTGAAGCAGCAGGAAATTGTATCCTGACTCCCAGTTGCTTCTTGAGGTCCCCTCCTTGCCTATTCCTGCAGCAATCCAAGCAAACTACACATGATTTGTGGGATACGCAATGCAAGAGCAGCAGGTTCCTTATATCATTAGGGTGGAAAATAACATTTTCTAACTGTGAATGTCTAAATTAATCTTGGTGGACTGAATTAGTCTATATAATCATCATTTTAAACTGAATTGGCAAAAGGTGAAATATTTTTTTAAAAAAAATCTGTAAAATATTTTAAAATACAAACCCTTTTTAAAAAAAGTCCTGACATCTCTAGCATATTTTGGATCCATTTTGCCGATTAAAATAATATATATAAAAAAGAGATGTTAATGCTGATTGGGTTGCAAAAAGCAAACCCAAACCCACACCGATGATGAGGCACGACCACAAACCAGAAGCCAGATCACAGCTGCATCATTAGCCACTTTAAATCCTCCAATCCATACATGAAGCAAACTGACACCCACTATGAAGATGAGGCACAACCACGAACATGAAGCCAAACAACAGCAACACAGCTCACCATCTCAATTCCCCCTGCAACTCAAACTAACCTGAGCACAACAAAGCCCCCACCCAGACAGAACACTCCCCCATCCAATCAGAGCACAGCCAACCCCCCATCCAATCAGAGCACAGCCAAGCCCCTAACCAATCAGAACACACCTCCACCCAATCAGAACACAGCCAAGCTCCCACCTAATCAGTTCATACCCCCACTGGCAGGTAGAAGGAAGAAATAGCTACGATCACACATTGCTCACGGAATCCATTAATCATTTCTCTTTCATTTAGTTGCAGTCTGATTGACAAGTTTCTAATTTCCACTTCTCCAAAAGTCAGTTGAGTATTAACATCTTCAGGCCAATGTTTGTGATCAAGTATGCAAGACCAATACACCAACTCATCGTTTTTGCTATCAAGCAATCTTTTTTCGATTGACTCTTTCAATTTTGTATAAAATGTACTTGGGTCAATGGGAGGATCCTTTCGCTTCCATGAAAGCGAAGATGACATTCAGCAGGAACAGCGCATTTATAATAGGGCCCAAAGTTCTGTCTTCTTTCTTCAAAAACTTGTACCAGTATTTTAATTTTCTTATTTGCCTTGTACTGGTCCATGTTGCAGTCCTGTAGGTCCAAAATTAATTGTGATAATTCTTGGAGACAGTCACACATCAATCCTAGGTCCATGTAGATGTGATTTTTCTTTTCAAGCCATCATAAGTGCATTTATCATTTTATCTCTTGTAGGATCATGCATTGCTTCTTCAAAATGATACACAATTTTGCATCTTAAAGATTTGAGCCAAGTTTAATTCATAATTGCCTTTAGTTGTTTCCATCTGTTTTTGGCTTAGATGAAATAATGCATCTTTCAGGCATTCATCAAATAAACTAGAATTTGTCGTGAGCATCTTGTTAAATACATACAGCTCATAAGCTTGACTTACCTATATTAGCAACCAGATTATTGATGGCTTGTACATACCATTTTAAAGATATGATCACATTGGTTCAAGTGAATGAGATGCTCCTATAACCCAAAAGGCATGCTATTAATTCATCCCTGCCAAAATAGTTGGTTATTTCCATCAGACTTAGTTCATGATGAACTTAGAACACTACGTTCTGGTTTATCAAATTAATCATGAAGACAGCATAGTAGGCTGCCATAGGGGTGAAAAATTGTGGGATAGCTCCCCCATGTTTATATATTGCAGGTGGGTATAGTAAAGATGGAATATTATTTTTTTGTCTTCTTGGAAAGTGATGTGTTGCACTTTAATAGAGGAGGAGACAACTTTTGCATATATAGTCTGACATATATTGAGTTCTTTTTGGAAGGACTAGCAATGGGAGATAATAGATGTCTGTAATACAAGTGTATATGCTCCCTTCAACATATATGTGTTTAATTGATGGAGTCATGTTACTGACAGGATAATGAATTGCAAAGAAATTGTGTTATATATATTCAACTTTGCCTTGATAATATAAACACTTTTGTTCAGTCGTTTCTTTTTTATTAACAAAGTTCATGAGGAGATTATAAACTTGTTTAAAAATTAAAAAGCTACACAACCCTTAAGCCCGCTGTCTTGGAACTGGGTTTGTCTGAAACCAGTAACACTTAATCCATGTTTTGCCCGCAAACACAGCAGCTTCCACCCAAGGGTTCCACTTGCAGCTCTTTCTATACCCAGAATGTACAGGAAATGCTAGGGCTATATCGGAGACCCCCCCAAAAGAGAAGAGGATTCTGACCATGCACAAAGTGCCGCCCCGCCCTGTAATATTTCCAGGGACCCGATCTGAGCCTCTACGCAGAATTAAATGCTGCTCCCCCCACCTTCCACCCCCGGTCCTCTCTTGTGGTTGGGCAGCAGAGAGGGGTGCAAAGTTCCCACCAACTCACCTCCGCTGCAGACAACTTTCATGCGCAGCATTTGCCAGCTGGGACCCTTGGATTGCTCAGCAGTGCAGAGACAGCTGTCAACAACGAGGTTTGGGCAATTCCTGTTGGCTTTCGAAAGCCAATAGAGGGAATAGCACAGCCCGTGCAGGAGACAGCAGCTGAGTCTGGCGGGCTCAAGCGCATGAGTTGTGCACCGGGACTAACTGTTGTGAGTGTCCCTAGACCAGCTTGGGAAGTGTCAGAATATGAGGATCAGCAGCCAGGCCCCTCTGGGTGTTTTCCCCTCCCGGCAGCCGAGGAGGAGCAGCCAGGTCCCTCTGGGTATTTGCCCCTCCCGGCAGCTGAGCTAGATAATGAGGAGCTCTGTATGCATTCTGAATCAGACTCTCAAAATGATGAGTCAGATTTAGAACAAGAAGATAAATGGATTGATCCGAGGTTCCGAAGGTTTGATAAGCGCAGGTGTCAGTTAACTGGAAAAAGGAAGTAATGGGGGGAAGTGACGTATCGGACACTATATTAGAAGGGGAAAGAAAGACTACGCCTTTGTCACGAGCAACGTTAATCAAGGAGAGGCTTGAAAACTTTTGCAGTGCATTGGAATTCTGGTGTTTTGAAAACCTACCGAAGAATAATGAGGTCTTGGACAATGTGATAAAGAAAGAGTAAGTTAATTGGGAAGTAGGAGGAGGAGAGCATGTTTATCTAAATGTAAATAGATCTGATTTGGTCGTTCCGGCCAACAAAAAAATGCCAGCAGCTTGCTTTGAAATGAATCCTTTTGAAATGTGTTAAATAAACCTCTTAAAGACATATTTACGTGGATTTTAATGAGCTGAGAGAGACCAGACATAACACTAACCATGCGCCATTCCCCTGTTGGGGGCAGCAGAAGCCAGGGGTCTTTCCCCCAAAGCAGCATGAGCTGAGTGAAGAGCCACACTCACTAGTGTTTCTGTGGAAGTTGAAAAAAAAAAAAAGATGCCGGAACACCGTTCTGTGTGTTCTATGACAAAAAAAGCCCTGGAAAAATGTATTGGAGTTTCCAATGTTTTAACAGGTGTCTATCAAATAAAGTTGTATAAAAGTTATACATTGGAGGGAAAAACTGATTAGAAAGTTATATACATTAGGGGCAAGTGGGCCACTCAGGTGGATTTTTTTAAAGCAAAATCATGCAATGAAATCTGTAGAATGAAATAAGATAAATGACATCAATGACATCAACAAAGAGTAGACATCAAATCTGTTACAATGCAAAGCAAGAGAGTTTTCAACTTGCTGAAATCATAGGCTTATTTTCCTGCCACATATCAGTAGTGGATAAAATACTTCAGTCATTAAAATACTTCAGTCATTAAATAATGTAACTTGAATAAATTTACAAAAAAATAAATTGTGACTCTCCCCTTAATGTAAGCAAACACATTTCATTTGCCCCTACTCCCATTTTTTTCATTTGCATTTCTTGGTCTATAACTCCAGACTTCCCTGTTTAGCTTTGCAGCTGTTTTTTTTTTTTTCAATCCTTTAGGAAAGATTTAAAAATCTGTTTTTTCCAAACAGGCATCCGACCAGGACGATTTCGCAACCTGTGAGAACTTTTAGATCTTTTTTTTTGTATGTGTGTGTGTGGTTTTCAGAGGTTGATCCTTTCACTCTTTTCTCTGTCTTATCCTTTCCTGGTGGAACTTTAAATCTTTTCCATTTGCCAGCTTGAATTGTTCACCATCCTGCAATCTCATATACTGGATAAATAATTAGAATAATGCACGTTTGGGATTCACTCCAGTCCCCATGGCTTCTGGCAGTCTCCTCTCAATGCTCTGCTGTGCCACCTCTATGTTGGTTGAGGCAGGCAGGATTCCCTTGAGTACCATTTGTTGGGGGTCAAGGGAAAGGGAGGGTTTTGCCTTCTCTTTCTGCTCAAGATCCCCATGTACAATTGGTGGGCCACTGTGTGGCACAGAATGCTGGACTCGATGGGCTTTGGCCTGATTCAGCATGGCTCTTCTTATGTGCTGATACATGATATAATAATATACTGGTAAATGATGGGGAAAATTTGGGTGAAACAACAGTGGCCTAAATGTATTAAGAGGTTTCAGACAGTAACCCTATGCACACTTATCTGAAAATAATATTCATTGAACACAAGGGACATCTGAACACTTCTGTAAGGACTGTTCTGCTGCACATACAATTAAACTTTTAAATACTTTCAAATCTGTTAATATTGTTTTAAGACAGTATTTCTCGGATTAAAACAAAATAAGCCCCCTGCTATTTTTTCCAGTCAGAGGAACAAGTGCCAAATGCTTGCCAAACCACTCTCGAGCTAGCAAAATAAATTACTCTTGCCCACAAATTTGTCCTCAAGCCAGCCACTTTTAATCCCAACCAAGAAAATAAATGCAGCCCATATGCCCATGGTCCACTCAGGCAAGCAAGGAGTCATCTAGTCTCAGCCAGCTGGGATAGAACCGCACATTCAAACCAGCAAGGGAGGAAAATTGAAAAAATCCAAAATGTCTCCATTCTTCATTGGCCACACATATAAACAGAGAGAAGAATGGAGTAGGTTATTATTATTTTTTTTTAGTTTGCAGACTTGTTGGTCAAGGTAATGCTTACGGTGTCTCCATGAACTAAAAGGCAAGGCCTCTTCACTTCTGAAGAAGAGATCATATTAGGAGTTACTTGAGCAGTTTTTTTTTAAATAATGTCTGAGGGTCATCTTGGGTTGATGGCTCTTGCTCAAGGGACAGGTGGCAGCTGTGGCCAAGGGGGCCTTTGCACAGATTGGTCTGGTCGGCCAATTGTGCTGTTTCCTGAACTGGGAGGCCTTACTCCACAGGCACCTATGCCTTGGTCACCTCCATTCGGCTTACTGCAATGTACTCTACGTTGGGGATGCCCTTGAGGACCACTCAGAACCCTCAACTGGTCCAGAAAGTGGGAGCGTGTGCAGTGATGGATGGCCCTAGGTTTACCCATGTAACACCTCTCTTGTGTGAACTGTACTGCCTTCCAGTTTCCTTCTTGTTGCAATTCAAAGTGCTGGTTATTATCTTTAAAGCCCTATATGGCATAGGGGATTGCCTTTCCCTAAAGACATTATACCCATCCTACTACGTTACATAAGGTGGTCACGCTCTTAATCCCTTTCCTTAAACATTTTTCCCTTATTAAGGTGACCAACTTTTTTACAATGAAGAGGAGGACACAAATAAATTGAAGAAAAAAAATATCGTAAATAAAAGAAACATTTTATTCATTGCAACAATAATTCGGACAACTTGCATGTGCAAAGTTTGCCGGCCGGGTGTTTTGGCGTGCTCAGCAGCAATTCCTATTGCCTTTCGAAAGCCAATAGTGGGAGTAGCACAGCTCATGCAAAAGTTGAAAAAAAAACATCAAGAAAAGGTGCCGGAACGCCGTTCTGAGCTTTCTATGAGGAAAAAAAGCCCTGCAGATTAGTCTTCAAATATCGAAAAGGAGGACATATAGGAGGACACTTTTCGAGGGAGGACAGAACTTACAAAAGGAGGACTGTCCTCCCTAAAGGAGGACGGTTGGTTACCTTACGCCTTATGGCAGCTAGGAAGCACGGCTTTTTTGTGACAGCCCCTGCCCTATGGAACACTCTTCCCCTGGAAGTTCAGCAGGCCTCTATCCTCCCAGCCTTCTGAAAAGCACTGAATATCTGAATTTTCCCCCAAGCGCTGCAATAGGATGAGGTGACTGCGTGTTGGAAGCTTGACTTAGCATCAGGTTTCTGTTTTTAAAGTTTAGGTTTTTCATACTTTTTATATGGTTGTAATGTTGTTTTAATTCTTGATTGGGAACTGCCCAGAATTTGGTACAAGATGGATGGCTATATAAATATTTTAAACACATACATATATACATTACCAAAGCAACAGAGAAAGAAAACTTAAGCCCCTGCCAAGAAAGTACTGTAGTTTACAACAATGCTTCCAGCAGCCCCCTCCTAATTCACATAAAATCAAAGAGGGAAGAAAGTTAGCATATTCTAACTTGCAGGATTCTGCTACTACCTGTATAGCTGCTCTAATAAAAGTAGTATTGGGTATACATGGTGTCTACTTCTTTTTAAAAAAAGTTTTATTAGTTTTATTACAATCTTTAGAGTTTAGTAAACAACACGTCTGGATTCACATATTTAACATTACCTTCTTCAATGTAAATCTATTCAGTACTGCACAATCCAGTATTTTTTCCTGAACCTCCTCAAATATATGATTTTCTCAATATTAATTACATTTATATAGCTAAAATTTCTGTTCATACCAATCCTCTTATTTGCATATTCCCCATATCAAAAGAAGAAAAAAATTGCTATTTTAATTCTAAATTATATCTTTCATCATAAAAATCTAATTATATCTAAGGGTCATCCATTCTTTTAATCATATTCAAATAAGTATTTAAACATATGATGCCCCCTCTAATACAGTAGGTCAAATCTTCTATTTTTTAAATCTAACTTTTACTTTCATTCTTTGGCAAGCAGCTTTCCAAGCCAAGGCAATTAAATCACCCAGGAATTTTTTCCTTTATTTTTATGAAAGTTGCTTGGCACAAGGAAGACAATTTAGATAGGGTATTTTGGGGGGGGGAGTTCCGCCCATTTATGTTCCTTAAGCAACTCCCACCTTCCTTCTCCCTCAGTTTCTACCCTCATCTTTTATTTCCCAAATTGTAACATTTCTCCTGACAGCTCTATGTTCCATTCCCCAAAATCTTCTTCCTTGTCATCAGGTGCATCTTGCAGACTTAAAGGGTAAAGGGTCTTTTGCATTTTCATTGTTATGGGTAAGTCTTGCAGTATTTTATTGGTATGTATTTGTATGTATTTGTATTTGCAGTATGGTAGTTTATATTTCCCTTCTTTCATCTCTTCCGTGTCTAGGTCCATTTCCTCTGCGTCATCTTCCGATCTCTGGTTTATTTGTTCATACTTTGTAGTTGTTGTCTGGGAACTTTCTAGTTGTAGATTTAATTTGCAGATTTGCACATTTATATTATCTAAATTATTTTTAGTTTCATTGTGTTTTCTTTTTATGTCCTCTTTGTATGCAACAATTGTTTGGTGAATTAGTTCTGAAAGATGTATGGACTTTTTTGAAGCATCATTCCTGAAGATCCTCTAATGTCACCAGTCTCAGTAAGAGTAGAACAAAGTTTCCTCTAACTTTCTGGTCTTTATATGTAGCCTTTATAATCCAATAGATTCCAGAATACAGGTCCAGTCCCAAAAGCAATATTTTACAGTGATCCTTTGTCTCAGGCATCCATAAATTGTCAATCAGGCAAGGTTATAATCCACAATGTTCAAAGTGTTCAACCTCCCTGAAAGCAGCTCAAAAGTCTCTCCCAGCCAGACGTAATCAAAGGTCAAATTTTTCTTTCTCTCCCACTAGCTCTTGAGATTAAAAGTCCAAGCTCAGTAGATGTTTATAGTCCAAAAAGATCAGGGTGATAAGTATGCCAAAATATTTTCCTTTATTGCCAGCTGTTCTCCCTTAAGCTAGGAGTCACCAAGCATCCAAGAAGCTAGTTATAGTCCTGCACTCAAATCCACCACTAGATGTCATTCAAAATCCATTTTCCACTCTTAAGACAAAGGATCAATTTCTTATATTTCACCTCATTATTTTTTTTCCAAAGAGAAAATCTTAACAATTATCTCAGTTCTCAAATTTCAAAACTGTAGTTTTATGTTACTTCCACTTCAATATTGTGTATTTCTGTCCCCCATAGAAATTAAAACGCCGCTTCTTTCACATTCAGAGGTTTTTAGCTTCTGGTTTTTTAGCTTTCCCAGGAAATTCAGTTGTAAAATAGTAAAGAAGGGATCAATATTCTCAACCAGTTCCAAACATGCTGTTTATGATTTGTTAATTGGTGCTTTTCTTCTTTGGATGTCAGCAGCTAATGGCTGGCCAAAGAATGTAGCCAGTCTTTCCCCTGCCAGTTTGGAGGGCTTTTCTCAGATCGATCAGAAAGACTGCCATCTCTCTGTGATCGATGAGACACCCCTCTTTCTTCATCACCTCTTCGGGGTGACTTTAGGCCCTTTTTAGGGCCCCCAGAAGGGCGAATTCGGGTGTTGATGGCAGAGCCCTGCCTTCCTGCATCCGTTTCGCCATGATGCAAAACTGGAAGTCCTCGCATGGTGTCTGCTTCCTAATCTGGTTTACTTAATAGGGCTGACAGTGGCTAAGTGGGAGCACCTCCTGTCTTGGAGGGGTTTATTCTGGACTAATATTTCACATTTTATTCCTGTAGTGAAGAAGACTCTGGAAGTGATGCTCACAACTGATCCCCTCATCCTCTAATTCCTTTCCTTTTCTACCCTGTGGTCCTCTTTGTCTTCCTCCCACCCCACATGATCCCTTTATCTATTCCTCTATCCACTTCACCTTTTAGTAGCCACTGAGTTCATTCTTTTTCTTTAATATTTCAGAAAGTATGAGTATTTGGCAAGATACATTTCAATAATGCCCAACAATCGAATCTCTTCATTGGGGTAAGATAGAGCGTCTACTATTTATTTTTAAAATTTTAAGATTGTTAAGAGTTTTCCAGGAGGCAAAAGGATTATCTGCCTGCAGTCCTAAATGTTGGTACATTGTATATGAGTGGTAGAAGAGAAAGAGCTCTCTAGTCAAATGAAGTAATAGTTAGGTTTAAGAAAAGAAACTGGGCACCTCGGCCTTTGAAATGGACGTTAACTAACTACCAAAGTAAAATACAAAAGACAGTATTAAGTAAGATAAAACGAATAGGAAAAACTAATAGGAAAAGATCACGAGGATATAAATATAAATACCAAAATATAAATACCAAAATCATCTTTCACAGGACTTATAAAAAAACCTGTACAATAAAAAACCTATTATGAATCATGCCCAATTGGCCTTCTATCTAACCAATTGATCTGAATGTGGAAATGCTTCAGTATTTGGCCGTTTTTCTTGCCAACATTCAGCCAATTTCCCGGTGCCGTTGTGGTTAATCATTGGATGGTGACTTTGTATTCAGGCATTTGAACATGTTAGTTCCTTGCTTTTAATTGACTCCTTGGAGAAAATGGATAGTGATTCATATAGGACTGTTCAGCATTTTTCCAAAGTTGTATCCTTATTCCTGGGCTCTCCTCTGGTTTTATGTTCTTTCCAAGAATGAAATGGAACCTTGGGCCAAGGCATCAGGGCTGTGCCAGGAGTGAAATATAAGACACAACTAGTATATAGCAACTCCAGGTTCCTCTATAATAGCATATGTTCTTTCCATATCACCTCATGCGAAAGCAAATTCAAACTTAAGTTGAAAGGATGCAGACTCCCAAAATTTAAATTGCACCAGATTTCAGCAATTATTATGCATCCTCAGAAAAGTTTATTAGATAGCATTGTATATAATCATAGGTCTATACCAAAATATGCCTTGGCATGAATTCCCTGAAAACACTTTTGATTTGGATGGATGCTTTCTTGGTAGCTTCTCTGACGAACAGGAGCCCGTAAAACTCTTTATATGGCACACTGAAACTTTCCTTTTGGTTGAAACTTAGCTTTAAATGCTTTAACCGTGTCAATCAATACTTGTGCATTTTCTGCTGTCAATCTGAAGCTGAATATCTCCACAGCACAGGACAGCGCAGAGCTGACACTCTGCTTATCAATTTGCAAAGTGCTTGCTAGCAGCTGAGGTTGCATGTGCAAGTGCAGAGAGGCTGTGGAAAGAGGGCACAGGGTGAGGGTGAGCCCAGGGAAGCTGGGGTAAAAGGGCATGGGTTTGGGGAGTGTGCAAGCACAGGGGAGACAGGGAAAGAGGGCATGGTATGTGCGAGCGCAGAGGGGTCAGGGGAAGAGGACATGGGGTGCATGAAGGGAGGTCAGGGGAAGAGAACAATGGGTGCATGGGTGCATGCATGAGTGCAAACACAGAGAAGCTGGAGGAAAAAGGGCATGTGGTCCCTATGAACAAAGAAAGTGGGGAAGGCTCACCCTAACAACTGGTGACTATTCCTGCTGGTTTCTCCATTGACTTTGCTCTTGAGAAGCCGGCAAGGAAGGTTGCAAATGGCCATCACATGATCATGGCATGTGGCAACCAGTTGTGATGTGAGCTAGTTGCCAAGTGCTGGGAAGTTTGTACCCATGACTGTGGGAATGTGCAACTGTTAGAACTCTGAGGACCAGAGGTAAAAGCCCCTTTGTTCAGCTACTTTGTAACTTTGAACAAATAACTGTAACTTGAAGACTACCTGTACATTTCTTTGGAAAATAAGAATTGCTGACTTTGGAATGATTTGCCAACCTCTACTTGACCAAAGATAGCAGTGAGATGTATTGGGAAGTGAACCCTTCTTATCCCATTCCATTCTTCTAACACTGTTTTCTATCTCCAGCCCCAGGGCTAGGTCCAGGGTTACACAATTACTGTATTTTTCTTCGTGCAAGGGATTTCTCCTCTCCCCTGCATATCTTAGTTTTGCTGCTGTACAGTCCTTTGGGATAGATTGAAGAGATGTATGGCATGATGGGGAAAAAAAAGAAAAGAAAAATCCATTTCATAGGTAGGTGCTATTCCATCAGTAGAATGATGAATTTTTCCATTCCAAAATTGTTTTCTGAAAAGATGCATTTCTGGCAACCAAGACTGAATCCTGAAAGTTTCAGCTACAAATGGGGAGGTGGAAAATGATACAAAATTGTATCACGGATTGAGATTATACATGATAAAGGAGTGCTCTATATTCAATGAAGAAATAAGCAGAGAGTTACAAGTGCATTAGCCATGCCAGTTACTGCAATACTCTTAACAGTGTGTACCTGCCTGGTTAAAAAGTTTTTCTGTTCTATAATCACAGCTGCAAATTGTTGCCTGGCAGAGCTAAATTGGCAACTCTACCCAGATCATATTTGGACAAAATTATGATTATTGCAAAGTATTTGTACAATGTTTCAAAGGAACCATCGATCGACGTGAGAATTATTTGTGTGGAATATTTTAAGGCCACGTTTTTAAATGTTAGTAGATATTTGGTGGTGGTGGTGATGATGAAAGTGATCAAAATGGAAAAGCTTTGACATCTCAGCTAATGTCTTAATTTTACTTTTCCTGAAAGGAAAAGAACTTTATTGCATATGTCCCTCCAAAATGAGTTTATTTTCCCATTTTGAATATCTGCCCTTTTTGTTTTAGGTTTAAGAGAAAATTGTGCCTTTTTTTCTTGCTAAAAAACAGACTAGCAGCTCAGTACAGGAGTCCGTGGCATATAGATTGCATTGATAAATTTTTTCTGTATGTGTAAAAGTGTGAAACGTGTTCAAATGATTTCATTATCATTTTGTAAGTTGTTCAGAGTCATTGTAACAATGAGATGGTCAGCATATTAATTAATTAAATAAATAAAATAACAAAATTACTCTACCACAGCACTGAACTCCTGGAGCTGCAAAGAATGCTGTAACTGTGAGAGGGACCTCGGAGTCCTAGTGGACAATCACTTAGATATGAGCCAGCAGTGTGCTGCAGCTGCCAAAAAGGCCAACACAGTGCAAGGCTGCATTAATAGAGGGATAGAATCAAGATCACGTGAAGTGTTAATACCACTTTACAATGCCTTGGTAAGGCCACACTTGGAATACTGCATCCAGTTTTGGTCATCGCGATGTAAAAAAGATGTTGAGACTCTAGAAAGAATACAGAGAAGAGCAACAAAGATGATTAGGGGACTGGAGGCCAAGACATAAGGAACGGCTGCTGGAATTAGGTATGTCTAGTTTAATGAAGAGAAGGACGAGGAGGGACATGATAGCAGTTTTCCATGATAGCAGTTTTCAGGGGCTGCCACAAAGAAGAGGGAGTTAAGCTATTCTCCAAAGCGCATGAAGGCAGGACAAGAAGCAATGGATGGAATCTAATCAAGGAGAGAAGCAACCTAGAACTGAGGAGAAATTTCCTGACAGTTGGAACAATGAACCAGTGGAACAACCTGCCTCCAGAAGCGGTGAATGCTCCAACACTGGAAGTTTTTAAGAAGAGACTGGACAGCCATTTGTCCGAAATGGTGTAGGGTTTTCTGCCTGAGCGGGGGGGGTGGACTAGATGACCTCCAAGGTTTTCTTTGCAATGTTTTTATGGTTTGATATTGATTTTCAGAACGGAAGAAAGAATGTAATTTCAAAAAATAAATAACGTTAAAATATAATTATAAAATAATGCTTCTGGCTTCCCACTCCTTTGCTTGGAATGATCGTTTTAGTTTTGCTTATCCTCATTGCTGGGATTATCTTGGCTGTTCTTGATTCTTGCTTATGGTATATTTAGTCTATCATTTATTTATTCTGCCTTCATCTGGGTTTTTAGAAGGCTAAAGAAGTGCACCAATTCTTCTCTTAACAATACAGAATACAGAATAACGAGAATTGGAAGGGACCTTGGAGGTCTTCTAGTCCAACCACCTGCTCAGGCAGGAAACTCTATATCATTTCGGACAAATGACTGTCCAATCTCTTCTTAAAAACCTCCGGTGTTCACAACTTCTGGAAGCAAGTCGTTCCACTGATTAATTTTTCTAACTGTCCAGAAACTTCTTCTTAGTTCTAGGTTGCTTCTCTCTTTGGTTAGTTTCCATCCGTTGCTTCTTGTCCTGCCTTCAGGTGCTAAACAAGGCTTGATTTTTTTTCCTATGTAAAAAAAGATCCTTTTGTTGACAAACCAACTACTCATAATTAAAAGATCTTGATACATTGCATGTCTGAAGTCATATGCCAATGATAGTGTAGAATTAGTGAGATCAATCATGATAGATCATTGATCATGGAGAAAGGGCATTAAATGGCACTAAAATCAGTAGGATTATGAAAGAAGGTAAGGTTTCTGCTATCAAATATTTATTACTAGAACATTCTGTATCACAGGAAATAGAAAAGTTATAAAAGGGACAATATTAATTATTGCAAACCCCTCTGTCATATTTGAATGGCACAATTTATGGGCTTAAAATGAATCAGGGTGGTTGTCTATGATATCATGAGTAGACTGTCACAAAATACAGCACATGACAAAACAGTTTCTTTGTTATCCTTGCACTGCAGTTGGTTAGAGGACTGCTTAAGTACTGAAATCAATTTTCTGTGTAAACTTTGGGTGTGGGTATAACCCAAATTTGGGTGAGAGGACTGAGGATGCACCCCTGACCTGGGATGGAAGGTAAGTCCTTGCTCTGCATCCACAAGACTTTGCTTTTCTTCATTGTGTCAGAGGTGTTGATTGTTAAAATTCCATGAAGTTGTAATAAGATAGTACGCCTTGTGTCATGCTGAGTTTTACAATGTGAGGCACGCTGAATGAAATGGTCTGTGAGAATGATACCGTAGTAGGAGATAAGAAGTAGAACCACAGACTGGACAACCAGTATGTAAAAGATATCTCGGTCCACAAAAGGGGGGATGGCATGAGAAATTAGAATTAAAATTAGAATAACAGAGTTGGAAGGTCAACTAGTCCTATTCCCCTTGCCCAAGCAGGAGACCCTACACCATTTCTGACAGATGGCAGTCTAGTCTCTTCTTGAAAGCTTCCAGTGATTAAACTCCCACAACATCTGAAGGCAATCTGTTCCATTGGTTGATTATTCTCACTGTCAGATAATTTCTCCTTATTTCTAGATTGAATCTCTCCTTGACCATTTTCCATCCATGATTCCTTGTCTAGACTTCAGGTGCTTTGGAAAATAGGTTGAACCCCTCCTCTCTGTGACAGCCCCTCAAATATTGGAACACTGCTATCATGTCTTCCCTGGTCCTTCTCTTCACTAGACTAGCCATGCCCAGTTCCTGTAACCGTTCTTCATATGTTTTAGCCTCCAGTCCCCTAATCATCTTTGTTGTTCTTCTCTGCATTTTTTTCTAGAGTCTCAACATCTTTGTTATAGTGAGGAGACCAAAATTGGTTGCAATATTCTAGGAGAGGTCTTACTAAGGCTTTATCGAGTGGTATTAGTACCTCATGTGATCTTGATTGAATCCCTCTGTTAATGCAATTTAGAATTGCATTGGTTTTTTTGGCTGCCACCACATACTGTTGGCTCATATTTAATTGACTGTCCACTAAGACTCCAAGATCCCTCTCACAGTTGCTGCTATTAAGCCTGGTGTCACCCAATCTATATGTGTATTTTTGGTTTTTCTTGCCTAAGTGTAAGACTTTACTATTCTGTACATTGAATTTCATTTTGTTAGATAGGGCCCAGTGTTCAAGTCTGTCAAGATTCATCTGGATCTTGAGCCTATCATCTAGGGTGTTGGCTATTCCTGCTAGCTTAATATCATCTGCAAATTTGATAAGTTTCCCTTTTATTTCCTCATCTAAGTTGTTTATGAAGATGTTAAAGAGTACTGTGCCTACGATAGAACCTTGTGGTACCCCACTGCTTACTTCCCTCCATGTAGATATAGTACCATTAAGGACTACTCATTGAGTACGATTTGTCAGCCAGTTAAAAATCCATCTGATGGTAATGCTGTCTATCCCACTTTTTTTTTTAGCTTTCCAAGAAGTATGTTGTGGTCTAGTGTGTTGAATACCTAGTATATTAAGTCCACAGCATTTCGCTGATCTACTATTTTAGTTACTTGGTCAAAGAATGAAATAAGATTGGTTTGGCATGATCTGTTTTTGACAAACCTGTGCTAGCTTCTAATTATACATTTGTTTGTTTCTAGATGTTCGCAGATCTGTTTTTTAATTATCTTTTCCAGTATCTTCCCAGGTATTAATGTTAAGCTGATTGGTCTGTGGTTTCCTGGATCTGTTTTTTCCCTTTTTTGAAGATGGGAACCATATCAGCTCTTTTCCAATCCTCTGGTAGTTCCCCAGTGCTCCAGGATTTTTGAAAGATATGGTACAGTGGTTCTGAGAAGACATCTGCCAGCTCCTTCAGAACTCTGGGATGTAATCCATCAGGTCCCGGTGATTTATGTTCATCAAGATCAGACAGGTGTTCTGATACCATTTTTTTGGTTTATTTTAACTTTTATTTCTAGTCTGTCTTTTTCAGTTATGTTTTTGGTAGATTAGGCTATAATTTCTTTTTGTGTGAAGACTGATGCAAAGAATGAGTTAAGCAGCTCTACTTTCTCTCTACTGCTTATAGGGAACCTTCCCTAGTTTTGCAGAGAGTAAAAGGAAAGGAGGGGAGAAATAGCTTCAAGAAAAACCAAATGCACAGGTACAGTATAGGTGGTACCTTGCTCAACAGCAGTAACTGTGAGAGGGATCTCGGAGTCTTAGTGGACAATCACTTAAATATGAGCCAGCAGTGTGCTGCAGCTGCCAAAAAAGTCAACACACTGCTAGGCTGCATTAACAAAAAGATAGAATCAAGATCACGTGAAGTATTAATACCACTTTATAATGCTTTGGTAAGACACATTTGGAATACTGCATCCAGTTTTAGTCACTACGATGTAAAAAAGATGTTGAGACTCTAGAAAGATTACAGAGAAGAGCAACAAAGATGATTAGGGGACTGGTGGCTAAAACATATAAGGAACGGTTGCTGGAATTGGGTATGTATAGTCTAATGAAGAGAAGGACAAGGGGGGACATGATAGCAGTGTTCCAATATCTCAGGGGCTGCCACAAAGAAGAGGGAGTCAAGCTATTTTCCAAAGCACCTGAAGGCAGGACAAGAAGCAACGGATAGAAACTAACCAAAGAGAGAAGCAACCTAGAACTAAGGAGAAACTTCCTGACAGTTAGAACAATTAACTAATGGAACAACCTGCCTCCAGAAATTGTGGATACTCTTAACACTGGAAGTTTTTAAGAAGAGATAGGACAACCATTTGTCTGAAATGGTATAGGGCAGGGGTGTCAAACTGCCGGCCTGCAGGCCGGTTTCATCATACTGAAGCCGTGCTCACCCCATTGCCGGCAATGGCAAAAAAGCTCCGATACGTTGCGCGATGTCACATGACGTCGCGAGTTTGACATGTCTGGTATAGGGTTTCCTGCCTAAGCAGGGGGTTGGACTAGAAGACCTCCAAGGTCCCATCTATCATCATCATCTTCATCTTCATCTTCATCTTTATCTTCATCTTCATATTATTATTATTATTATTATTATTATTATTATTATTATTATTATTAGTAGTAGTAGTAGTAGTAGTAGTAGTAGTAGTAGTAGTATTAAGACAGAGCTATTGTTCCTGGATGGGTTTCTTGCTTGGACTATTTTGCAGAGCTAACATGGGCTGAATGTGGACCTTAAAGTTCTAAGATGTATTCTCAAAAGTACCAAATGTTGTTACTAAATTGGATTTTTAAAAAAAAAATCTTTATTTTTTCACTAATTTGAAATTGTAATCAAACTCAAATTTTGGACCCACCTAGGATACCTATGGCAAATGACTTAAAGAAGAAGGCTGCCACTTGGCTCAGAAAAAGTTGAGTACCTCGGTAGTGATATGTCCCAAGGTCACAAAGGTGCTTTTTTAAAAAAAAAAGCAAGGGAAAACAAACAAGGAAAAGCAAGTATAGTGGGGTGAGATACTTTCCAGATGAAAAATTCAAAGCTTCTTAACTAGCACATTTGATTCCACACATTCTTAACTTTCCAGCAGTATCTTTCTCACCTGTGGGAATAGGAAAGCATGGAGAGACAGGTATTATAACAAAGGTACGGTTCACTGAACAGGTGAGGAGATTTTGTGCAAAGAGCTATTATTATGTAAAATTTAGACTCAGCCAACAGGCCTTTCAAGCTACCGTAAATGTGCTAGTGATCACTTGCATTGGAGTTTAACCTTTTTATTCTTGTTTGCCAGTGCCCCCTTCAAAATTTACTGTTACTATTAAAGCATTTGCTTCTCATTTATTAAGTGACTCGAATTTCAGGCCCTGAGGCCAACCAGGAACCTCTTGCTTATAACATGGGGCTTTTTCTTCCCCTTTGACAGATCAGAAGATTTCAGAATTAATTAAATCTCTTGATGTACTTGGACAGCTGGAAGAGTAAATGTTAAGGTATTAAAGACACCAACTTGTTCATTTGATTTCATCTCTATAACCTTTTCAGTTTAATGCAGTATCTCCTAACCTCTCTGAGATTAATTACTGCACCAGTTAGTAAATCAGCTTATTTCTTTTTCTAGTGTGGAGCTTCATCAGTAGAAATATAATTCAGGCATTATACTGGATTTATATTCAAGCAGTAGTGGGAGAATTCACACTCTCTATGGGACTACAGATGGAAACATATTCTGAGGAGACTTTGACTAGATTCTTATTTGAATGCAATCCTTACTTGGAAAGGATTTACGAGAACAGGTTATTTCTTTCCAATGCAGTATAATTTGTTTATATATCCTATCACCCAATGATACAAAAATGTATTGCAATTTACTGGGCTATAACAATGAAAGCCACAGAATGCCAAGGGGATTGTGTTTCAGTAGCCATATACTAGAAATGAAATTGCACATATAAAACCAGTGTAGGAAATCCTTGATTAATGATGGCAATTAGGAGTGCAGTTTCCGTAATTAAGTGAAGTTGTTCTAAAGTGTGATGTCACATTACTGTGTCACTTAGCGATGGTAGTTTGGCACTTCCTGGTTTCTGTCACTAAGCGAACTGTGCACTGCCCTTAGGTGGGAATATGTGGCCACCAGTGGTGGGATTCAAATATGTGAACAACCGATTCTCTGTGTGGATGCCACGTCCGGAAGTCCATTCTGGGCCTGGGCAACAAAAAAATAACTACGGTTCTGCCGAACTAGTGCAAACTGGCTGAATCCCACCACTGGTGGCCACCATTTGTAATCTTCTTCTGACTTCCTCATTAACTTTATTTGTACGACGCCAACAAAGAAAGTTGTAAATGGCGACCATGTGACTGTGAGATGGAATGGGACAACTCACCATGGACCGCTCACTGCAGCCAATTCACCTCAGCCAATTCCCCACAGGACAACTCGCCATGGCCAACTTGCCACAGGGCAACTTGCTATGGGATAATTTTAACAATCAATGTAATTGTTTAAAACAAATAAAAAAAAATATTGCCATTCACATTTCATTCTGTCCCTCATTTTGCATCCTTTCTTTAATTATTCTATTCCACCATTTCTTTGATATTAGTGTAACTCTTGTCCTGTGGCGAATAGTTCTATGGCGAGTTGACTGTGGCGAGTTGGCTGTGGTGTGGTTGTGAGCTTGGCACCAAGCACCGAGATTGTGGTCATGTGACCATGGGGATGTTGCAACAGCCAGAACTTTAAGGATTAGTAGTAAGTATTGCTTGTTCAGCATCATCATAAATTCAAAAGGTTGCTGAATGAGAGGTTGTTAAGTGAGGACCACTCTATAGGAGTTGTGTTTCTGAAATGTGCAGGGACTCTTTGGAATGCATTATTTTCAAAAGTAATCAAGGTAGTAGAGTTTTAACTTTCATGTTTTTCCCCTCAAGATTATATTTTCTAAGCAAATAAGATATTTGCTTCTGCTTCATCCTCCTGTCAACAATGTATTACGTATATCAAAGGTGGGGAACTATGGCCCTTTATGACTTGTGGACTTCAACCACAAAACTGGCTCAGGAATTCTGGGAGTTGAAGTCCACCACTCATAAAGACCTGGCATACATTAAATGTCTACCACAATCCATATTTCCCCAAAGAATTATCAGTGCTGTTTAAAAATGTAGCACACAGTTACTACTGAAAAGATATGTACTGATTGATTTATCTCAAATCCCATCTTCTGTAATATATATTATGTATATAAAATAGTAAGTCGACCTATTGGATCAATTGTAAAATCACTAAAATCACTTTCACATGAACACATTATCAGGGGAAAAAACTATTAAAAAAGGGACAACCTACAAACCTACAAGCGATCAAGACGGGTTGTCCTCAAATTTGAAGCATGCAGTTTATGATAAGCAAAGATGGTAGCCACAGAGTCTAAATGGGTAAGGGGAGGATTCTCCAAACTCTGATGTAGTGATTGAAAAGTTCCACTCTCTAAAAGTCCCACACAGCAAAATTCAGATTTCAGACTGCTGAGTTTGCGATCACCCTGGGGTTTTGTGATTACCATAACTAATAAGCAGTGTGATTAGTTGTTTTATTGTCCCTCATTGTCATGCTGCTTATAGTCCAAAATCAAGTAACATAATTTAAAAAACACAGCACACTGTTAATACATGTATAAGTAACTATATATAGTTCATACATATATAAAGAGCCGGTATACAGGTAGTCCTTGACTTAGACCACAGCTGAGCCTCAAATTTCTGTTGTTAAGTGAAACATTTCTTCAGTGAGTTTTGCCTCCTTTTACAACATTTCTTGCCACAGTTGTTAAGTGAATCACTGCAGTTGATAAGTTAGTGACCTGGGTTTTAAGTAAATCCGGCTTCCCCATTGACTTTGCTTGTGAGAAGGTCGCAAACAGGGATCGCATGACCTTGGTATATAGCAACGGTCATAAATATGAACCAGCTGCCAAGCATCTGAATTTCAATCACATGATCATAGGTATGCTGCAAAAGTCGTAACTGTGAAAAATGGTTATAAGTCACATTTTTCAGTGCTGTTGTAACTTTGAATGGTCCCTAAACAAACTATTGTAAGTTGAGGACTACCTATAGTGGTTAAGGCTGCAGGCTAGAAACTGTGAGTTCTAGTCCCACCTTAAACACAAAGCACAAGGGTGAACTTGGGCCAGTCAGCCCTAGAAAACAGGAAATGGCAAATCATTTCCTAAAACCTTTGCCAAGAAAAATGTAGTGACTAGTCCAGACAGTTGCCAGGAGTCAAAAATTGACTTGAAGGCACAGATATACAATGTTCAAACTATATGAAAATTAAGTACCCTTTGGTAGTTAGACATTGATCTCTTATAATAAGCCAAGCCAATTGTGACTAAAATGTAGTAACTTATATATATATATATATAAAGACGCCCTCAAGTAGAGTTCAGTTCTTGTAGATTTAATGGGCAAAACCTATATAGTTTTCTTAGCAACAGGATAGAAACAATTTGTCATTGCTGTCATTGTTGCACCTATTCGATAACATGGGATTAAACTGTAAACTTCAAGATAACAAATAGTTAAGCTATATCCATAATACAACATAAGATTTTCCAACCTTAAAAAAAAAGGACAGGAGAATGAGGAATCGAGAGTGAGACTAGTACTTTGAAAGTAAAACCTATCCTGAAAATAAGCCCTGGGAGGGGTGTGTGGAGCTGCCCCGTGCATCCTGCACACACTTACCAGGCCTCCCATGAATGGACACCTAGCCTCTCCTCACCGGCCCATTTCTTCTTCGGCGTCCCCCAGCCTGTATTTCACAATCAGAGGCCTTTCTGGAAGGCCTCTGCAGCTGAGAACCGAGCTATATATTGAATCCATAGCTTGGTTCTCGGCTACACAGACCTTCCTGAAAGGCCTCTGGCAGTGAAATGCAGGCCCGAGCTCAATTTTCAACTGCAGAATGAAGCTGCTCCTTCGGCTGCAGAAGAAGTGGGCTGGCTGGGTGGGACTGTCGGTGCTGCCACCACGAGATGAGTGGAAAAGACCTCCCCCCCAAAAATAAGACCTGGTGCCTCTTTGGAGGAAAAAAAAAAGACCTGGTCTTATTTTCAGGAAAACACAGTATTTTAGTATAAATCTGAAGAAAATACTGGCATATAAGATATTATCCTGAGCATCAGTGGGTTGCATCCTGCAATGCCTAATATCTAGGTATCCCCTTATTAATGGAACATAGGACAAAGTTAGAGGGAGCCACAAAAAAGAGGGAGGCAACCTATTCTCCAAAGTACCCGAAGGCAGGACAAGAAGCAATGGATGGAAACTAGCTAAAGAGAGAAGCAACCTAGAACTAAGGAGAAATTTCCCAACAGTTAGAACTATTAATCAGTGGAACAACCTGCCTCCAGAAGTTGTGAATGCTCCAACATTGAAAGTTTTTAAGAAGAGACTAGAGAACCATTTGTCTGAAATGGTATAGAGTTTCCTGCCTAAGCAGGGGGTTGGACTAGAAGACCTCCAAGGTCCCTTGAAATTCTTGTTGTTCTGTTCTGTTCTATCAACAACAGAACATTCTATTTTTTTTTTACTTAAACATTTTAAACTTAAATGGCCTACGGTCATGATAATCTAGATATATTCTGGGCAAAACAAATCATTTGGGAACTTCACTGACAATTCATTCTTTATGATATACATCTATCTCTTCTGAAAGAACAAATCAACCAATGTCAAAGATAGTGTGGACTGTCAATACCATTTTTACTTTAGATCTAGAAAAAAAGTTACATATCTTAAAGTGTCCACTGCCCTTGCAATCAGAGCTAATGCACATGTTCTTTATCGTGTTGAGGAATTTGAGGTATTCTTAGTAAATTATTATTATTATTATTTTATCTATGTTTGTGTATGTGTATATATATGTATAGTAATACTCCTGCCTTTTATTTTCCCCATAACAGCAACTCTGTGAGGTGGGTTGGGCTGAAACAGAGACCAACTGACCCCAAGTCACTCATCCAGCGTTCATGACTAAGGGAGACCTGCAACTCACAGTCCCCTGGTTTTTGGGCCAGCATCCTAACTATTAATAGCAATAGCATTTAAACTTATATACCACTTCACAGTGCTTTACAGTCCTCTCTAAGCAGTTTACAGTGTCAGCCTTTTGCCCCCAACAATCTGGGTCCTCATTTTATTGACTTTGGAAGGATGGAAAGCTGAATCAACCCTGAGCCAGTCAAGATCGAACTGCTGGCAGTTGGCAGAATTAGCCTGCAATACTGCATTCTTACCACTGTGCCACCACAGCTCTTAGATCTAAATGACCAATACCCAGGTTTTTTTAAAGGCAGAAACAACATTTTTATTAATAGCCTTAGCTTACAGAAACTATTTGTCCTTTCTATGCAATGTTTACTTTATGGGTTTTCTCCCTTTTATATATGTATGTACCGGTACCTTTAAGTCAATATTGATTCCTGAGAACTTCTTGGGCTAGTCCTCTGGTTTTTAGTCTGATGCCTTACCACTATACCAAACTGGTTCTCTTGAACACTGAGGAACTTAAAATTTGCAAAGAATTAATATGAGATTATGGTAAGATCCTTTTTTCCAAACTCATTTCCAAACCCAAACATTTTTCTGGAACCATGACAGCAAGAACTATATTTAAAATTCAATTCAGAAATCTAGAATCTTCACGCTTTGTACCAAATTCTCTTTGCCACTGCAATGTGATAATGATAGGAGTAGCCATTTTTTGATTGGATTTTAACTTTCAATGCAACTTTTAGAAATTTAAGCTCTCTCTTAGGGCCTGGATTTGGCAACTTCTACCAATACCTGAAGCCAACTCAATTTGAGCAACTAATTAAGGCTGCAATCCTGTTAACCAACTTAAAAGCTTGTGATTCTTACTTGCTGTTTTTGAAACGTGCAAGATTATATGCATTTCATGACTGGGACTATGAGATTAATTCTGTGCCAACCTCTTAACTATCAAAAATTAGATTACATCTGAGAACTTCTAACAAAGTGATTAGAGAATCTCACTCATTTTGACATGGAAACATGGAGGAAGCCTAGGTAAATAGTGTGCATCTTGTAGTGGAGAATGGATGTTGTATTGCTTAATCCTTATGAATGGAATAACCTGATGATACCATAGCAAAATATGACAAAGTAAAATCCTTCCAAAAATACCAGAGCAGTTGATCTTCCTTAACTAATAGAAATGATGGTACGATGAAAATAAATAAGATACAGGTTTAGATTTTATTCTGCCTTTCCACTACTTAATTTAAATTTACTTTCAATAGAACCTAAAGGAATTTCCAAGAGAATTGAGCCTTTGTGCAACTAGACTACCATTCTTGTGATTCCCATACAGCAATACTTTTGTTGACTGGAATTTATGGAAACTGGTGCTCCAGAACTTGAAAGTACTATTAAAAATCGTTCTGGGTGCCTTCACAAGATTAAAAAACTGAAGAACACCAACATACTAAAGATTAAAAAACTAAAGAACAAATAAAGAATATGCAAAAGAAGCATACAACATTATAAAAATGCACAACATGTATTATGACAGAATAAATTAACATCCCATTAAAGCTAGGAACCCTATGTTCTAAAGCAGAGGTGTCAAACTTGTAAATGTCACATGACGTGGCACAATATATTGTGACTTTTTTTCCATTGCCGGCAATGAGGTGACATTTGTAGGATGATTTTGTTACCCAGGTTTTGCAATCTGGTTCTACCCTCAAAACCTATCTTCATAGGTGTTTCTATCCACATTTCTGGCTAATTGCAACCAATTGCCATATCTAAACTGTAGTGGGGTGCGCCAGGACTCTGTTCTGGGCCCAGCGCTCTTCAACATCTTCAGTGATTTGGATGAGTGGATAGATGGGGAACTCATCAAATTCGCAGACGACACCAAGCTGGCAGGAATAGCCAGCACTCCAGAAGACAAGCTTAGGATACAGGAGGATCTGGACAGACTTGAACACTGGGCGCTATCTAACAAAATGAAATTCAATGGTGAAAAAAGTAAAGCTCTACATTTAGGCAATTAGAACCAAATGCACAGGTATAGTATAGGGGGTATGTTGCTCAATAGTAGTAACTGTGAGAGGGATCTCAGAGTCCTAGTGGACAATCACTTAAATATGAGCCAGCAGTGTGCTGCAGCTGCCAAAAAAGCCAATACAGTGCTATGTTGCATTAACAGAGGGAAAGAATCAAGATCACATGAAATGTTAATACCACTTTACAATGTCTTGATAAGGAATACTGCATCCAGTTTTGGTCACTACGATGTAAAAAAGATGTTGAGACTCTAGAAAGAGTACAGAGAAGAGCAACAAAGATGATTAGGGGACTGGAGGCTAAACCATATAAGGAACGGTTGCTGGAATTGAGTATGCCTAGTTAAATGAACAGAAGGATGAGGGGTGACATGATAGAAGTGTTTCAATATCTCAGGGATTGCCACAAAGAAGAGGGAGTCAAGCTATTTTCCAAAGCTGAAGGCAGGACAAGAAGCAACGGATGGAAACTAATGAAAGACAGAAGCAACCTAGAACTCAGGTGAAATTTTCTGACAGTTAGAACAATTAATCAGTGGAACAACCTGCCTCCAGAAACTGTGAACGCTCCAACAGTGGAAGTTTTTAGGGAGAGACTGGACAGCCATTTGTCTGAAATGGTATAGGGTTTCCTGCCTGAGCAGGGGGTCGGACTAGATGACCTCCAAGGTCCCTTCCAACTTTATATTATTATTATTATTATTATTATTATTATTATTATTATTATTATTATTATTATTATTATTATTATTATTATTATTATTATTATTATTATTAACAGCAACAACAACAACATATCTTTTAATTGGTTCTGAATTACCTGAATCTTGAGTTCTTTAGAGAAATTTTGGTTTATTGAAAGGATGGATAGAAGAGTGTTATTGTTCTGCTTTTGGCCTTTGGTAGGTTTTATTGGCCACCATGTGATATAGAATAACCAAATTCTGGGGCTGGTAAGCCTTTGGTCTGATCCAGAAGGGTGTTTTTTCATTAATTCATTTTTCAGCAGCATCTCAGCATCACACTGTTAAGCCTTGTAGTGTGTAGGAGACTTTGTGGCCAACAATCTTTGTTGGCAGTGCAATGGCAGCCAGCCCGTCTACCTCTTCTCATCAGTATTCAGTCATCCTTAGCTCAAAGAAATACAACCTGCTGCCTTTTCAAAAAGATAGATCTCTTCTGCATCTTCTCCGTGGACAGCTTTCACTCCAGAAGCCATAACAAACAAGCATATATATATATATATACACATCCACCTGCAAAATTAAATGTTAAACCACAATTGGCATCTTTGGCTTTTTAAGGCACCGTGTGTTTAAAAGTAGCCTGAGTAACAAACCATTATGGCAATGAAATCATTAAAATCCTGTAAATGCTTAAAGCGTGTCGGCCTGGGAGATTATAGTTTCATTAGAGAAAAGGCTATAAAGTTAGACCTAGGTAATTACCTTTCCCATTAATGCTGGAAAATTCTTTGCTCCACTGAGGAGAGATTGTGGTGCATCAGGCCTTCTGTGCTTTTACGTTCAAACGGCAGGGGCCTTGATTTCCTCAGCACAAAACTGCAAGGAAACAGCAGCAGCTTTCCAGGTGTACTTTGCAAATTGGGGTTTAAATGTGTAACACATCAAATTAAAATTCAATATTAATTATTTTGTCTTGCTAGGAGCCTGAGTAGTTTAAAGCAGCAAGGGTAATTGTCTAATTCATTGTGTGTGTCTACAGTGAACTTAATCATTATGTCAGCTTCCTAATAAAAGGTTATTATAGAAACAAAGATCCCGATTTTACATATGGTAGGCAAGGGAGAATTCGAAGAGCTGGTCTCCAAGGTAGATTTGAGGTTCTTGACAAATGACGTCCATGCTGTGATCAGATACTTAACAAGGAATCTCGTTATTAACTAGGCCTGTATAGATAATTAGCACTTGAGCTTCAAATTTTAAATCTGGCTTGAGATGTATAATTTATCAAATGCCCTTGCTTGCTGTCAAAGCCCCTATAATAAGGCAGCGTTATTGATGAATTGAGATTAAGAGCAGATTGAAGAGAAAATTAGGCCACTAGTTAGCCTGAAAAGTCTGATTTCAATATTTACACTACTAATTTGGCATTATTTTGGTAAATGAATACAGTCCCAAAGTGCAGCACACAGTATAAAAGGGAATCAACTATGCATCATTATATTATACAGAAACAGTCATATGTTTACTGGAAGCTGGTTTTTGCAGCATTAGCAGTCTGGTTAATAAGCTTTTTTTATGGGATTCACGTACCTGCTTTTATAGCACACATTTATTATAAAACATTCAGCAGGCAGAGCTTTTAAGCAGCAGTAGGAAGTGTCTCTCTTTTATACTAAGAAGTGATATTATGTTGGACTAATTGTGTTGGAACAAATGGAGCCCTTGACTTAATCCCTTTCAATTACATCTTTAAATGGCCTAGGTGCTCAATTGCTCTTGAAATATAATCTTATACATCCAAAATGAGAAATCTTCTTTTTCTTTCTTTCTTTCTTTCTTTCTTTCTTTCTTTCTTTCTTTCTTTCTTTCTTTCTTTCTTTCTTTCTTTCTTTCTTTCTTTCTTTCTTTCTTTCTTTCTTTCTTTCTTTCTTTCTTTCTTTCTTTCTTTCTCCTTTTTTAAACTGCTGCTAGTAGCTTTTCATTGTATAGTAAATAGCTTAGGGGGAGTGAAAATATGAAAGTGTGATTGTGTGCAATCAGTCTACAGTCAGCTGTAGACTGCCCAGAGTTGGCTGAACTGCCCAGAGTTGGCTGAAAGATGGGCAGCTGTATAAATGTTATAAACAAACAAACAACCAACTGCAAAGGTGTATGGCTCATCTTTCTTGAGGCATATAAAATAAAAGGGCATTTGAGGCAATACACTTTTCAGGGATTATATTAAGCAAAACATAAGGATAGCAAGATTTCTATTCCTGCTCTCCCATTGCCAGAACACACCAAAGTAGTGCAGAAATTGTTTGACTATATACATCTGATACCAACGTTTTACCGTGCCTAACCAATGGATCTTACTAGTATCTCTGTTGAAATGATTGTGTTGGTAACCAGGAAAGAATGGACTGAAAACCCACTGAATCTCATTCCTGGCAGCAACACCCTTCCTCTGCAGTTTGCAGTTGTCCAATGGGACATGTCAGGTCACAGTAGGGCTGGAGGACTCCTTGATTCAACCAGGCACATGTGCTTTAGTGAACCTTTCCTTCTTTGCACTGCACACTCAAAATAGGAGGACGATGTGATGGATCCGTTCACCGCCTTGAATTATTTGTAGAAATAATGAAGGTAGGGAGTAAACAAACAAACAAACAAATTCAGGTTTACTGAGTTTCAAAACATGCACTGCTTGTATACAACTGGTTGTTTCAACAACCATTTCTTTTCTTGAAGATCCTATGTATCGCAGAGTTCAAGTAGGTTTCACTCACCACTAGAATCACAATGTTAAGAGGGCAGCCATGTATACTTTGTAAATTAACAGATCAATAAAGTGTGGCCTTAAGATTTAGAGCTGAAATGAAATATGTGGCACCCGCATCTAGTATTTTTTAAAGATATATTTATTGAATAAATCACAATAAACCACAGAGTCACCACACACAGAGCCAATACAGTATGACGAGCTCAAACCAAACAATCACATGATGGCTTATGGTATCGTTATGCATGAACTCAGCATTATGTACATAATCTTCATATTTACCATATGACAGAACTTGTACTTAACCCATTTCTCCACATCTCATTCTGAGGACAGATCAAGATAAATTGTAAAGATTTATGAAAAGAACTTGGGAAATAAGCATGTCTGTATATGCATAATTTGGGGGAATGAAAGGAGTCTCAATTTTTTTTAAAAAAACCGTAAAGTCATTTTGGTTAGTTGATATATAGAGCTTTAAAGTTTATTAGTAACAGATTTGACCATATTCTTGTCTTTCATTCCAACCTACCTCATAGAAGTGTTGCAAAAATAAGTAAGAAATGTGGAGTACATACTTTGAAAAAGATGATTCAGTAAGTACAGGTGGTCCTTGACTTACGACCACAACTGAGCCCAAAATTTCCATTGTTAAGTGAGACATTTGTTAAATGAGTTTTGCTCCATTTTATGACCTTTCTTGCCAGAGTTGTTAAGTGAATCACTGCAGTTGATAAATTAGTAACCCAGTTGTTAAGTGAATGTGGTTTCCCCATTGAATTGCTTATCAGAAGGTCGCAAAAGCTGATCACATGACCTGGGGGGGACACAGCAATGTCATAAATATGAACCAGTTACAGCTGAATTTTGATTACGTGACCATGGGGATGCTGCAAAGATCAGAACTGTGAAAAATGGTCGTAAGTCACCTTTTTTCAGTGCCGCTGTAACTTTGAATGGTCACTACACGAACTGTTGTAAATTGAGGACTACCTGTATTATTTGATAATGACTGCCAGTTTTTTCAAAGAAAAGTTTAGGGAGAAACATTTAGATTGCAATCCTAAATCAAGATTAAATAGCAAAATCCTCTGCCCAGTAGTGTGTAGAAAAGTATGCAACATACACTCTTTTAGATATTTAACAATACTGTAGTTCCCATCATCTAGATGGGCACTGGAGCTTAGCAATGTCTGAAGGCCGACATATTACACACTTCTGGCCCTTATTATCTATATGGGAGTTTCAGTTTAAGGGAACCAAATGTAAATCAATAGGACGAGTGAAAACCTTAAGCTTCAATATATGTTCCAATGAAGATCCTTTTTTTTCAGCTTAGAGCAGGGGTCTTCAAACTTGGCCCTTTTATAACGTGTGGACTTCAACTCCCAGAATTCCTCAGCCAGGCACGCTGCCTGAGGAATTCTGGGAGCTGAAGTCCACAAGTCATAAAAGGGCCAAGTTTGAAGACCCCTGGCTTAGAGGAAGCAGATGTTGATCCAAGCTGCAATCTTTGCATAACCCTCCATTATTTCAGAAAATTGCATAAACTGATACAGTCAAATATGTAAGAATCTAAACATGTACCAAGAGTCATCATGAAAGTTCTTCCTCCCATCAGCAATGAAGTTGATTTTCCATACCAGATCTCATTTAGCCGGTCATGAAAAACCTGGAAATAACGAAGTTCAATTAATGTTCTGGATTTATTATATGCGTAATTTAGTAATGTAAGGTACACGTTGTTTGCTTTTATTAAAAAAATCCCACTTTATTCAGCTTAAAAACAAAACGAATCTATTGCATATGATGTGTGATGCAGATGCAGCACTTTTATGAATAGTTTATTATTCATGTCTCTGATTATCTAATGCGCCCAGCTCTGCTGCACCAAGTGAGATAGCAAAGTATTTCAAAATTAATCAGAACAAATGAAAATCACACAATAAAACTACCATAAAGATGAAAACTAGGTTTTGGCTCAAGCCATTCTCTCTTCCCTCTGTCCAAGTTCATCAAGCATTTTCTCCACCCAGGCCTCATTGTTTTGCTCTCCAGTTAAATAAATTCCGCTTAAAACACACACACACACACACACACACACACACACACACACACACACATACACACATACACACACACTTTCTCAAAAGCAAAGCAGTTCCTCTAACTGACTAACTGGCCTCAGGACAACATGCCATGGGAGAATTGCAGTAGACCTTGTCTTGCCTTAGATCTGAACCTTCTCAAGTTAGAAGCCCTCAAGGCAGGGATGAGCCAGAACGTGGAATCTCAGTGGTTTATCAACCAAGGTATGGTCTATTGACCAAGTCGTGGAGCAAGTGTGGCATGCCCAAGTAGTCCCTGCACAGATCTAGGCTGCAATTGGCCATGTCAAGTTGTCCAGTGGCATGTTGGCTACAGCAAGTCAGCTTGGGTGAGTTAGCAGTGGCAAATTCCATCCATCTTCCTTGTGGAAGCCTCCATGCTTTGGAATTCCAATCACCTGAGGTTTGTAGAACTCATAGTTTTTAGAAGATCCTTAAAGACAGTTTATTTCACCTGCTCTTCACCCATAGCTAAGCTTTATCATAGTCCATCTTGGGGAAGGACTGATTTACTATCAGTTAATTCATTGTTACTAATGATTTTATAAGTTTGAAAATGTTATGGGGAAAACCACATATACTTGCAGGGGGTCAGGATTGCCTGAGTGGTAAATGAAATGAATGGCAACGAAATAAACATTTTCCTATTGCAAATGACAAAATGGAAATAAAATACAGAATCTGCCACGAATAGTGGTAGTTCATGAGATTAAACTCATGTTAAGTAATTGCCCGTGAGGATCTGCTGTTTTTATCTTATTCTATAAACATTTTCATTTGGTTCATAATGTTTATCTTAAAAGTAATATTAATTAAAGAATGCATAATATACATTCTTCCCACATATGCAAACCTTCATTTTTGACATTAAAATAAAAAATATTGTATCATGTGACTATTCTTATTGGGTTTAAGATAGTAACAGGTCTTTATTTTCAGAAAAAAAATCTTTTGCCATAATTTCTTTATTGAATTATTTCACTTTATTGAATGTTTTTGTTATGAGAAGACTACATAATGGTTACTAAATTGAAGTCCAACACAGTACAATATATGAATAATTGAATCCATTCATATCTGGCCCAGAATATTTTGTAGTGCAAATTTCACACACAAAGCTGCATATTGGGGGGTAGGGTGGGTGGGTTTATCGTGTAGAAAATGTTTATATCACCTTTATTTCAATTAGAAGTGTCCCTGAATTTAAGATGATCCTCCTCTAGAAAAGCAAACTGAAAAAAAAACACACACACACCTGCACACCTGCAAATCTAAGACTAGCTGTCCTTTCAGAAAATACTTTAATTGAAGGCAGCTGCATTAAAATGAATACATTTTACAAAAGCAGAAAGTAAAATGCATATAAATGCCAGATTTTCCTGCTATTAGGGTTTTTAATTGCATATTATGTCAAACTTTGATGGAATGGACTATTGATAGGATACACATGACATTGACATGGGCCAGATATCAACTGCTCCAGATATCTCTCAGTCAGAGCACATCAACTCTTGAACAACAATTCTTGAATTCTGTGTTTATATTAGCTGTGTTACAAATCCATCCATTGTTTTTAAATCAGACATACCACAAAATAAAATGTAGCTTTAAATATAGATATATTTAGATATAATATTATTATTAACATGAAATTGCCATTTTGTTTTAAATGAAGCCTGGAATTCTACACAGATTTCTAATAAATAATATTTACTTAGATGTGTACCTTCTTTTTTTTTTTTTACCTTTGAGCTCATCAAAAGTAATATATATATACACATATATATAAATAAATAATATTTATTAGAAACAGCGGGTCATCTGCAATATCAAACAATGCTCCCAAAATATTTACTTCTATACTTATATTCAATCAGCAGGGAGTCCAAAACTAAATGACCCTCACCTGGATCCTGTAATCACATCGGTTAGGGTGTGCTTTGGTATGTATCAGTTGCAGAGATTGCTGGGCAAAGGATTGAATTATGACATGGAACTATTTGGTGAAAATGATCGGGCGATTCCCGTGAATCAGCCTTTTCCTTAATTAATATATATTTTAACTTATCTTTTGAGCATTTGCTGCCTCTTTTGGGTTTCCTCATTGCAGAAAGGAAGGTTTTGTTTAATTTAATACAATACACGGAGACAGATACACTGCTGAATGCAAGTTGTATTAATATATTTTAAAGAGAAGTTCTTTTTGTTTCCACAGACATAAAAGTTAAAATACCAGGAGGATCTTGGCAATTCTTGATAGAACCAAAATGCTCTTCCCTAGATTGTCACTGTCAGAGTCTCTCCAACAGGGGTCTCCAGTGCATCACAGAACTACTTGTATGGACAATTCACTCATGATTATTTACAGTATAAAATGTGGTGAGAGGAAGCGAGACAGAGAGAATGAGGGGTGTCTCTGAGAAGTGCAATTCACATAATGGTGCTATTTTCAAGGGTCTGCATTGCATCAGTGAAGTGCAGAAAAGAGATGGACCTGGTGCGGCAGGAATTGTTTTAAACTCAGTATCGTCTAAGAACAGAAGATTTACCTATGTACCTGGCTATCTGACATTAAATCGAATTAGTAAATGTATATCTAATATATCGGAAGCTTCTATATGTATACAATTAATAAGAATTCCCTCAGTGTGTAATTTAACATTTCAGGGCTCCCCTGTTTCTTCTACAAAAAGATTGAGTTGCATTTGTGGAGAAATATAAAATTAATTACAAAGTACATGTATGTAAGAGTAAGAGTAAGCCCTATTAAGCCTAATGGAACTTGTTTTGAGTAAAAAGTGCAAGTCTAAGGATTGTCCCCCAGTGATGGAAACGTGCCTTGACAAGATTTTATCTTTGGGTTGCCATCATCTACTTAGCCCTTGAGCGAGAGAGGCTTAATCTGCCCCTATGCTGGTGTTCAAATAGTACTTCTCCCTTTAGACTGTCCAAGGACAGCCTTAAGGTGCATAAAATCTATTGGGTTTGTTACCAGCTACCTGGGGTGGGGGAGTCTGGTGGCTGCCAGTGACTGGGAAGAGAAGCAAGATCAGGAGTGACAACAGCAGATATGTGCTGACTTAAAGATGGGTGGAGGGCATCCAATAGCCTGTGGTGGGAAAAAGCCTTAAGTAGGGCTAGTATGATATGCTTGAGGAGAAGTTCATCTATAGGATGTTATCCAAGGGCACATTATAATTCAGGTAGTCCTCACCTAACTAAGGGAATTGGGCTGGAATTTCCATTCCTAAGCAATCATAAAGTGTAACACCTCATGTCTGTATTGCTTAGCAGCAGCAGTTTTGGCAATGTTTAGTTACTGTTGGTAAGTGAATCACCACAGATCACTAAGTGAGGACCTCAGGTGATCATGACTTCTGACTTCCTGGTGACTTTCTCATTGACATTGCTTGTGAGAAACTTTTAGGGAAGGGTTCAAATTGAGATCACGTGGGACACTGTGATGGTCAGAACTTTGAGGACCCCACCCATAAGTACACTCATATGTGTGCTATCATACATTTGAACAAAAGATTGTTAACTGAGTAGGCTCTAATCTAGGAGTGTTAGAAAAAGAGACTCAGAGTTTGGCAGTGCTTTGGTACAGTAAGGCCATTTTTTAGCTGTTTGTTTTTAAACATGTGACATACATTCCAATCATTGCTTCTAGACAACTCCTGAGGGGCACTTACAAAAAGGAGCAGCAGAGACAACAAATTAGAAAAAAAACATGATTTAGTTAAGGATAGATCAGATTGAGTCTAAATACCTATTAATTGTACCAGAGATTAAGTACCCCTGAACAAACTGAGACACCATTGAATAAACTGTCAATGAACTGGCTGAATCTTGTAAGGAAAAAAATGGACCTTGTGACTTTATTATGACTGTTGTTGCCCAGTGGGTTGTTTCATTTGTTTGGGGGGGGAGTCTAATGGGTTTCAGTGGGCTGCTGGGGGCATCTATTATGAAAACAAAACAAAAAATAGATTTGTGATCTGGATTTGATAACACGACAAAATGTTTCCGATTGGCTACATGCTATTCAGTAGACAATATCAACAATATAACAAGACGATATTTGCAAATAGAATGTCCTACCACAAATACAGGATCGGCAAATCTTGGTAAATGAAAACTGTGTATTTGTGGAGTGAAGTCTTTTGATTAATAAGGAGCTGCTGGCATTTTGTTAAGGAGTTTAGACCTTTCTTGTTACTTTTTTTTTTGTTGATATGATAATTTCTTAACCCAGCTGACTTCTTTTCTCCCAGATTTAAGCTACTAAATGGGGCCAACATACCCACAGCTTGAGGGCATCTGAAACCTCAGATAGCGTTTTCTGGGCTGTGACAATGCACAGTGGTTGATGAGTTAGTTCTAGAGGCTTCTGAATTTTAATGATGTTAGAGATGATATTGTGTGTCCTTCAGCTTGTTAGAGTGACACCAGCACTCCATAAATCATAATACCTGTGTATTGTAAAATCAATACAAAAGTGCTACCTCAGCACAAAACCTTAATAAGTTTTCTCCCCACCCCCCTCAGTGCTTCTAACCACTTTAACTTTGCTATAATGCAGTTGGACCTGCAGGCTGGAGGACCACCACCTGCCTAATTCGTTTGGTAATAGAGACTTTTCTTTAATGAAGAAGCGATTAGTAGAGCTTTGGTTGCCACTCTGGTGATCAGTTGGCAGAACAAGCCCCTGCAATTAAGCTCATGTATCTCTGTCCTGAAGCCAAAAAAAAAAAAAAAAAAGGATGAAGAAAAGAGTCAATATATGTTAATCCAGTCAGACCCTGTCTGTGTTTTTGAAGACTACCCATGAGGGGCTTTTTAAATCACATTTTTTCATCACATTTTAAGTGCAATTGTCCCCCTAGACCTGATACTTTGTGTGCAAGGCCTCCCACAGTTTTGTAATAAGACCTGGCATTCTAACACTATTCTATAAAGATCTGTCACCCTCAAGCCTGTTTGTTCTTTCTCCTCTGCCCCTGCCCTTCCCCATTACGTGTAAATTCTTTTTTTTTTTTAATCTTTTGCTTCCACAATCTGAAAACTGGAGGAGGAAGAGGAAGAGAAGAAGCCATCTCTTAGCGAAGCAAGATGATATCTGCTATTCAATTGTAATTGTCTCCAAAAAGATAAAAAAAAAGGCAGAACATTTTTAAAATGCATTTTCTGCATGTCTCTCGTTCTCAGATAAACTTACTAAGGCAGACCACACTCGAAAGCGCTTTCAGGAGACTTTTTCAAGAGGAAACACAAATGCTGAAATCTCAGAAAACAGGAATTGTTGCGTCTGCCGACTTTACCAGACATTCAGTTCACACTTTTTCTAAAGTTCTGCTTTAAACCTTTCCAGCTCACAGCAAAGTTGTTAAAAACAGGTTGCTATGGTTTATTATAAGCTAATAGATAAAGATCGCCAGAAGCTTAGATTAACATTGCCCTTTCAAATTGTAGGGAACAAAGTAAATTATGGGAAATGCTGAACAATTCAATTGCCTTTGACTGGCTCTTATTGCTATGTTTTTTCTTTTTTCTTTTCCCAGGGAATTGCATTATATTTCATGAATATCAATAATCCAGATTGAATTATCTTTATCAATGCATCTACATGCGTGTGTGTTTTGCTATAAATATAATAGGAACATGCACCAGAGATTGTAGTATAAATTGGTCTAATTATAAATGGCATTAGATTTATGATACTTTGTATAACTCAGCTTGTGCTCATTAGAAGCAAACTTAAACAGGGAGAAAGCAACCCCCTCCGTACTAGATACAACCTAGTGTAGCTGAAGTGAGTAAATGTCAGAGCACAATGCAATATGGCACAACCAAATAACATATTGTAATACTTTACATTAAGTTAGAAAAATGCACAATTATATTTTGCTGATTGGTGACTTATTTAAAATCAGTTTAGTCTGTGTTTTCTTTTCTTTAATATGATTTAATTTTTTTAAAAAAGAAACTGGCAAATTAATATAAGGTAAAAAGAAAAGGAAAAAAAAGAACACAGGAAATAGTATTGAAATAAAAAGTGGAAATAGAAAATAGAAGCTTCTGATTTCTTTTACAACGATTATAAGTACATATTCAAGATTATATCTTATTCCATACTTACCAAAACAAATTCTTTTTCCTATTATCTATTTTTTTTGTAATCATCAAAATTATAAATCATCAGTTCATTTTTTTTCCATTTCACACAAAAAATCTATTAGGGATTTCCAGTCAGCAATAAATGCATATATATGATTTTCTCTGATCAGGAAAATCAATTAAACTGTTGTTGCAAATTCTATCAACTTCAACAACCAGTGCTTTTTTTGTAAAAAAAAAAAAAAAAAAAGGTGCCGGAACTCACACACGTCATACAACCCACCTTGCCTACCCTACAAGGTTCCAAAAAAGGTGCCGGAACTCCATTCTGGGCGTTCTGTGACAAAAAAAGCCCTGTCAACAACCATTTTTCCATTGTGGGTTATGTTGAGTCTTTTCACTTATGTGCATATAATAATCTTGCTGCTGTTGTCATATATAAAAACAAAGTTCCCTAACTTTTTTTCCAACTGTAGTCTGCCAATCCCAAAAGAAAAGCCTCCAGTTTCAATTGTCTGTTAATCTTTAAATTACTCTGAATTAGGTTATCTAAACAGAATTGAAAGCAGGTTTCCAATTGAGAAGAAAGTAAAATATTTGGGTGTCACTCTGATAAATATGAGCTATATATTATTTCAAAATAATTATGTTAAGATATGGAATGAAGTTAAATAACATATGTTATGGGAAAATATACAGTATAATTGTCATTGTTGGGAAGAATTTCTGTGTTAGATGTATGTTTTATTTAAAACATTATTTTTGTTTCAGACAATGCCTGCTTTGACAACTGATGCACTACATATCCAAATTTGTATGGCAGGGGAAAAAGTCATGAGTTAAATATAAGGTGTTACAAGATGCGAAGGAAAGAAGAGAATTGGGTTTCCCTGGTTTGAAATTGTACTTTGCTGCTTGTTTGGATGAAAAAAAAAATGGCATTGCTGAGAAATAGAACGCTTCTAGAGTTAGAAGGACATGTTCAGAGTTTTGGGTGGGATAGATATTTGTGGTACAATAAAGCCAAGGAACATGTAAATTAAAAAAAATATATTTTGTTAGCCATGCCATATTGAGAATATGGAATAAATACAAATCCAGGTGCAAAAACGTCTGTGTGAGTCTCAACACAAAAAGCATTTTATAGAAGAGAAATGATAAGTAAGTATAAATGGTTAACTTACTACGAGATAGTAGTATTTTTTCAAGGGAAATGAGTGAAGATTTAACAGCAAAGGGATATGCTTTTCAATGATTTTCCTATGTACAATTGTTCAAAAGGCTTAAAAGAATGTATGGCACTGAACACTGTAGGACTGAATTTGAAATAGAATCCTGTACAAATGACGAATATGTAATTGCTAAAATGTTTAAACCTTTATTGACATGTGAAACAGAAGGACAAATGAAAAAATATATATGATAAGATGGGCTAAAATGTTGCTTGCAATGTACAGATGAAACAATGGGAAAATACATGGTTGAAAAGGTGAAATTTACATTATGTTATAGTCCTAAAGATATTTTTTATAAAATGATTTATCTCTGTAATTACTGCAGTTACTACAGTAACTATTCTGCTCAGTACAATCATCCATCTAGGTGAAAATGGGAGGCACAATCCTATTTAAGTCTACTCAGAAGTAAGTCCCACTAAATAAAGATGTTTCCAAGTAAAGGAGCATAAGAGACATGCTTCTAGTTTGAAGACCTGCCAATACTTCAGATGTGTTTTTAGGTGTTGCCCTCCTGTAAATCTTATTTTCAGGTAATAGGTGAAACATCTTTGGAAGTGTGTGTGAAGTGGGTGGGAACATTACAAGAAAATCAAAAGACATTTTTGAAAGCCAAATCGTGCAGCACCCAAAAGGGCTCAAGGATTTTAGTTATGTCCTGTGTAGTAGATAACTCGTTTCAAGGACATCCAGCAAATATATATCCTCAGGACACCTGCATTCTTTGTCTATAGAGCCAGAAGAGAACCAGTGGTTCTTGAAATGTTGATGCTATATTGTCAAGATACAATACATACAGTCTTTCCAATACGTTTTATTTCAAAAACTGCCAATGATAAGGTGACCAACTTTTTTACAATGAAAAGGAGGACACAAATAAATTGAAGAAAAAAATATTGTAAATAAAAGAAACATTTTATTCATTGGAACAATAATACAGACAACGTGCGTGTGCAAAGTTTGCCAGCCGGGTGTTTTGGCACGCTCAGCAGCAATTCCTATTGGCGTTCGAAAGCCAATAGCGGGAGTAGCACAGCTCATGCAAAAGTTGAAAAAAAAAACATCAAAAAAAGGTGCCGGAACGCCGTTCTGAGTGTTCTATGAGGGGGAAAAGAAGCCCTGCAGATTAGTCTTCAAATATCGAAAAGGAGGACATGAAGGAGGACACTTTTTTTTTTAAATCTTTGTAAACATCTGTTTTAGTAAACGTTCTTCCCTCCTCCCTTACATCTTCAAGTATACTCCGAATACATTTTGTTTGATTGGTGTTTCTCTTATATATGGTCTATCTACTGTATCTAGTCTATCGCATATTGTGCGTTTGCGCTTCTGAGTTGACTTCATCCCATTACTAGTGCAATCTTTTATGGTCCCCAACCCGAGATCCTGAGGTAAAAGTTTCATATCCTGAGGTAGAGATTCAGTCTACTTTAACAATATTAAAGCAAACAACGTTAGTCATAAGGTTATGTTAAGAGGCATTAGTTATAGAACATATACATTCAACGTTGGGTGTTAGTTTTTGTAAACATTTGATTTGTTAGCCCTTCATCCCTCCTCCCATCGATCCTTAGCTGAACGCCAGCTGCATTCTGTTTGATTGGTGTCTCTCTTGGATATAGTCTATCCACTGTTTCCAGTCAGTCACAAATTGTTCATTGGATCGGTTTTTCAAGTATGCTGATATTTTTGCCATTTCCGCCAAATTTGTTACTTTCACAGTCCATTCTTCAATAGGCGGTATTTCCGGATTCTTCCAGTACTGTCCCACCAACAATCTTGCTGCTGTAATTAAGTTCAAAAATAAATTTGTCTCTGAGGTAGTGATATCCTTTGTGATCCCTAACAGAAAAGCCTGAGGTAGAAATTCTATACGCTTTTTGAAAATAGTTTGGAGTGTCCACCATATCTTCCTCCAGAATGCTTTGATTTTTCTGCATGTCCACCATATATGAAAGTAAGTAGCCTCCCCGTCCCCGCACCTCCAGCATTTGGGCTGGGAGTCCGGGTAGATGAGTGATATTTTTTTCGGGTCTAGGTGCCATCTATAGAACATCTTGTAGAAGTTTTCCCTTAAGTGTTGCGATTTCGTGAATTCTACATTCCTCACCCAGATTTTCTCCCACGTGTCCATGGTGATAGGGTGTCCGAAGTCTTGTGCCCACTTTATCATACAGTTCTTGACTAGCTCGGTTTCAGAGTCCATTTCTATCAGAATGCTGTACACTCATTTGATGTGCATAATCCCCTGTTCTCTAATCTGTTTAATTAGATTCTCGTCGGTCTGGGAGAAGCCCTTCTTCTTGTCTTTACGCCACCTTGATTGTAGTTGTATATATGATAGCCAGTTACTTCCTATTCCTCTGTTTGCTAGCGTTGCTTGAGATTTCAAGAGGAACCCGTTTTCTTCTCCCAGTACAAGTTCACTGTAGGGCACCACTTCTTGCCCTTGGGATGTGTTCATATCCCCTGTTGCGTGTCCAGGGATCGTCCAGATGGGAATCTTGTCGTGTAGGAGGTGCTTATATTTCTTCCAGACCCATAGCAATGGGATTCGTAGTGGGTTCTCCTTGAAGTTCCTATCTGCCTTTTTGTCGTATACTAGGTATGCGTGCCAGCCGAATCGTAGACCATGCCCCTCAACATTCAGAACTCTATCATTTGTCATGTTGATCCAGTCACTAACCGCCACCAACGTTGCTGCATAGTAATATAGCTTTAGATTAGGCATTTTGAGTCCCCCTCTCTCCCTTGCGTCTTGGATGATTTTTAGTTTCACCCTCGGTCTCTTGTCGTCCCAAATAAATCTGTTGATGCCTTTCTGCCAATTGTCTAAGTCCGCATCCTTCTTGAGTATGGGTAGCATTTGGAAGAGAAATAAAAATCTGGGTAATACATTCATCTTTACTGTCGCTATCCTGCCGAGCAGGGACAGAAGTAGTGATTTCCACCTTTCCAGGTCTGCTTGTATCTTATTCCACAGGACCTCGTAGTTATTCTTGTATAATCTCGCATTTGTTGATTCTATCTCCACTCCTAAGTATTTGACTTTCTTGACTATTTCACAACCCGTTATTCTTTCCAGGTTCCGTTTTACTTTGTTGTCTAGGTTTTTGACTAGCATCTTTGTTTTTGATATATTTACTCTGAAGCCTGACACCCTACCATAGTCCTCCATTATCTCCATCAATTTCCTTGCTGATTGTGCTGGTTGCGACATTGTCACCAGCAGGTCATCCGCAAAGGCACATAGTTTGTATTCTTGCTGTTTAATCTGTATGCCCTGTACATCCTCTGCCGCTCTTATTCTGTTCAGTAAAATTTCCAGTGTTAGGACAAATAGCAGGGGGGACAGCGGGCAGCCCTGTCTCGTGCCTCTCTCTATATTAAATGAGTCCGTTAAGTCTCCATTGACAATGATCTGACCTGTTTGTTTCTGGTAAATTGCCGTTATGGAGTTGAGAAACTGTACTCCCATTTTCATCTTCCGGACCAAGTTCGTCAGGAACGGCCAGTGCAGTCTGTCGAAAGCTTTTTCTGCATCCACAAACATAAGAGCGGCGGGTATCTGGTTGTGCTTTTGCAGGTATTCTATTATGTTCAGCAGCTGTCTCACGTTGGTTTTCATCTGGCGTCCTTGTATAAATCCCCTTTGGTCCGGGTGTATTGTTTTTTGTAGTACAGTCATTAGTCTATTGGCCAAAATTTTTGTGAAGATTTTGTAGTCTGTGTTTAGTAGTGAGATGGGCCTGTAGTTTGCGGGCTATGTGTTGTCTTTCCCCTTCTTTGGGATTAATGAGATGTAGGCTGTTTTCCAGGATGGTGGGACCTGGCCTCCTTCTTGAATGTTGGCAAATAGTTTTCTGAGGGGTTCTAGCATCTCCTCTTGGAGGTGTTTGTAGTAGGTCGCTGTTATCCCATCCGTCCCGGGCGATTTTCCTGCTTTCAGTTGTGTGATCGCTGAGTGTATTTCCTCTTTTGGATTAAGGCATTCAGGGCTTCTCTTTGTGTGTCGGTAATCGCCTGTATCTTTTCGTTTTGTAGGAACTCATCTATCTCTTTGTCTTGTATCTTATCCTCGGCATATAGTTTCGAGTAGAACTCCGTGAAGGCTTTCTTGATGGTTTTTTGTCGGAATTCTTCCTTGCCTTTGTATTCTATCTTTTCAATTATGCGGGATTTCTGTTTCTTTCTTTTTTTTTAAAATGTTTTTATTGGTTTTTTATAAGATTTTTAACAAAGAATGAAATAACAGTTCAACTGTAAACAATTATATACTTGTACAATTCGCAATCAATCAACCAAAACTGCTCGGTACCCCCTCCCCACCACATCTTTCTGAAACAAAACTATCCCCCTCTTCTTCCCTCTAACAACCTACTTAATCTTTCTCCAATTCCATCCTCTCCTCCCACCTACACTCTCCCTCTTACCTTCTTCCTACCTGCCTGACTTTCACTCCTCCCTCTTCTTCCAACAAATGTGGTGCCCAGAGGCCACCCGAGCAACCCCTTACCACCTATAAAGAGAGAAAAAAAAACTCCCCAAAACAGTTGAAAAAATATAAAATAACTATTATTAAAACCCTCCCCCCTCCCCCCAGGCTTCCCAAAGTGAATACAGGGTAAAAACGCAAGAAACCCCCTTAAACTACTTATACATAATTATTTAACTATAAAACAAATATAATTCCTTCAATTGATATTTCTTCTGTATATAATCTATCCATTTTTTCCAGTCCATCAAAAATTGTTCATTTGAGTGGTCTTTCAAATATGCAGATATCTTTGCCATTTCAGCCAAATTCATAACTTTTAATGTCCATTCTTCAATAGCTGGTATTTCCGATGTCTTCCAATATTGACCCACCAACAGTCTTGCCGCCGTAATCAAATTCAAAATCAGTTTAGTCTCTACGGTGGTACAGTCTTTTATTATACCTAATAAAAATAACTGTGGTGAAAATTCAATACGCTTTTTCAATATATTTTGAAGAATCCACCATATTTTTATCCAGAAAGCCTTAATTTTTTTACAAGTCCACCAGATATGAAAATAAGTGGCATCCATAAAATCACATCTCCAACATTTAGGTTGCATATTTGGATACATAAGTGATAATTTTTTTGGATCTAAATGCCATCTATAAAACATTTTATAAAAATTTTCTCTTAAATGCTGAGCTTGTGTAAATTTTACATTTTTCACCCATATCCTTTTCCAGATTTCCATCGTAATTGGATGTCCAAAGTTACCTTCCCATTTAATCATACAATCTTTAATTAGTTCATTTCCAGAATCAATTTCAATTAAAACATCATATATTCTTTTAATATGCATACTTCTTTGATCTCTAACTTGTTGAATTAGTTTTCCATCCTTTAAAGAAAAACCCATTTTGATATCTTTTTGGCATCTAGCCTGAAGTTGCATATATGAATACCAATTAAGAGCTATTCCTTCTTCCCTTAATCTATCTAGTGATTTCAATTCTAAGCTATTCCCTTCTTTAATTAAGAACTTCTCATAGGGTACCACATCCTGAATTTGTTGTCTATTTATGCTCTCTATTGCATGTCTGGGAATTGTCCATAAAGGAATTTTATCATTTAACTTATAAGAATACTTTTTCCAGACACGCAACAGTGAATTTCTCACTGGATAAACATATTCAGGTGCCGGCAGTTCTTATGTTTTTGGATGCGGAAAAAGCCTTCGACAGATTGAACTGGTTGTTTTTGAAAAGACTTATAGTCAAGATGGGAATGGGGGACCAGTTTATTAATTCTATATTAGCAGTATATCAGAAACAAACAGGGCAGATTATTGTGAATGGTCAAGTAACAGAACTATTCAATATAGAGAAAGGCACCAGGCAGGGTTGTCCCCTATCCCCTTTACTGTTTGTGTTAACTTTAGAGGTTTTATTGAATAAGATCAGAGCTTCAGATGATTTAAAAGGAGTTCAGATTAGGCAACATGATTATAGATTATGCGCTTTTGCAGATGATTTACTTGTGACATTAACGCAACCAATACAGTCAGCTCAGAGGTTGATGGAAATTATACAAAGTTATGGAAGAGTATCAGGTTTTAAACTAAATATATCTAAGACAAAAATGCTGGTTAAAAATTTAGGTGATAAATTAAAACAGGATTTGGAAAGAATAACGGGGTGTGAGATAGTTAAGAAAGTTAAATATTTAGGAATTTATATTGAAGCGTCAAATGGGAAATTGTATAAGAATAATTATGAATCTTTATGGAGAACAGTACAATTAGAGTTGGAGAACTGGAAAAAATTACAATTATCAATGTTGGGAAGGATTGCTGCAGTTAAAATGAATGTATTGCCGAAATTTTTATTCCTATTTCAAATGTTACCAATACTTAAAAAGGATGGGAATTTGGAGGAGTGGCAGAAAGGTATTAATAGATTTATTTGGAATGGCAAGAAACCAAGGGTTAAATTAAAAATTACTCAAGATATAAGAGAAAGAGGTGGTTTGAAAGTGCCTAATTTTAAGCTATATTATTATGCAGCAGTTTTAGTAGCAATAAGTGATTGGGTTAATGTAACTAATGAATGAATATTGAATATAGAAGGGTACAGATTATTGTATGGGTTTCATGCGTATTTAGTTTATGGAAAAAAATTGGATAGGGGTTTTGTTTCTTTCTTATAGTGTAGGCTAGCCAGCGGCCCGGTTTGTTGGCCTTGCAGAATGTCTTATGTTTTGCATATTGTATATTCCTTGCAACTTGGTCAGCCATCAACATGTCAAATTGCTTTCTTAAGATCTTGAGTCCTTCTTTGGTGACTTTGTCCTCTGGCCTTTTTATTAGCAGCCGCTCCCTTTTACTTATCTCATTTTCTAACTCTTTTCTTTTTTGTTCTTGTTTGCGACGGTGCCTGCTATTCATGGCTATGAGGATCCCGCACATGTACACCTTGCTGCCTTCCCAGATCGTTTCTATCGGTGTTTCGTTGTTCATATTTGTGTCGAAGAATTCCTTCATAGCTTTTTTGCATTCCGCCACATTGTTTTCATGTCTAAACAAGTTTTCATTGATTCTCCAGGACCTCCTCTGTTTCGGGCCATGTCTTAATTCCATCCTCACAGGGTTGTGGTCTGTCAGTGTCTTGGGTAGGATTTTCACCGCGTTTAGACAAGTTAGCAAGTCACTAGAAGTTAATATAAAGTCGATTCTGGAGAATGATTGATGTCTGCCAGAGAAGAAGGTGAATTCTTGTTCTTTGCCGTGCCTTTTCCGCCATACGTCTGTCAGTTCGAGGTCCTCCTTCATGTTGAAGAAGGATTTAGGCAACTTGGAGTGTTTTTGCGGGTTCGGTGCAGTTCTTTTTTTGTCTAGAGCAGTCTCTATGACCCCGTTCCAGTCGCCCATGATGATGTAAGATCTGTAGTTAAGTTGTGTTATTTTCTTGTGTAGCTTTTTGTAGAATTTGCCTTGTTGCTGATGTGGTGCATATACGCCCATTACTAGAATCTTCTTGTCTTATGTTATTTCAATTGCCAGGTATCTACCTTGGGGGTCAGACTCTATTAGCTTAGCCATTACATGTTTCTTTACGTATATAACAATCCCATTCTTTTTTCTTGGCGCCGCTGCCACAAAGTGCGCGCCTAGTTTGTAGTTGATCAGATATTTCTGGTCTGCTGCTCTGATGTGTGTTTCTTGTAGGCAGATTATATCGCTTTTACCTTGGTTTAGGTAGTGGAGAATTTTTCTTCTTTTCTGGGGGGAGTTCAGTCCGTTCACATTCCAAGTCAAATAATTAGTAGCCATCATCTGTTGCAGGATATTTTTGCGAGACCATTTCTGTTGTTTCTCCTGTTGTCTCCTTTGGTCTCGTTCCCACGATATCCGGATTGGTGCTCATTTTGGTTTGTGAGGTCTTGCCTTGCTGGTCTGTTCGTTTGGTAGTGAAGCCTGGTAGCCTGCCCTCTGTAGACTGTCCTGCCTCCTTGTTTTTGTTGCTCTCTGCTCTCTGCGCCCTCGCCCCTAGAGGTAGTCCATTCATTTCCTCTGCCACTGCCCCGATCTGTGCTTCTGCACGGCTTGCTCGTTGGCCTCGATCCCTCCCGCTTTCCCTTGGTCTATCTGCATCTTCTCCCGCGGTGGGTTGAGGGCCTCCCGACTTCAGTTCCATTTCGAGGAAGTCTTTGGCTTTCTGGACCGAGGTCAAGTAATGTCTCTTGTTTTTATAAGAAAGTGACACTCCTGTTGGGGTTTCCCACCGGTATTGCAGTGCACGCAATCTCAGTTCTGTGGTCAGGAATTTGTAGTACTTTCTGTCTCTCAGCATCGCCTGGGGGATCTCTTTCAGAACCTTCACCTCCTGCTCCTCTATGTAGAATGCCTTGTTATAGGAAGTGGCAGAGACGTGGTTCCGGAACCTCTGTGTTGTGAAGTGGATGACCACATCCCTTGGTTGGTGTTTGTTCACTTCCCTCCAGGCGCCCACTCTCTGGATTTTTTCGACATGCCACTCAATCTCATTGGCGCTCGTGCCCAGGAATGTTGCCAGGGCCTCTACAAAGGTCCTGCGCAGTCTTCCCTGGGGTCCGTATGTTGTCTCGTTCCACCCTCTGATCCTGATTGCAAATGCCATTTGCCAGAATTGTATCATGGTGGACTGGTCTTGAACCTCTCTTTTCACCTCTGCAAGCTGACCCTCTATGCGGTTTTCCACTTCCTTCATCATCTTTTCCGTATTCTCCCTTGTTTCTTGGAGGTTTTTGTAATGTGTTTGCAATGCCTCCTTTATCTGTTCCAAATCCGTGGCCGTCGCTTTGCGCTGTTCTTCCCACTTTTTCTCCAGGTCTCCACCTTGGTCCGCCAGCATCCTCTTCATGTCTTTGTATCTTTCCTCCGTCTTCCGTTCTGTTTCTAGGCGTCCTTTCTCCGTCTTCGCGCCCATTTCTGCCAATTTTCTATCCATGCCATCCATCCGTACCACCATCGTCGCTATCGTCTCATTTAGTGTCTCAATCGTCTCTTTTAGTTCTTGGATCATGCGTGCTGTTGCGGAGTCGTGGGTTGGCGTGTGGGTCTGAGGGCATGCAGTTGGGTGGGGGTGTGTGTGGTTGGGTGGGGTGTTCCCTAGCAGATTAGAGGGCTGGGCCGGGGAGGGTGCAGCTCCCTTCAGGTCTCGCAGTTTGATTTGTTTTGTCCGTCTGGCAGCCATTTTGAGCTTCTCCTCCTGTTGGCCTGTCCACCCTTAAAGCCACCCCTTGATGCAAAGAATTGTGGGGGAGTTGTTCCTGTGCAAGATTATCAAGTTGCTAGGATGGGTTGGATCAAATTCTTCTGTTACAAGTTAGCAAGTGTTCATGTCTCACAGTTAGTATTTTAACATTAAAGTGGTAGTTCACTAGGGGGTGTAGCTTGTTTTCAATTAAGCTCTTCTGTACTGGCAGGGGTGATACAAAGATGGGAGGATCTGTGGCTTGGGGTTTTTGAAGATGGCCTTTTTCTCAAGATGCAGTACTACACTAGGTTGTGGTCTGGTGATGATCCAGAAATCTGGTCCTTCCAAAAGGGGAGGGGGTGCCTTCAGGGTTTAGGCAGTGTAGGGGTAGGAGCCTGTATTCTGGCAGCTCTATGTTCAGGGAGCCAGTTCAGTACCTTTGCCTTGGGTTCCTCTTCACTCCCCTCTGCCAGCCTGTTTCTTCTCTTTGCTCTTTTCTGGCTCCTTCTTGCCCCTCTTTCTCTGCCTTCTTGCCCAGGTCACTTCCTCCTGTCTTCTGTCCCCCTGTGTTTACAGACCCCCTCTGCCTTTCCCTTATTGCGTTCCAGGGTGCTTTCCAGCTTTCTTCTTCCTCCCACCTTCTTCCCTGGTAGGTTCTGCCCTCTGTTGAGTCTCTGGGGCTCCCTTTCTGGTGGGTCTGGGGTGCTGCGCGTGGGGTAACACTCACCAGTCCCTCTGCTTGAGTCTTCCCCCGCTGTCTGCTTCTTAATTGCCTACTTCTTTTCGATACTGCTCTCCGCCAGCTGTACTTGCCTCCTCCTTTGTTCTCCGGATCTGGCCCTCTCTTCCGCTCTTCAGGCTTTCTTCTGCCTGCGTCTCTGCGTCTCTGTAGTGCGTGCCAGGCTCCCTGCGATCTTCCCTCGGCCCTCTTCTCCTTAAACGATTCGTCGGAGGGTCCTCTCTTCCACCCGGTAGGCCCTCCCGGCGGTCCTCTCTCCTCGTTCGGGTATTTTTCTCCCCTCCGTTGCTCACGCCGCTCGACTCCGCTCTCACCAACTTCCTTTCTTCCCGTCCTCGGGCCAGCTCCTCTGCACTCTTTCTAGAGTCTCAACATCTTTTTTTACATTGTGGCGATCAAAACTGGATGCCGTATTTCAATGTGGCCTTACCAAGGCCTTGTAAAGTGGTATTAACACTTCACGTGATCTTCATTACCTCCAAGGAGGACACTTTTTGAGGGAGGACAGAACTTACAAAAGGAGGACTGTCCTCCCTAAAGGAAAACGGTTGGTCACCTTACCAATGAGCAATGACTCACAATACTTAGTTTAGTAAAAGTATGGTGTATGGAATACCATTTATTGATAGACATCTTTTCTGAATTCTTTCTTAGGCTTTCCAGTATTTGTAACAAGTAAGATCCTGAACCTGATATTAAAACCAATGACAGTCTAGCCATTTTCAATTTCTGGATTTATTTATTTTTTTAGATTCCAAGGAAGTTCTAGTTCCATTTTCTATTTAACTTTGATGAAAACAATCTTTTTTAAAAAAGATGAGGCATTTCCTTAAAACACATTTTAATGTTTGTTCTGATTTCAATCAAATTACTAATCCAGCAAAGGATTCAAGGTGAATGTTTTCAGGATTTCTTTAGTGTAGATTAGTGGTCAAACTGACCTTGATTGAATTCAGAAATAAAGCATAATTTGGCCCAATAAATATTTAATAGTAAGGCCACACTTGGAATACTGCATCCAGTTTTGGTCACCGCAATGTAAAAAAGATGTTGAGACTCTAGAAAGAGTACAGAGAAGAGCAACAAAGATGATTAGGGGACTGGAGGTTAAAGCATATAAGGAACGGCTGCTGGAATTGGGAATGTCTAGTTTAACGAAGAGAAGGACGAGGGGTGACATGATAGCAGTGTTCCAATATCTCAGGGGCTGCCACAAAGAAGAGGGAGTCAAGCTATTGTCCAAGGCGCCTGAAGACAGGACAAGAAGCAATGGGTGGAAACAAATCAAGGAGAGAAGCAACCTAGAATTAAGGAGAAACTTCCTGACAGTTAGAACAATTAACCAGTGGAACAACCTGCCTCCAGAAGCAGTGAATGCTCCAACACTGGAGGTTTTTAAGAAGAGACTGGACAGCCATTTGTCCGAAATGGTATAGGGTTTCCTGCCTGAACAGGGGGTTGGACTAGATGACCTCCAAGGTCCCTTCCAACTTTACTATTATTATTATTTCTGAAAGATACTAGGGTTGTTGTCTAGTCTTAAAAATAAACTACTTCATATTCTTACTGAGAAAGGCTAATAGATACTCTCATGACCAGAAGTTGCACCTGAATTGCAAAAGACTCTAGTACAGTGATGGCAAACCTTTTAGAGACCGAGTGTCCAAACTGCAACCCAAAACCCACTTATGTATCATCAGGTACCGGGTGGGCGTGGCCCATTGGGTGGGTGTGGCTGCAGTAGTAACGGCAGACTGGGTAGGACTAAAAAGTTCAATCAATCAATTCCAACTTTGCGAGATCTTTTTTTTCCCACGAGAAGTTGAAATTGATTGATTGATTGAATCTTTTTTTTTTTTTGCACACAGTGGAGGAGGCCTAAAGTGAAAAGGTTTTATAATACCTAGCTGAAGGCCTAGGACTGGGTCGACGGTTCACATGCCCATAGAGAGGGCTCTGCGTGCCACCATGTCTCTAGTAGGTTGAGAATGTTTACTTTGGGTCCATTGGCTCCAAATTTTCTCTTTTCACTTCATGGTTTGAGATGGCCAATTCTGTAAAACTCCAAACCAGCTGATTTATACATTTTGTTAAATGCAGACGGTTTGGTAAGGTGCTATTTTTGAAAACCATCTCATTATATTTTATGGTTTGAGGTTTCCAATAAATAATTTATCATTTATATACATTCATTCATTACATTATGTCCTATTATTTTGGTGATGGTGAGTCTATTTTCTGTGAAGGTTTTAATTGTTTTTTTTATTGAAGCTTTAATTAATGACTTGGGGATTATGTATTGCAATTATCTCTATGTTGTTGTCAAAATGATCTGTTGATTCTCTCCTCACCTTGCTTTATTTGAATGGCTCAAATGTCACTAAAAATAGGTGTTTCTATATTGTTATTAAAATCAGAGCTTTAACAATACATTAACTGTACTTCTGAGAAAATATTTATTATACCTGTTTTGGTCTATAATTAACTGATTAATTCTGATAATGATGGTGTAAGAGATCATTTCAGATCATTGGCTAAATATATAATTCCATGCTTTGCTGCTTATTGCTTGGGGGGGGAGAGAGAGAGAGAGAGAGGGAGGGAGGAATATTACTAAATAGAGATCAGAACTTGTGACAGTCTACAACAGGGGTATCAAACTGCTGGCCCGTGGGCCGGATGCGTCACACCAAAACCGCCCCACTCCATTGCCGCAATGGGAAAAATGTCACGATACATCATGACATGTCACGTGATGTCGCAAGTTTGACACCTGTGGTCTACAAGATAGGCAAAGAAAAAAATATTAAAACATTCATGGCTAGGTTAAAACAACAACAAAAAAAATCGTTGATTGCTTTAATATTGGAAAGGCGTACTGAATTTTTACCTCAGGATACTGAATTTCTACCTCAGGATTTTTTATTAGGGATCATAAAAGATTGCACTACTAATGAGATGAATTTACTTCTAAAGCTCGAATGAACAACAGGTTTTAGACTAGAAACAGCAGATAGACCATATATAAGAGAAACACCAATCAAATAAAATGTATCAGGCGTATAGTTGAGGCTGGACATGAGGAGTGAGGAATGTTTGCTAAACCAGACGTTTACAAAGACTGATCCTTAGAGTTGTATTACAGGTTATATGATAATTGCTCTATAATGTGATCTTATGTTTAATGTTGATGATTTTAATAAAATAAAAATTAAAAAAAAACAACAAAAAAAATCAAAAGAAAATCAACAAATCAATATATCAAAAGAAATAAACAGGGAAGAAAAGTTGGTACCCTTGATAAGCATTACCGGAATGCTCTCTGGAAAAAAGGGAGAAAAAAAAAACACCAACCCTCCTGAAGACGATCTGATCTCTGCAGAGAGAGGGCTCGACTGCATTAGTGCTGCCATTGAGAAGCAGTGCATCCTAGCTTTAGCCCCTTCACTGATGGAAGTCTGAGGCTCTGAGGAGCTTCTCCTTGCTACTTCTACTAGGCCAAACTGCTACGGGTTGAAGAATGTGGTACTGCAGGTTTCATAGTTAAAAACAATACTGTAAATTGTACCCAGGACTAATTGGTAACTAGTCCAGGACTTGCAGAGCAGTAATGGGGGTGAACAGACCTGCTAACTCTGGCCAAAAATGCTCTTGCAAAAAAATGAGGGCTGGAAGCTATGGTGGTCCTATTTAACTGGTCCATTCACCTTCCCTGCTCTTTGCAGTATCCGTATCATGGCTTCCCAGTAGAGAACCCTGTAGACCAGGAGTGTCAAACTGCCGGCCCATGGGCTGGATGCATCATAGCGAAACTGCACCCACCCCATTGCCAGCAATGGCAAAAAAAAGTCACAATACGTTGTGACATGTCACGTGATGTTCCGAGTTTGACACCCCTGCTGTAGACACACGGGCTGCTGCATTCTCTATTACTTACACTTCCCAAGTAGTCTTTAAAGGCAGCCCCATGTAAAGCTTTGAATTACCGTAGTCTATCTGGATGGTAACGAGAGCAAGAAGGCTATTAGGGTCTAGATGGGAGAGATCAGACTGAACCCAAGCCAGCGGGTATTGTTGTTTGTACTTTGATTTTATCCATCAATGCCTTTGTTGTCTTTGGTTAGGCAATCACTATCTGTGAAAGAGCAGATTGTGTATGGGTGTGTGGGGGTGTCTTTCTGGACTCACAGCACTGGCTTTAACAGCTGGCAGAAGCTGTAGCTAGAGGGGCTTTTGCTCAGCTTTGCTAGTGTACCAGTTGTTGACTGACCTGGTGCAGGAGGACCTGGTGACAGTAACTTATGGTTTCATTGCTACTATATAAAAAGAAGAACCTTAAAACACTTTAAAATCAAATCAGCATATGATTTCCCCCAGAAATACATCTTGCTATTGATTTATCTTGGCAAATGTGAAATGTGAAATACACATTTGCTGAAGTAATTAGTAGTTCCACCCACAAGACCAAGCTAGATGAAGCATGAGAGAGCCACAATGAGCTTTCTTAAGATAGTTTTCTCTAATTAAGGCAGCAGCATTGACCTCGACTAAGGAAAAAATTTAGACTTTTTAAAAAACTGGGTTATATTTCCCAAAGATGTTACTAAGATTCTGATTTTATATTTTATATCCAACATGTATTTCAAATACTAAGAATGATACAACACACATATTTTTTTAATGTTATTTCAGTAATTAGGGTGTGCTGCATTCTGAAATTATTTTTGTTATTTTTATCTGATTTTCTTTTATTTTTTTAATATTGGTATTGCAGGTTCTATATACATCAAATGATATTCAGAGGCATGTACAATATCTTCCATATCATCTTGCTTCTGCCCATATATTTGTGGGGTAGGGAAAGAAGGAAACATTTGAGTTTAGATTGCAAAATTCCGGTTTTCTAATTGACTGAATACAGTGGTGTTTGTTTATTTCTACGATTTGTGGATAAATGAAGAAAGATGTATGAACAGCTGTGTAGAATAGTTATGCACAGTGGTATATTGGGCAGGATTGGCAGAAGGGAAGAGTGTTGTCCTTGGCAGGACAAGTATATAGAAAGCCAGCAGTATCCCATTATATTCAGAATCAATACAAGATGGAGTTTATGTGTTATAGTTCTGCCTGTGAAAAAGGAAAACCACTGCATGATGCCAAAAAGACTCATGTATGGAGGCAAAGTCATAGGCTTCCATTGTTGGTAACCTGAATCAGGTTGTTGAAGTGAGGAGAAAGCATTAGAACAAGATGTCTATGGAGATTCTCAGCCATCCAGGTCATGACTGTCCCAAAGGCCCTTTTTCGGGAGGCAACTGAACGTTTTTGTTTTTCTCTGAAGACGTTTTGCTTCTCATCCAAGAAGCTTCATCCAAGCTCTGACTGGATGATGGGGGAATGAAAGGATTTATATTCCTTGCAGACCGTTGGTCATTTGCATTTTTTTAGAGAGTCAGTGAGGGCACTTGGAGGTTTGCCTGTGTCCTCAGGGTCACCTGAGTAGTGCAAATGTGTGTGAAGCCTTCTTGGAACTGCTGAAAGGACTGTGCTGTGGAGTTGTGCTTCCTGCAGGAAATTTTCTGCCCTATGTCCCTTCACTGCTGAACACAGGCACAGGCTGTTGGGGATGAGTCTCTGTTGTCTGCAATTTTTCGGGAAATCCATTCAAGGGTATTCATCCCAAAGTGCATAGCTAAATGTCTATAGAGGTTCCTAGTCATCCTGTATGGTTATCCAGTTGCCTCTTGAAACAGCACCTTTGAGACAACCATGACCTGGATGACTGAGAATCTCCATGGACATTTAGCTATGCACTTTGGGATGAACACCCTTCGAATGTGTTCAACAGTGAAGGGACACAGGGCAGAAAACATCCTGCAGAAAGCACAGTCCCACAGCACAGTCCTTCCAGCAGTTCCAAGAAGGCTCCATACACATTTGCACTACTCAGGTGACCCTGAGGACACAGGCAAACTTCCAAGTGGCCTCAATGACTATCTAAAACAGACAGGTCAAACTCGCGACGTCACGTGACTTTGCGCAACGTATCATAGCTTTTTTGCCATTGCTGGCCATGGGGTGGGCGCGGCTCTGGTATGATGAAACCGGCCCGCGGGCCGGCAGTTTGACACCCCTGCTCTAAAAGAATGCAAATGACCAGCAGTCTGCAAGGAATATAACTTCTTCCATTTCCCACCATCCCATCAGAGCTGAAGAAGCTTCTCGGAAGAGAAGCAAAACATCTTCCAAGAAAAACAAGGAAGTCCAGTTGCCTCTTGAAAAAATCACCATTGGGACACTAGAACAAGAGTATGCTATAAACTCATGTAGAGTTATATCTGAAATATGATAAATCTTCAATTTAACAGATGAATGGGGTGGGGAAGGCTTATCCTTTAAAGCAGAATGTCTGGTGACTGCAAATGGGATTTTGCTCATGCATTGTTTACACATTTTGTCAAATAAAATTTTATGTACAAATAGAACATATAATATATGGAGAGATGTTGTCCTTAATCTACTGAAACTGAGGTCAGTTAAATCAAGGATTTACAGCATGCTCGTTCAGAATTAGATGCTATTTGTTTAGTCCAAGCCCTCCTCATGATTAGAATCATGTGACCAATAAGGAGAGCTCTCACTGGCTCTTCTTCACATCTTGGCTACCTAATCCTTCAACTATCTGAATGCTGAGTGATAGGTGCTTCTCCAACAGGGAACTTTCTTACCTTATTTAGGTGCACCAGAGGATACAAAACCTTTATTGTATATTGTGTGGGAACCCTTTGTGGAAAGGGGGGGGATCCTCAGTTAGTCTGGGGTGAAGCCAAAGGGCTCATCCCCTCACATAGCCAAAGGGGTATATTGCCCAAAGCAGTTCACTCTGAAGAGATCTAAAATTATGCCTCTTTCTAAGTCAAGGGAAAACAAACTTTTTGTTTGCCTTCCATTTATAATTGCTTAATTTGCAATAATTGATTTGCCTTCATTTAGCTCAAGATCAAGTAACTCATCTTAATATGTGTAATTTGCCTAATTTGTTTAATGTGTCTAATTCATCTTGGCTAAAATGAACATGCAGCTGACAGAAACCTATTCAGCCATATCCAGGATCACTGCAATTATGGTGAGGAGCTCACAATATGCTATTAACCAATCATCGAGGGATAAGAGGAAGCTTTCTTTCTTTCTTTCTTTCTTTCTTTCTTTCTTTCTTTCTTTCTTTCTTTCTTTCTTTCTTTCTTTCTTTCTTTCTTTCTTTCCTTCCTTCCTTCCTACCTTCATGCAAGCTGCCCACAAAATACTGACCAAAGAAAAATGATGATACGAGAACTTAGTCCAATCTTTTGCAGTCTTGTACTCTTGAGATGTATTTTTGCTGTCTTAAAATTAGGGAAGTGGGTAGTGCAATATATCCAGAAACTGAGGCAGGCTGCTGCTGCTGCTGCTGATAATAATAATAGTACTAGTAGTAATAATAATAATAATAACAAAGTTGGAAGGGACCTTGGAGGTCATCTAGTCCAACCCCCTGCTCAGGCGGGAAACCCTATACCATTTCAGACTGTGTTCTCTGCAGGTATCCTGGTTTCTTGGTAATAGCTCCTTTTTTTGGAACATATTTTCCCCCCCAAGGTAATTAGCTTTCTTCCTATTAACACCCCAGGAAGTCCTTAAGATCCTGCTATACAACGGCAACGAAGAGCGAATTCGCATGTTACATTACGTGTGTAATATTGGCCCCAAATTCCCCAGTTTTGGTTTTTATTGGTTTGTTGGTTCATCTGATTTCATATTTTCAGACCAAGTTATCTTTCAGAAGCCACAATTTTCTGAACATTACAATGAACAAAAGGAAGGGAAATTCCTTCAATAAATTAGGAAAACGTGTATTCAGAATCATATAAAATGAATGTAATATAAAATAATGTATTAAAATGAATTATATAAGATACAAATGTTTGGAAAATGGTGTATACTAAGCAAACTAATAAACAGATATGAATGGAATTGAATTGAGTTAATTGAATTGAATTGAACTTTATTTGACCAAATGTGATTCGATACACAAGGAATTTGTCTCCAGCACAGAAGCACTCTGAGTACATGCAAAGCAACAGAATCATCACCATCATCACCATCACCATCATCATTATATCAATAAAAGTGGAGAGCAAAGAAGATAGGAAGGATAAGTAATAATACTACCACCACACTACATGGGTAAATATACATAGACGTTAGACACCACTGTAAGAATTAGGTTTTCAGCAGAGTGATGGCACGTGGGGAAAAAAAACCTGTCCCTTTGTCTAGTCATTTTTGTAAGCAATGCCGTGTAGCGCCACGGAGTTGAAACAGTTTATGTCCAGGATGCGAGGGGTCTGTAGATATTTTCTCAGCCCTCCTTCTGACCTATACAATACACAGGTCTATGAAAAATATGCAATGCATATCTTGAAAAAGTGTGCAACTCAAGACATTCAAATGCTAATGCGTGTGTTTGGTGTGTGTGTGTGTGTGTGTAAAATCTCTCATTCAACAAGCCAAATTTGACATAGTTGCAGAAAGGAGAACTTTGGGACTTGAAAGGTGACATATTCGCCCCTCCCTCCTTGGACGGAATGTATAATAGCAAAATGGGGATGTACAAAGATTTGATGTCCTTGCCTCTTTCCCATCTTGAGGATGACATCAAGCAAACAGACCCGTTTGAAGGAATTTTGATGTCCTTTCCCTGTACTGTAGAGGTAAGTCAGAGAGGGTCTTTTTTTTTAAAAAAAACCAGGTTCCATCTAGCAAGAGAGCTCAGCTGCTTCTCTCGGAGTCAAAAGTAATAGCTGTCATTTCTGCTTTCAGTCACCTGAAGGGCAGACAACAGGAACACACTGTATATGGGATAGGCCTTGAATGTGTTCTGAGGCTGCAGCAAATTCAAAGCCCATTGTTGATGGGAAGAGGTTGCTGGGTGTACCTCTAATCATTGCTTCAGGCCTTCACTGTGTATTGCCTAGAAAGAACAATTAATAATGATAGACTTGAATGATAGAAGCTCCAGCATCGTGCCACTTATATTTTGTTTAGCTATACAACTAAGAAGTTTGAAATGTGTATCTAAACTGGGGATGGGGGACCTTGTCCTTTCTGTGTTGCTGAACTACAACTGTCAGAATGGCCAAAGTTGAGGGATGGTGGGATTTATAGTTCAACAACTCTGGAAGGTCAGAAATATCTCTTCCTGAACTAAAGCATAAACAATGAGAATGTGAGAATGATGCATATGCAAACATGGCACATTCTTCAGCCAGCTTCGATTCCTTGGTGTGGACATTTTGGGAATCAAAATTTTGTTAGATGGACATTGCAGCTATGTGATGCCTCCTTAATCATTCCATCAGTACAGCATTGGTGTTGAATTGGTATACAAAAGGATGCCAATGGACCAACAGTGACTGATTCAAAGAATATTAATGCTGGAAGGAGTGTACAGCAATTCTGTATAGCAGAGATGTCGCGATATTTCCTATTTACAAGAACTTCTAATATTAGAAGATGAAACTAGATTTCATGCAAATATGAGTAGATAAATAGGTACTGCTTTGGCAGAAAAGGTTACTGTGTTCCAAACTTTCATGCTGGCCACATGATGATAATGGCAGTGTCTCTCAGACAACACAGGCTCCCTCGGCTGAGAATCGGAGATGATCACCACCCCCTAGAATCAGTCACAACTGGACAGGGGAAACCTTTAAACCTTTATGGTCATTAATAAGTTGGAAGACTATAGAAATAGATGAAATATCTACAGCAGAATGCCATCAGTGTAAGAAGAATCAATAGAAGCTCTAACCAAATTATACTAGCAAATATGGAAAATAACGCAGGTTTAACAGAGTGTACAAAAACTATTGTAAACTAACTCTAATTTCACATGTTAGCAAAATAATGCTTAGTATTATCCAATATAAATTAACTGCCCGAAAGACTATCCAATACAGATTGGATCTCCAACATGGAAATGGAGTTGCCAGATGTTCAAGATGTTTTTAGAAAAGGCCTAGTAATAAGACACATTCTTGTTAGTACATAATTAAAAAGTGACAAAGCTAAAAAATAAGGCAATATGTGCTTCATTGATTATGAAATGCTTCAGTTGTGTTGATCGTATCAAGTTGTAGAATGTCTTTAGGAAAATGGAAATCCCAGAACAATTCATTCTCCTTATGGGAAATCTATGCCCAGAACAGGAAACTACTGTTCAGATAGATCCTGGTGAATGACTCCTGGTGGGCAAAGGAGTGAAACAAGGCTGTATGTTCTCTCCTTATTTATTCAGACTATATGCTAAAGGGAGAGAGGCTGGATTGGAAGAAGATGAGTGTGTTTTAAAATTGTAGGAAGAAACATTAATAACTTGCTCTATTTGATGACACTGTTCTGATGGCTGATGCCAATGATCTGGAAACTCTAGTAATGAAGGTCAAGGAGTGCAGTGAACAAAAATGGGACTATTACAGATATAAAAAAGAACAAAATAATGACAAGTACAGCAATCAGCCTTACAATTGACAGTGTGGTTGGGGATAGATCATCCTGGAGAACATATGTCTATGTGGTCAATAAAAGTCAACATCAGCTTGATGGCAGATAATCAAACAACCACAGCACTATTGTACAGCAGCAAACCGCTTTGTGCTAGATCAGTTTGCTAAAAGACCTATGATTATCCAGACACTGTTTAATGGGAGGAATGATTGGGGATGGATAGTAGGTTGAAATGTGTTAAATTCTTACAAGTGGCTTTAGCTTTTGAACGTTCAGACAGAGCTCATCTTGCTATGAAACATGGTGAAGTGACCTGTTTCAAATTGTACTTTTAAGGAGAGAAATGAGAAGGGTAGGAAAGGCGTCTGAACTCTGGCCCTAGTAGGGAAGGGCAATGATGCCATGTGGATCCTGCTTCAATTAACAAAAAAAACCTCTGAACTATTACTTGGAATGGAGCCTATGAAAAGCTGATTTTAGTAGAAATAGGATGAAGATAGAAATCAGGCACAAAGTTAGACAGCCTACAGTATATCTGTTCTAATAATGCATCCCTACTGCAGGCTCTTTCCTTGCTTCTATTAGCAGATAGAAGTACTCTGAGGGCTGCTCTTTTAGACCAGACCTCTGAATATACTCCCTCTTCCTTTTCCAAACTGGTATTCTTCTTCATCCTTTCTTCTTCCTCAGCACGGGCACCTCCAAATATATGGACTTCAACTCTCAGAATTCTCAGCAATGGCCATTTGGGAAATTGAAATGTATAAACTTGGTTGAGAAAGACAATTCTGCTTAAAACTAATTTTGGTTAATATCCATCCATACTTAAGGCATTCTTTCCTACTTAAGGCTTCTCTCTACTCATTTTATATTTTTTTCTTCTCAACTCAATAAGGCTATCAAAGATTTGTTTATATTATTTCCTTGTAAGAGTAACAAAATTAATATTCATGTCAGAACTGATAAGAAAGCTCATTGTTTTCATTTTATACAATGATCTCTTCAGGGAACTAGTTAAAAAACAAAGCATGGGGAAATTTAATTTTAATTTGGTAGTTAGCATGCTGCAGAGATTCAGATATTATATGCCAAAAAGCAATTTTTTTTAATATAGCCAACCTATAAACTTCATAAAAATAAGTTTTATATTTGAAATGTTTATGAAACTCCAGCTTAATTTTCTGCTTCCTTAATCAATCTGAACATTATATTTATTTATTTTGAAAATATATATGGCCATCTATCTCAAATAATATAACAAAGCCTCTAATACTCAGAGAAAAGATATCAAATTGAAATGATCATTACTCTATAACCCAGACACCATATAACTTAATTACACATAACCCAGCTAGGTGTTGTGTGTGGTGTGTGTACATGATGATGCACATATTGGAATGAAAGTACACAGAGAAAATTATAACATGGAAATTGGCTTTATTAGAACTAATAAATATACCAAGTTGTTCTTCTGATGGTCATTATATTTTCTGAGTGGAACAACAAATTATATATGTACATAAACTCCTCTGTAAAGATGCACCCTATGGCACATTGTCTCCATTAAATGGTACATTGTCTCTCTTGCAATGAAATTTAGTCTGGTTACTGAAGAACAACAACAAAAGTTCATGCTTTTGCCCATAGTGATAGCTTCTCTTAAAAACCAAGAGCATATACAGCAAATAAGGTATACAGATAGTCTTTCTCTCCGTTGCATACCTTGTGCCTTGAGAATCCCAGCAAGATGCTTCTTTGATATCGTGGAGAAAATTCTTATTACTTTTCTAATGTATGAATATTTTTCCTGCTTTCCTTTTTGTCATTTTTCTTCTTTGTGTTCGACAATATGGGAGATCCCGGTTTGCTTAGTCTATTTTGAAAAAGATTTGAGGTCCACACGGGGCTACCAGCATTTTTTCCAGAGACTAGCTTTAGCAGCGCTTTAAATTCTTTCTATAAAACTTCTACTCTAGTTCAAGTGTGCACCGCTAATCTTTAGAGAATGGCATCCTGCAGAGACTTAAATAAATAGAAGACAGGACCCTAGGAATTTAAAAGCACGTCATATTACTTCTGATTCTCTCCAGGTCTCCATGTTTGTAATCATGTATGTGGTATAATACAAGTATACTAGGATGCCTGCTGTATAGCTTGTAGCGCCCTTCCTAAGCATTGCTCTTCAATTCTATTATATTTCAGTCCTATTATCTTTCAGTTCTATTACATTTCAATTCAATTTCAAGATTGATAGGAATCATAAAAATTAAAAGCTAACACATCTCTAAAGTTGCCAAGTTGAGAAAGGCTGGCGCATGGCTTTGTTGTCTTTCTTCTGTGTTCTTTCCCTTATTTTCTCCTCAGAAACAATTCTCTACATCTGAGCATTCTGGAATGAGCTCTGAAGATGTGGACCACATTTTGATAGGGATTTATCCCATATCAAGCAATCCTTTAACCACTCATTGGTTATCTAACATTTGAACAGAAATGTAATATATTCATGCCAAGGCTGCCATTTCCGGCTCTAATGTTTTTCGTGAACGAAGGCAAATATACATGTCGCAGGATTCTGGAGAGAGAGAGAGAGACAGAAATTCCCTGAGGATGGGTTCCAGCATGAGTCCAAAAGCTTGGAAAAATAATCTCTTGTCCCAGTGATCAACTTAGATTGGACCTTGCACTAATGTTTATTATATGTTCTTTTTAGGCTTATCCCGTAAAATTATCTTAGGGCCACGTGGACAGAGCAGGAATATCCATTTTACAGATGACAATCCTCTTTTACAGTGTTTTTCAAACCTGCAGCAATTTCGGACTTTTAAATAAATATTTGGAAAATATGATGGCTACCCGATTAAACATATGACCCTTCCCTTTGTTTTTCATCTTTAAGTGCATTTGAAGTGCATATAGCCCTTCTCTGTTTGTAAAGGCATTTTAAACCAGGGATAGTATCAAAAAGTAAATCCAAAATGAATTATTGTTTTACCACTAGTATTCTTTTTTCTCCACCCACCATAATAACAAATGATTGCACAAAGTTGCTGGTCAAAAATGTTTAAATACAATTTTAAGATAAAGTTCCGACAGAGAAGAATATTGGTACCTCAGGGTTGAAATGAGGGTGGTCCTTGATGCTCTCTGAACTTGGTTATTTTCTTTCAGACGTTTCATTGCCCAAACTAGGTAACAACATCATTGCTAGTAGGGAATGGGGTATGCTCTCATTTTATACTACTTAAATTAAGGTATATGACTGACTTCACTTTCACCTTCATATGTCACAGTTTCTGTGACAATCCCAAGGCTATCTCAGTTAGTCTCCAACTCAATCCTTAGAGCAGGAATCTTTGAGTTTATCTTTCCTAGAAGGATAGATAGTCTGAGTATAAGAAGGTTGTAACCTCATTATTGTGCTCATAGAATTTCCTAATGAATTATCCTCATAATAGATTTAACAGAATTGCACTCAGAGGTTGTGTTGGGCTTTCCAGTATCTCTCCCATGAGATTTCTTTATCTTATTTTAACACTGTTTAAACAGTATGATGTTCTATATCAGGGGTAGTCAACCTTGGCTCTTTTATGACTCGTGGACTTCAACTCCCCGAATTCCTAAGCCAGCATGGAATTCTGGGAGTTGAAGTCCACGAGTCATAAAAGAACCAAGGTTGACTACCCCTGTTCTATATAATCGCAATACATTTGATACCCAGTCCTATTTCTCTGTGACATCTGATGCTGTGCAAAGTCTAGACTGATGTTTGGGAACAGTAATGGAATGGATAGATTTCAGCAAACTGATAAATTGCCTGTTTTCTGGTTCTGGAAATCAACAAAATTGCCTAATCAGAGGTTGTGCTTGCTTGTGCATCCACAAATTGTCATGTAGAATGTTCCTGGATTGCCCTTCTAGGCCCAGAAGAATAAAAGAATAACAGAGTTGGATGGGACCTTGGAGGTCTTCTAGTCCAGCCCCCCCCACTCAAGCAGGAGACCCTATGCCATTTCAGACAAATGGTTGTCCAATCTCTTCTTAAAATCCTCCAGTGTTGAAGCATCCGCAACTTCTGGAGGCAAGATGTTCCACTGACTAATTGTTCTTCCTGTCAGGAAATTTTTCCTTCTTTTTCTTCAGCTAATTCTTTGGCTGCCTGTATTCCTAGACAGGGGCAGCCTGGCTACTTCAGGCTTTGGCAAACTGTAATGCCTTCTCTATAGGTGGTCTTGGGATAGAAAACTGCCACGCCTGCAAAATGGATAGTGCATTGATTGTGATGCACAAGTTGCTCAGCTGCTATCAGGGCAGATTCCAAGTAGTATATGCAAGCCTTATAATGCCAGTCATATAATTTCTTCATTTATAGCAGCTCCCAGATGGTATGAACTGTGAGAGAATTAATGTTGTCTGAACTTTGGCTCATTGGATGAGAATTAAAGAAATGGCCTCTCTATGGGAATAAATATTCTGTGAAATTCCCTTTAGACCAAGCCCCCAAAGTTAATCTTCAAAGACATAAATTATATTTCTTTTCAGAAAGAATTTTCACCCAATTTCTGTCTTTAAAAAAAATCTTTAAAATATATTAATGTATTTAATAATAGCTTTTTTAAAAAAAGAAATCTTTGTAAATTTTGTCAGGAGTCACATAAATGAAAAGTAGCATATTTAAGAGATAAATAAATACAATAAAGCTCCCTCCTTTTGCTGTTTGCTGTTGACATGATAATCTTTAAAAAGACGCAGAAGAATCAAGCGGGGTGGTGGTGGTGGAAGGGAAATAAAGGTCTTTTCTTTTACCTTAGTTTTGTTTGGTTTACTTTCATTGCTTTGCATGGGTGAGGAATTGCTTTCCCCTGATCCTTGGTGGCATTCACCACAAAGGTATCAGGAATGCATTTAGTGTGTCTGATGCGATTACTTTAGACTGTGGCAGGTGCTCCCCACCATCTCCAGCAAAGTCTTCACTCAGGTAGCCCGTAATGCCGGGATTTCTGCTTGTTCAGCAGCACAGTGCCTCCCTTCCCCACAGCAAGTGTTATTTTCCAGCCTCAAAATGGACGGCATCTTTTCGAGATTGACCTAACGACTTGGGGCTCTGAGATTTGACTCAACCAGATCTGACCACACCAGCAAGACTTACAATTAGACTGCAGTCTCCTGAGTGCATTAAGATCTACAACCTCCTACAGCTCCATTAGTCTGCAGAACCACCAGAGTAGCTCTGATTGAAATTACCATTTTGATGCTTCTGGCCTTCAGATCTATTAATAAAAATAGAAAACTACCTATCTGGTTGTCCTCTTTTCCTGCCGCAGTCAATGATACACTGTATTGCCAACAGCTAAGAAATACAATGTGGAGAATTACAGGCCTTCCACAGCAATATACCAGGCGCAATAAAATAAAAATACCAGGATGTAGCAGAATGGAACCCAATTTTCTAGGCACAAAAGAGCAGCGGGCAGTTAGTTCCCTGGTGTTTAGCAGCATTTTTTTTTAAAATCACGGAAAGCATGTCCCTCCGCAGAATGTGGAGGAAATTTGTTTTTCCTGTGAAATGTAATTTAGGTATAATTAGTTACTATAGCACTGGTATCATAATATCTTTTGGGGGGTAAAAAAAATTATGGAATAACAAGCAGACTCTTTACCTTCACCAGACATCTTCTTCAAGGTAGAGATAAAGCAAAGATGAGGATAAGGCAGATATAAAACACAGATGATGATATAAATGTTTAAAATAGATTAATTGAATAAAATAAAGGGAAAGATATTATTACGCATGATGTAAAATCCCATCAATTTTAATAATTTAAAAGTTAATATTAGGAAAGAATCGAGTTAAAATATATGCAAAGATGAGAGACGGTAAAAGGAAAAATGTGTTGCTCATGTCTATTTTTTTCTGAAAATATATAGCAGTAGACAATATTCCTTAGTTGTTATAAATGAATTCAAGGGTCCTTCCTTCTTCCTTCCTTCCTTCCTTCCTTCCTTCCTTCCTTCCTTCCTTCCTTCCTTCCTTCCTTCCTTCCTTCCTTCCTTCCATCCCTCCTTCCCTTCCTTCCTGGATCTGCATAGGAAAAACCTGGAAATTTAAGGGAAAAGAAAGAAGTATACCGGTAAGTGGTGTGACTTTTTGTTATTTGTTCCATGGCTGTGGAATTATTACTGCATTCTAGTCTTCAGATTAGCCACTGCATTAGTATCAGATGCTTTTAATAGTAAGGTCAATTAAATTTTGCAAACAAACTGAACAAGAGAGAAATTGGGATATGGAATATATGGAAAGAATTCAGAAATTCATAGTTAATTAATCTGAAAAACATACAGCATAAACCCCAAAGAATTTCATGGGATACATTTTGGGTACACTAGCATAGAACGGGACAGTTGCCTTTGTAAAAGTCCCTGAAAACCTACTACAGTTTTCTGTATTGCATAATTTCCATTGCATCTAAGATGCTAACTCTCAAACACATTTATAGAAGTTTAACCCTATGCTGCCTTGTTTGAGATACATTATCTGGTTTCATATCTGTACTAGGTGTAACATTAGCACAGATTTCACCTGTTCTGAAGGATAGACCTGCGCTAAAATGTTGACATCCATTATTAGACATCCATGCTTGGATACATGACATCCATGCTTGGATACATCTAGGAAGCAGCAGATGTGGTTTAAACTTAAAGCTTCTAAATCTCATATGGCAAGCTTGCATTTTACAGCATATTCAGGCTTAGGTGTTCATTTCTTGTAATAAAGAAGTGATCAAAATGCTTTGGGATGTATAAGCTAACCCCCCGATTTAGCAGGAGGGCATATTATTTCTTTGCTGTACTTTTCTACTGAGAGCACTGAACAAAAATAACTTTCAGTACCAACGTGACATAATAGATACAGATTTGGACTAAAGGGAGCTGAGTTGAAATCCCCAGCCGAGTGAGTAAAGAACATTTACTAACTTTCAGACTAAGCTATTGTTCTAAAAGAATGAGATAAACTGTACATACTTATCGTAAGTCCTTTGGAGAAAAGGAAGAAAGGTACCACAATTTTGATACATGAATGCCTGCATTTAATAGGACAAAGTGCAATTCTGCTGGATACAGGATTACAAGTACAAGTACAATTTCGCTTTCACTGCAACTGTAACTTGCTAAAAAAAAACAACCACCACACCCACAGAACTGCTTTGTGTGACATATGCTTTAGTTGACTTATTGCTTTGATTTAATCTTACTTTTCTTCTCAGAGTCTAAGCAGCATACATAATATTCTCTACTCCAATTTTATTTCCATAAATACACTGGGAAGTAGCTTGGCTGAGAGGAAATAACTGCCTCAGAATCATCCAGTGAGTCCCATGGCTGAAGATGAATAAATCCACAGTCGCTCTGGACTTAAGAATAACCTCTACACTCCATGCTAACTGTAGTCCTGAAGTGCTACCTACTAAATGACCACAGTAGGGATTGCGGAGGTTCATGTGGTTAGGACTCTGAGTCAAAAGACCATTGAAAGATCGATAGCTCGATAGTTCAAAACCCGAGATGCAATGAGCTCCCATCAATTTACTCTAGCTCCTCCCACTTAGCAGTTTGAAAGCATGCAAATTGCAAGTAGATAAATAGGTACCACTTTGATGGGAAAATAACAGGGAGGAGCCTCCGGCATCCCCTGGCAATGGTGATGTCACAGGCTAATCCTTTCAACCCAGAAGTGCCTTGGTAGGTACTTCTGACATGAATGTAGTAATGACCAAGATCAGGAAGCTTCTAGAACTGTAGCTAAATATTGTTTCATTGCTATGTTGAACAATAGTTTTTGAATTTGACTGTTTTTCTAGGTGTATCTCGTGCAGGCATGAATAAGTTTTAAAAAAAAACAAATGGAAGCAGTGTAATAATTTTAAAAAAGTTCTTTATGTTTGGTCTATGATATTAAATCAAGCCCCAGCTCTGAAAAATCTTGTAAAGTTGATCAGAAGAAGATGATCAGAAGAAAACCTCAAAGCAGGACCAATCTTGAAGAGCTGGAGCTTAGTTTTCAGTTCTTGGAAGAATCACCTTCCCCCTTTAACCCTGCAGCATTGGACTCCGAAAGAAAGGAACTGTCAGCCTGCTTTCCAATACCCTTGAAAAGAGTATTCTTTTGGCAGAATTCAAGGCTGTTGCTTCAAAGTAGGCTGACCACTTTAATCCAATGTTAACCACATGGATTAATTTATTCAAAGAGTTTATTCAAATTTGAAACAACATCTAAGATAGCCTGACCTAGAAAACAATCCTTACTGCAGATGTCCAGGCAGATTGACTTCTACCAGACTAAACAATTGCCTAACTCTGATGTTTGTTACAGATACTGGAGCCATTTCTCCTGAAACTTTTCAACTAGACCTCAATCTCACTTTTGTCTAATGATTCTCTTGGAAGTACAAGTTTCTGGCCAAATGGCCTATATCAGGGGTCCTCAACTTTAGCAACTTTAAAACTTGTGGACTTCAACTCCCAGAATTCCTCAGCCAGTCCACAAGTCTTAAAGTTGCCAAGGTTGAGGACCCCTGGCCTATATGTCTTCCACTGCCAAATGAAATCGAGGACAGGGTTCTGGATCAATACTGTGCCTGGGGCTTTTTCACATTGCACTTAACTGACAATAAGGGAAATAGCTGGAACGCCAATAACAGCAGTCATCAGTGCCAAATATCTGTGTGGGTGTCTAAATGAGAAGTGTGAGATGGAGGACTTCTTTATGAGCATTATTTTATCTGAAACTGCAAAGATCACACGAAGGACTTAAGAGCATAATATTCACCTCTACTCAAATGTTTGTGTGGGAAAATAGTGTCAAGGAGAGATCCTTTGAAAGCTCTAAGGAGTTAAGATTTTGAGGAATCATCAAAAGTACTGACATTGACTGATGCACCTTTAAAAGTACATTTATAAAGTGAATTGCACTTTATAATATTTTTATTTTAACTCCCTTTTTCTTTCCCTCCCAAATTATTTGATTTTTCAGTCATGTGACTCTTTGTGACCACTGGCTATAATTTCATCAAAGAGTCTGTCAGCAGCTTCTCTTGAGTTCTTGTAAGTCCTGCTTGTGTCATCAATGATAATACTCAGCCATCTTGCTTCTCATCATCCTCTTATAAGGCATTGTTAATGTCATTTTTTTAGATCAGGGGTGACAAACTGGTAGCCCGCGGGCCGGATGCATTACGTGCAGGCCATGCCCACCCCAGCTCCGCAAAGGCAAAAAAGTCACAATATGTCACATGACGCGATCGAGTTTGACACCTGTGCTTTAGATAAAGTTATGACTCAAAGAAATATATGAATCTCATGCCAGAAAAAGTAACTGAAGTTAATGATACAATTCAGGGGAAGGTTGTTTTAAATTGTGCCAAAAGATACTCAGCATTCAGAAGCACACAAAATAATTACTACATTCAATGAACTGAAAGAGGTGCATTAAGAAGTTAATGGTGGTTTACTGAGGACTACAGGATATACAGCAACTAAGGTTCATTTTATAAGGACTTTAAAACAAATAGCCCCCGACAGCTGAACAAGTGCTGTGAAATGAATTATAACCAAACTGAAAGTCTGTGGGGAGAACATTCCTTGACCAGGATGTCACAGGAATGAAAAGGTCTGTGAGCAATTTTTCTTAGCTGGTGTAAACCAACACATGTACAAAGAATTCAGCTTTTGGTATCTATGCAGTGTAACACAGAGAAGCCAAAAGTGCAAATCTCCAGAACCTCAGTTACAGAATGCCTGAAAAAAAAATATAATCCTAGAATTTGAGTCTCAAGTTTCTGGTATGCAAACATCTTGCTCCTCAGAATACTTCTTGAACCCTTTGTGCTGCTGCTGCATAAAGTGTGACTATCTTCTCTGCTTCTGTGAATGGTTCTTAATGCTCAACATGTTCAGGCAGTGCTGGCCAGTCCTTGATTTCAGTTCAACATCACATGGAAAAGTGGGGTACATGTCAACACAAACAATATAGTGGGAAAATGGTAACTTTTTTTTGTAGAAAAATAAAGTAGAACGTCTATCTTTATTGGGGGCATATGTAGCCTAATTATCTATTGTAGAGTGTATGTAGAGTGTATTATTTGATTTCTGACTGTGGCTGCAGATCCATGGTTATGGTGATTCTTGCAGCATGGGCTGTATCTTGTGGTCTGTGAGAAGAGAGATGTGAGCAGTTCAGCTTAGCTCATAATTTGGCTTCCTCCCCAGTCTTCTTAAGAGAATTTCATAATTTTTCCAAGCTGCCTCTAAGGCACAGTTCCCCAATCTTTCTGGGTTAGCAGCCCAGAAGGTGGGATGGGGCTGCAAGCACACGCAATGCTTGCGCAAGTGTGGCATAAGTGCCCGTGCACCCACACATGCACCAGCCAGCCACTCACGTGGCCCAGCTGCGAAATGGCCAGGGACCAGTAGTGGGCTGTGGCCCACAGGTTGGGGACCCCTGCTCTAAGGTTTTTAATGTTGATAACTTTGATAGACTTATCTAGACAACTTTCTACATAGAAAGTATGGGATGACAATTAAATGTTGGTTTAATCAACAAGGTATTAAATTTTTGTTAAATCTTATCTATCATAGAATAAATGGATGGATGGATGGATGGATAGATGGATAACAAATATCTTTGTGTGAGAGAGAAAGAGATAGAGTAGTTATTATAATAATATTTGTCTGGGGGGAATTAGTGTAAAATATATTTTCTAAAGATTTTGGCAAGTCGGTTAAGAAGTTAACATATTTAGACTGCTTTGCTATTTAAGCCAAATTTGATCAATACAGGAATTTCTTGGAAAACAGATTTCCTAATCTTTGACTGGAACAGCTACCAACTTCTTTTATTTTCACAACAGCCTTTACTGGGGAGTGGGTGGGGGAAAGTGGTCCCTGCAGCTTAGTCTAATACGACTATGGCTTCTTTCTCTTTCTGTCTCTTAAGATGTGCATTAAATGAACAAATCAACCCAGATTTTTCATTTGAGGCCTAAATTACCAGGCCCAAATTATCATCCTTTGGACATATTATATGAAGACCTAGCTATAAGAAGGAGTCTATAATACTGGAACAAGTGAAAGGAAAGAAAAGAAGACCACCAACTGCAAAGTGGATGGGCACAGTCAGTGCTTTTTTTGTAAAAAAAAAAAAAAAAAAAGGTGCCAGAACTCACACACATCATACAACTCGCCTTGCCTACCCTACAAGGTTTACCTTTGTAGTTGAAAAAAAAAAACAACCCTTCAATTTTTAGTGTATCTAAAAGACTTGATTTTGTTCAAGGTAAGTTAATACTATTAATGTTACCATGCACTGTGTGGCTTTAAATTACAAGAAGGCATTTTATTAATCTTTTGGGACATTTACCACTGGCTAACCCATTTAGTTTAATGAGTGGAAATGTCAGCTTTCTCTGTGGAATGAAATTGGCCCAAAAAACAAAATTTGGTTGCTTGTAAAAGATTGAATTATTTTTAAGAAGTTGTCAAACAAGGTGGAAAAATTTACATTTGGAGCTTAACATGGATATTGACTTGAAACAAATTAAAGCTGAAACTTTGTCAGTGAACAGATTACTTTTAATTTACCTTTAAGTTAAATCCAATTTAATAAATAGATCTAATATATATTATTATTAATAATATACCTTCAAATCACAAGACATTGGCTTTATTCTTATTCTTCCCTTTGCAGTTTGAATATAAAGTATAAAAGACTAAAAAGACATTTTTGTAGACATCCCAGCCTTTGAACTACCCAAAGAACCAAAACAGCAAAGTTTTGCTATCAGGCAAGCTTTTACGCCAGCCGCTTTCTTTCTTCTGGCTTTGCCTCTTCTGTAAGGGAAGGCAAAAGGCTTGCTCACCCTCTCATGAAAGATGGTCTCCATGTTTATGTGTCGCACAGTGCCACCATTGGCTTCCACACCACATGGTCTGACCCAGCCAATGAAGCCACGCTCTGGCTGTGGTGCTCTGGCGCTTCATGGCTCCTCCTAGAGGAGGCAGACAGCGCTGAGGGGACCCCGCTCACACGGTACTGCCAGCGGCGCGTTTTCAAAAGCAAACAAGGATAGGAAGGGCAAAATAGGAAAAGAATGCAACTCTGGAAAATCCGTTGAAAAAAGGTGCTGGAACTCTGTTCTGGTGCATTCCATGACAAAAAAAAAAAAAATGCCCTGGGCACAGTTGCAGTGCAATGCATGCACTGTTGGAAGACATGCAGGACCAGGTTCAGTACAGAATTTGGCAGAAAATCTATGTGATTGTTAAGACTTGATGGCATATAACCAATTGATCAATCAATCAATCAAAAATGACATGCTGGTTTTCAGAGCACAGCTGCTTGGAAGTCCCAAAGGGTTAGAACAATCTTCAGCCTGCAAAAAGTTGTACACTCCAAGATTTAGTTTAAGTACCCAGAAGGGTGTTTAGGATAACTCGCTGTGGCCAACTCACCACGGCCAACTTGCTGTGACCAACTTGCTGCAGGACAATTCCCATGCTGTATTAATCATTTCATTCAGTTACTTTTATTATTGGTGATCATGTTTTCGTTAAAATTATTGTAACTCTTGTATTTCTAGATTGACTTTCTTTATTTTATTATTTTGGTCATGGTTCTGTCAAAATTAATTTAACTTTTTGTGATGGTTGAATTGTCCTGCGGCAAGTTGTCCTGTGATGCCCATAGGATAAAAAGTGTATTGTGGTGTCACAACACAATCCCTGCTCTTTCACCATACAATAGTGTGTTTCATAGCAGCAATAGACTTAAATTAAAAAAAAAACTCTGAGTGGTTTTTAAGAAGTAGCCAAGGCAAATGAACTTAACAATAGCAAAATAAATAAATAAATAAAAGTGGTGTGAAATTGTGCTGGGGGAGAGATCTAGACACTTATTATCTTTTGTAGTTGAGGGGCTCCCCTTTTATAATCTGTGTTGGCTTTGTGGGCAGAACAGCTCATTTTTTTGGACCTTATAAGTTTAGGGCAGAAAGTCATGCTTTGGTGTAGCTGCCCCAGCAGGACAATAAAAAGATGATGGTTGGTAATTACATCAGTTTTGCACTGCTGAGCAGATGTTTCTGCAGATAGATTTTGGCTGGCATTTATGGAGTCTCACAAGTGAATCTCATGGCCCTCTTGGTGGGCTGCAAGTACACTTGTAATAAAGATTATGGATTATAAGGAAAGCATCCAGTGGAAACATTGCTGCTCCCTAAAAATGACACTCTGATCCCACTAAATTGGAACGAAGGCTGACAAGAAAAGAAAAAGGGAAAAAGGAAAGAAGGAAGGAAAGAAAGAAAGAAAGAAAGAAAGAAAGAAAGAAAGAAAGAAAGAAAGAAAGAAAAAAGCAATTTTCCTTTTCCCTACCTGAGTATTATCAAAGATAACAACTAAAAAAAACAAGGAACCAGCTATTTTTGCAACACAGAAAGACTCTGCACTAAAGTATCCTAAGTATTTTGCATATAAAGATCAAACTCTCATTATAGCAAATTTATGGAGATGAGGTAAAAACAGATACCTATTTTCATAGAGTCCCAACTGTCACACTCTCCTGTAAAATTATAATAGATGTGAACAGTGCTTTTTTTCTAAAAAAAAAAAAAAAAAAGGTGCCAGAACTCATACATGTCATACAACCCGCCTTGCCTATCCTACAAGGTTCCAACCAAAAAAGGTGCTGGAACTCCGTTCTGGGCGTTCTATGAGAAAAAAAGCCCTGGATGTGACCCAACAGTGTATACCCAATCCTTCCATTAAGGTTTTCTACTTCACAGAGCAGATGAATTCTAACCATTGGGATTATACGAGGGCAATTTGGAAATAAACCTCCGTTTGGTTATCAATGACAGACACTCACAGATACAGAACTTTTATTATACACATTAGAAAAGTACAACATTACATTACTTTTCAACATAATCGCCATTCAAATTGAGGCACTTGTCATAACATCTTACAAGTTTGAAATTCCTTAGTAGTAGTAGTCACTCGGCACCAAATCTGGGCTATGGGGGGGGGATCAAAAATATCTCAACGGAACTGCTTCAAAAGTTCTTAGGTGCATCTAGCGGTGTGCGGGCAAGTATTATTGTGAACCAACACCACATTGGAAGTCAACATGCCCTGACGCTTGTTATGGACGGCACATCTGAGTTTTCGTAACATTTCTCAGTAGACTTCTGAATTGATTGTTGAACCATGTTCCATGAACTTCACTAGCAGTATTCCTTTGGCATCTTCACATTTGGCAGGATTTTCTATGGCACCACTTCTGATGTGGTGTTGGTTCATGATAATGCTCGCCCGCACACCGCTAGACACATCCAAGAACTTTTGAAGCAGTTCCGTTGGGATGTTTTTGATCACCACCTCATAGCCAGATTTAGCACCGAGTGACTACTACTAAGGAATTTCCAACCTTGTTAGAAGTTATGACAAGTGCCTCAACTTGAATGGTGATTATGTCAAAAAGTAATGTAATGTTGTAGTTTTCTCATGTGTATAATAAAAGTTCTGTATCTGAGAGTGTCTGTCATTGATAATTAAACAGAGGTTTATTTCCGAATTGCCCTCCTATAAAGAAGACTCTCTAAAAATATAAGTGAAAATATTCCCAAATGCAATCAGCCAGAAAAGGGAATATATATGATCATTATGAAGGCGTGGTTAACACAATCTTCTAAATTTTAATGAGATTTCCTTGTCTGTGGCTTAGTATTATTTCATGTTAATCAAACAGTCATGGTTTATGTGATCATGTAAGATTATTATGGCAAGGAAGGCTAGTGAGACAGAATCTTGCTTATTACTGATTTTTTAAAACAAAATCTGGTAAGAACCACCTGGATATTTATTGAATATTTCATGTGATTTTCTTGAAAGGATAATCCAACAAAAAGGAAAAAAATAAAATTAGAAGTGAATGAGGACATATATATATTGAGTTATATATATATATATAACTCAAGTCTCACAACTGTTGCAGAGCACAGTTCTGTTATGCATATTTTCTATTCTAATTATATCTTTAATAAGGAAATGTGGTTTTGAGTACTATTAACCTTGTTCAGTAAAAAGCCAGGACTGTATTTATAAATCAGGAGTGAGGTTTATACCATGCTAGGCTAAAACATCATCATGTTCTGGCACAGGACAAAGGACATGGACCACATCAATTTTGTTTATTGTGCAATTTTTTCAATGAAATTATTAGTAATTATAATTTGTCAGGTACAGTTGTTTAAAGAAATTGGAGGCCCCAGTAGCATACCACTCCTGCACTACCTAGCATTAGATAAAATCTCAGATGAATTCCTGCAAAATGGTCTGTTTAAAATAAGATCCGAATTAAATTTAGAAGAAACATTTTGGAAGCAAACATCACCATCCACAAAAATCAGGCTTAAGAGAATTTTCAGTCTACTCACTAATTAACACCACATTGATTAACTCATCAGAAGAGTCTTGTGGCTTCTACTTTTCTGGAGCAAACCCTAGACCAGTGATGGCGAACCTTTTAGAGTCTGAGTGCCCAAACTGCAACGCAAAACCCACTTATGCATCATCGGGTGCCGGATGGGTGTGGCTCATTGGGTGGACGTGGCCCATTGGGTGGGCATCGCCCATTGGGTGGGCGTGGCTGTGGTGGTAACAGCAGACTGGGTGGGACTAAAAAGTTCAATCAATCAATTCCAACTTTGCAAGATCTTTTTTTTCCCCGAGAATTTGAAATTGACTGATTGATTGAAACTTTTTTTTTTTTTGCACATGGCGGCGGAGGTCTAAAACAAAAAGGTTTTATAAAAACCCAGCTGAAGGCCTAGGACTGGGAGATGGCACGTGTGCCCACAGAGAGGGCTCTGAGTCCCGCCTCTGGCACCCATGCCATAGGTTCGCCACCACTGCCCTAGACTCAGGTCCACATTTATCCAGGAAAGAAGCAACTGGTAACTCTAATATTTTCAAAATAATCAGCTTTACAGATTCAGTACTCTCAGTACAAATCTATAACTATCAGACCTGGCCTGCAAAAATCTGGTTGCTCACTAGAAGTCAGCAAAGTGCTGTGTTATATTGGAGCAACCTGATACTTTTATTGCAAATTTTATACACATAAAATGATAACCTTTAAGTTAACATTTGCTCATCCCATAGGGAGGGGTGAAAAACATCTACAAATTCGCTCTTGGAATACATGTGCTTATCTCTGCGCCCCTCTTTGACTGAAGATAACCCTCTCCTTTTCATTTTGACGTGACAAGAAGATTTGCATGATCAGCTAACACAGAAACTTAAAAGACTTGGCCAAACTTAAAAGACTTGGCAGAATTCCATCTTCCAGCAGCCCCATTCAGTATGGACGAAGTTGAAGTTGCTATTTGAAGTTGCTATTTCATAGTATCCGGAGAACCATAGATTTCCTTATAGAACGCACTTGCCCATGATTAACTGAACCACTCCTAAACTTCTAGAAAGCTGGAGGATGCTATTAGATGATGTGGTGGTGCCACCACAGGGAAAAGTATGGTCGTTTTTAAAAATATCTTTTTCAGTGTTTAAGAGAGGGAATAAGAATGGGTTTCCTTTGGGAAACAGATCCCCAGTGATGTTGCAGGCTTCATGGGCACATAACAAACCTGGTTCAAAATGAGTCTTGTTCTATTTATTTCTTTTATTTATCAAATTTATATGGCTGCTCATTTCACCAAAAAACAAAACAACAAACAAAAAAACAATTCTGGACAGTTAGTTAGAACAATAAATACATAAAGCACTAGGAGCCATGGTGGTGCAGTGGTTAGAATATAGTACTGCAGGCTAATTCAGTTCACTGCCAGGAGTTTGATCCTCACTGGTTCAATGTTGACTCAGCCTTCCATCCTTCCGAGGTCGGTAAAAGGAGGACCCGGATTGTTGGAGGGCAAAGAGCCAACTCTGTAAAAGCACTCAGAGAGTGCTATAAAGCACTATGAAGCAATATATAAGACTAAGTCAGATTGCTATTGTTATGCTTAAAATATTTTAATAACTGAATACTTTAATTATTTTCACCCATAATAAACTCTAATGGGAATAGTTAAACTTCTCCACAATGACTTCAGACACCTTAGGCTGTTGATTTTTTTCTCTCCTTTAGCCCTTCTCTGCTGCATCTCAGCACATCTCTTAGCCATTTCACCATTCGGGCAACAGTCTGCTGGAGCTGTTGAACTCTACCTCTGCTTGTCAAAGGGCTGGATATCTATCCAACTGAGTTATGGTTCCATGGATGCAGATGAATGTTTCATGAGTTCTCTGATGTGGTTGAGAGATCCCCTGATTTGTAGCAGAGAATATGGGGGAGCTGTAAGGGAGAGCATTTGTTTGCCAGGTTATGTGTAGAGACTGTTAAAACCTTAATAATGTTTCTCCTTCTGCTGGCGCCTTGGAATTTGGATGGGTATTTTGTTTTAAAATGAATTTAATTTGTTGCCTCTGTATTTGGCAATTGCTCAAGAATCAGGTCCGTTTCTGATATTACCAGTTTCTTGATTTTCATCATCATCCTAGAAATAAATCCTTGTTCTCTCCCTGACAAGCTGAGGCTTAAAAATGACGGTTTGCCTTAAAATTGATGCTTGACTTGTGTTCTGCCTGTGCCACAAGCAATCAATGCTTTGTGAATGAAAGGATTAATTGACAAGGCACATTTAAAAAAACAATACATTTGCAATTAGATTAGAATCTGTCCCACTTTATTTTACTTGCTTGTGAAAATGCTGACTTACAAGAAGAATTCTCACCTTCTTGTTGAGCCGGGTGACTTGTTACTAATAAAAGATACAAGTCTGTCTGAACTGGCAGTGTTTGCTTGTTGGGTAGAAACAGACTGGGTTTCCAAAAGAGGAATGTAGGACTGATGATGGATTATGTGCTCCTCTCTCTCCACTATCCTATTCAAGGGGAAAGGTACCCCACTCATATTTTGAAGGAATAGTCTTCCCTATCCCTTTCTTTATCGCCTCTTCCTCCTCCTCTTCTTATTCTTCCTCCTTCCTTCCTCCTCCTCCTTCCTATTTACAGTCTAAAAGCAAAATAACATGATTTTTCTATAAACTGAAAAAAAGAAAAGCAGTAATACAAAGGGAGCCTGAAATTAGAACTTCAGCTCTGCCAAAGAACAGAAATTATTACAGGGTGATTAAGAGGTTATTCCTGGTATCCAGCCACAGTTAATAAGAAAACTGCAGAATAGCTGGGTTTATGAAATGAAATTTTAAATTAATCCAAGAAAAGTCCTTTACAAGTGGGATTTATGTCTAAGTAAATTCACAAACAGAAGACTTCTAGTTGTGTTCCTGTAAGTGAAATGCATCAGATTTTCCTCTGTGCAGTCTAATCCTGAACCAGAAGCTCTGATTAACAGTATTAGAAGAAAGATTAAGATTAGAGTACAAGAATTCTCAGGAGTATCTTACTTTCAAATGAGACACCTTTGTACAGGCAATATATGATGGTAAAACTCTTGTCCATTTCCTCTGATTTTTCATTACAAAAGACTGGAAACTTGCCTCTTTTGTGAATTCAGAACAGTCTGCACCGCTTTAGTAAATCCCACTAGATATCTTATTGCCAAAAGAAAGAAATCTAATAAATAAACTCTAGTCAGTGAGCAACGCCATCTCAAAACCTTCTATGGATTGCACGAAGGCAAATCATTCTTCTGACATGTTACTTTCAGGTCCTTTAAAAATAGCTAACCTGTAATTTCTGTTTACCTGGTGGCAATAATAAGTACTGATGGAGACTAACTCTGTGCTATAGAAATATGGTCTACATTTCTTTCTTATTTCCCGTAATCTGGATTTTTCGTGGACAATTCATTTTTGGTGATACAGTCAGAGGGGGACAATTCCACTCCTTTCTTTTAACTTTCTGTGAACCCTTAGATCTAGTCAGCATGTCAGTCCTGCATTTTTATTCCACTTCAACTAAGTATGGAAAAACAGGATTTCAAAATCACCTGAATGTAGAAAATATCTTCATTTTCAAGCATTTGAAATTAATTGTACCAAAAAGTACAATTAGATCATATCTCTGTGGCCATTTTCAGCTCTTGGTTAGCAGTCTTAGTTGGGTTTTTTAAATACATATTTTATTAATTTTCTAGTTTTACAATCATAAGTACTTAATAAACGACCTGTTGTCTGGGTCCATTAGTAATTCAGTGGTACATATTAACTTCTTCAATCTAGGCCCAATATTACACCATCCAATACTTCTCTTCTTCCAGTAGGACACATTTTCCCACACCAGGCAAATACAATTCTTCTTGTTGTTAATACATATACAATTGAATATCAACATCTTTGTTACATTTTCCTAATAATATCAATAATGTCAGTTTAAAATATCTTTTCTAACCAAAATATATCTTAATTGCATTTGCACTTTATATCCCTTTGTTCAATTAATATCCTGTTTTTCCTGCTTTTAAATCTTTTTAATTTCCCATCAGTGTTCAAAATGTCTCTATCGCTTATAATTTCTCATAATAAGTTATATTTGGGTAACCAAAAGCTTCCCTTATTCAAACCCTCTTAGCATTTTCATATTTCTCTTCTCATATCAAAATATAATATTCTAGTTACAAATCCTATCATTCTAGTTGTAATAATACTTCTATTTCTAACAATTATCTATTCTTAGCCATGTTCAAACATCTGATTAATAGTATAATATCCTAGCTAATGGGTCAAAACCTCTATTTTCTTCAGACTTACTCTAGCTTTCTTCCTTTGCCAACTAACTTTCCAAGTAAATGCATTTGAATCATCAAGTAATTCTTCCTCTATTTTTGTCTATATTGTTTGGAATAAGAAAGACAATTTGATTAAAGTATTTTTGGAAGGACACTCAGCCCATAGATATTCATTAAACAGCTTCCCTCCTTCTCCAATTTCACCCAATTCTCCTAATAGCTCTATCTTCCATTCAATCAGCTCTTTTTTCTTATCCTCAAGTGTGTTCTAAGATCTTGACAGGCAAGATATCTTTTCCATTTCCTATATTATCACCACATCTTCTAATTCTTCATTTGTCTGAGTCTGCCTGTTAGTTCCTTTCTTTAGGTCCTCCATTTTTGGATCTTCTTCCTCTGATTTTCCTTCTATTTTCTAGTTTGCTAGTTCCTTCTTTGAAGTCATTTTCTGAGTTTGTAGATTTAGATTAAAAAATTGTTCTTTTATCTCCTTTGTGTTATTTTTAGTCTCATAATGAGCTAAGGTAATTGTCTTTTATATTGATTTTAACATAGAAAGAATTTCTTTCTGAAATTCATTAATATTTTCTTGTTGATATATCAAGCTGGGGACTTTGGGGACAGCTGTTAGAGATGATTTTTTTACCATTTGAAGCTAAGTATGGAACATCCATTTTGTTTTTCTATGTAATCTTTATAGTCCAATCTATTTAGGGATTTAAAAAGTTTCAATCAATTGTCATTTGAACTCCAAATTATCCAGCCAGCCTATCAGTCCATCCTTAAGCCTCCCCTCAGCAAATATAAGTAAAGTTTGAATTTTTCAATTTTTTCTGTCCAATGAAAAACATATCCTTTCTGTCTAGAGAGAAAAGAGCAATTAAAAGTTGTTCATCAAAGGTTTATAATCGAAAGTATTGCATCATCTCAATCAATAATGCATGTTTCTTCTATAGGGAAATAGCTCCATGACACACCTCAGTTAGTATTTATATTCGTAGTCCAGGCAGGCCAGTTTCAAAATAGTTTATTGTCTCTGCCACACAAATAAGCAGGCCAAGAGATCCCCCTCCTTTTCTCAGCTGCAGTCTTCAAAAGTGAAAGTTTATGAAAACAACAGGAGTGTTATCTGAGTCTGGGCTTCCAGCCAAGTTTCCTTTAGGTATAATAAATTGTAGTCAACAACTAGATGTTGTTGACACTGTCTTCCAGCTTTTTACATCCAAACTTATATTACAAGTTTTTAAGTCACACACACACACACACACACACACACACACACACACACACGTGTATGAAGCACTTTTAGTCCCCAAATTTCAAAGTTATATATGTGTATTGATTCCAAATTAATCTTGTAATTTTCTCTGTTTTTCCCCAAGCAATTAATTCACCGCTTTTCTTTTCCTGATGGAATGGGGTGGATATTCCCCTTCCCTCTCTCATTGGGGAGGATTCTTTGCTTTGGGCAGTTTTTCCCAGGAAAAAGTTTTAAAATCATAAAGAGAGGAGAGGGTCTCACTCAGTTCCATCCATGTTGCTCGAAAGTTGCTGGTTAATGCTTATTTTCTTAAGTTGTCAGCAGCCTCTGACTGGCCACACAAATGTAGCCAGTCTTTCCCCCATCGGTTTGGAGGGTTTCCTCAGATCAAACAGAAGGGCTGCCACCCTCCTGCGATCAGTGAGGGTCCCCTCCTTCTCCTCTTTGGGCAACTTGCAACCCTTTTTAGGGTCCCCAGTGGGGCAAAATTGAACACGGAAGATGGAGTCCCATCTTCCTTCGCCCGTTACACCACAGTGTCAAACCAGCAGCAGTCTTAGTTGGTTTTTACAGTATGGATAAAGGTCTAAAAAAAACTTGGAGTGGTTATATAATGACACATTATTTTCACTATAAACAAGACAGCATACAAGAGCAATTCGGAAATAATTGCATTATCGTGAACCAACACACCAGAAGTCAGCAAGCCCTGATACTTGTTATGGATGGCTTCTCTGAGTTTTCATAATGTTTCACAGTAGACTTCTGAATTGATGGTCCATGAACGTCACTAGAAGTACTCCTTTGGCATCTTCACATTTGGCAGGATTTTCTATGGCACAACTTCTGGTGTGGTGTTGGTTCATGATAATGCTCGCCCGCACACCGCTAGACGCACCCAAGAATTTTTGAAGCAGTTCCATTGGGATGTTTTTGATCACCTCCTCATAGCCAGATTTGACATCGAGCAACTACTACTAAGGAATTTCAAAACTTGTAAGATGTTATGACAAGTGCCTCAGTTTGAATGGTGATTATGTCAAAAAATAATGTAATGTTGTAGTTTTTTTAATATGTATAATAAAAGTTCTGTATCTGTGAGTGTCTGTCATTGAGAACCAAATGGAAGTTTATTTCCAAATTGCTCTCATATTAAGAAATGAAGAATAAGATGTATTGATAAGGATGTCATTAACTGATGTCTAACCTATTTTAAGGTTTACAGATATTGTGACATGTTCATATAAGACACAAAAATTTTATATAAAAAATAATAAAATAATTTAAAGATTCAGAAATGATATTATTCTGTTTTCATTGCAAAAAAAATAAGCATTTTTGGAGTTCCTACAGGGTTTCTGTCACTGCTTCAAGTTGCATTTAACCAGTTTCATGAATATCCAACCATATCATGTAATTTTTTAAAGATGGAGCAATAATGTTCATACATGTTCAAATTTTAATTTTATCTTAAAGTTTTAGATGAGTACATAATGGCTATTCATATTATTAACTAAAGGCAAATACATTGTTTCCATCTTAAGTGACCCAGGATAATTAAGTTGGCCTCAAATATGTCATATATGTAATTTGCAATAGGTTTTCCTGGCAATCATTAATCTTTGTCATTTTCTTTCTATACTACCCAATTTGTACTACATCAATTGACTTTTAAGGGTGGAAATGCATGTTATTCCTGATACAGTATTGCCACTGAAATGGCACTTCCATATTAACTGTTCCCTTCACCCCCTCTGATAATACTTCCAAGATTTCCATATTGTGATATGATAATCACAGATGGTTTTTTATTCTTGCTATCACTTGCCAGGCAGAATGAAACAGAATAGGGTGTGTGGGTAATTCGTGGACAAAAGGAAGCACAGCTCCTTTTGGAATTGGCTCTGCATTCAAGCAATGTGTATTTCTTCCTTAAATCAATTGGCAATACATATGTCTGTGAATAAGTAAAGTCACTGTCAGAGCAGACACACTCTCATTACAAAATCTATGTATGTATTTATATATGCTTCCTAGAATTGCTTGACAGAGAGATGGGGATGCATATAAATTTAATAAATAAACGAAAAAGCCTAGAGTATTCTGAAAGAGAACTGTCTATGAAATCTGTGGAGAGTTAACTCTGTTTAATGCATCATATTCCTTAATAGGATAAGCAAACAGAGATGGATTCATTGCTCACTTCCATAAATGGATGAATTCATACTTTGCTCTAAGACAGTGTTTCTCAACCTTGACAATTTGAAGATGCGTGAACTTCAGTTCCCAGAATTCCCCAGCCATATCTGCTGGCTGAGGAATTCTGGGAATTGAAGTTCACGCATCTTCAAGTTGCCAAGAGAAATACTGCCCTAAGCCATAATATGATTGATTTTTTTTTGAGCTTAGCATACTGTATAAATGAGATCTTAACAAATAAGCTATGTTTTAGTTTAGCACAGTAAGGCACAATTTTAAAGTATACTTTATTGTTAGCTAATTGATTGCAGTTGTGTGAAGACAGAAGCACGGTTATGAGAGAGATGTGGGTTGGTTTTTTTGTTTGTTTAGTATTTCCAAGCTTACTTATATTTTTATGAGCTGATCAAGCATGTAACTTGTGAGGAAACAGCTATATGGAGAAACAAACTAAGGATCTGAGAAACTGCCCATGATTATCTTTGATCTGCAGGATTGACTCCAGTTTGGGTTCTTGTTTCTGTTTTGCTTTCCCATGGGTTTTGCACATCTGTTGGTTGTGTTTGCTTGTTTAGGCTCCTATTCACCTCTCCCATCAGTTCAGGTTAATGCTATCCATCCATGATTGACAGTTACCATTGTTAATCTATAATTGACATGAATCTATGTGGCAACAATATAACCATAGCAAGGATATTATACCAGCTGTTAATGGACACAATGGGCAAAAATCTTTCAAACAAGAGATTTTAACACTAGAGGAAGAAAAAAAAACCCAATACGAGCCTTAGTTTGTTCAATAAACCATTATTAAAACATCAAAAGCTTAAGTATATCCCTATGAACTATGTTAGTAACTTCTTTCCCATGATGATGGATGCCCCAAACTGAAATATTGAAGTAGAAGTTTTACAAGGATGCAAAACAGTGGTGGGATTCAGCCGGTTTGCACCACTTCAGCAAAACCAGTAGCTAATTTTTTGTTGCCCAGGCCCAGAATGGACTTCCGGAAGCGCCACCCACACAGAGAACCGGCTGTTCACATATTTGAATCCCACCACTGATGAAAGCAAGTGGTTTCCTTCAAAAGGCTTCTTCAAAATCTTCAGCTGGACAAAAGGGCGAAAAAGCAGCAGACTGCAAGAGACTAGTGTTGTGAATTGTTCTTAACCACTGAAAAGTCAGCATTTACATTCTTCCACATTCTCAATGGCTTGTGGCTTCTCTTTTCTTGTTGCAGCCTGGAATGTAACAGCGGAAAAAACAAATGCCCTAAACTCAGGTTTGCTGGTGAAATGATTAAATAAGGCTCATTTGTATGATTAAATGCTGAAAAGGAAAGTACTTTCCCTGTGAACCTGTAGTGCAGTTCTCATTACCCAGAAGCACCACATATTAGTTGCAGCAAATTAGCATTCAAACACTTTCTGGAGTGGCTGCTAATCACAAGCTGTTAATTACTGTCATTAGGTTAGACTGCTGAAGAGAGCAACTGAGGAATCATTCTCATGATCTTGGTAGTGGAGAGTGATCTTCACCAATAATAAAAACACACGTCAGACATACAGAAATTGCAAATTGCCAAACTGCTGACGCGGTCAAAAAATAAAAAATCCGCTGACTCTTAAGTGGGATAGTGATGGATGCATTCTTGACATAGTCTCAGTGTTCGGGCTTAGGAAATAATGAGTATCAATGTCCTAGCAAGGGAATATGCAACCATGAAGGAGCTCTTTGTATCCTTAATTAAGGAAAATAGGAGCACAGCCTGTTCACAGATAAGTGACTGTACATAATAATCATGTATTTATGTAAGGGATTGCTATCCCATATTACTGCGGTGGCAATTAAGCTCTCAGAAAGTAGCGTTAATAAGGGATGTACTTGAATAAGGAAGCACATAATTACCCTGTAGATTAATTGGGAGGAGAAGCAAGTTTTAAAATATTTACTGTAGTAAGATTCAGTTTCTCAAACATCTACCAGCAAAGTCTTGATTTGCTACAGCAGGACTTGCATAGATGAAATCCTTTAGGATCTGCTGGTGCATATATTGTAATTTTATCATACTTGGGCAAATTTACCTAGTAAGTGGACATTTTGAAAGCTCTGGCTGTTTTTTTTAAGCCTGGGTGCTAGGTCTGGTTATGTCCATTTTGGGTAATTTATAATAAATTCACCTTTTAAGTAATACATCTGAAACAAACAATATGCTTGGTTCATTTTTAGATGATACATAGAAATGTCACAAGAAACATCATCTTAAAATTAGCATTCCATCCCGGGTGCAGGAAAATTCATCCCCTTCCCTTTGCTGTGATAGTGTGATCCTGATGTTATTATTGTGACAGTGATAAGAGCGGTGCTAAAAATATGTAAGTATAGTGAAAGCTCATTTTAATGGATCACTTGGGGAAGGAGTGTCTGCTCCTCTCAGGTGACCATTAAATATAGAATAACGTTATTTGCGTAATGAAGTCGTTACATAAATGATGGAAATCAACCACAGATGTCATAAAATTAATCTAAGTTTAAGTGCCTTGTCTGGATGTTTTCAGATGCAATGAACTTGGCCGTTGTTTCAGGAGAACGCTTGCAGGATGACCCCCTGTATCTGAAGTCTGCTAAACAGAGGTCAGTTAAATAAGAGCTTTGCCACATTTACTTTTGTAAATCGATGCTTTCCATCTATGCTTTTCTTCTCCTCATCCCTGAGACCTAAGGGTGTATATTGTGTTCTATTTTATTTTGGATGTTTGTATAAGAATTCACTGTTTTACTGTGGGTTTCAACCCCCCCCCCTAGTTCTAAGCCAATCTTCATGGTAGCTTCGAACACTTGAATATTTGAAAGTGCATTATGTAGTCTCCAAAGTAAGGGCTGGCTTCTTCAGAAAATGGCCACCATATTGGATAGTTCCAAGCACTTGTTTCTTAAAAAAAAAAAAACCTATTGAAATGATTTTCATTCTTTCCCATTCCAGTCCATCTTTCTCTTTTTAATGGGCTGGTAAGTGTATTTCCAAAGGAAACATTACATGTGGTCCTCAGCATACAACAGTTCATTTAGTCAAAGTTACAACGGCACTGAAAAAAGTGGCTTATGACCATTTTTTCACACATATGAGCATTGCAGCATCCCCGTATTCACATGGTTTACATTCAGATGCTTGACAGCTGACTCATATTTATGATTGTGGCTGTGTCCTAAGGTCATGCGACTTCCTGACAAGCAAAGTCAATGGTGAAGCCAGATTCACTTAACAACCGTGTTACTAATTTAACAACCGCAGTGGTTTATTAACAAATGCAGCAAGAAAAAGTTGTAAAATGGGGCAAAACTACTTAACAAATTTCTCACTTGGCAACCTAAATTATGGGCTCAGTTGCAGTCGTTAAGTCAAGGACCACCTATATCAGGGAAGCTGCAACTGGGTTGCAAAATAAATAAATAAACAAACCCCACAAACTGAACAACTACTAGATCAGTGGTGGCGAACCTATGGCACACGTGCCACAGGTGGCACTCAGAGCCCTCTCTGTGGGCATGCACGCCGTCACCCCAGTCCTAGGCCTTCAGCTGGGTTTTATAAAATCTTTTCGTTTTAGGCCTCCACCACTGTGTGCAAAAAAAAAAAAAAGGTTCAATCAGTCAATTTCAACTTCTTGCGGGGAAAAAAAAAGATCTTGCAAAGTTGGAATTAATTGATTGAACTTTTTAGTCCCACCCAGTCTGCCGTTACCACCGCAGCCACGCCCACCCAATGGGCCACATCCACCCAATGGGCAATGTCCACCCAATGGGCCATACCCACCTGGCACTTGACAATACGTATGTGGGTTTTGGGTTGCAGTTTGGGCACTCGGTCTCTAAAAGGTTTGTCATCACTGTATTAGATGGCAGAAAATGTCCTCTAATGGATTTTTGCAACCAAAATATGATAGCCTTCACTAGCCTGCAGCTACCCAATAGTGTATTAGCTTTAACCTGACCTCTGTCCCTCCCCCCCAAAAACAATGACGTTCCTTTGCCCCACATATAAAGTTTGGAGGGGCGAAGCAAAAAATCTGTAACCCTATTCACTTTGAGGATGCAACAATTTTGCTGTCCAACCCATTGCGGCCTTCACTTGTCCCAAATTAATAGCTGAATAAAATATCAGCGTGGCTGTGACAAGGAAAAGAGTATACTGCATGAAAAAAACCCGATCACGTTCGAAATGGAATGAATGAACAGAGGACCGCAAGTCCTTCCTTGTGTCTCAGTTTTGTAGCATGGTAACACCAGGGCTACTACATTTTAAGTTGTAATACATTCCAAAGCTTTGTACAGAAATAGATGGTGGGGTGCAGTGGTTGTCTTCTATTAATGGGGGGAACAGGGGTGGTTTTTTTTTTTAAACTGAACAGGAGAAATGTGATACCACATTCCTATTCAGCCACTATCTCTGCTAAAAATGTGGTCTGGATTCAGCCACTGCAGATTCTTGGCACTACTGGGTAAAAGAGGAAGCCCCAGTAAACTAGGAATTGACACTGATAACAATCACATTAAACAATGATCATGTTAGCAATAGATTCTGGGCAAGCAAAATAACTGGATGTAATAGAAGGAAAAAGGAGATTGAGATGACTCAATAGTATAACTGGTTTCCGGAAACAGATCAGGGGTAGGCAACCTTGGCTCTTTTATGACTTGTGGACTTCAACTCCCAGAATTCCTGAGCCAGCCATGCTGAGGGGAAAGGGAGAGGTTTCCAAGCTGAGCCATGCTGGCTCAGGAATTCCGGGAGTTGAAGTCTATGAGTCATAAAAGAGCCAAGGTTGCCTACCCCTGAGTTAGATGAATGGATTGAAGTTTGATCTATTAACAACTGTAAGTAATAAAGGCTCACATCAAAACTTGATGATCAACAATTCAGCTATGATTATGAGGCACCGGAGAAATAGCTATTCCTGGCTATTTTTGTCCTATTTTAAGAGATTTTTGCATACAATGTGAAACAAATATTTTAATTGATGTATATTTATTAAATCTATTTACATTTAAATCTTGCCAGGCTAATTATAATAATGTAAGTTTTTTACCATTTAAAGCCATAGAAATTATAGAAACCAATAACAGAGAGCAGAAGAGGTTCAGCGCTGCAAGATGTGATATGTCAAGGCCAAAATGCCTACCTTGAAATAAAGTTGACATATATACATTCACACATATGTAGTTATTATAAATGTGGGACAAGATATTCAATGTTAGATGAGTGTGGAAAGGGTATCAGATGTCAGCATCAGGACCTAAAGGCATGAGAAGTTAGACAAGGTCAGAGACTTGTCACAGAAGTCTGAGTGGCAGCTAAGCACAAGCCATGAAGGCTGATAAGAAGTATGAAGAGAACACAACCCAACTCAGCTAGTTTTTGAAAGGAACATGTTCATATTTTCAGTTATGGACATAATAAAGGAAAACAAACGATTGTTAAGAACACAAGATAATTAAAATATATTGTTAAGATAGAGCTAATTCAGAGGGGTTGAGAGAAATACCTGTTTATCTCCAAGTAAATAATTCATCAAATAATTCAACCAAAGTCTAAACCAGAGTTCTGTAAATTTAAGAAAGATCAAAAGGACATGTTGGTTCTTGTATTGGGAGGTGCTGTGATCCATAGATGGAGGAAATGAATCCCTACTGGTCCTGTTGACAATTTATTTATTGGTCTTGCTTTCTCCAAGCTGAATATTTGTACATATTGTAGCTTTCTCTATATCTTGCTTTATTATATATGGCCACACCCACATAGTACCAAATACTCCCCAAAAGCATTTGCCTTTCTGTTGTGTACTTCGTTCGCGTGCGAATGGTGAAGACACATGGCGATGCTGAACAAACACTTTATTCTCCTTCTACAACAACCAAGCGAAAGCAAAAGGCACGCAGGCCTTTTTATATGGCCAGAAACCCGGACCGTGTCAACCAATAGGAACAGAGTGTTTTCGTGCCTTGCGCATGTGCGCAAGGCTGACACCGCTCTGTCTGGTCCCTGGGCAGCTTTTGGAATACCCGGGACCAATGCAACGTCCCAAGCCTGCTTTTGCAGGCTCTGGACACAACACTTCCATTGTTAGAATTATCTCCAAATGTCATCTTTCTGTATGAACTGGAATCAAACTACAAGTTCTGTCCTTGAATCTTTCAGACTGTCTTACGATCTTCAATGCTAGAAAAATATTTTTTTGAAAAACCGACATCCCTCACAATCTAATTCGTCATACAATTGACATATTTTATACTAGAACTCTTCTTTATAGTTTTGATAAAGACCAGCGGAAAATAACAAAGGGCACATGCATAATTTCTACAGTGATTTCAAGACTTAATGTAACCATTTTCTTCTATTTTTTTAAAAGAGTAATCAGTGAATTCTATGATTTTCTCCTAATCTTTATTTTTTTTTTAATCCATGATTATTGCATTGCCTACAGAGTAGAGAGACAGCTTACAAAGATATCATACAGAGATGAACAATATAATTGTGTGTGTGTGTATGTGTGTGTGTGTGTGTGTATGTGTGTGTCTTCAAGTCAGTATTGACTCCTGGTGACTGCCTGGACTAATCCTTGCAGCTTTCTTGGCAAGATTTTTTTGGGAAGTGGTGTACCCTTGTCTCCTTGCTAGGGCTGAGAGAGTGAATGGGCCCAAGATCACCCAGCTCTCTTCGTACCTAAGGAGGAACCTGAACTCAGGGTCTCCCAGGTGTCCTAACCGCTACACTAAACTGGGTCTCATAGTGTAATATAGCAAGTCAAAAGAGCATCAGAGAATGAAATTATAACTGAAGTAAACAAACCAGATCAATCTCTGAAACAAGAGAGGTAGCCCAAGCCACAAGTAATACCGGTAGCTTCCCAAACACTATTAGATAGCACTTCAGGCTAGGCCTCTTATGTTTTAGCTTGATTATTAGGCTAACGATCTCGGCAGCAGACTGTAGCAGAACCAGGCAGAAGAACAGTGCATAGATTCTCTTTGCTTTATTGTCCTATCCTACAGAGCATGTAGTTTCAAGGGAGATATCCACAGAGCAGTCAGGAAGAAGGAGTCAACAACGTGACTGATTTTGCTCTGATGAGCAGTGGAGTGACCTAGGCAGGCAGATTCCTCACAATTGGCGATCCTCCAAAGTAAACCCAGGCTTACTTTCAAAGCAACTCTTCCTTATATTCTAGCACCTTTTCTGGTGTTATCCCAAGCCATCTGCACTTGGTGAACCCATCATGTTCCCTGATACGTGTAGGCTTTTGAATTCAGGACGTTCTGTTTTATTCTTAGGTCAACTCACCCAGAGAACTCTGTTATTTAGACTGCAATACTAAATTAGAGAGCCAAGTGTCACTTGCCATTGAGTAGACATGTACAGGATTGCACTGAAAATGTACTACTTTTTCTTTGAGTATGTTCTTTGTATTGGATCCAGACTTAATTGTATTTAAAGGAAATCAGCTTAAATCAATGATATGTTATTAGTGATAAATAAATCCCATTATTTTAAATAGTTCTATGTCAAGAGCAAATTCACGAATACCCATAGATAATTTTACAGGACACATTTAACCTGTGTACTGAATTACTCTTTTTTTTTGAATTTGCATAAAACTTTGAACCTTAAATCAGTTATGCTGCCTGACTTCAAATAAATAACCTGTACCTGTCTATTTTGAATTACTCCCCTCCTTATTTCAATATATGAGTTGATAAAGTCTTGATGAATAATACACCATGTTTAACTTTGATTGGAAAGAAGAAAATTTGGATAATTGATGTAACAATACCAGGGGATAGTAGAATAGAAGACAAAGGATTGGAGAATATCACCAAGTATATCGAGATCTGAACATTGAATTTGAAATATTATGGCATAAAATGGCTATGGTGGTGCCAGTGGTTATTGGCACACTGGGTGCCATACCAATAATCTTGGACAGTACTGAGAACATCTGCGCATTTACAAAACGTCCATCTGTGAATTACAAAAAGCCACAATGCTTGGATCTGCACATATAACCTACTATATTGATAGGTAACAACAGTTTAAGTTCTTCTGAAGAACTCAGTGTGCATGAAGGCCAATACCAGCTAAAGAACCGGCAGTTGTGATTTTACATTTGTTTTGTGTACATATTTTATATTATTACAGTAAGTGGAGATTCATCAATACTTGCTAAATACTTTAAAAAATTAAGAACTATGAGATTTAGAGCATAAGAAATAGATGTCATCTAGACAAGTTTATTGTCTAGTTGTTAATGTCTAAATCATATTAAAATCACAACCAGGTCCTAAATATATTTATTGAGAATGAATTCTATGAAACTTTTCCCAGCTTAATAACTTGGGATGACAGCCAATATTTTTTTATCTTGGTGTTCAGGCAGAATGGTACTTGAAATTTAAGCTCTGAAGAAGGAAATCTGTTTAATGAGACCATCCTTTGAGAATACAATTCCCTGTTATTAGGTTTTTTGTGAATTAATGAATACCTCAACTAGACGATCCAAATCTTGCCCTTGAACTTGAATATGCAGCTCCTCCTCAATTTTAATTAACTAAATAGCTTATCTGCACTGTAGTTGATCAAAGATTACTTTAAAAGATTCTTTGAACTGAAGCATATGATGTTATCTTGTCTTGAAACAAATAAATCGCTTCAACAAACCTCTTTAAAGATTCTCCTCCCACACATTATGTGCTTATTTAAGGGGTTGAGCTTAAGTTGAAGACAAATTTAATACTCTTCCCTAAAAGCTAGCATCTAAGGTTAATAAATAACTTGAATACATCTTGGTGGTACCAAGAAGAATTAGGAGATATTGACAAGACCTGACACTTGAAATAGTTTTGATTAAGGCTTCACTCATATGAAAAGCCATTCTTTTCAAATCATGGAGTGTTAAGCACATCGTAGCAGTCTTATATATTAATTGACTGATTTTGAAAACAAAGAGGTCATGTTATGATTGAGCATTATCTTTCAATCAGGCTAATGAGTAACATTATAATTCCAACGTGTCTGAAGTCTGAAAATCCAGTTTATATGGTTTACATTTATTTCCTACTAGAGCTTTTTTGGACTGTGACTAGGCCATTAGATAACATCTTTGTTGTATTTCCACATAAGGAGTTACCGGTAATAGCTCTTTACTGGGTTTTCTTAAACTCTTTTGGCAGATCATGGTCTATCTTTAATGCACTTAAAGAATGAGAAACATAAGGTTCGCTGAAATAGAACATTTATCACTTGATACAGTTTGTAAATAAGTCATTACAGAATAAACATCACAGGTACAACTTTTATATTAGTTAACCATGCTGCTTATCTGGTGGGCTGGTTCATACATCCCATAGTAATGAGGAATAGTAATGATAATTCAGTTAAACAAGCAGAAGCCACAATATATGGACAGTGATTAATATTTACATGTATTGATATGTAAGAGTGTAGGTATATACATATGTATGTATATAGCATGTTTATATGTGTGTTATGTGTGTGTACACTTTTGAGAGCAGGCAACAGAATTTCATTTTTAATGTGTACCAGTGTGCCCACAGTAAAAAAAATGACAATAAAGGCTATCTTATATTATTACAATGTATTATTTAATGTGATATGTGACACAGAATGATTCAAGTTTCCTTGTTCTGTAGATCCTGGAAGCTCTGAGTTCTCGTTAACTTGTTTTTTATTTTTTCTGTAAAAGAAATTCTTTCATTGACAAACTTATTTTATTTAGACCAGCGTTTCTTAACCTTGGCAGCCTCAAGGTGGGTGGACTTCACATCTATTGAGATTCTCAATCATCCCGGTCATGGTTGTCCCTAAGCCGCTTTTCCAAAAAGTAATCACTTTCTTGATTTTTTATCACTGAAAATGTTTCATTTCTCATCCAAGAACTGAACTGAATTGGAGAGGTTTCTTAGATAAGAAGTGAAACATTGTCAAAGAAAGAAACAAAGAAAGTCCAGTGGCCTTTTGGAAAAGCACTTTTGGGACAACAGTGACAATATGTGGACTTTATTTCCCAGAATTCCCAGCCAGCCAGGCAATTCTGGCTGTTAACATCCAGACTTCTTAATGTTGTTACTGCTGAGAAACACTGATTTAGGCATATAGGTAGAAAAGAGGTAGCCCTCAACTGACGACCACAACGGAGCCCAAAATTTTATGTTGCTAAGTGAGAAATTTGTTAAGTGAGTTTTGCCCCATTTTACGACCTTGGTTGACACCGTTGTTAAGTGAATCATTGCCATTCTTAAATCAGTAACACGTTTGCCAGAAGGTCGCAAAAGGGGATCACATGACCCTGGGACACTGCAACCGTCATAAATGCGAGTCAGCTGCCAAGGGTCTGAATTTTGATCAGGTGACCATGGGGGAAACGCTGCAATGGTCGTACGTGTGAAAAATGGTCATAAGTCACTTTTTTCAGTGCCCTTCTAACTATGAATGGTCACTAAATGAACTGTTATAAATCGAGGACTACCTGTATGGATTGGTTGGTTTTGATTTATTTTGCTTCCTGATGTTTCTGTGCTGTCCAGTTCTGGAGATCCTCTGCTCCTAGTATCCAAATAAGGCTCATAAAATCATCAACATCCTGTAACTCTCAATATTTAAAAGGCTAAACCTTAGGGGGGGAAAGTGTTAGAGGGGAGTCTTAATCTCTAGATTAAGTCACCATGATATAAAAAAGATATTGAGACTTTGGAAAGAGTGCAGAGAAGAGCAACACAGACCGTTTGGGGGCTGGAGGCTAAAACGTATGAAGAATGGTTGGAGGAATTGTGTACGTCAATGGAACGGCTTGCCTTCACTGGAGGTTTCTAAGAAGAGACTGGACAGCCATTTGTCTGGAATGGTGTAGGGCAGTGAGGGCGAACCTTTTAGAGACTGAGTGCCCCAAAACTGGCCCCGCCCCTGCTCCACCCCCTGCCCTGCTCCCACCCCACCTGCCCGCAGGGCCACTCACTGCCTGCAGGGCCTGCCGTAGATCGCCCAGCAGCGTCATGGCAGCCATGCCCTCTGCCCGTGCCCCACAGCATCAACTGTGCATGATGGGGTGTGAGGGCAGAGTCTTGTCTATGCTGTCTGGCTGCCATGTCCTTGGCTGCACAGCACCACGTGGGCCACACTTGGGGGCGACTCTCCTCCAGAGGGGCTGCTGGTGAGGAGGGGCTTGCGGGGGGAGGCAAGTCTGGGGCAACGGCACGTGTGCCCACAGAGAGGGCCCCTAGTGCTGCCTCTGGCACCTTTGCCATAGGTTCACCACCACTAGTGTAGGGTCTCCTGCTTGGGCAAGGAGTTGGACTAGATCAGTGGTTCTCAACCTTTCTCAGGTTGAGACCCCACTTGCCACGCCCATGCACGCCGCGACCCCGACCCGGGCGCGCGCGCGTGTGCACGCACGTGGAAAAAAAAAATTAAAAAAAAAATTAAAAAAAGAAAACAAAATGGCGGCCGCGACGGGCGGATCTGCGCATGCATGGATCGGCCCGTCACACGCATGCACGCATCCGCCCGTCGCGGGCCGCCATTTTGTTTTTTTTTTATTTTTAAAAAGTTTAAAAAAAAATAAAAAAAACAAAATGGCGGCCGCGATGGGCGGATCTGCGCCTGCACGGATTGGCCCGTCGCACGCGCCACGCATGCGCGGATCCGCCCATTGCGGTCCACCATTTTGTTTTTTTATTTTATTTTTTTTATTTTTTTTTAATTTTTTTTATTTTTTTTTAAATTTTTTTCTGGCGCAATGAGCGGATCTGAGTGTGCGCTGCACGCGTGCGCCAAAAAAAATTAAAAAAAAATTAAAAAAATTAAAAAAAATAAAAATAAAAATAAAAAAAACAAAATGGCAGCCGGCGGTGCCCGGCGACCTCCACGAAATGGTCGCACGACCCCAAATGGGGTCGCGACCCCAAGGTTGAGAACCACTGGACTAGATGATCTGCAAGGCCCCTTCCAACTCTGTTATTCTGTATAAACATAATCTTTATTAATGTAAAGCTCCATTTTCCTTCCAAAGTGCTAGCAAGAGTCTTTCAAGATGAGCCAGCCTTATCCTTTCCGCCCAAGGCCAGCAGTTTGGGAGAAATAAAATAGCATTTTTGAGAGATGGCTTTCAAACTTTTACGTAGGAGAAGGGCAGGGTAAAAAGGACATTCTGCCAATGCAACGCAAGTTCCACCCCTTCTGTACAAACATTGTGATGTCGCTAATGAATATCAAAGGGGTAAGGCCTGAGTCGTAAGGACTCAACACTGTTTTTGCCATTTTGATGAAACAATGAGGCCTGCGGTGTTAGGCTAAATTCAACCGTACTGAAAAATATTGCCACCTCAAAAACCTGCTACGAAATGAACTCTGAATGTTAGGCTATTTTGCCTGATGTCTTGCCATTTGGTTCTAGTCCTGTCTGTTGGAGCAACGAAGCTGTTTTATCTTTGGCCTTTTAGATACTGAGGACTTATATTATCTGCTCCATTTGGTGCTTTCCTTAGTGGCTACCATTCATTTAGCAAGCCTGGGCTTGCACAACATCAATCACAGCCTGCTTACATTTCTACCAAGATCTCCCCACATCTTAGTGTCCCAGTGAGAAAATGTCCTATTACCTGGTACTGGGCAATTTTGTTTACCAAAAAGTCTTCCTAGTTGGAAATACAAGGGACATGTTTGCATGAATTGGGAGATAGACTAGACATGGGGTAGGCAACCTTGGCTCTTTTATGACTCGTGGACTTCAACTCCCAGAATTCCTGAGCCAGCCATGCTGAGGGGAAAGGGAGAGGTTTCCAAGCTGAGCCATGCTGGCTCAGGAATTCTGGGAGTTGAAGTCCACAAGTCATAAAAGAGCCAAGGTTGCCTACCTCCGGTCTAGACAGAAATTTTCCCAATACCCAAAAGTATAATTTGAAAAGACGGCAAACCAGTTTCTAAATGACATCATTTTAATTTGCACAATTAATATTTGGGATGGGCGGAATTTCACCGAATTACACTTGCAGTATACTTTATCCTCAGTTTAAATGATGTACAGTGGCTCATTACACTGCTGTGCTAAAAGTTCTCGGGCGATGGACAATGTGTCCTGGGAACAGTAAGGCATTTTTTCCTCAGTATTTGTACTCAAATTACTTTACTTATAGTCTATCATGGGAAGAACTGAAAATGGAATCGCCGCCATCATTGTGAGGCTGGGACAAGTGGAGTTCTCTTCCCAATTCCATGTCACTTCTGCTATCAGCTTCATTCTGGGAGCAATTATAATGTAATTGGCTTTCAGGCAGATGATGATGGTGTTCAAATGGCTATGCTACTTCCCAAACATTAAGTGCATGGACTGATCCCAGTGCATATGCTCGATTCCTTTCTTTCTGCTTCTGTTCAATTTTAGAGCCCAGCTGATGAGCTAAGCTTCTTCACAGAGCAGACCTAAAGATGTGTCTGGTCATTGTTGGCAGGGTCCAGGTCCAGATGCAATCAGGAATCAGAACTAGAAACCTGATGAGACCCTTCCAGCGAATTTGGAGCAAGAGGAACATTTCCTTTATATTCACAGACTGGTTGTTTTAAAGATAGTACACATGCAAAACGTGGTTTGCTTTTTGCGGGCTTTGTGCTGTGTGAACCTAGACACTCTGCTTTGCATACCAGGGTTAATGATTTATAGTGTGATCCATAGCCTTGTCAATTTTACTCAACTCCACAAATCTTGATCAACAAATAACAGCTCAGGCATTGTTTTAGATCAGGGGTCTTCAAACTTGGCCCTTTTATGACTTGTGGACTTCAACTCCCAGAATTCCTCAGCCAGCATACCTGGCTGAGGAATTCTGGGAGTTGAAGTCCACAAGTCATAAAAGGGCCAAGTTTGAAGACCCCTGTTTTAGATCCCCAATAATTAACAAAGGAGGAAAAGTTATTCTTTCTTTCTCAGCCTTGGAGCCCATGAAAAGCATCCACACTCTACATGGCCAATAGGAAAGAAGGAAGAAGATAATGTTGATCTTTCTCTTATAGTTTTACAGTAGCATTGTGAATAGGATCTGAAACATGTTTAAAGTTTTTTTTGTATGAAATTAGTAAACAGGAAATAATTGTCTTTTAAAGTTTATATGAATAAAGTACATTTTGAGTATGAGTATCTTACTTTGAAGTGAATTTTCCAACAGAACTGTTCACCAAACCTTTTCATTATTTTTTGTACCAATTCTATTATATCAGCCTTTCCAGAGATAGGCCTTCTTTAGATGTGAAACTTTAATTCCCAGAATGCTCAGCAGCTGACAATCTGGCGTGTCTCCAGGGAGTTAAAATCATACAAGAGAATGCTGGCCAAGTTAATAAAAGTTTATTTTTATTAGAAAGCGAACACACATTCTTTAAGAAAGGCTGGGTTAGTCTATGGTAACCGGTGAAAAGTCTGGTGGCATCTTTTCCGACTAATGGATTTCATTAAGGCATAAGCTTCCACCAGATGGACGGAGTGATAAAAGTGAAGTAGGCTTTGAAATGTGATGAGGGAAATGGGAAAATAAGAACGGTTAGGCAAATGAAGTTACATGGGAGAGAGATTTCAAGAACTTCATTAATAAAAGTAATGTGTTAAAAGCCCATTGTGTTCGTCAAAAGCTTTTGTGACATATGATATATGTGAGTTCAGCAGTCTGTTGTTCTGTGATGCTGTTCTGTTTTCTAAAATTGCAATTTCAGAAAATTATTAAATAATTATTAAATTATTTGAAATCTATGAGTGTTCTGGGTATTAAAATATTCTGATATTACTTTGTCCTTGTTTTGCGTCTTGATCTCAGAGTTGCATCCATTAATTATTTAATGCCAAATCTAACCCTGTTTGTCCAGTGTAGATTTCAGAAGGTTAGGGTTGTCAGATGATGGCATGTATCACAAAGGAAGAAGAGCATGTGAAGGCACCTTTACTTTTGTATGTGAATATGCTGGGCCTGTGTTATGCTGTAGGTGTGAATGTGGGACTAAAGTAGACATCTGGGCATGTTGTAGGTCTGGTTCCCATGTTATGACGATGTTTATGTTGTTTCTTGTGAGAACTGATTTCAGCTTGGGTGTATATTTGTAAGTATGGATTTGCCTCCAGTGCCTGAGAAAGTGTGGTGCCCTTATCAAATATTGGTTTTAGTAGGATTTGTTCAATAAATATGCAAGCTCTAAGAGTAAAAAAAAAATGAGTTTGAGCTACAGATGACAATCAGTGGCATTCTGTTGTTCTGTCTCTGATGAAATAAGGACAGCTCACATCAGTTTAAGCCTTTTGATATATTTTTTTAGTTAAAAAATGCTACCAGAATCCTGATTTTAAATTATTTACCAGTTTCTTTATTGTATAGTAGTTTTGTATAATATTACAGTTGAGGAAATAACAACAGCAGTCTGCTCTCAGATTGGATAACAAAACAAAACTGATTAAAATACAGACAGTGTAATCTTTAGCATGCTTGCTCAAAATTACACTCCTGTGATTTTGTTGGCACGTTGTTTTAATATCCTAAACTACCTAGAGTCCCCGAAGCAGGGGAAAAAACATACCCATCAATAAATATGAATAAACATGAACAAACAAAATATTTTTTAAAATAATAACTGGATCCACACAACATATTAAACCATGAATCAAATTTACCATCTTCAGTCATAAAAGATGCTAAAGCAAAATCAAACTAGTTACAGTATTATGTATGAATCCTTTTTTAACTTTTTTTATTAATAATACACAATTTAAAACACACTGGACATAGATATAATGTCACTGGTTCTATACATCTTCTGACATTTTACAGTAGTATTAGTATTCATATATATATATAGTTCTTGAGCTCAAGTATTACGTATGAATCCTTATTGCATGGTTTAAACACTGTTGCCCACAATCAAAGTCCACAAATATAATGCAATCTCTTCCCCTATACTTTTCTAATGAGCTTTAATCTAATATTAACTCCAGCCACTGCAGGAAAAAGGGCTGGGTTCAGCTGCTTAGCCATGATTGCCAAATAAACCTCAGCTGGTTTAGCTTCAACGTTAAACCTTGAACCATGAATTATAAATCACAATGGCTGAATTGATCCAATGTGTTATCAAACAAATTAGATTACGATCACTGCAATGTATGAACCTAGCTGAGGTCAAGAGGTTTTTTGGAGCAACTCTCCCCAATTACTATCTCGCAGATGTTTTGATATCTAGATATCTGTTGCACCAAGTAGCCAAGTATTCCAAATGTTAAAGTCCCAACACAACTGAAGCTATCAGAAGACGGTGGTGGTGGTTCAGACTGACCCTTAGAAAATTAATCGGGTTTTACCAGGGACATCTGCCCACTTCATGCTAGTAGCTAGTAGGAGTCCCTCCTCTTTAGTAAGAATAAGCCAGGCAATCAAGCCACCGGAGTCACAAAAGGTGTGGGGCATCCTTCTGCAAAAGGTGCCTGCAGCACAAGGCAAACAAAAATCTTTTAGCCAGACGGTCCTTATCTCTGCAGTTGAATGCTGATGGAATGCTGATCCCCTGCTTGAATTGCCTGCCAATGCAGAACTTCCTTGAAATGATTCACAGGTTTGACAGATGTCTAGTGCATCTGGATGTGTCCTTGATTATCCCAAAACTCTGGACAGCACTGTCATTCACCATTGCCGAAATTATCTCTGTATTGACTGCAGAACCCTCAGTGACAGTACTGTAATGGCTAATTACCCAGGATACCTTTGATACTTATTTTACAACAGTCTAGAAAGATAAGCAGAAAAATAACATAGAAGGGAAAGAGATGAAAAACACTCCAATTTTTTTTTTAAAAAGTCCAATCTTGTTTCTTTAGAGATGGGGAGGACACGGTAAGGGGTGAAACTGGGATGCTTGTACAGTCTTTAAAATATATATTTACCTGCCTGCATCAGAGAGCCAAGAAACTCCTTTTAAAAGGTAGATTTCCATTGCAATAGATGATGCAGCAGTAAAGATGAAGAAGCCTGACACTGATAAATTATGGACTAGACAAAGAGCTATTAAAGAAGTAATATATTTGGGATAAAAACTTAAATCAACAACCATTTGCTTATCTCATATATCAAGGGGGAGGGAAGCAATATACTGTTTCACAAACAATGGAAGAAGAACCTGAGGGGAGTGTGAAATATGCTGTTTAAAGATTCGGATAGTAATCTGACACAGAGTTATTTATGAGTAACCTCCACTTAATGCAACCGTGTTTACTTCAGAGAAGGAACATGTAAAATTCTATTATAAAACCGAGGAAAAAAATCTCAAGCCTAGAAATGTCCTTTTCCTCTCACACAATGATACAAATTAGAACATTTTGACAAATGTAGTTTTAATAAAGCAGATATGTATTAGGAAGAAAGGTGAGGAGAGACCAAATCTCATTCTGACTTTTAGTGAAGATGATGAGTTCCCAAGAGAGCCAATGAGGCAGAGTTAAAGGCAGTCTTTTACACAAAGCATACAGCAATTTGCCCCTTCTTGTCCATGTTCAGGTGTCATCCCTGCCTTAATTACCGAGAGTAACAAAGCAGCTCCCTATTATGCCAAACTTCCACTATCTTCATTTATCAGCTACCAGAAAAGCACAGGTTTTCCTATCCCATCCCAGGAAGACTCACAAAAGCTGCTCAGGCCCCAGAATGTGGTTTAATTGAGATTTTTAAGCTGTTACTGTGATGGAGGAAAACAGAGAATGGAGTAGGAAGACAAGAGGCCTTTTCAGGAAAAGAGTCTATAAGGACAACCAGAAGAAAAATGCCTGTTTGATTAGTGCTAAAAAGTACTCTGGAATGTAAAGATTTGTAGTGTAATCCTGTGTTTATCTATTCAAGTCCATGAGTCTCTGCTGGTTTATGCAGAGTTCTGAATTTTGTAGAAAGCAGTTTAGTAAATCCAGTAGGGTGCTTGCTGCAGAGGTGCTGCTGTACGCAAAGTATAACATGATGGTGCTAGGAAAGAGGAGAAGAAAATGAGCATATGTCATGCTTTCCAATTCACATATTTTATATTTGAGTCTTAATGTTCCTATATATTTCTGTTCTGAATGCCTCAAAACTGAAAACAATCACTTCAAGACATGAATGCATACACATTTGCCTATCACACTGCTCTTTTTCGGGATAAGGAATATTCTGAAAAGAACAGAAAATGGAAGCAAAGAAAAAAAAATAGCTAAATCCATTTTACCTCAACAACCCTCATTATATCTCTCTGTGCTTTTGTTCCCTTGCACATCATCCTTCCTTTGACCATGTCCATACACCACTTTATAACGCTACCTTCTAAGCTTACCGACTCATTCCAGCCACGACTTTCTTGGTTTTCTCTTCATTCTTGACTCATTGTTATTCCATCAGGCATAAATAATGATTTATTTTCATTCCTTCTCCACATATGCCCCTAAAAAACTTTGTTTTTTTCCCAGTCACTTATTTTACTGGTATCCTTTCATTCTTGACCTTCTCTCTTGTTGTTTTACCACATATACCCTCCTTATGTCCCTCATTCCCATTTATGTGTCTCTTGAGTTATACAGCTCTCCCATTATAACTAAGAAGCCCACTCTTATACAAACCATATTTTCTCCTTTTGATACTCTTCCCTTAGAACAGATCACTACCCACTATCTTTCCATCAGCATTTGCATATCTTGAAATATCTCCATCCCTTTTCCCGTCTTTACTTTTTAAAAAATTGCCATGGTGCACAAATTAATCTATTCATTCTGGTTTTTTGTTAGAAAAACTCGCAGTTCTTCACTCCAGTTTTCCTATGAGAATTTTCTGGGTTTTGAAATCTAATTTTCAGGCTCAGGCTCTTTGCTGCACCATCCAATCTACCTTTCACTGCAAATTGTTCAGGTTCTCGGGCAACATTGAATTGTCTGTATATTCATTCCCCCAGGTTTCTAACAGAACTATAGGCCAAGAATAGAATAGAATAGAATAGAATAGAATAGAATAGAATAGAATAGAAGAGAAGAGAAGAGAAGAGAAGAGAAGAGAAGAGAAGAGAAGAGAAGAGAAGAGAAGAGAAGAGAAGAGAAGAGAAGAGAAGAGAATTCTTTATTGGCCAAATGTGATTAGGCACACACGGAATTTGTCTTCTTGTATATATTAATATATTTATTAGGTATTTGACCACAGATACTTTATACAACATCATTCATCCATGTCTTTTGCCCTGCTCAGTGTTGAAACATTTGCTTTCCATGTTTTTTCCACTCTTATCACATTCAACAATCAAACTTTAGCTCTGTGTTGATGCAAACATTTCTACATATCTGTTCACTTCTTGATATGCTTTCTCTAAATCAACAAACAAACAGTACATTTTTTTTACATGAATTTAAGAAGAAAAATCTGGACTGCTCACATATCACCCAGCCTAAATTCATTTCCCTCCTTGTTTGAAATGTTCACATTGATGATAGGAAATCATGAATTAAAAGCAGTTGTATAGTTTTCAGAATGACTGCATAATTACATGCCTAAATGATAACATATAAAACAGACAAGATGGTTCCTATAGAATTGAGGAAAGATATGCAACACCATTAGCCATCAAATTGCTAGGGTGACTTGAAGTTCAGCCACAGTTTCTCTATTCCTGAAATTAGTGGGGTTTTGATTGGTCTAAATTGTTTCAAATATTACTAAGGATTCTTCTTCATTGCCTGTAGTGGCACAGTGGTTAGAATGCAGTATTACAGGCTAACTCTGCCCACTGCCAAGAGTTCAATTCTGACTCAGTCTTCAAATCTTCTGAGATCAGTAAAATGAGGACCCTGATCTTTAGGGGCAATATACTGACATTGTAAACCACCCACATGGTGCTGTAAAGTGCTATGGAGAGGTATATAAGTCTAAATGCTCTTGCTATTTTATGTGCATTCTTTCAGTTCTTCAATCATCATCATCATCAGTCTGTCCTGATGGCCAAGATGTATTCTACTTCAGTAAGAAGACCAGGGAGAGGAGCTGTCATTGCTGTTTTAAAGCAAGAGAAGCTGAGGATAGTGATGGCTGGATTTCCCAGCTGCATTTCCAATCCCAGACCATCACCAATCAGTGGGAAAAATAATAAATTCCTGTGTCCAAAATAGCCTGACTATAGGTCATGGGCACAGGGGAGAGATAGTGCAGAGTATTAGGGGCACTTTTTTATATCTTATCCTACGCTTGTGATGTATTCTGTCTCCACTGTTGTTCGATATCTACTCTGAGACAATCTTCAACGAGGCACTGGAGAACATTGATGCTGACATCAAAGTAAACGGTGTTTGGATCAACAATTTAAGATATGCTGACGATACAGTTCTGCTTGCCAGTAAGCATGAAGACCTTCAGATCCTCATCAACAGAGTCATAGAAATATCTGAAAAATATGGCTTGAAGCTTAACACTTCAAAAACCAAGATCACGGTCATCAGCAAACAACCCATTAATTTACCACCAATAAATTTGGAAGGAATACCATTAGAAAAAGTTGAAAGGATCACGTACCTCAGTTCTAATTTACATGAGAACTGGGACATGACCACTGAAGTAAAGACAAAGATAGAGAAAGCTCGAACAGCATTCTTCAAAATGAAAAAGGTCTTCTGCAGTCACGACATAAGCCTAAGACTGAAAATCAGGCTTGTCAGATGTTATATTTTTTCTATCCTGCTCTATGGAGTAGAGATTTGGTCTCTGACAGAAGGCCACCTGAAGAGACTAGAAGCATTTGAAATGTGGATTTACAGGCGGCTGTTACGTATAAGCTGGGTTGACAAGATCAGAAATGAGGAGGTGATAAGACGTCTGGGAAAGCCAAGGGAAATCATCAAAACAATAAAAAAAATGAACATTAGAATATTTCAGACATGTGATGCAACACCCAGAAAAATACGGCATACTCCATTTAATCCTCCAGGGAAAGATTGAAGGCAAACGAGGTCCAGGCAGAAGAAGAACATCATGGCTTCAAAATCTAAGGGACTGGTTTGGACAAAACTCAGCAGCACTTTTTCGTGCGGCTGCTGATAAAAACAGGATCGCCAACATGATCACCAACGTCCGATAACCGATATGGCACAAGAAGAAGAAGATCCTACACTCCACAACTGCCTTTGTGGCCTGTTACTCTGGTGAGAAGGGGAAACTGATAGAACTCTTGTCAATTCTATCCCAGTTCCCAGGTATCCCAAATCAATAAATGCCACAAAGAAACAGAACTGCTAGGGGGTGAGTGGCTGCTGCTGGCAATATTCAAAAAGATCTCATGGAGTGAGCAAAATGATGCCTCTCCAAAGTAATCAAAAGAGTAGAAAGCATGGCCGTGTGATAACAACCAGTTAATAGAAGCAGTGACAATCCCATGGCACACTCATTTGTGATTGCCCACCTCTCTTTTAGGGTTTCAAGTGGCCTTCCGTATACAGAATACCAGCTTGTTTTCTTGAAAACACATTGTCTTTCAAAATATTGTGCTTAAAAACCAGATCTAAATTTTTAGATTTTTACGGTTTAAATAATGAATAATGTTACTGAAGCATTTGTTGACAGTATAGGTGTGCTGTATGCCATTCAGTGTCACTTGTTTGGTGAGATGGGCAGCTATACATTAGATAAATCAATAAATAAATATCTCCGAGAAAAACACTAGTATACAGAATGAGCCTGCTTAATGCCAGATTAGAGCTTTGTATAGCAATGGGCTATATGTATGCACAAGCTAAATGCCCAATCACTCCTGCAGCCCAGGTTACAATGAAAAAGGGGGCAGCATCTGAAAGCCAATCATTGTCACCATCTTCAGTGGTGCATCCTATGGCAAGATTTGGGTTAGGAGCAGAGGAAAAACATCACCACCACATCATCTAAAGGCAAATGTAAGTTTCCTCTGTGGCATATATGTGGAAGGGGTATCAACAGGCCATAGTTTGTGGGTCATGAGAATGAACCGTAAGTGTCTATTCAATCCATGTTAGTTAATATTATTACAATATTTGTTACCTTTTGCAGTATGGGCCTTTTAGTGTTGGGTTGGCCTTCATTTTTGTGTTTGCCCTCTATAATTGTTAGCTGCTTTGAGAATTTCAAATAGAGAATAATAATAATAATAATAATAATAATAATAATAATAATAATAATAATAATAATAATAATAATAATAAAGTTGGAAGGGACCTTGGAGGACATCTAGTCCAACCCCTTGCTCAGGCAGGAAACCCTATTCCATTTCGGACAAATGGCTGTCCAGTCTTTTCTTAAAAACATCCAGTGCTGGAGCATTCACCGCTTCTGGAGGCAGGTTGTTCCACTGGTTAATTGTTCTGTCAGGAAGTTTCTCCTTAGTTCTAGGTTGTTTCTCTCCTTGATTAGTTTCCATCCGTTGCTTCTTGTCCTGCCTCCAGGTGCTTTGGAGAATAGCTTGACTCCCTCTTCTTTGTGGCAGCCCCTGAAATATTGGAACACTGCTATCATGTCCCCCCTCGTCCTTCTCTTCATTAAACTAGACATGCCCAATTCCAGAAGCCTTTCCTTATATGCTTTAGCCTCCAGTCTCCTAATCATCTTTGTTGCTCTTCTCTGTACTCTTTCTAGTATATATATATATTTACATGAATATATTAAAGAGCAGGATTTCAAATTCAGAACTCCATTTCTGAGCATTTACAAGAAAAATCCCTCCACTTAATCTAGAGAAATTCAGTGCAGAAGATCCCCTAAATGGAAATAATCTGATGGTTAAACAAGAGCTCAAGGATGCTTCACCCATTCTACATCTCCCCATTCATTTCTTGTATAGTACAATTTCCCAGTGATTGTATAAAATAACAAACTATTTGCATACATAATGTGAGGATTTAATTTACTTAAGGAATAATATTGCTTTACTGAGAAACAAGTCAATGTGAAAGTTTGGCTTCTAAGAGAATATACATCCAAACATTCACATATAATTTGTGAACAATTTATTTATTTGTCTATATATGCAGTTCTGGTTCCAAATTATTGACTACAAAAGTGAAATATTATACAGGAGAAAATGGGTTTATATGCTCTTTTGATACTGTACATCCTAGCAACTAAGTCATGAAAGATAAGGTATTCCAGACGTTTTTGTTTGTGAGAATCAAAACAAAAAACATATCTTAAAACATGGATGTTAAAACATGGATGTAAAATGATAGAAACCGCAAGCTGATTTAAGAAGTGAGCTCACTCACCTAAGCTGGCTTCTATTTATTGCTTGCAACAATGTGGTTTTGGGATTTATTTCTTTACACAGCCTGCTCCTGTATTTAAATTTTCAGAAGTCTGATGATTCCCAGACTGAAATCTCATAAGAACATAAGAACATAAGAAGAGCCATGCTGAATCAGGCCAAAGCCCATCGAGTCCAGCATTCTGTGTCACACAGTGGCCCACCAATTGTACATGGGGATCTTGAGCAGAAAGAGAAGGCAAAACCCTCCCTTTCCCTTGACCCCCAACAAATGGTACCCAAGGGAATCCTGCCTGCCTCAACCAACATAGAGGCGGCACATGGACATCCGTTTTAATAACCACCGATACACTTTGCATCCATGAATCTATCTAGCCCTGCCTTGAAGCTGTCAAGGCTGACAGCTGTCACGACCCCTTCAGGAAGTGAATTCCATAAATCAACGACCCTCTGGGTGAAGAAATATTTCCCTTTATTTGTCCTCACTTTCTTAGCTATGAGCTTTAGGGAGTGCCCCCTTGTCCTGGTATTGTGTGATAGAGAAAATAATTTTTCTCTATCCACCTTTTCTATCCCATGCATGATTTTATACACTTCGATCAAGTCACCCCTTAAACGCCGTCTTTCAAGGCTGAAGAGACCAAGGCGTTGCAATCTGGTTTCATAAGGGAGGTGCTCCATTTCCTTGATCATTCTTGTTGCCCTTTTTTGCACCTTTTCCAGTTCCATTATATCCTTCTTGAGGTGCGGTGACCAGAACTGTACACAGTACTCCAAGTGTGGTCTCACCATCGATTTGTACAGAGGCAATACAACACTTGCTGACTTATTTTCGATTCCCTTCCTAATCATGCCAAGCATGGAATTTGCTTTTTTTTTTTTTACTGCTGCTGCGCATTGGGTTGACATCTTCATCGAGCTGTCCACCAAAACCCCAAGATCTCTTTCTTGGGTTGTCTCAGAAAGTTTGGTCCCCATCAGTTGGTAAGTATAATTGGGGTTCTTTGCCCCGATGTGCATAACTTTGCACTTGTTTAGGTTAAAATGCATTTGCCACTTTGTTGCCCACTCACACAATTTCGAGAGATCCTTCTGGAGCTCCCGACAATCAGTTTCACTTTTCACAACCCGGAACAATTTAGTGTCATCAGCAAACTTGGCTACCTCACTATTAACTTCTACATCCAGATCATTGATGAATAAATTAAAAAGTAAAGGTCCCAAAACTGAACCTTGGGGTACACCACTTCTCACTTCTTTCCATCCGGAGAATTGTCCATTTATTGCCACCCTTTGCTTCCTACAATTTAGCCAGTTACCAATCCAGGACAAGACCTGTCCTCTAATTCCGTGGCTGGAGAGCTTTTTTAGGAGCCTTTGGTGAGGAACTTTGTCAAAAGCCTTTTGAAAGTCAAGATATACAATATCAACTGGGGCCCCTTTATCTATGTATTTATTTACACCCTCAAAGAATTCTAACAAGTTAGTAAGACATGATTTGCCTTTGCAGAAACCATGTTGATTTTCTTTCAGCAATGCCTGTTTTTCTATGTGCCCTGTAATTTTATCTTTAATAATGGTTTCCATCAGTTTGCCTGGAACTGAGGTTAGACTGACTGGTCTATAGTTTCCTGGATCACCTCTAGATCCTTTCTTGAAGATCGGGGTTATATTTGCTTCCCTCCAATCCTCCGGTACAGTGCCTGATCTTAGAGAAAGATTGTATATTTTAGCTAGAAGTTCAGCAATTTCACACTTGAGTTCCTTGAGTATTCTAGGGTGGATGCCATCTGGACCCGGCGATTTGTTGACGTTTAGTTTAGAAAGGCATGCAAGAACATCTTCCTTGTTTATCTCTATCAGGTTTAATTCTTCTATTTCCCTCCCTGGGAAAACTAATTCAGTGGCAGGCAGATGTTCTCTATCCTCCTCGGTGAAAATGGAGGCAAAGAAGTCATTTAGCCTCTCAGCAATCTCCTTGTCTTCTCTGATTATCCCCTTCTGATCATTGTTATCAAGTGGCCCAACTGATTTTCTGGTTGGGTTCCTGCTTCTGATGTACTTAAATCTCCTATGATGCACTTTTTAAAAAATTATTTGTCCCATTAAAACAATAAGGGAAGTGACAAGGATGTAGGCATTTTAAAGAAAAGAATAAGTAGAGACTTGTTAGTGCCATTTTGAACCAATTAGCACCACTGTGACCCAATCACCCTAGAGCAGAGGGATAACATTGCAGCTGAAAACGGCATCCAAATTCTGGATTCGGATTGCCAAAACCTCTCCTGATAAGAGGAGAGAATTCAAGATTACCCACAGCTACTTCAAACAGCTGCTTTTTGTGACCATACAGCAGGAACTGCATTCTGCATGTGGTCAGTTTGCAGTTGGCTGGGCGTTGTGGGATTTTACCAAACTCATAGCCACTAATGTAGCCATGAGGAATTTAGGTTCAACGAAGACTCACATCTTAATCACCTAGCCAGGGGTAGGCAACCTTGGCTCCTTTTATGACTCGTGAACTTCAACTCCCAGAATTCCTGAGCCAGCCATGCTGAGGGGAAAGGGAGAGGTTTCCAAGCTGAGCCATGCTGGCTCAGGAATTCTGGGAGTTGAAGTCCACGAGTCATAAAAGAGCCAAGGTTGCCTACCCCTGAACTAGACTTTTTTGGGGGGGGGGCTGCTTCATAAAGATTGAATACCTTCAGATCAGCAAGTCTTATTGATATCACCAGGTGAGTTTTCTTTAATCCTTTTAAAAAAATGTTTGTAATAGTTACATTGTTATTTCTAATAACCCTGAATGGACTTTTGCTGATTAATATGGAAGGATGAAGTTTTAGAGATTGGTTTACAGAGAATGGGGTGAGGTATGGGATGAAAAGATGCTTGGATTTACTTTAATAGATAGTGATAAGTTGTTAATGTTGATTATACTTGCTAAGGGCGAAGGGGGAGGTTTCTTTTTTTTATTTTTATTTTTTCTGCACTTTAAAAAAACCTTTTAATATATTTTTATACTATGTTGATTGTATTAGTTTTATCTATATAATATAATGTACAAAAGTTATTACAAAAATAAAAAAAGAACAAAGAAGAATGGAATAGAAGTCATGTTAGACTAGAACGGGAAATCAGAAGATTATCTTCTCATTTGCATTCTGTACAGGAGAACAGAAATTTGATGATAGTTCTGGAATAAATAAACATTTACATAGAAGGTTCACTATGGAAAAAGCATCAGATATGATCAAAATCTGAGAGGATTAGTCTTTGAGGAATTTGATGTTTCAGAGGCTGTATAAAGACAACTAGCAATTACTCAGAAAAAATTACTTTGCTCTCCTTTGTTGTGCAAATATTGTTTCTGTTTCATTCTGTGATCCACTATATAATTGTAAGATTATGCTTCACTACCAGCCTTTCCATTCAGACATGATATATATATTTCTAGGACATCCTCAGAAGAATATGATGCCCCCTGGCACAAATAAAAATTTTCTTCTTATTATTATGTAACTAGGCAAACCACTTACTAAAATATCAGCTTTACAGTATTTATTACCCATCAGATAATAGAAGGATTTTTTTAAAATAGTAAACTGTTGGTTTAATTGAACATTCAGGAGAGAGGATGTAAATTATACCTGAATGTCTGCTAAATCCATAAATGAGGTAATTTACATTCTTTGTACCAATTAATATTATCTGTATAATTATGGCAAATGCAAATGTTGTAAATTTAATAAATGACATAATTTTCATGAGTTTGTACAACTATTCCAATACAAAAGACCTCCTCAGTAAGTTGAGGTGATGAGTGGAAGAAATCTTTGACCAATGTATCTTAAGAAACCTAAACTGAATTTTTTTAAACTGGGATTTTCAGCACCCCTGATCTTAAAATACTTTTCCACCTCTATGAAATTTTGGGATATTAATATCTGCAAAAGAATTCTGCAAAAATCAAAAATAGTTTTTCTATTTGGAAGTAAACATTTGTACATGTTTCTCTTAAATTTAGCAGGTGACTTGTTCTTAAAAATATAGTATTTGGTTTGGATAAGTCTGTCAATCAATACATTTCCAAAATGCTGAATCCGATCCACAACACAATTCCAGAAAAACAAATGATACAATAACATAACTATTTCATTTAATAAATTATTCATGTTCAATTTAAACAAATTGTAGGTACAAAAATATATTAGCACTCTTGAACTAGTAAAGAATTCCCTAAAAATATAATTTTACTGAAAAAAAAAACCCTGTGATCACAGTTTTAGATGCCTGGTTTATAAGAGAAAATGTGAAAAGCTGGGTCTTTTACTACTATTTAAAATCCGTGCCTAAAAATGATACATTATGTATCATACTTTCTAGGATAAAATCATTAGCCACAAAGGAAATTCACTTGTCTGGGAAATGGGACTTCATGAAGTATTTTTCACACAGCAAGCATATAATTACTCATTAACATAATGCATCACATTGCAACATAACAAATCCATATTTATTGATGTTATTCATAATCATTGTTAAAACTTGCCCTTTCTTTTGCTGGAGTGTGTAACCTGTATGAATCTATATAATCTCTGTCTTGTAAGAGGCACTTTGGATAGTGGCATATAAATTTAATAAATAAATAAATCTCAGCAGCGTTTCACATTATAAAGTTGTTAATATGGCTGCTTTGGAGATGAAATTTGCAAGCAATTCCATTCCTGTCTACTCTCACAACTGAATCGCATTGGTTTCACGGGGAGCAAGAGCTGCATTATTTTGGATATCTTTTACATTAACACCTACATCTTCACATAGGGAGTGATTTTATTACCCTTAAATCCATCAGCCTTTGTGCTGCAAGAGATTTCAGTCATAAGGTTGTTCCTTATGGTTTTCATTTCATGCCCTCCATCCGCTTGCAAAAGGTGGCAAAAATGGAACTCAGCTCAGATTGAAACAGAAGTAAATATGTGAAGGTTTTTAATCTCTGGTGCCCCCATTTGCAATTTATACTGCTGAGTCCTTGATCTTTTGATCTCTCTCTCTAGAACATAAGAATCAGTGAAAGGGACAAGACAGAAGTCTAAATCAATCCAATCCAATGGATTATCTTTTACCAGTTTGTTTTGAATCTCACTGAGGCACAGTAGGAAAATGCATATACCCTACATTTTTATGAGGATTGTTATACTTAGTTCAGATTAAATTTATATCAGCATCATAAGATCTTGGTAAGTTCCTAGAATTTGTTTTAAGTACGCGGCAGAGTGTCAAAAATAGACTACTTAAATAGATGACTTGCAGTGCTAAGGCTCTACTGCTCAGTTACTGCTAGTTTTAAAACTAAACAATGTAATAGGAAACTGGCGTATAAAAAAGCCCTTTTCTGCGACCATTAAAAAAAGAAGAATATATCAGCAGCTAAGTAACAAGCTCCAAAAGACCTTTAAATAACTCAACTTTTGTAAGATTTATTATCCTTCCTTTGTTTTATAGCATTGTCTGATAGGAAAAATGGAAGGAGATTTGTAGAAAACTATAGCATTTAAGTCATTACATTTTATAGCTAATTTCTAATGTGGATTTGATTTTTTATGAGCAGAAAAAGAATCTCATTTGCATTAGTGACAGCAACTAGAGAAATTTAACACCTGGCACTGGTAGTAGCAGAAATTGAATATTAGCTATGTGGGTGCTAAAAACCACATTACATATCTTCAAGGGAGATTTTTCATTTATTTATGCACTTTTCTAATGTTCTGACTAAAAAACTATTCTTTAATCATGATGGAAGAAAACTTCCAGGAATGAAAGCATCAAACATATGTAGTTCTTGACAAAAAGAATTCCAGCAGCAAAATGAATAATATGTGCTGTTAAAGGATATACAACTCATACCCTTCTTTTCCATGTGGAAACAACAACAACACTACCTCCAGTGAGAAATAAAAATGCAGGAGGGGAAAAAAAACAATTGCTTTCCTCAAGGCCATTTAATATTAATGTAAAATATCACTGCCTACTGTAGCTTCCCCACTTCAAAATGTTAGAATTCTTCCCCCCTCCAAAAAAATTTAATCTTAAAAAAGCTGCTCTGCCCAACATATATATATAAGTATATATATATATATATATATATATATATATATATATATATATATATATATATATATATATATATATATATATATATATATATATATATATATATATGCAAAGTATAGAAAATTAGGGCATTGCAGAATCTGCTACTGCAGTTTGGAGGCCAAAGATATGAGAAGTGACACTTTGCATAGCTGGCTACAATTAACACATTGATGGCATTTCGTGAGACTTCTTGCAGTGATAATGCTCTTGTCAAATGTGTTTAGTGCACCAAATCTCCTGGAGCCGTCAGCTAGGCAGCCAGCTTTTGACAGATTGAAGGTTCAGAGATAGGCTCTCCTGACAGATGGAAACTGGCACCGATGTTCAGCTTTCGCCAATCACTGGGGACTTGCCCCCCTTATTCTACAGGGCTCAGCTCCACAACCTTCCCCCTTCTGATGAAAGCAGGAGATGGCATTGCTAAATACTGCATCTGTGTGAGTTAGACTACTCTGATGAAAGCATAAGGCAGATGCTCTTCAGAGCAAAAGGCAGCCTCTGCTCTAACTGCATTTGAGATAGATTTGAGAAAGATGAAATTCTGATAAATTTCACAGAGATGAGGAAGAGGAGGAGATGGAGGAAGAGGAGGAGGAGGAGAAGAAATTCTGATAAATTTCACTGAGATGAGGAAGAGGGGGAGATGGAGGAAGAAGAGGAGGGTGAGGAGAAGAAGAAATTCTGGTAAATTTCACAGAGATGAGGAAGAGGAGGAGGAGGAGAAGAAGAAGAGGAAGAGAAAGAGGAAGAAGAGAAAGAAGAAGAAGAAATTCTGATAAATTTCATAGAAATGAGGAAGAGTAGGAGATGGAGGAGGAGGAGAAGAAGAAGAAGAAGAGGAAGAGGAAGAAGAGAAAGAAGAAGAAGAAGAAATTCTGATAAATTTCACAGAGATGAGAAAGAGGAGGAGATGGAGGAGGAGGAGGAGGAGGAGAGGAAGAAGAAGAAGAAGAGGAAGAAGAAGAAGAAGAAGAAGAAGAAGAAGAAGAAGAAGAAGAAGAAGAAGAAGAAGAAGAAGAAGAAGAAGAAGAAGAAGAAGAAGAAGAAGAAGAAGAAGAAGAAGAAGAAGAAGAAGAAGAAGAAGAAGAAGAAGAAGAAGAAGAAGAAGGGATTTTTCTTATGGGGATAGGGGCTTCTCTCCATGCTCTTTCTTTTCTCTCAGCCACTATCTGTCTGAAGAAATCCATTTATGTATGCTACAACAATCACATCTGTTTTTACAGACTTGCATAATTATTTTCAAATATTTATTTACTTATATCTCATGTTTCTGAACTGTCCATCTCCCTCAAAGCTTGACTCTGGGTAGTGTAGAATAAAACACCGAAATTTAAAACAGTGCATAAGAGAATATTATTGCTGGGTTTATCACTGCACTGATGGTAGATTATGCAAGATGGACTATTTTCAGAGCATCTACCCATCCCCTGATGAGTAGGAGACAGAAAGGACTCTCCGGGAGCTGGAGAGTATATAACCCTACTGCTTTGGAAGCCTACTCAGTTATGCAGCTGGACTGGCTTAATAACTTAGACAAAGTGTTCCCAATAATGTATAGCGGTACTAAGTTTCTGTAGTCCTGGGCTTCACACAGCTGGGCATAAACAAGCCACTAATAAAGTTCATTAACCTTTTGCCCTCCCACTCTTTTAGATGAAAGCCATCTGTGATTTGCATCCATTGGCTTTGGGGTTGCTTTAAAAGCAGAGGTCCTGGCTATGTTTGTTATCTTAACAAATTCCACTTCAATGTCTCTTAAAAACGGGAATGGGAAAGTCTCTCTCTCTCTCTCTCTCTCTCTCTCTCTCTCTCTCTCTCTCTCTCTCTCTCTCTCTCTCTCTCTCTCTCTCTCTCTCTCTCTCTCTCCCCCTCCCTCCCTCCCTCCCTCCCTCTACCAGTTTCTGTCTTAATCTTCAATTCTGCTCTCACTGATACAGCTTTTTGGAGCCCGCACACTGCAACCCATTTGAGGTATGATAATCAGCTGATTAGCTGGTGAAGTCGTTTTCCCTGAGGTTCTTTTGTGTGCAAAATCCTCACACTCAGTTGACATGTGGACATCATAAAGCTGATGAAATGCAATTGTAATGAACCGACCGACCGGGAGAGGCATCTGCGGAAGCCAGAATGGAGGGCCCTTCCCTCTCGACATGCTAATTCAGAAAATCTGCTCTTAACTTGTACTCCCTCTGGGTTCCCAATGAAGGCAGAGCTCCATGGATGCATATTCAAACAATGCATTAGTTGCAGCAGCCTGAAAAAAACAAGTCTGGCTGGGCCAATTCTAATTTCAAGACAGATTATACTGCATCAAACATAGTCATGATCTGACAGTTCATTTGTGACGAGACCCCTACAGTCAAGATTTAATGCCTGGTGAGAAGCAAGTGGGCAGGAGGGCCACTAGCCAATTGCAATGACAACAACCACCAGGTTCTCAGACAAATCAAATGAACCCAGTTAGGGAGTCTGACCTGGGAAAGTTGAAGACATTTATGAAATGAGTGCCTTCAGAACTGAAGTGGATTACAGGAAGCCTCCTCTTTATGTTGATAGGCTCCTATGCAAAATATGCAGCCTGATCCTAACCCTAGTGAGGATAAATCCCAGTGGTTTCCAAGAGATTTCGTTTAAGGCTGAAATAAAAGCAGATGTAGTCATGTCTTTGGGAACCATTGTCATTTTTCCAAATGAAACCTTGGGAGTACAAAGTCCTTAGACAAGGGATGAGTCTCTTTGCATTCAATAAAGTGCTGTGGACACAGAAGGCAAGGAGATGATGGTGGTAGTCACAGTGCTGATAACAATAATCAGAAGTAACCTTAGCAGGAATCAAAACCTAAAGACCAGGGCTTTTTTTTCTTATAGAACGCCCAGAACGGAGTTCCAGCACCTTTTTTGGATGGAACCTTGTAGGGTAAGCAAGGCAGGTTGTATGACGTGTGTGAGTTCTGGCACCTTTTTTTTTTTTTAACAAAAAAAAAGACTATGTTCAATTTATAAGGGTTTCTGCATGCTTGCCTTTTCTTTATTAGCAGAACGCTGTGCCAAATCACATAAGGTTTTGAAAGATCTCTCTGATTGCTTTTAAATGGACACTAAAATCTAAAAACATACAATTTCTGTCTCAGTTTCCTTCTCTTCCCAATCCAAAAAGTTTGCTAAATTTAAATAATCCTTTCTCCAATATCTTTTTTTTTAAATACAAGTTTTATTGAGTTTTTCAGTTTTTAGAACAAGGTGCTTAGGAAACAGCGTAGTGATGGGGTAATCAATTATCCAAAAACCAAGACATTTGTATATAGCTCAGGTTAACTCGTTAAAAATTCCCTCTCTAGTTCCCTCAAATAATATACCATATTCAGATTAATACATTTCTAATGAAATTCAATCAATCAATAAAATTATCAATAACAATTTAACTATACAAATCCCAATCTTGTATTAAGGTTTACAAAATTCCAGTTACCATATTTCAATTTAGCCATAAATAAACATATTATTTATACTTCGGGTATCTCTAATTTCCCTCTTTTCATAACATAATAATTATAATATATAAAAATAAACATATTATTCCCACAATTACATTCTTATATTTCCTAAACATATTCTATTCTTATTCTATTAGCTCCTCATTTACTAATACCATATCTTCTATTAGCACAATCCATTTTCTTCTCCAATATCTTCATCTGAGCTCTTAGGAATTGCTTTAAATATCAACTTCAAATCTCTTCTTCTCTCTTAATTCCAACAGGGCCAGGTTTTCAATTCTCTTTCAAACTCACCATCCATAATTTCTGTCTTGCTCTTCAAAATTTCCATTTTCTCATTAATTTATTTTACTTTTCCAGCCATTTGTTTTACAGAACTTTCCACTTTCCTAACCTTTTTTTAACCTCTTCTGTCATATTTACACATTTTTCATCCATAAGCTGTCAACTTATTATCCAAAGATTCTAACTTACTACATATTTTTGAAGCAAATCTGTTGTCATTACTCTCTCTGCCGGTTGCTCTAACAAACCCCTTCTTCCTTCCATTCTTGAGACTTTTCTTGTGGTCATTTTACTATTATAGTCCAAAGAGAAGGGGAAATAAAAAACCAAACTTCCACCATTTCTTCTTCTTTTCTTTTATGTTTCTATGTCTTTAACATTATTGTAATTGATAACCATTCCATCGTTTCAAGTCACATTACGTTCCACATCACCATTGCAACAAAATATCACAGCTTGGCTCATATGATCTTTTGTAAGATCCACCAATTACTTACATGTTTTCGCTGTAAACAGCAAATGTTCCTACAGAACATTTGTCTAGGTCCATTTGTCTAGTTTAATTCAAATTTACAAACTTTCACCAAAAATAGAAAAAAAAATTCTGGAAAATTAAAACAAGTAAAATGAATACTCAATAGCCTATTTAAAATCGTCTATTTTTAAGGTTTATAAAAATTTTTACATCACTTGATTTAGCAGTGAGTATTCCATAAACTGGGCAAGATATTGAAAAAACTTAGTCTTATGCTTCCGAGAAGTGAATGCACAGAGCTGTAGGAGAACTTTCCCTACAAAGAGAGGGACTAGATGGCGAATCATATATAAGGAGGTGGTTTCTCAAAAAACCATTTAAGACTTTCAATTCAGCACATATTCCACATAATGCTTTTAGCACAATAAAGTGGTCTCGCTGAGTTCTTCCAGAGACCAAATCTGGCTGCTGAGTTGGGTATCAACTGAATCCAGACAACACGGAAAAATAAGCTCAATGCAAATTATATGAGAAAAAAACAAGCTTGAAGATTACCAGCACATTTGTCCTCCTCTCAAGATGGCTGCTGCACAGTAATGGTTTATTTTTTTTCTCTTACCAATGATCTGCTGATTTCATTGCTAAAGCTGGATCTTTGGCAGCGCTACTCTCTGGTTTTGAATGGGAGCACTTAGGAGTGACCCAAGATGATTTTTGGATGATTGTGGACCCAGTGGGGAAGGGGGGTCTTGAGGATTCCAATTCCCTCTGGAAGTGATTGAAAAGTCACTGGGCGTATACAATTTCCTGTCGAGCGGTTTCATTTTCTAAGCATGCCTGTGTATTAACTTTCACTTTTGAATTTATTGTTTTATTTTGCTTTTTGCTCTAAAAATTGATCAGCAGTTGAATGCTGATTTATTTCAAACTCTTGCTGGACTCTAATTGCTTTTTCTCTTTTTTCCTTTTAATATATGTTGTTCTGGATAAACTTTGGCCCTTCCATATGGAAAGCAGGCAATGTCTGGGGTGGTGACGAAGAGTGATCAGACTCTTGCAGCTGGATTCTGTATTTTTTGAATTTGCAAAATACCTGAACTTTATTTTTCTTATAACCTTGGATTGAAATATAGAGGAAAACATATATTTTTGTTCTTTGTTCCTTGACTAAGTTTCACAGATTAAAATGGCTGAACAGCGTCTGAAACTTAAGAAAGGAGGATGGGGAAATATGCAGCTTCTAGCTGGATTTCTCTTTCAAAGCTTGATCAAACTGTAATGATTGTCCAACAAATGTTAGGATCTGAAGCTTTATCTTTGGATAAAGATACATAAAAGGACTTTGATCCAGTTCCACATTAAAGAGATAGTCTCATGGCTGGAGAACTAACGAAGTGGATTTCATCTGTTGTTCCAAAGTTTAAGTCTCTACATTTCTTCAATATCATGGCTTTGACTGGAAGAGAGAGAGACAAATTCCTTTCCTTTATGAAGACAGAGGGAGGGTGGATGAAATTATTATAATTAATTGGCAACTACTTTTGCTTGCACTTTGATCAGAATATAGATCTATTCTGGAGACTGGATTTAATATATTTAATTAAACAACAATTTACAAACATGGATATTTGACCCAGCATTATCTATTTATAACTTTTGGGATGATTTGGGATAGATAAGATGCTGTGGTAAATTTTCTAAGAATGGATTACAATAACAGCTTATTAACAGAGAGTTTTGAAACTTTAATTTTGTTCCATTTTGCTATGATTGTTCTTCCTGTTAACTACTTTGTCAATAATATAACACAAAGAAAACAGGACAGCAAGTTGCAAATAGATTTAATAGTTTAAATTTTGGGGAGGGGGGCTGTTTCGCAAGCAGTGAGAACTAATATTGTAGTAATATATTAATCAGTATTCAACAAGAGGGGATAGTATGTGTATAATATGTTTTTAATACACCCTTTTAAATGCTTTTGTGTGCTTTTTTCTTTTTTGTCTTCTTGGATTTTTTTTTAAGTATGTATTTTGTGTTTTAATTTTGTTTTGAATAAAATAATATATATATTTTTTTTTAAAAAAAGAGAGAGATTACCAGCACTTTCACCACTAGTCCCTTTCTTTCTGAAAGGGCATTCAACCAGGTGAACTAATATATGAAACAAAGTTCATATAAGATATCCTTAGCTTTTGTCTTACATCTTGGAAACTGAGGAAGATTCAGATTCAGAGATACCCCAATCTACTCCCTATGTGAAGATATGCATCTCTTTAAACTAGGAGATGTATCATGTGTCTGGAACTGTGATGCCTCACAATAAGCATTCTTATTTAATTTTAATTTAGTTTCAATGTTTATGATCCCTCATCATCTCTACCAGCTGCAGGCAGAAATTCAGGGGAAAAACAACAACACACCATTACCTGAAGATCTTCCTGAGAATTAGATTTGGATATCATCAGCATATTGATAAGGCCCAGCTCCAAAATCTCCCGATAATGTCATTATGATATGCGATTTGATATAAGCATAAGAGAGTGTTGGAGGCAGAACCCAAGACCATTTGGAATTTACCTGAGAGGAACTGAGCTATAGCCAAATAGTACCTTATGAATGAAGGCAAATATACAGGTCCCAGGATAGTGTTCCAAGATCCAATCTGGTCGATCACCTCTGGTTCCGGTGACCAACCCAGATAGGATCTTCCAAACAGTACCTTCTATTTCCAGATATCAAAGCCAGAAGGATATTTTATTGATGGTTCTGAAAGCCACTAAGATGTCAAAAAGAATCAACAGAGTCACTCTGCAGAAAAAGACCATCTGTAGCAGTGATGGCGAACCTATGGCACGCGTGCCAGAGACGACACTCGGAGCCCTCTCTGAGGGCACACTTGCCGTTGCCCCAGGCTTGCCTCCCCCCGTGACCCCATCTTCATCAGCATCCCCCCTGGAGGAGAGTCGCCCCTGAGTGTGGCCCACGCAGAGCAGCGTAGCCAAGGACATGGCAACCAGACAGCGTAGACAAGACTCTGCCCTCACGCCCCATCACACACAGTTGATGCTACGGGGCATGGGCAGAGGGCGTGGCCGCCATGGCACTTCTGGGCTGCCTGGGTGATCTGCGGCAGGCCCTGGAGGCGGTGAGTGGCCCCGCGGGCAGATGGGGTGGGGGCAGAGCAGGGGTGGGGCAGGGGGTGGAGCGGGACCAGTTTTGGGGTACCTGGTCTCTAAAAGGTTCACCATCGTTGATCTATAGGCTGCCTTAATCCTACAGCATCCTCTGAACTCTATTTGAAAAATACGGGGAGGATCTATAAATTCCAAGATTGCATGCAAACTGAGAAGTTGCCTGTTCTTTTATTGCCTTGATTAACCTTAACCACAATACGATTAACTGGCTATCTCCACAGTAAGATTAGGGTACCTAACTTTTTTTTCCTGCAGTCGTGGATTGCCACATGGCCTTGCAGTCTTTTCAGCAGAGCTAGAACAGGTGGAAGCTAGAACAGGACGAAGCAAAGCAACAAGGCTATTTTGTTTTCGGAAGCAAGAGGACCCCAGGGGTTAAGCTTCGCTCGAAACTTTGTGGAATCTCCTCAAAATTTTGCTGAACCCTATTGCTGAACTTTTACTGATTTTTATGTAGGATCTGACTGGTTTACTTTAGTAATAAGCTCAATCAATTCAAAAGAATAAAATTCTATGGTTGATTCCTTAATTTCTATGGAACATAGGTATGGTTAATTCCTACTGGATTGTGTTCACTGACAGTGCATAATTTGTTGGTTCACCTTTTATGTGACATACACAAACACTATTTCAACCACATACACACACTGCTCCCTTCTGAATTTTCTATCATAATTGCTGTCATTTAACTACAACTGGGATGTATAACTTTTTTTCCCCCAGTTCTGTCTTGATGCAAAATATCTGAAGCCTAACCACTATTGAGGACAGGACTTTAATGGTTATATTTGCATTATGTGCATTTAAGTTAAATACTCACTTGTGTAAGCAAACTGTTGTATATTCTGTTACATGGTAGCCAGTGGAATGTGAATTGGCAAATCTTATAATTAACTGAGGGTTTAAAAGTTTTCAGGCAACTTCAGATCATTGCTTTATATCAGTGGTTCTCAACCTTTTTAATGCCGCGACCCCCAACTGGTCGTAAGTCGAGGACTACCCAACCGGTCATAAGTCGAGGACTACCCAACCGATCATAAGTCGAGGACCCCAACTGGTCATAAGTCGAGGACTTTCCCAGCCCGCGAATGCATGGTGCCGCCCCCTGCGCCGGCCGAGGCATAGCTGGCAAGGGGCAGCGACGGCGCAGGGCGACCACCGGCTGGGCCACCAGCTGGCCCAGCCCAAGGGAGGTAAGGCACCCGCCGGGCCCCACACGCGCCAGCAACCCTCCCTGCACCTGTCGGCCTCCCACCTCCCACCCCTGGCCCTCTTTTACTTACAGTTTTAGTAGTTGCTTAGCAGGGAGGGGTGCAAACTTCCAGACAGCTCTCCTTCGCTGCAGACAACTTGCAGCACCGTTTTCAGACTGGGACTTTTGGTGGGCTCAGCGGGGCAGAGACAGCCTGGACAATTCCTATAGACTTTTGAAAGCCAATAGAATTAGACTCTATTGAAGAGAGTCTATTCTATTGGCTTTCAAAAGCCAATAGAATAAGAGGGAGTAGCACAGCTAAGGAAAAGGGGGGAAAAATGGCAGACTGTGTTGTTTGGCGACCCCCGTGAAATGGTCGTTCGACCCCAAATGGGGTCGCGACCCACAGGTTGAGAACCGCTGCTTTATATAAACAGAAGGAAAGGTACAGAGCAAGTACTTTTAAAGCAATGAAATTCAAAGAACTTTTATTACCATTGCTTTGGTTTTAAGCACAGCAATAAGTATATATGAAACATACAGAGACTCCATCAATTGCAGAACTGAAATTGTCTCACCTTAAAAATATAAATACCAAACTGGCCGCTGACCTCTCTGCTTGACTATGGCAGCAATGCAAATTAGGGCAATGGTACATTTCTACCAGCTCAAGGACAGGAGGGAAGCCTGTTGGGAACAAGGAAAAGCTCTTTGAATCTCCAAAAGAACGGAATAAAGATCATGCATGTCCATAAAGACTCTGGAACATTTTATGCTATGGGTGTTCATTTCACTATATAAATTTAAAGGTGAATTGTAACTCTACTATAGTTTCTTTGAGGAAAATCACTACCGGGTTATAAATAGATGACTGTATAATGTTACTATAGTTCTTCCATTATTCATTCATTCATTCATTCATTCATTCATTCATTCATTCATTCATTCATTCATTCATTCATTCATCCATCCATCTGTTCGTTCATTCGTTCATTCAGTTTATTTGCTGCCCATCTTGTATTGGAATGACTTTGGTGCTGCTTGCATTACCAGTGCACGTACTGAAGAACTACTTAATAATAAAAGAATTTCAAGTATTGCCATTAGTACTCATTCAGTACTCATTTTCATACTTTCCCCCCCCTTCTTTTGATGAGGTTAAAGTGCATTGCTTTTTCAAGTGCTATGCAACTCTGGAGGCTACGCTATTTTTGTCCCCGGTCTTGGGGCCAAAGGAAGTGTTACTAATCATTACAATAGATGGAGCTGAAATTGTGAACTCTGTTTTCCCCTTCTTGGGAAGCTAAAATGTTTCATTTTGCTCCTTAATTCCTCTAATGGGGAAAATCAAAAGTTTAAAAAGTTTTTGGCAGGATGATATTTTGACCAGGGGAAATGGATTCCTTTAATCTCTGAAAAGCTGGAGCTACTCATTTTCCCCCTTTGAAAGCTTTTTCAACCCTCCAAAATATAGAAAGCCCTGAATTGCTTGTGGGAGAGATCTAAGAGCGGCAGATGGAAAGATTAAGCCACATATGGCCTGCAGACCTTAGGCTTTCCACCTTGAGTCAGCTATAACTTTAGAATCAATCCTGAGTTTGATATTTTCCAAGTGGAATCTCTTCCTATAAAATTCATTCTTGTCATGTCTGCTCCCAAACCCTCCCACCAGTGGAGGGGGAGCTCTGAAGAGTATCCCCTCCATCCTGGGGCACCCCATAAGAAAAAGAATATCCCTTCTCTAACTGTGAACTTTTTACTTATGCTATTAGGCTCAGTATGCAGATGTGTGAAGTGTAGAAATTGGCACAATAGGGACTTTATAAATTATACTAAATAGTCCAGAGAGTCATAAGGAAGATCTTCCCAATTTTTACAAAAAAAAAGGAAGTGCAAATCAAGATTTCAAACTGAAGGAAAGATGTGCAACCGAAAACACCACCACGAGGAGCATGCACCACCTAAGGTGAAATAACAAGGACAGCCTGAAAGAAATTCTGCAGTATTCTGAAAATATGAGAAATAGTAAGATAGATTCTGTGACGAAATTAATATGAAGCCTGCAATCCTCTATTTTTTTTTAAGAATAAAAGACATTGGAACTTAATTCCAATGTTGAGTTATAATCTCGAATCCCATATTATCGACCCTGAGCCTTTCCATAGGCAGAAAGATGTTTTGTTTTTTTAAGGAAACACTAAACAATTGGAGTTAGATATTTAAAAAGTGGAATTCCTACTGTTTTCGAGTTTTCTGTAAGTCAAAGTGCCCTTTCTCCCATCCTTGAACAGGAATGAAAGTGTACCAACATAAGTTGTACTGCCCTCACAGCCTCCCCTTACTTCACTTCATCTACAAGACCAGGCAGAACTGCTTTTCTCTCACTATATTATGAATATAGGATAATATTAAGATAATGACTGCTGAATTCCTTACCATCGCTTCCCCTACCACCTTTCTTGGAGGTGTGTGGTAAGAGTTGGGAGACTCCAGGAACTCCTTTGTCTGCCATCTACTCTTATGCTCCACTAAGCAGTGAGTTGGAGTAGGGTCAATATTTATCTACTTATTGTCATAGAAATATTGATCTCTCAATCCCTTGGAAGATACAGAAGATCAAGAGGTTGATATGCCCATAAAATAGCCTATATTTTTCAAAGCATTGAAGATCCCAAGCTAGTGGCTGAGTGGAAAACTCCTTCTTGTCCCTGTTTGGGTTCTGACCTGCCTGACTCAGTGGTCACTGGCTGGCTTGCCTGGTGTCACCTCTTCAGTCATTACCTTTTACTTTGCTTTTTACAGGTTTTGTCCAGCAGAACCTCCAGTTTGAGTGGGACCATCTCCTGGATGTCCTAAAGGTGCTTTTCAAAAGACAACTGGGCTTTCTTGGTTTTCTTCCTTGAAAATGTTTTGCTTCTCATCCAAGAAGCTTCTTCAGTTCTTGGTCGAGAAGTGAAACATTTTAAAAGAAAAAAAACCTCAGAAAGTCCAGTTGCCTTTTGAAAAGTACCCTTGGGATAACCATGACCTGGATGGTTGGGAATCTCCATAGACATCCTAGATGGTGTTCAACCCTGGCCTGGAGAGCTGGCAGCTACCAGTGCCTTTCACATCTCTCTTTATCCCTTGTCTACTCAGAGGCCAGACCCATTAACTTCTGTAGGACTTCCACATGGTGTCTGGGGTTGTAGCATCCATCACCGGCAGGATGCGTTTGCAATTTAGCACACTCAAAAGCGCTTGTGTTATGCTTTAAAAAAAAAAAAGCTTTTCACTCTCTTGAATCTCAAAGAGAGGCACCGCCTTGGGAAGGGATCCTTGCATGATTTCAACCGCAAAAAACAGCGTAAGTGACAGGTTCTTGTTTTTTTCCTGTCATAATGATGCAGTGATGAGCGAAACACATTGAACTGCTTCCAAGAGTCTCAGCTTAGAGGGAGTGGGGTTCTCTTATTAGACACCCAGCTCTTGTGACCATCAGCAACTCTAGCTGATTGGGATTTTTTTTTTTTTGACTGCCACATTACTTTTATTCCCAGGACTGCTCAGTACAAATTCCCTTGTTCTGAAACAGCCCTGTCCTTTCCCTAGTGGCAAATCCATTGTAGCTGCCTGCTTTAGGGGAGTTATTGTAGAAAAATCATTAAAACCATCAGCCCAGTGCAGAGCAACCGAAAGAGAGGCAATATTATCTGGAGTTGTATTAGCAGGGGGATACAGTGCTAACTGAGGGGTGAGGTGGGTTCTGCTTAAGAACCTTATTAATGGGAACATATCGAGACCTCTCTGCAGGATGGTCACTCAAATGGAGGATGGATATGATTGCTTTGCAAGGGAGGTAACACAGGGCAACAAAGTTAATATCAGGTCTCTAAAATCTAAGTTATGAAGAAAGATTAAAGGAGTAGAACTTATTCTCCCTGGAAAATAACATGCAAGAAGGTGACTTAAGAGAAGTCTTCAAAATTGTGGAAGCTATTGATGAAATTTACCACAGACATACTTTTTACGGGGACAAAAAGGTTCAAAAAAGTAAAAATTATAAAACTCACTTTAAACAGAATGACTACTCTATCAATTGGTGCCTTGTGTGGCCTGATGGTAGTCCTCTTGCCCTGGGTAAATCTTTAACTGATATCTGTTCAGATGAAGGTAATGATGATGAAGAAGATGATGATAATAAAAGCCCAATTTATATCAATATGGCTGTTGCAAATAAATAAATAGATCATGGTGGATAGAGAGAGGCCCTACAAAGCGACTAATGTGGCACTAGAGAATTTGGTTTAAGTGCATTTTTTGAGAATAGTCAATGCTGTTATCATTTTGTGAGCCATTTAGAACTATTGAACAATGTTAAGTTTGTAATTAGACATTTCCAAATTCCCAAGAGTGAATAAAAATTCTTTATTGGCAAATAATATGCTAAATCTGAGATTCATTATGACGTGTACATTGATTTTACATGCTGGAAATAATATTTTACCTATCTTCAAAGCTGGAGTGACTCTAATTGATGTGTGTTCCATGTCTATTAATTAGCAAAGTGCAGTTAATACATGCAAGCAGTGCTCTGAGTCAGTGTTTCTCAGTCTTGCAACTTTAAGATGTATGGACTTCAACTCCCAGAATTCACCAGCCAGCATGCTGAGAATTCGTCAGCTGGGGAATTCTGGAGTTGAAGTCCATCTATCTTGAAGTTGCCAAGGTCATGAAACAAGGTGACCTCTTGAGAACATATCCCACATGAGTTCACTGGCAACTGAAAAACTGATTAGGAACTTTGGTACAAAGACCAAAAGTCCTGTTTCAGAGGGGAACACTTCTGTCCTGGGAGTTGATTCATGAGAGTCTTGTTTACAAATAAAGATAGTTAAGTGGTGGGAATCTCAAGGAATCTTAAATTTGTCCCTCATCATTTAACCCAGGGGTCTTCAAACTAGGCCCTTTTATGATTTGTGGACTTCAACTCCCAGAATTTGTCAGCCAGGCACGTTGGCTCAAGAATTCTGGGAGTTAAAGTCCACAAGTCATAAAAGCGCCAAGTTTGAAGACCCCTGATTTAACCTCTAGGCAGCAGATTGACCTGGCCCAGAGGTCTCCTTATTGTAGTTGTCTCCACTGTGATGAAATGTAATATATTTCTATTTAAATTAAGGAGAAAAACTATATACAGGCATTCTTGCAATTCAGGAAACCTTGAATATCTCTCTTCCAGTTTGAATATAGATTCCCTTGCTTGGCAATGCCAAAGATAAACTGGCCAGCAAATTGCTTATTTCCATAACTGATTCTTGCTCCTTTGCCATGCCCTCATTTTTTTCCAAGTTGCTATGAAGTTTATCCAGGAAGGAATTTATTCAAATCTACCTATTTTTTTTCTCCAGACCTACCTATAAAAATTAGGACCTTGGCACAACAAAGGATAATTAGCCAAGATAATAAATTATGTAGGTTCTAGCAAATAGAAAGCCTAATTATTAAGAGCATGGCTCCAGTCAGCTGTAGGGTTCTCCATAATATGACTGGTGGAGGGCTCAGATCTGTGGTAAAGATTTAACTACCATGATTATATCAGAATTGCAAAGAATCAGAAGGAAGTATTCATGAATCAGATAACAACACAGGTTAGGGTAGAGTTATGAGAACCGAAAGTGGTCCACAGCCAGCTTTTCAAGGAAATATTATTTCATATAGAAACCTCTTTCATATACAAATTTATACATGCTCATTGTCCAAACCCCTCAGAGTATGAAAGTTATCCATGGTTTTGGGAAATAACAACGGTTAAAAATACCCAAATCAGCTTAAAATATGTCTGCTAAAACCTGACAGTCTAAACTGTGGCGAACCTATGGCACGGGTGCCAGAGGCAACACTCAGAGCCCTCTCTGTGGGCACGTGCGTCGTCACCCCAATCCTAGGCCTTCAGCTGGGTTTTATAAAACCTTTTCGCTTTAGGCCTCCGCCGCCATGTGCAAAAAAAAAAAAAGGTTCAATCAGTCAATTTCAACTTCTTGCGGGAAAAAAAAGTTCTTGCAAAGTTGGAATTGATTTATTTAACTTTTTAGTCCCACCCAGTCTGCCATTACCACTGCAGCCATGCCCACCCATTTGGCCACGCTCACCCAATGGGCCACACCCAGCCAATGGGCCACACCCACCTGGCACTCGACGATGCATAAGTGGGTTTTGGGTTGCAGTTTGGGCACTCAGTCTCTAAAAGGTTCGCCATCACTGGTCTAAAGAAAACTGAAATGGAAAAAAATCATAGCTCCTTCAAAGATAAGATACATTTAAAACAGTCCGGCTGCATGTTTGGAACAGTCTCAAAAATACTCATGTTAATACAGCCACATTTTTATTCAGGCTTGGAACTAAACTGAGAGTTTTGTTTCTCCCTCAAAACAAACAGAATCTGTTTGACTCTCGGAACACTCCAAATGACTGTTTTTGAGGTTGAGGACTTAGAGATTTGCCCATTCCATGTGCAAAGCTTTCCAAAGATCTTCACAAGGCCATCGGTGTAATGGAAGCACTTCTACTTAATATGTTCAAAGCCTTGTACAGCTCTTCCAGTTCTTTCCCTAGTCATCTCCACCTGCACAAGCCCACCCAGCTCCTTTACTCTGCTGAGTGGAAATGCTGCCTCTCCCTGCATATGTATGCTCAGCTGTATCTGCTGTGTATGCTCAGCTGTATCTGCTGTGCTGATTGAGGTTTTTCAAATGATGCAGCTGCTTTAATACTCTGAAGTGAATTCTTTTTTCATGCATTATATCATCCATCCATCCATCCAGATCACCCAGCTGACTCTGTGCCAAAGGCAGGAATAAAACTCATAGTTTCCCAGTTTCTAACCACTTCACCAAACTGGCTCTCTTATGTCCTGTAACTATGAAAGAATTCTTTCTCAAAAATTCAAAATGGGTCTACATGGTTAAGATGGATTACTTCGCAAAAGAAGCATGGATATTGTAAGAAAGTGGTACCTAGTTACACTGAACATACCCAAGCGCCATAAAAGCTTCAAAAGGTATTTTTTTTCAACAGAAGTTTCAGGAGGTTGAAAGATGTTTTAAAAATATGTCCTCTGATAAAATAACATATTGCTATTTTAATTGAATTGGTTTTGTATATGACCTAAATTATTACTAAAAAGAATAAAAACACAAAAATAATTAGCAGCATTAAAATGTAACAGAACAATAATTCATATAGTAAATAGCACATAAATATTGTTCTGGACAATATAGCTCTATGTAACCTCGTATAGCTCTATGTAATCCTAACTAGAGAGCATGTATCAGTATGTTAGAATATCTGGCAGTTATTGGGTTAAATGCTGATTTGTTAATGAGTCAGTGGGAGGAGTCTCTAAAGGGCATTGGGAGACTTCCTGGACATAAGCCAGATTGGAATGTCTTTGTCTGAAAGAAGCATGGGCCATCAGATGTCACCTGATGAGCTTGCGCCATTATAAAGATGGTATGGAAGAGAGCATCATCCTTTTACCTATAGGAATGGACAAAAGATGTATTTTCCAGAAGTAACAACCACAGCATGAATGCAAGTAATCTTTCTGATTAAAATATATTTTTGTTATGAAAGCATTTCTATTGAGTTATCTATCTGACTTGATTTAAAAGAAGGCATTTTTAACTCAGAGTCAGAATAATAAAAGGATGCTCAAATTCATATCAACTTTGTAAAGGCAAATAGTAAATTGATAGGATTAATTTTCCTCTGATCTGCAACAGTTTAAAGAAGCAAAGTAAAGATTCTCTTGCATGTGAAAGAATGCTCAAAGTTATACCAGCTTTATAAAGGCAAAGTAACTGGATGTGGCTACATTCCTTCAATTGCCTGCAACAGTAATCTCTGGGATCAGTCTCCCATTAAATGCCTGCAAGTAAAGTCAGTGTGTATGTTTGGCAGACAGCGTTTCAAAGAAGGTGTGATTCAGATGTATTGTTTTGTTAATTCGCTGTTAACTCTGCAAGAAGCCACTGCATGACAAAGTTTATCTGCATATTGACAAGCCTCTGCTGGCAAGGATTTATTACTAGTCAAAGTAGAAGTTCTAAATTGCTTTGTGTCTTGTTTGGATACTTCTGCTAAATTACCTTTGGATCTGTTTACAAGCTAACGTTTAAAGCAAAGAGATATTGTGATGTCTATCTCACTAAGTAGAAAAGGAAAAATCTGCACTCTTATTTCTTGTATGTAAAGTTTGGATTCTAACACCAAAAGGAGCTTTGGGCTTTATCCTCCCTCCTTTCTTTGCCAGTGAATTAAACAGCTTGAAACAAAGAACTGTTTAATGACTGCCTCTAAAGTTCAGATAAAGGCTTGGAAAGGGTGGTACCCCCTCCCCTTGTTATGTTCTACGTTTGGAATGCAGCCAAAGGAAGGCAATTAACTCTTCACTGCCTTCAAAGGGGAAGCATCTCAGCCTGCCTAATGCAAATGAAGGATTTGAAATTTAAGTGTTTAGAAATATGTTGAGTTTTTATGCTTAAAGAGTAACAAAGCAACAACATATCTGTTTCTTCTTCATGAGTCTACTAGCCAAGAAAGAAGGCAGAGAGAGGCCCCTTCGACGGCAATAAAAGGGCAATTAATTCTCAACCAAATGCCGCTTTCTTTGTCCGCATACCTTAGCAGCAGGTTGCCAAGGAAAGCAATTAAGCAATTAAGCTCCTCTCACAGACACAGCACTGGTGAAAGAAGCTAAACTTCCCCCTCCCTTTGGAATTTCAACTAATGTCAATGGAATAAGAAGGCACCTGGTTTCAGAGGCAGAACCAACCCCAATAGCATTGCAGTAGCACCCCCTGGTAGTCAATTTATACATGATACCCTTATGCAATTTCTTGCTTCTTGCAATCTATATGCTGGATTACAACAACTTGATAATTAATTTAGCACATGGCAGGCTTATACCAAGCCAAGCTAAGAGCACCCCCTAGAGGGGAAGAAGGTACTTCACTGCTTGCATCACTAACTAGCAGAGTGAATCTGTTAGTTAAAGAGCAAGTTACTTAAATTTATCCCAAGCTACCAACACCCCCTCGAGGGCACAGAGTGAACTTACCAAAAGTATTCACTCACTCAAGCTGAAGACCAAGTTGTTACAGTTTGAGGGAAATTAAGGAGAAGAAAGCAGAGCCAATTGTCCTTGCTTATTATCACAAGCTGATGACCAAGGGGTTCCAGCCTGCAACTTAACAGCCAGGTGGGAGTTTTGTAGCTCCACATTCTCTCAGTGGCCACTAGCAGTAACGTGGTAATAGGAAGAATTTGGCTGGCCTTTCTTCAGATGCCCTCTAGTGGTTAAAGGAGGAATTACACGGAAGCCTTTAATCACGCCCAGAGCCAGCCGTCTAGTGGACAAAGGGTGAACCTCGAAGGAAGAGCACCCTGGTGGCTGACGCTCAGCAAGTGACCCCTATTGGTGAAGAGGTGAACTGCGCTGAAGTACCCACAAACGCAGGAGAATGCACCCAGTGGCACCTCCACCCACAGACAGCACCTCTGAAGCTGATCTGCAAGTAGCGACCCCTAGTGGTCAAAGAGAGAAGTTCTTCAAATTCGCTTCAAAATAGCTGAGAAGAACACTGAACCTACTCTAGCCATGGCAGAGTATCCCACTGGTCTAGCAGAAGGGGTTCAACCAACTAGTTGAGACACCCCAACCAGCCGGCCAAGGAAAAATGCTGCAAACAGCCAACCTTGACCTGCACACAGAGGCTGTAGCTCAAGCCTCAGTGAAGCCAAAGACTTCTCAGGGTCACTATAACCTGAGATAACAAAGAAAGCCCACAGAAGCCATGCACTCATATCTGATGGAGAAATGGGACACCATCCACAAGCGCCATGAAAGAGGCTGGGAGAGATGGCACAAACTCTACCAAGAGCAAAAGGAGGAACTCTTCCCCAAACATGCACAAGCAGTGGAAGGAGATAAGGAAGACGCCTTCGCGCAATGGATGGACTCCGAACGGCAACTCAAAGACATTCAGGCACAATTAGGAGATCCAACTTTCGTTGGCAAGATGCACAGCCTCAAGCTACTCAACAAGGAGCATAAGAAGCTTCTAGAGAGCCCACAACATCTTCCAGAGCCCGAACCTCGCCAGAGAGACAGACCGGTCAATAGGGCCGAGTCAGAAGTTTCCTGCTATTCACATGCACTATCCCAACGGTCACATGTGGCCCCATCTCATGCGTCTGGAAAAGCCTCATATTTCCGCCATATATTCACTGCACATTCCAGCGTGTCACAACAATCTCATGCCACAGGTGCCTCCCGCCAGTCAAAGGCTTCTTCTCGCCAGAGCCAAGCATCTCGAGTCTCAAGGGCAGAGAGCCTTGCTGCCCATCTTGCAGAAGCGCGAATCAATCCCGCAATGGCTGGAGTCGCTGCCCAAGGAGCAGTAGAAGAAAAGCACCAAAAGGAAGACTTGGCCAAAGCAGAGACTGCAGCAGCTCTACGTGCAGCTCTACATGTAACAGAAGCAGAACATCAACGTAAGGAAGATATGGTCAAAGCTCGGGCCGACTATGAGATTTCCCAACGACAACAGAAAGCAAAAGAGGCTGCCCAAATAGAAGCGATTCTGCAGAGAGAGATGGAAGACGTTACACCTACACACAGATTGGAAGGGCTAGGAAGAGAAAGCCCTCATAGCCGCGTGCAAGCCTACGTGGACAACCAAAGCGCATTCCAGAATGCGCAGGTGAAAGCGCCACAAGATCTTTCTACCATTGTTGCCCCACGGAACCCGCAAAACTGTACCACTCATGGCAATCAGATGGGTTCACCTGCAGCGCCAACGGCCCCACAGCAGAGCCAGCCATCGCTCGGGGATGAGATTGAAAGAGCTCGAGCCACACTAGAGTCCCTGCTGTGCCAACAGGAGGAAGCATCCCAAGGAACCACTACCAGTCCTGATCACAGAGGAGAGTCTCAAACATCAGCCGTGCCAACCTACCAGGGAGCTAGCTATGCTCTACCAGAAAGACTGACCCTCCAACAGGTAAGCAAACAGGAACCTGGATTCCCTCAGCTCAATGCCAGAGCAGAGGAGTTCAGACCAAGCCAACAAGGTCCCTTGCATGTGACATGGCAAAATATCCTCAGCCAACAATACATCGAAGGAAGTTACCAGCCAGCCATGGGGCATGCCCCCACTCCCAGAAGGGATGCACCACCTCCACCAAACTACAGCCCACACACGGGATCGACGCATCCCCCAATGTACATTGGAAGAAGGTTGGACTTGGCAGCCAGAGGCGTATGAAGATTCTCCGACAAACCTAGAAAAGACTACTTATTGTGGAAGTACATCTTCAAGCGCGCCATCAACGAAGAAAGGGCTGGACCAGATGAGGAACCCATCCAGCTGACAGCCTGGCTAGGCCTAAAATCCGTAATCACTGTGAACAACATCTTTGCATCCCATTTGGGCGACCCTGACATCGGCCTTGCAAAGACTTGGGCCACACTTGACAAGGACTACGGTGAACCTCACTTCTGGACCACATTCTCAGTTTCCCCGACATAAGAATCTATGAACGTCAACAGCTGAAGACTTTCTCATCGCTCATTACTCAGTTACAGACAGCACAACAGGATCCTACCTTGCTGGGATTAGCTTGCCTTGACCTGTTGAGGACACAAAATCCTATCATCCAAAAACTACCACAGTTGATATGTGAACAATGGATTGAGCTTTCTCGAGCTTAGAGGAAAAGCAACCAAAACAAAATTATATAAAAATAGGTATTCTAATACAGGAATTAACATTTTCTATTAAAATCTAAGCTCTGAAACCTCAAATGTTGCAGAATGCTTTTGGCCGTCACCCAAAGACTAATACAAGTTTGATGAGGTCTTTTTGTGGAGAAAGTTTTGTAGAAAAGTTCACAAACTGTGAAAGTTCTCATGGCCACCTTCAGTCAGTTGGAACCCCAACAAAGGACTTTCAAAACTGTAGGGCAAAGAAGCTATGCTCTTACATACTCTTGTCCAAGCTGCTGGGACCTTTAAATCATTACTTCCAACATTTTGAACTAGGACTAGAAATTGATAGCTTCAAAGGAAATTGCAGCTGATCATGTAAAAGCATTGTATGCACCACTTCTACTAAGAAACATGGCAGCTTCATTTTGAACTCTTCAAACGTTTTAAAAGAGTAACATCACATATAGTAAAGATCAATGCAGGTAATCCTGCTTGAAGAGTGGATCCTTGTATTAGAACAGAGGTCTCCAAACTTGGCCCTTTTATGACTTGTGGACTTCAATTCCCAGAATTCCTCAGCCAGGCATGCTGGCTGAGGAATTCTGGAAGTTGAAGTCCACAACTCATAAAAGGGCCAAGTTTGAAGACCCCTGTATTAGAAGGACCAACTGGCTTCCTTGAAGCATGGGCAAATCCCTTTTCCAAATATTCGTGCTGGTATTAAGTCTTGAAAACTGGATTTCAAATCTTGTTAAGCATGTGGAAAATTGGTTGAAAACAAAATTCATTACAAATGTGTAGCTACAATCAGAATTATAACATCAGAATTAATTACAAATTGAGAAAAATTGCATGCACCCAATCTCTTGTGTAGAACATTTAAATTGTTCCTATTCCCTGCATACAAAGGGAATAAAAGGTGTCTTGACAATTTTCACTGAACAAGTCATACTGGAGGGGGGAAGTTCCCATAGCTAGATCCTTAAATTGGAAAAGATTTATTCATTCATTCATTCAATTTTTATAGTTGTCCATCTCAGTCAATGACTCTGGGCAGCTTACAATTCAAAAAATATATTACAACCAAAATACTAAAAACATTTTAAAACAAGAAAAACAATATATATATATATATTAAAAGCTAACAGAATTGGGGCCATTCTAATTTCTGAAGGGAAGGATGTTCCATACTACAAGGGGCACTTCAGAAAAAGCCCATATTCTGGTCCCTACCAGCTGATCCTCTTTGATTGACAGCATATGCAACATACTCAATCTGCTAAATCTGGTTGGATGGGTAATGTTCAAATATAGCATTTCCCAAAATTTTATTCAGTTGTCACTAACTGATATCCAGGCAACAGTATGACAAAACCAAAGATCACATACACTGTATGTTGATAATGCTAGAAACAATTAGTAGGAGCAGGCAGAAGATAATATATTTCCGAGAGGGCTGTGATAGAGACTCTGAAGAACATATATTCACATACTTTGAACATGTAACCATTAATTATCTGCTTTATCCATTCAGAAAATAACAGAAACTGTTCTTGAATTAATTTGCACAACAACAGGTAATAATGAAAAATGAGGCCGCCTTTGATGACAAGGGCAGCCACTGAGCCACCAAGCTTTTGAACGTGCCTACCCAGTCACCCACATATATTCTGTCATTGACAGCAAAAGATGCATCTCAAAAAGGATATGTCGGGAAGCCATGCCGAGTGGAAGGCAGGGGACACTGTATCTCAAAGGCACAGGTAACTTAATTAGTAAATATGATGTATGCTGTGTGATGCTGCTGTCTCTTCAGTGACTTTGTTATAAGATTAGAAAATGCCTGCTGGTTAAATAAATAATGATGCTTGGGGTTTTTTTGTATCACTGTAATGCTATAATGATATTCACAGATGACTGGGGAGATTGCATTTTCTGACAGGACAACAAAGCCGTTGCCAAAACAATATATCGCAGAGGTGGCCCCTGTACATTCAGTATTGGACTGACTGCTCAATGCTGCTCACTTCTCAGGTGACAATCAAAGGTCCACCAGCAGCATCAAGGTGCTAATGGTTGATTCATACTTTGTCACAACTCATTGAAGATGCACGTACGAATCATGGTAAATTTTAAGTACATGGGGGAGTTTGGAATGGATTTAATTGCCATGAATGGCTGTCCATGTTGGCTATGCTTAATGGAACTATTCTCTGAAATATCTAGAGGGTGATTGGGAAAAGAAGAATCATACTTATAAGAAGTTTTTTTTTAAAAAATAATAATAATAATTAGGGTCCTCAAACTCAACTTCTGGTAATGTGTTAAATGTAGGGAACAAGGCTTTCAACTCAAAATATGCTAACTAGAAAAACATGACAAATCTGTGTTACAGAACTGTAAAAAAGTATTCACCCTTTTTATAACTGTGTCCCGTCTTTGCCTCTGAATGTTCTCAAAGGTTCATTTGCATCTTGGGCTGTAAAGGGAGCTGGAGCAAGCAAACAACACCAGTACTTGGTATTTCATAAACAGTCATTCAATGTGCAATAGTCATTCAATATGCAATGTTGCAGCATGAAAAAAAATGTTTCATTAACCAGCATACTACTTTTTTTTACAGAACTGTACATGATCTTCACCCAATGAAAGTTCATGCTGTTTTGCTTCAAAAATTAGGATTTGAATGGTGTCCCTCCCCCTTTCCTTAAAATAAAGTATTTTTAAAGTTTCAGAAGTTCAGGGTCAGAATGTTCATTTACACATGATCAAAACCTCCTGTTTTCACGTTCTTCCTCCTGCATGATCCAATACATTTTTCCCTCCATCACATTTTTTGAGGATTAAATACAGGTAGTCCTTATTTAGCAACCACAAATGGCACCAGCAACTCGGTTGTTAAGCAAAGTGGCCCCTAAAGAAACTACAAGTGTGCTTAGGATCTTACTTCAGCTTTCCTTTGTTTTACAGACCTGCAAAGATAAATGTAAGGATTGGTGGTGAAGTTCCTTTTTTTAATCAGTAAATGAGGACTACCTGCAATATTCAGAATTGTGTAAGGAAGCATGTAAGGTTGACATAAATATTGTGACTACATTTTTTGATTGGTTAACTTCCTAGAATGAAAAAAATATTTCATATATTGCTCTGTTTGGGCCTGGGTCAGTGTTTCATCCTTGTTCTCTACCACCTTTTCTTGTAATTCCCTTGTGTTTGTTTGCTTTCTAGTCTTCCTCACTCAACTACAAAAATGAGCATTTATTTTTACAGTGCTATGATCTTGTCATGGTCAAACTCACGATGTCACGTGACGTCGCGCAACGTATCGGGACTGTTTTGCCATTGCTGGCAATGGGGTGGGCGCAGATTCCGCGTGACGCATCTGGCCCACAGGCCAGCAGTTTGACACCCTGGTCTAGAAGGAAAAGGCTGGTTAGTAAAAATATGGATAGACCATGTGGGCTCTTTGTTCACCCACATTTGCACTAACTAGTCACCATGCCAAATGGACCTGAAGTAATAATTAAGTACTATACTACTATTATTACTATTAGTAGTATAATCATTACTATATCCTGCAATCAAGGCAGAGGGCCAAGGAACTATCGGCAACACAGAAACCAGTTGTGCTACTTATGTGCTACTTACCAATTTATCATATTTTGACATTGCTGGTTGAACTGGCAGGATCTGATTTTTATTGTGTTGGTATTTATCAAAAGATCTAGCAGAGTTTTTATTCTTATGGTAATGGCCAAATCAAACAACAAAGCATCTGTATTTCTGATGCAAAAAGTGTGTGTCTATGTACAAGAACCTATATGTATATCTATATGCGTGCATTTAAATTTATCTTCTGGCTTCTGTTTTTAATACAATTTCCCGCCACTACGTTTATGACAGAAAGAAGCCTCATATGTAAATTCATCCTTCTAGGCCAGTCTGTCTCTATGGGATTACAATGAAAATACTTTAGGCATTGAAATTGCATTTATATTTCTGAGAACTTGGTAAAAAGTAGAGTGCTTATTTAAATACCTATGGTTGTTTATTTCCCCCCCTCTCTTTTAACAACAGGCAGCTTTGAAGTGCAGTTATAAGTCTGTTTACAGTGCACAGATATCAAATTGACTTGCTAATGCTAACTTTTATTCGGTATCCATGGGTTACTGTGTCATGTGATTTGACATCAAGTACAGACAGTGCTGATTAGTAGCATCCAGTTCTGTCCATCTCTGTGCATCACTGAACCATCTGGTCATTTATTCACTAATAAGCCCCTAATGGCCCAAATATTCACCGGCCTGTCATTGTGACATGGCATAAAATGCCTACATCTTTCAACTTGCTTTGACATGTTGCTTGTTTCACATCAAAACCCGTCATTTACAGGAAAAGAGCTCAGAGGGGTAAAATCTTGACCTAATCTGCAGTGTTAACACAAAGACAGAGGCTTTGTTATCTGGTAGCCTGCTGAAAGCATGTAAATGGGCATGAATTCATTTTGTACATTTCCTCCCATTCTCATTTTACAACATTCTTTAAGTTTGGTATACCGGTCCTAATATGATTATTTTAAAAAAGGCAGAGGTATGCTTGAAATATATTTTCTTTATCTGTTTTTTGTGTTAAAGAAAGCTTCAAAGGGAAAGTCGTGTAGACTTTGGCACATCTGAAATATTCAGAGAAAAGATGTACTCTTGAACCTAGAGAGCTCTTCAGATTTATTAAAATATTCATAATTATCTTGTTGAACTTTCAAGGAGCTATATTATATGTATTTTTCTTTCAACACCACTTTACCAAGATAGTATCTCTCTCTTTCTAACTTTAGACTGAAATGATTACTGTCGTTTAATTTGTCCTTCTGATAATATCTTAGCTAGGAAGTCTATTCTTGCTCACAGCGTAGGAATGAACACCTGACAGTTGGGCACTCCTCTAATCTAAGCCACAAAATTGTGAAATTTACTTAACCAAGAAGTTTCAAGGAACACCTTATTTACATCTCGTCAATTGTACCTACAAATAATTAAGTTAGGTTTGCTTTAAAAAACATTGCGCTAATTGCTTTCGAAATCTTTATTAATACTTCATTAAAATGTGATTAAAGCTTGATATAATTGATTGTAACTAGAACAGTTAGAGGGGTTTTTATGGCCCCGAAGTCATTGATATGAATGAGCACATAATTCAAGCAGGATGTTGGAGTCTCTTGGTGAGCATCTTAAAGAGTACACTAGGCTATTGAAATCTACCAAAGTCCCATATTTAATGCCATATTTAATACTTTCCTTCCTTTTCTTTTGTACTGAATGTATTGTAGATCATCTGTCAAGAGTGAAGTGGGGAAGAGAAAGGGCATTCCCATTTCAGAAGGTCTGTGGTCCCAAGCCTGCCTCTGGAAATATTCAACATTTAAAAATGTGTTGGTTAAATAAAATGTATTTCATAAATGTCCGTTGGTATCTTTTTTTTTATTCTTTTCACACCTCCTGAGTACATGGGAATATTATTCAGCTAAACTGATCCAATTCAAAAGAAGGCAGAGGTTCTGCATCTTGATCCTGCCTGGAAAAATACAGAATATAGTTTTCATTGCAAATCACCCAGTTGGAATTCCTTTTTTTTTCCCCTGCACAATTATCTTCTTTTCATCTGCCAATCCTATTCTCAATGCAAATAAAATAATTGTGCTGCAATGTTATATAGTGGGATGAGGAGACAGGGAGGCTAAATGGCCCCTTGGCAAAAAAGGGCAGGGGAGAAAATGGGACGATTGAAACATGAAAGAACTGACCTACAATCACATCATTTGTCTGAGGAAATAATGACTTGTGGGTTGAATTGAATTTACTGACTGGAGCTTTCCCATTTATCTGGGAATAAGCTCCACCAAGCTCATTGTCGGGCTTCATATCAAAGTACCAGAATTACCACATCCCAGAATATATCTCCAGTCATTTTATCATATGATACATACAAAGTACACAACCACCCACTTCAGTCAGGAAACAGGTGTGCCTGACAGAGGGCATGTGCTCAAGTTTATTATTATTATTAGGTAAAGCTCTGAAATATATTTTATTCTACTGGCTTTTTGATCTCAATCCTCAGTTTATTTATTATTCTTCACTGAAATTACTCTTCATTAAGAGATAATAGTAATCAACATTAACAAATCACGAAGAGAATAAACTTGCTATCCAACATATTGTACTCTTGGTGAATAATGTTAAATTTAAATTCTATGCATACATATTCATGATTTTGGTCCATTTTGTAACCTAGTCTAGTTGCTGATGAAGATTCTCAGTCATCCAGTTAGAATTGTATGGAAGTTGAATCATGGCAACTGGACTTCTTTTATTTTTGGGTTTGAAAAATTTCTCTGGTTTTCCCAGTAGCTTCTTCAGTCTAGTCTAAAATTATAATTGGAATTACAACCTAAGCTTGTGATTTTATTTGTAAAGAGACACTCAAGTGAGATGGGCAGTGTTGAAATCTGATAAATAAGTTACAGCAGGGCTTTTTACCCAGTGGTACGGGTACCACCTGTGGTACATTGGCAGCTGGCAGGTGGTATGCAACCATCCTATAAAAGTGGTGGCGGGGGAGGGGAATGAGCTGAACTGGTGGCAGCACCGCACAAGCCTGAGCGAGAGATGGCTGGAGCTGCAGGGCTGTCAGGGCTCAGTGAAAGCACCAGGATCAGTGCTGCTTTCCAGCTAATCGTCGCTTCTTTGGGGCTGTCAGGCTCAGTGGAAGCGCCAGGATCAGCGCCAGGCTCCAGCTGGAGCTCGGTGCTGATCCTGGTGCTTCTGCTGAGCTCTGAAGAAGCACCAATCAGCTGGAATGTTGCAGCATCTCCAGGGTCTTGTGATTTACATTCAGATGCTTGGCAACTGATTCATATTTATGACGGTTACAGTGTCATGTGAAGTGACCAAAACCAGCTGCAACCACCCAGCAGATGGGGGGAATAAAAACAAAACACCTCCACCCCACCCCTGCTGCCAATCCTCAACAGAAATGCTCACAATGAAAACTTCGGACAGGAGGAAGAGTGCCGCTGGGTGGACAGGCAGGAGTCTTGCTCGGCTGTGGCTTGGGGGGCACTTTTTTCAGTGCCATTGTAACTTCGAACAGTCACTAAGCAAACTGTTGTAAGTCGAGGACTACCTGTAGTTTATTATTTTTTTCCTTTTTTTTTTGGTCATCAAGTTTTTGACACCTTGCTGGTGGATGTTGCCATATCCTAAAAGTGGTACAATGGGTGAAAAGGTTGAAAATCCCTGAGTTACAGTACCGAATCTTTATTGTTACAGAAAGTGTCCTTCAAAAGTGCCGCTGAATTTATTGAAAAGGAGGGTGTTGGAGTGTTTCTATTCCCTAAGACAAAGAGGGGAGTTGCAGTTAACTTTGGGTTCCTTGATCCCTCCTCCTTGGGAAATCCAAAATCTGGCTTAAAGGGCCAAATTATTAAATTTTTCCCCATAGAGATCAACAGGAGTCATGAGGGAAAAAAAAGAACAGGGATGATTTTCAAACAATAAATCCAAACTATTTTCTTTCTGAGCATGAACACTTGAATAAAAAAAGAAAAATCTGGAAAGTGGGGTCTGCATGTTAGACCTTAGAGAAATGAAATTGGGTCAAAGCCTGGATTCATAAACCACAGCCAGAATTTTCATCAAAAACCTGCCTCTGTTTTAAGTTTCATCATCTTGCTCTTTCATTGCCAGCCCAAGTAATGTTGAATCGATGCCTTCATTTTCCCTTCAATGCATAGCATTCGAGGTTCCTGGTCTCTTTGATACTAGACTGCTATTACTGTAGAGGGGGCAGGAAGGGAGATGCAATGGCAATTCAGACTGTAACTACTGGAGAATCAACCTTTTCCTGCTGCTAAGGCCACTGGCTTTGTAGCTCCTAAGATGTACGATCATTTGGGTGCAGTATGGTACCTAGGGCTGTTGCAGGGAGTAGAAGGAAGAATAGAAACAAAGGCTTGACAAAGGTTATAGGCTTATATAACTTCTGAAATGATATAGAGTTTCCTTCCAACGCTGTTAGATAACATCCTGTGTGAACAGGTGGATTTTAAACCTGAACTCTTTTTCTTAGGCATTACACCTGAAAAGACTAATAAGCAGAAATTATATCTAATTTTACATATTACTACAGCAGCAAGAATAATTTTTGCACAATATTGGAAAAATGAAGCTTTGCCACAAGAAGAAGAAATAATCAGGAAGATCTTGGAATGTGCAGAAATGGACAGATTAACCACGAGGCTAAAAGACAAAGAAGATACAAACCATTACCAAATTTGGAACTTATTTTATACTTGGTTAGAGAAAAGAAGCAAGGATTAGAAATTGAATATGTATTAGTTTAGCAAATTTCAGACAATTTGTTGATTGGAAAATTTGCATATATGGGGGGGGGAAACTAATAAAAAAGATTGAAAAAAAAAGATAACATCCTGTGATAGTGTATTAGTGAAAAAGGGCATTTCTGAAAAAACTGTTATGGAAAAAAACCCTAATCTTAACATTTTATGTAATTAACAAAGATTTTAAAATATATTGATATATATATTTCATTTAATTTGGTGCTGCTGGACATTATTTCACACAAGCTGTAACATGATTATTTGTTGTTAGTTGCAAAGTCGTGTCCGACCCATCGTGACCCCATGGACAACATTCCTCCAGGCCTTCCTGTCCTCTACCATCTTGTGGAGTCCATTTAAGCTCACACCTACTGCTTCAGTGACTCCATCCAGCCACCTCATTCTCTGTCGTCCCCTTCTTCTATTGCCCTCAACATGATTATGAATCAGATTAAAAACTCTGGGAACAGGACTTGCAGTTTAATCGCAAACTTAATTTTCACTGTCTGTTGCTTTAAATGGATTGTTTTCATGTCAGTTAGTAAGAAATAACACTGAGGAACATTATCCTTGCAGTATTATAACCAGCTTTCCCCTTAGCTTCTTGTTAAGGATTCTGGCACATTCAAGTGGGCTTTGTAATGTCACATTGAACATGAATGTATATTAAAGGGCAAATTGTACTGTGCATAGAATCAAGATATAATATTATTTCACGGGATGAATAATAAATGGTACATATCACAATTAATAGTTCTCAGACTATGACCACATCCTTATCACAAGCTCTGACCTATCGGTACTTTTAATAGGGCCCATCTGGTATTTAAGAAAGAGGCCAGGATTATAATATAACTGAGCCTCCCACTAATGCCATGAATGAAATATTAATGATGAATCTTAATTTTTGTGCAGTGCTGTTTGAAACAGATGCAACAGTGTGCGTGCATAGCAATGTTTTATGAGATATATCAACCACAATTGTGAATTGAAACAGCTGCTAATTGCTCACAAATTGCTTCCTCAAATAATTAACCTTAAAATGTAGTATTTGTTAGTTGCTATCAGTTCATCACTTACACATATCTACTACTAAGAAACCATTTGGTTTTTTTAAGTAGAGTCATTTTCTTCCCAGTGCTAGATCACCCCTTTAAATTGTGTTTGATATTTTTAAAAGAATCGGGGAGCATCTGCTTTTGAAGGCCATTTTTAGTGACAGTTCAGTATTGTCAAATTCAATTCTTAAATGAACATTGCATGAGCTTGTGTTGCTTTCTCCCCAGTATTGTCTATCTACAGAAGGATGGCTTTGGTTTTTTTTAAATTAAGGGCAGATAGAGAGGTTGAAATCAGTTTGGTCTAGCGGTTAAGACGCTGGCCTAGAAACCAGACGATGGAGAGTTCTAGTCCTGAAGGCAGGACAAGAAGCAACGGATAGAAACTAACCAAAGAGAGAAGCGACCTAGAACTAAGGAGAAACTTCCTGACAGTTAGAACAATTAACCAGTCGAACAACCTGCCTCCAGAAGCGGTGAATGCTCCAACACTGGAAGTTTTTAAGAAGAGATTGGACAGCCATTTGTCTGAAACGGTATAGGGTTACCTGCCTGAGCAGGAGGTTGGGCTACAAGACCTTCAAGGGCCCTTCCAACATTATTATTATTATTATTATTATTATTATTATTATTATTATTATTATTACTACTACTACTACTACTACTACTACTACTACTACTACTACTACTACTACTACTATGGATCATCGCACAGTCAGCCAGATGTTCAAACTGGATTTGGCATTTTGTCTACCTATCGAGTCCTTACCAAGGACCTGGGATAGACAGATGTAGATGTTTGATCTTATTACAGATATCGTTGCAGGATGGAAGCGGTTCCTAGGAAGGCCGCCTTTTGCAATTGACTAATGGCGAATATGTCAATGCCAGTGGTGTTCAAGTGGTGCTCCAGTTGTTCTGGGATTGCACCCAAGGCGCCTATTACTATTGGTACTACCCTTGCTTGCTTTTGCCACAGTCTTTCTATTTCTATTTGTAGGTTTTTGTATTTTGTTATCTTCTCCAGTTCTTTCTCGTCTATTCTGATTATTATTATTATTATTATTATTATTATTATTATTATTATTATTATTATTATTATTATTATATTCTGGATATTGATCTCTGGCCAAACATTGAGCTCTGCTGTTGCTCACTTCCTTCGGCTCTCTAATTTTGCTCTTATTCAGGGCAGCCAGTGGCTAATCAAGGCATTTGCATGTCAAGATGGAAATCGTTATGCTTAGCCTGGCCATCTTTTTTTTTATATATATAAAAAATTCCTTTATTAAAACAATCAGCATTGTATACAAAATCTTTGTGTGCATCAAACATCCTAGCATCTGATATACAACATTACATATTATTCTTTGTAAACGTCTGGTTTGGTAAACATTTTTCACTCCTCTCTTCAACCCTCTATTATACACCTGTTACATTTTTTAATTCTCTATGATCCCTAACAATAGGTCTTGAGGTAGCCATCCCAATTCTTTTGATGGGGTGGCATAACAATTATAGTACCAAAGAAGGCAAAAAGAAATATGTGAACCCTGCCCGAGCTAACAGAATCCCCACCAAGTAGATGTTTGTAGGAAGACCAAGCCTCATCAACCAGGAAATTCTGCTGATCAGGCCAAGACGTGGTCAAGTAAATGAGACATTTGGATACTTGGAAAAGTGTCCAGATTAGCGCTGCTTCTTGCCGAAACTACTAAAGGATAAGCTTTTTGTCCACTTACAGAGACCACCTTTTCCTTCTCTTTTTCCTGACATGATTTGTGGCTTTTTTTTGAAAAACAAAACAAAAATGTAATCGTTTTCTTTTTATTACTGAATTGATTTTACTGCCAGTATGGATGGGTATTTTTTTTTAACTGCTTTGTGTTTTCTCCACTGGGACCTAATTCCAGGTTTTCATAGTTTCTCATTCAGATTTTGTGATTCCTTTACCCCACCCCTCCCCCTTCTCTTCTTGGTTTGTTTGTTTCTAGGCCTATATCTTTTCCACTTTCCACCCTTTTGCCATTCAGAATTGTGTGGCCCCCCCCAACCATGCAATCCAATGCTTTGAAAATGTCATCATCTTTCCAGTTTGCTCCCGATTATCTCTGCTATCTAGTTTTAATCTTTTGCTCCTTATTTTAAGAGCTTTAAGTGATCTGACTTTTTCATCCTTGTCATCTATTGCTATGTTTTGTGGTGCATAGTGGGGTTTCACATTCTTTGTCTTTCCCTTTATCCCTGATGTTGCCATCTAACTGTTGCAAGTGCCTCTCTCTCTCTCTCTCTCTCTCTCTCTCTCTCTCTCTCTCTCTCTCTCTCAACTAACATCAAGCAGCTTTGTTGGAATTAAAAGCTTCTTGAAATCCATTTTCCTTCTTTGGTGTTTTTTTTTTCAGTTTTCCATTTTAATTGGAAAAAAGAAAGAATCTATGCATGCTTATCAAAGAATAATGATGCATAAGTATTATTATAAGATTGCATTTGTGATGGCTAAGTTCACCATGGTTTATTCAGTTAACCCAATTTTGCCTAACACGCTTGGCCATAAAATAACCATACCAGCTGGGGTGGCACCAGAAAATTGTCTACATTCTTGTTGGCTACAGTTTGTGACTTTGTCACTGGAACACAGCTGAGGGAAATGTGATCAGCATTAATAATTTGTCTATAACGAGTTTTAAAACTTTTCCAGGTGGAAAGAATCTACTTACTAAAAAATTAAAATCAGAACTCCTGATCACCCGTGATCTATAACACAACCTTAACCTACTGTAGGAAGTTCTCAGCTTACAATGGTTCATTTAGTGACCATTCAAAGTTACAACGGCACTGAGAAAAAATGACTTCTGACTGTTTTTCACACTTAACGACCGTTGCGGCACCCCCATGATCACATGATAAAAAAAAAGGACACTTGTCAAGTGGCTCGTATTTATGACGGTTGCAGTGTCCCAGGTCATGTGACCATCTTTTTCCACCTTCTGACAAGCAACATCAATGGGGAAGCCAGATTCACTTAACAACCCTGTTACTAACTTAAGAACTGCAGTGATTCACTTAATAACTGTGGCAAGAAAGGTCATAAAATGGGGCAAAACTCACTTAAGAACGGTTTTACTTAACAACTTTTGGGCTGAACTGTGGTTGTAAATTGAAGAACTTACCTGTACTGTTGTCACTGCGCTACTATTTATTTGCAAAGCATAAATAACCCCAGAGAATTGCCATCTTTTCTATATATTTTTTTTTCATAGCTGGTATTTTCTCTCTCTCATATGACTCTTTTTATTATACTTTGCCCATCTAGAGAAACAGAGGAAGTAATCCTTCTGTAGATGTCCTAAATCCTGGTGTCTGCAATCAATACAAACAAGAACAGAATCAACCGCGCGACTGTGATGTGTGATGCTTTAGATCCAAAAGGAGAACGGTGCTTCAAAGCACAGAGGGATGCACACATCAGCCCTGCCAGCAATGTTTTCAACCAAGTGCCTATTTTCTTGGGACTGCATTGTCATCACAGAGGGCAGAAGAGCAATTCTGGGAAAAGACAAAGCGACCTTCAAGAGTTTCTGAAGCAGCACTCCTTCCTATCAACAGGTTAAAAATAAGATTATACAAACTGAAAAGTATTCTTAAGAGGCTTGTAAGATTTTAATCCTAAAATCAGGAAAGGTGGGTGAAAAACTTGCTGGGTCCAACAGAAAGAAGTTTATTGTTGGAAGTCTTCCTAGATCTGAAGTTGAAAGCAAAGAAGCAGAATTATAATGGAAAGCAGAAGAGTTGAAAACGACCATGTCTATATCTTCCCCTCTAGCACAGCTCCCAGAAATCTAGAGGAGGGGAAAAAAAAAAAGCAAAGCAAGCTTTGGATCTAATGTATTCCTCTATCATTAGTTTCAATGAAAAGCAATTTCAAAAATACCCAATAGAGAAGATATGGAAAACATTCACTTCTCTTCCTGCCCCAGGAAACTTTAGAACTGGGTTTCCCCCCCCTCTCTTTCTCTCTCTCTCCAAAAAAAGCTTCACCACATTTCATCATCCCCAAGTTGCTCTTTTCTAGTGCAGCAGCCAGCAAAAATCCTAATCAGAAATTGCCTGAGAAACTCTTGGCTAAGAACTTCAAAGGAGACACTCTGTCCAAAATAATTTACCAAAGGAGGACTTGGAAACCAAGTCTTCTAAATGGTGGAATATACGGTAGAACTGATTTCAACAAACAGGGTAGAATTGGGGGGGGAAGAAGAAGAAGACTCTTTTTTGAGGCTTTAAAGTACATAAATTAGGTCCCCAAGGAAAGGAAAAGGAATTAGGTCCCAAAGGAAAAGAAAACAAATTTGAGTGACTAAACTTGATATTAGCTAAAGCAGCGGTTCTCAACCTGTGGGTCGGGACCCCATTTGGGGTCGAACGACCATTTCACGGGGGTCGCCAAACAGCGCAGTCCTCCATTTTCCCCCCCTCTTTTCCTTAGCTGTGCTACTCCCTCTTATTCTATTGGCTTTTGAAAGCCAATAGAATAGACTCTCTTGAATAGAGTCTAATTCTATTGGCTTTCAAAAGCCAATAGGAATTGTCCAGGCTGTCTCTGCCCTGCTGAGCCTGCCAAAAGTCCCAGTCTGCAATCGGTGCTGCAAGTTGTCTGCAGCAAAGGCGAGCTGTCTGGAAGTTTCCACCCCTCCCTGCTGAGCAACTACTAAAAATGTCAGTAAAAGAGGGCCAGGGGTGGGAGGTGGGAGGCCGGCAAGCGCAGGGAGGGTTGCTGGCGCGCGTGGGGCCCGGTGGGTGCCTTACCTCCCTTGGGCTGGGCCAGCTGGTGGCCCAGATGGTGGTCACCCTGCGCCGTCGCTGCCCCTTGCCAGCTATGCCTCGGCTGGCACAGGGGGCGGCACTACGCATGCATGGCGCTTCCGGGCAGGGAAATAGTCCTCGACTTACGACCGGTTGGGGGTCCTCGACTTACGACCGGTTGGGTAGTCCTCAACTTACAACCGGTTGGGTAGTCCTCGACTTACGACCGCTTGGGTAGTCCTCAACTTACGACCGGTTGGGGGTCGCAGCATTAAAAAGGTTGAGAACCACTGAGCTAAAGAATCTTGTGCTTGTCAAATCTGTTGGTCTGAGATTCTAAGAACTGGAGCCCTACCTCAAGAGGCAGTTTCTGTTCCAATAGAGTGATTGAAGTTTTCAATCCTGAGAGCAGTTGACTTGTACTTATACATCACCTTATTCATACACACACTCAGGGACTCTGTGAGAGGAGACCCCACCCCACCCCACCCTTCAAAGAAAGGGGGAGACAACCATGGGGAAATGGCAGGAGACTGCAGATGTTGAGGGCTTCATGCAGTGCATGGATCACATGAATCTTGGCCTCATATTATGAAATCTCTGGAAGTTTGCAATGGCATCATCAATGTCTTTGCAATGCATTCTAAGCCATTTCCAAGGACTCTTTGCTGTTCCGACAGAAATTGTGGATTGTGAGTTCTAAAGTAGCCTTATCTTTGCTACAAGAAACAAAACAAAACAAAACAATCCCAAACCTGCCCTCCAGAACTGTTGAGATACTTTAAATGCTTTAATCAAGACTTATTAGATATTAGCGGCATGGTTACATCTAGTATATATCTCCTTCAGATGGCTCATACCAAAACAATCTTTGCAGGCTTCATCACAAAAGCATTCTTGGGAGTTCTCCAAATGAGAGAGCCACGTAAATAGGTCCAAGTGGCTTGGTGCCACGACTTAAGAAACCGGAAAATGAACAAAATGTATCAAAATGTAAATTACAGTAAGTTGATGCCGTTATTTTGTCAGCTTCTAAGATATCATGTAGATCAGGGGTTCTCAACCTTGGCAACTTTAAGACTTGTGGACTTCAACTCCCAGAATTCCTCAGCCAGCAAAGCTGGCTGAGGAATTCTGGGAGTTGAAGTCCACAAGTCTTAAAGTTGCCAAGGTTGAGAACCCCTGATGTAGATTTTAACTGAAAAACTTCCTAGAAGAAGAAAGGGTAAACTTTTTACTCGTTTAGGATGGGGTTTTTCTGAGAGTAAATGATGAATTATTAGGCATTTGATGGGAATACCAGACTTCTTTCCTAAATGTACTCCTTCTGGTGAGGAAGTGTTATATTTAGAATTGCAGATTTCTTTTGTCCTTTTTTCTTTTACCGTATAGTGTACAATTGCCTTTGGAGGGTAACATTGCCAGCTGAACACATGTTGATGAAAAAGGGAGAAGCGCCACTGAAATTGTCTTTGTTGTCTCCTGCGAAAACCGGAAGCCCATGACCTTCCAGACGTTGGCTGAGTCTATTTACTGAATTTGTATTCTACATATTCCCAGTAAAGCCAGAATGGCCAATTATCAAATGGGATTTATTTATTTATTTATTTATTTTTGCGATTTCTATACCGCCCCCCTCCCGAAGGACTCGGGGCAGTGTACAGCCCAATTAAAAACATCAACATACAAAAAGTAAAATGATTAAAAATAGATTAAACAATTTGGCCCAGAAACATTTAAAACCCAATACATTATCTTAAAAGCTCGATCCCCTAAAACAATTATAACCTTGTTGGTACTGGAGCTCCTATCCCAGGCTGGCTTGTCGAAAAAGATGTGTTTTTAATTCTCGACGGAAGGAACGCAATTCCGTCATCATACGGAGTTTGGGGGGAAGCTCGTTCCAAAGCGTTGGAGCTCCCACAGAGAAGGCTCTCCCCCTGGGGGTCGCCAGCTTACATTGTCTGGCTGACGGCACCCTGAGGAGACCCACTCTGTAGGAGCGTACCGGACGGCGGGAGAAGGCGGATGAGAGTGGACCTACAACAGAAAGGCCACCATTTCCCCCATTTCCCCCCTTGACTTTGCTTGTCAGAAGGTCGCAGAAGGTGATCACATGACTTCAGGACACTATAATTGTCATAAATATGAGTCAGTTGCCGAGTGTCTGAATTTTGATCATGTGACCGCAGGGATGCTGCAATGGTCATGTGTAAAAAGGTCATAGGTCACTTTTTCTCCTTCTACACTACAGAGAAGAGCAACAAAGATGATTAGGGGTCTGGAGGCTAAAGCATATAAGGAATGGTTGCTGGAATTGGGTATGTCTAGTTTAATGAAGAGAAGGATGAGGGGGGACATGATAGCAGTGTTCCAATATCTCAGGGGCTGCCACAAAGAAGAGGGAGTCAAGCTATTCTCCAAAGCGCCTGAAGGCAGGACAAGAAGCAACGGATGGAAACTGATCAAGGAGAGAAGCAACCTAGATCTAAGGAGAAACTTCCTGACAGTTAGAACAATTAACCAGTGGAACAACCTGCCCCCAGAAGCGGTGAATGTTCCAACACTGGAAATTTTTAAGAAGAGACTGGACAGCCATTTGTCCGAAATGGTGTAGGGTTTCCTGCCTGAGCAGGGGGTTGGACTAGATGACCTCCAAGGTCCCTTCTAACATTATTATTATTATTATTACTTTCTAGTACTGATGTAAGTTCGAATGGTCATTAAATGAACCGTTGTAAGTCGAGGATAACCTGTACTAGGAATTCCTCCTAAAAACTCTAAAAAACACCTTCACCATAAAGAAAATAGCATTTCTACACTTAGTTAATCATCTGATTGGTTGATTGAGCAATAAGCCTCATGAAATGAAAACAATGTAACTCTTTTTGAATTTTCTTATCAGATTACTTTAAAAAATACAAGTTGATTTACTTTACTTTTAAACCTGGAGGGTCTCTGGTGCTTAATTAGTTGTATGACTATGTATAGTTCCAATTGAATTGTTGTTGTGTTTTTTTACAGGGATGGGCCCAAATTTACTCAGGAAGCATATGCATATGCTTGAGTGGTAATTTGACCCTGGACCCCCCCTTTCTTTATGGACATTATACTACCGGTAGTTGAAGCCCTACCTAAGGGAATTGTTTATTTTATGCATAACTAGGCAACTTAACTAGAGTTTGAATTATTAAATATTAGCATATTCATGTATTCTCCAGTCATACTGCTGAGAAAATATTAAAAGAAAAATAATAATACAGGAAAAAGATTGGTTTCAATCTTATATCTGCCCTTCCTTCCCCTGCAGACAGCCTTTTCTTTAGACAGCTATTCTTCTCAAAACTTGGGTCCAGATCTTTTCTAAAAAGCTTAAGGGGGTGGGGGAAGACAAACATGCAGATCTGGCTTTGTTTTAGTAGCTGCTTATAGAATTTGCTTGCTCTGCACAAAGGAGGTCTCATCTGTTGCAACAGATACACTTAGTTGTTATTTTGGATTTGTTCATACACAATCTAGTGTCAGAAGCCTGGTGGAATTAAGTAAACTGGTTGTGTGTGTGGGAGGGAGGTGTCCTTAAGCAGGATGTGGCTGTGGACTGGTTTGAGCTACAGTGTCTCAGAAGGAAACAGACTGGAAACTTTAAAACCTCTTAATTTGCTATTTCACACTGGCTCCCATCTATCCAGAACTCCAAATCTCCTTATTACAAATTGTCACCCTCATATGGCCTGAGGGGAACCTGAATCGGTTTTATTTTATTTTTTTTTCTTCTGAGCATGCCAGCTTGTTAAAAGCCAGGCTAAGTGGCAGAAAAGTGGGCAGCCTGGCCAGAATTAGCCCACCCTTCTGCAGGGTCTGAAGTAATCTCTGCTAATGAAGTATCTGCCTCAGGGCTTGGCCAACTGGCCTCTTTCCGTACTCTTGCCTCTGCTTTGAAACACTTGTCTTCTCACACGGGCAGAATGGAGATGAATGCACAAGGGCAGAAGTCACACACACAAACACACACTTGCTGCAGCAGTAAAAGAGCAATGCAGAATTTGCCCTTTCCAGAGCTTCAGTGAAATTTTTGTAACTGAACGCTGCTCGGCACCTTCTGAAGCGTTTCTTCTTACCAAGCTTTACTCACAGAGGAATCAGGATCTACTCCCATTGTTGGAAAGCCAAATCCAGTGGCCCTGGTTCTTCACCATCTCATAATCTATGTCCAAACAGTCAGTAGGGTCTGGATAGAGAGTTTAAAATATACCTATCACTCTACTCACTTTTTATCTAACAGCACTAGCAATAGTAATAGCACTTAGACTTATATACCACTTCACGGTGCTTTGCAGCCCTCTCTAAGCAGCTTAGAATCTGTGTATGGCTCCCAACAATCCTCATTTTACCGACCTCGGAAGGATGGAAGACTGAGTCAACCTTGAACCCATCAGGATTGAACTCCAGACTGTGGGTAGAGTTTGCCTGAAATACTGCATTCTAACCACTGTGCCACCAGTGCTGTGATTGCCTGAAGTCTCTTCCTTTTCTCCTTTCTCCAGGCACACAGATGAGATGTAGTTGGCTCTTCCTCCGTATAGGGTGCAGCTAGCTGGGTGCTCGGTGTTGCCTATCCTTGTCATGCATTTCCTGTAAATACATCTCTTTCCTCTTAGCATTAAACCTACTTCGCTAATCCTTACTCAGGTTAGATTTCTGCTTTCAGGAACACTGCCACGCATGCACAGAATGCTTCTACTCTGATGGGATTATAGTCCAGCAACAGAAGCAGAGATAAGATGGATCATAACAAATCTGAGTCTCTTCAGCATCCTTCTACCATCTCAGTCACCTAAATAAATAGATTTTTAAGTTCATCTCTCTACTCCAGTGTTTCTCAACCTTGACAATTTTAAGGCACGAGGACTTCAACTCCCAGAAGTCCACAGCCAGCAATGCTGGCTGTGGAATTCTGGGAGTTGAAGTCCACATGCCTTAAAATTGTCAAGGTTGAGAAACACTGCTCTACTCAATCAGGACAAAATTTGTGAACTTTCCAATATCTTTCTTAAGAGCCTGTAGAGCAGTGGTTCTCAACCTTTCTCAGGTTGAGACCCCACTTGCCCCGCCCATGTGTGCCGCGACCCCAACCCGGGTGCGCGCGCGTGCGCGCACGCGCATGCCGAAAAAAAATAATAAAAAAATAAAATAAAAAAAACTGAAACAAAATGGCGGCCGCGACGGGCGGATCTGTGCATGTGCGGATTGGCCTGTTGTGCGCACCGCGCATGCACGGATCCACCCGTCGTGGCCGCCATTTTGTTTTTTTGCTTTTTTGCTTTTTTAAAAAATTTTTTAAAATTTTTTAAAAAAATTTTACAGCGCAACGGGCGGATCTGTGCATGCACAGCGCGCCAAAAAAAATAAAAAAAATAAATAAATAAAAATAAAAAAAACAAAATGGCGACCCCCGCAAAATGGTCGTGCGACCCCAAATGGGGTCGCGACCCCAAGGTTGAGAACCGCTGCTGTAGAGTCTCATCAAGTATACAAATATTTGGCAACATTTCCTTGAGCAAGGCTGAGCATCTGTGCAAGCAAGCTTATATAGATGGTTCAGATACAGGGAATTATAGAGAAAGAATCTGCACTGGCTTTTGCAAGCATCTAGCTCAGTGATGGCAAACCTTTTAGAGACCGAGTGCCCAAACTGCAACCCAAAACCCACTTATGCATCGTTGGGTGCCGGATGGGTGTGGCCCATTGGTTGGGTGTGGCCCATTGGCTGGGTGTGGCTGTGGTGGTGACGACAGACTGGGTGGGACTAAAAAGTTCAATCAATCAATTCCAACTTTGCAAGATCTCCCCCCCCCCGCGAGAAGTTGAAATTGACTGATTGATTGAGCCTTTTTTTTTTTTGCACACGGCAGATGCCTAAAGCGAAAAGGTTTTATAAAACCCAGCTGAAGGCCTAGGACTGGGGCAATGGCACGCGTGCCCACAGAGAGGGCTCTGAGTGCCACCTCTGGCACCCGTGCCATAGGTTCGTCACCACTGATCTAGCTGTTTTCATTCAATCCTGCATTACCAATAAACCAGTAAGTCTTCTATTTGCAGTTACAGCAATTAGTGCTTAGCTTTCGAAGAATTCTTCCATTTGCTCTAGCAATGGCTAGTGCTTAGTTTCAATGTTAGCCACATCCTGGTACCTACAGAGGTTATCTTAACCTTCTGTCTGAGAATAGGTTGCTTCCTTGTTTAGAAATGAAATAAAATTAGTAGATAAAAGTAGAATTCAGTCCCCATGTCGCTACCTTTCACAAGTGCAGACGTTGAAAAGACCAGAAGCTTCCCTTTAAAGATAACAGAACAATAGAGTTGGAAGGGACCTTGGAGATCTTCTAGTCCAACCCCCTGCTCAGGCAGGAAAGCCTATATATTTTCAGGTGAATGGTTGTCCAATCTCTTTTTAAAAACTTCCAGTGTTGGAGCACCCAAAACTTCCTGAGGCAAGCTTTTCTACTAATTAATTGTTCTAATTGTCAGGAAATTTCTTCTTTGTTCTAGGTTGCTTATAGAATAGAATAGAATAGAATAGAATAGAATAGAATAGAATAGAATAGAATAGAATAGAATAGAATAGAATAGAATAGAAGAGAGCTGGAAGGGACCTTGGAGGTCTTCTAGTCCAGCCCCTGCTCAAGCAGGAGAATCTATACCATTTCAGACAAGTGACTTTCTAGTCTCTTCTTTAAAACCTCCAGAGATGGAGCGCCCACCATTTCTGAAGGCAAGCTGTTCCACTGGTTAATTGTCCTCACTGTTAGGAAGTTTCTCCTTAATTCCAGGTTGCTTCTCTCTTTGGTCAGTTTCCAACCATTATTTCTTGTCCTGCCCTCTGTTGCTTTGGAGAATAACGTGACCCCCTCTTCTTTGTGACAACCCCTTAGATATTGGAACACTGCAACTATCCTGTCACCCGTACTCCTTCTTTTCATTAAACTAGACATATGCAGTACTTGCAACCATTCATCATATGTTTTAGCTTCCGGTTCCCTAATCATCTTTGTTGCTCTTCCCTTCACCCTTTCTAGAGTCTCAACATCTTTTTTTACATTGTAGCAACCAAAACTGGATGAAATATTCCAAGTGTGGTCTTTGATCATTTGTTATCCAATACTCCTGAAGTATCAAGGAATCATCTTTGTGCTGGACAAGGACACATTCAAAGAAGAACAATACTGCAGAAGCAAAGAGACTTGGACACTGCAAACAACACAGCAACTGGAATAATCTGCTTGAGGGTAGGCAACTGCACGATTGAGCATTTAGATCAGCGGTTCTCAACCTTGGGGTCGCGACCCCATTTGGGGTCGCACGACCATTTCGCGGGGGTCGCCGGACACCGCGGGCCGCCATTTTGTTTTTTTTATTTTTTATTTTTTTATTTTTTAAATTTTTTTATTTTTTTTGGCGCGCACGCGCCGTGCATGCGCAGATCCGCCCGTCGCGCCGGAAAAAAAATAAAAAAAAATTAAAAAAATTAAAAAAATGTTTAAAAAATTAAAAAAACAAAAAAACAAAATGGCGGCCGTGACGGGCGGATCCGTGCATGCGCGGTGCATGCGATGGGCCGATCCGCGCATGCGTGGATCCGCCCATCACGGCCGCCATTTTGTTTTGGTTTTTTTTATTTTTTTAACTTTTTTTATTTTTTTTTCCGGCACGCGCGCGCGCACGCACGCACGCCCAGGTCGGGGTCGCGGCGCGCATGGGCGGGGCAAGTGGGGTCTCAACCTGAGAAAGGTTGAGAACCACTGATTTAGATGGATCAAAAGTCACTTGAAAAGTTCTGTAAGACTTGCCTGATACAAGATCCATAGACTCCAAAGGGCATATTTTTCAGAAAGCTGTGTAACTGGTATCTTGGGAAGAGATCCAAGTCTACATAGGATTTAAAGAAAAGATATGTTAGCTTGAAAAGTAAAGCATACTTGTAGAGGAAGAAACATTGTGGAGTTCTTAGTGCTCTCCAAATTTGTGTGCTTGCAGATGTCTCTTTAACCAACTAGGTAACATTATCAGTGCTGGTGATATGGGGTTTGTTCCCTGTTTGTATACAGTAGCTTGCCCTGCCAATTTTGATGGAGGCATGGCTTTCTCCTTGGTAGGTTTTTTTAATTAGGGAATTGTTTCCTGCTTGTTTTCCTGGTGTTAATCCTTGTTTATCAGGGTGTAGGCTGCTGGACAGGATGTGTTCTGGTCTTGTTTCCTTCTTAAGTTTATATTGTCTCTTCTGAATGCTCCCTATATGTGGTTTATCTCTTGTATAGGAAGAAATGTTAGTTGTCTTCATTTTAAATGCCTCGTTTAGAAATAATCAAGCTGTGGTGCATGCCCTAAAAATGAAAGAGGAAGCAGATACTAATGGTGTAATAAATCGCTTACAAGACTATAATCTACATACTGTAACTCTCACGAGCAAGATACAGTTCTTAGTCAAGAAAATACTTGTAAGGCCAGAAGGAAATGTTTCATTTACAATGACTTGATTGCATGCTAAAAGTGACAACTTTTCTCAGCCCAGTGTAAGAAAAAGCCATAAAGGAGATAAAACAATGTAAATTGACCAATAGATAGCATCTGTTTTGTTATTCTGCTACAACTTCTACCTTCATTAAAGAGAAAGAGAGGTTCACTTTATTGAATGAGTATAAATCTACCATTTACTTGGCAAACAGATGGACATTTCAGTGGGGAGATACTCTGTGAGACTATGTTGGGTGTGGGAAAGGCAACAGAAAAATGGAGAATTTAAATTAGACTACAGTAGGCAAAATATAAAGCAAGATCTGGAAGGAATTGCAACCACAAACATCATATAACCCAATGGCGTTAGAGAAAGAGACATAGAAATCCAGATGCTATTGGTAAACTGGAGGGATTACCCAAAATTGCAACTGTGTGCAAACCAGAGCAGATTTTGCATATTTTATATAGTCAAAGTTATAAGCTAATAAAAGTATTGAGAAAAAAAAAGACAAGCCACTAGGACTAGCACATAGTAGCAGTTTTTGAAAATATTGTTTTATTGAATTGAAAAATGCAAGTAATACTATGTATTATTTGGGTACCATAGTATTAACAGTATTATATAGTATTAACTGCAGATTATTTGGGTAACACTTTGATATTTGGGTAACTTTAAAGGTAGCAAAAATAAAAGTACCAACATTGACTATTTCTAAATGTTAAAAACCATACAGTGATTTAAATTGTACATGCAGAGCTAAAGATAGCATTGATAAAGAATGGAAAGTGCATTACATTATTTTATTTACTTATTTTTCCCATTTTTAAAATGCCCATCACCCTTAGAGAAAGACTTTTGTTATATGGTATTGTTATACTCTAAAGATACAATAAATCATTATACAATAAAGATTTCTGCCCTTAGCTTAATACTTAATAAAATACTTAATAAAAAGGCCTTCATTGTATCATTACTTGTTGTTTATCCATATTAAAAAAGCAAAATAAAGCAAAAAGTAAAAGAAACTGCTTGAAAACATTGATTAATGTTTTATTTCTAACTTCTCCCTTCTTTATACTTCAACCAATTAATGGTATTTATAAACATTTAGGCCACCTTAGAAACCATATTATGTGTTTATATTTGTCTTGCTTCATAGTATATTATATATATGGGAATCATTCTTCTTTCAGTTTGTGACTATATGTTGTTAATTTTGCCATTGCTGTATGTTCTCCAAATTTAAGCCCCCAGTCAGATGTTGTTAGAATTGTGTCTTTCTTCTGATGTTGGACAAAATTTATTCTTCTTGTCATAAGCATTTATCTCAATAAATTATGATACTTCTTGATATTTTCTGGGATTATATCAAGTAAAAAAAACCCTTATGATTTAATTTCAAATTTAATTTCCAAAATTTTCTGAATAGTACTTTCTACATCTTGTAACTCATACCACATGTGATAATATGTTCCTTCTGTTTCATACCATTTACAGCATTTATTATGATTATGTATGATTTATCTTTTTTAGATATTATTGATAGAGTTGTGTAGCATCTGTAAAATTTTGTACCAGTTTTCTTTCAGATTGTATTTTGTAATGAATTTTATGGATTAGGTCCATCATTCCTCCCATTGTTGCACGATGACTGTTTTGTATCTATTTTATTATGCAATTTTTTTATTTGCGTCATAGCAAAATAGAAATGCACCCTATGAGCCCTATGAGACAGTATTGGTTTTGTATAAATGTTTCAAATTCTGACATTTTTCTTAATATCCCTCCCTTTGATAAGATCATATTTTATGCTTCCAGCAATGTGTAAGTACATCAACCATAGTAGCAATAGCAATAGCACTTAGACTTATGTTATATACAGCTTCACAGTGCTTTACAGCCTTCTCTAAGCAGTTTACAGAGTCAGCATAATTGCCCCCAACAATCTGGGTCCTCATTTTACAGACCTCAGAAGGATGGAAGGCTGAGTCAACCTTGAGTTGATCTGGCAGTGGGCAGAGTCAGCCTGCAACACTGCATTCTAACTACCGCATCATCAAGGCTAGTATAGTCTGGCCTTGACTGAATAATCTTTAAACCATTCATTGGGCCTGAATGGACCATATCTGCATATGTGATTACATTTTTCTTGCTGGAATTAAGCCCACCAGGAAAAGCATTTGAAGGAGAGGCTAATAGTGAACCCATTGAGCTTATAATTTTCATTATAGAATTTCATTCTTTTATCAAAATTTGATAATATATCTTTTTAAATTTTTGTCTTCCATTGTGTTTCAGTATCATATATATCTGTGAAGTCCATTAATTAGGACAGCTCCTTCCTATATTAACCTATATTAGCTATTTGTACATTTTTATCCACTCTGTTATCCATGACAGGCATCTTGCTTTATCATACAATTTAAAATTTGGAAGGACAAGATCACCTCTGTTTTTTGAATCTTGTAACTTGATTCTGAATCTTTTCCCACCCCATATAAATTTACTGACAATTTGTTTCCATTCTTTTCTCTGAGATTGTAACTGGTACCATTTGGAACAAATAACTCAGCATGGCTAATACATTCAACAATTACAATTGATCCTAATCAAGATGGCTTTAGATTCCTTCACTTTTTGATATCTCTTTTAATTTCTTGTCACAATTTAGCATAGTTATTGTGATATATTTCTTGATTATTACCTATCATATGCCAACCAAGAATGGGCTATCTGACAGTCAGGTTCTTCCTGCAAAAGATTGATTTTTTGCACTACATATCTTGTAATTACTGTGGGGCTTTGGACATTGGTTTTGGGTAACACGAGGTTATATTATGTCCACATTTCATGGAGGAAAAGTGGAAAAGTGTCCATCTCTAAATCCAGATGTATACATGGAAGAGAACTTATCCTGTGGTCCCTGATTTTGAATAAAAGGAAGTGAATATAGACAGGGGCTGTCTAGCCAAAAGGTGGGTTATTGCCACCCAATCATTCAAAGGTTTTTGGAACTGTGACTAGATTTTAGCGCAGAAATGTGAGAGTGATTTACTTTTTCCTTTAATGAGATTCTCAGTCAGGATTTTACCTATAGCTATTGAAAATGGGACTGAAATGGCAGGACAGACTACAGTCAAAAACAACATTTGCTGTTTTCAGAACAGTGACTATTTATCTAATATGGAAGATTATTTGGCATGTCCAAATGTCATCATACTTTTCATGGGGGTCATTTTTCTGCTCAGCACCTTGATTAAGCAATGTTCCCACCTGCATCTGAATGTTTGGAAGGGATGTGCCACACATTTTAACACCTGCAGAAGGTTTCTAGATTTTTATAACCAATGAAAACCCAGCACCTTTTTCTCTTTGAAGTACGCTTGCAGCTTTTTCACTGTTCTATTTTTAAAATGTATTAAAAGCATTTAAAAGTTGGAGGTACTTTCTATAAAAGCTGTGTTGTCTAGGATCAGGATGTCGCTCTCAATTTAAAATGGTTGTTAAATATAATATTCAACTAAAAAGGGTTTGACATATAAACAAGTTTTGACTATGTTCATTTTTATGACTAAATTCTTCTCTTGGAGGCCACAGAGGCCAAACTTCCTTTATCATCCTTTATTTTCAACCTTTCCTATGACTACTATGTAGAAAATTGTAAATGAGGTTCTTTTCCACTAACCGTTATAATGAAAATATTAAACAGAGAGAAAGAATGTAATAAATGCTCTATATTTACTATTGCTTGGGCTTATAATTTAAACAATTCCTACCACAAATGGTTATAACCAGAAATGGATGCAAGGCTAGATGTCTGCTATTCTGAAATTGCCCCTCAAAATTTGCATATTAATTTTTTTTCCTTTCCTATAATATAGATCTTTATCATAAGTACTACATCAAAGTATACAGCCAATTTCTTACCCTGGAGAAGAAAGTAGCAAAACTAATGTGAAATGAACATGGAGGAAAACGAAATATCATGAATCATTCCTATTTAAGTGTTTTGCATTTTGTGGAAATTTAGCATTTCTTAAAAAACACTTTGGAGGGGCAAGTAAGCAAAATACTGGCCTGTTTTATACAGAGGGCCGGATCATATTGTGATGGCTGTTTTTGCATAGTGTGAAATGTGAGCCTAGCTATTGTGGCTTAAAGTTGTGCATTTCCTTGTTCAACAGAATATGATTTTTTTTAAAAAAAAATCCTAGGGAAATATTTGATGTGGAAATACTAAGCACAAATCTTCTCCAAGACTCAGAGAAGTGGTATTGTAACTTACATACATTTGGGAAATGGAGAGGAGACACTCTGTAAATGGAGGGAAACTTCCACCTCATGTGATAATTTTTTCATGTTGGCATCTCCATTAGTATAAAAACGTATTTCCTGCTCATTCATACTCTGCTCAGTGACACGTATTCCCTTGTAGCTATGTTTATGACCTCAGCAATCAGCCATACCAGTCAAACACATTGTGTTGGCAAAGGACAAGATGGCATGCCTTCTGATTACCAGGTAAACATGCCCACTGGATTGGCAGATGTCTCTGTCGTGGCCAAAACCTAAAGCAACCAAATCATTTATTACGCATACAAACAACACAATGCACAGCGGGCTCCCAGCAAAGCTTTGGCGGCTTGTCGGGCAGCCCTAAGCAAAAGCTGAACCAGGGCTTGTATGCTCTTGCCAAGTTAGACAGTAAAGAAAAGACACATAAAAGGGTGGATACTGTGGAAATCATAGTATGAGGTTATAATGTTTTTGATAAACCTATCATGGTCACCTTCAGATTATTTATCCTTTCCTACTAGGTCAGCATGCTAGCCATAATATCTTTTGAGATGTGTATAATTAATATAAAAAAAGTGGTTTACTGGGCCATAGGTCCCTGACTAAGTCACTTCCCTGTTGCCAGTTAGGGTCAATTCATCTTGCTGGAAATGTTTTCTTGCAAGGTCACTTTCAGCAGTTCATGGGGAGAGGGAAAGAGACATCTCGTAACTCTCATGTGTATTGGGGAGGGGCACCTTTTACTACCACTCTTTCCTTCGCATTGTCACCAGTTCAGACAGTATCCTTTCCCCTGCATCCAAGAGAATCAGATTTCCTCCAGCTTAGTAGTAAAATAGTAGATTCTAGAGCAGTAGCAATAAATAGTAGAAGCAGTTCTGCTCCTGGGTAACAACAGGAGAGAAGGTCAAAATGAAGCACTATAGAATACATAGTGCTTATATCAGAATTAAGTCCAAGAATCTAAACTAAATGGTTTGGGAAGGTCCCCTTCACTCAACAGAGACGAAAAATAGTTGGTTGCATGTAACAAATAAAAATCGGTACTTTAAAAATGAATAAATCATTTCTGAATTATTCCAACAGCAAAAATTAACTAATGTATGGTATGTATGTACGTGTGTGTGTGTATGTACACACATACATGCATACATATGCACATATATACATACATATATACCTGCATACACACACACACACACACACACACACACACACACACACACACACACACACATATATAAAAGATCACTGACTTGATTTCTTGAGATTCAAAATTCTGAGCCACCTTCATTTCTCTTGAGCTCTGGTAATGGCATTATATTCTCCAGTATTGATTAAAGAAGTGTTTTTCAACCTTAGCAACTTTAAGATGGGTAAAGATGGCTATGGCTGGCTGGCTGGCTGGCTGGGGAATTCTGGGAACTGATGTCTACATATCTTAAAAGTTTCAGAAGTTGAAAAAGACCAGATTAAATGGATCAAACGACTGGCCCAAACAGTTTAATGTGTGGAATGTAGGGTTTCAATCTCTACTGGCCAGGATTCTGAAAATAAAAAATCTATCAAACATTGACTGAACTAAAGTAGATAAGGCCTACTCTGAAGAGCGGACAGCCTCTATGTTAATAAAAGGAGTGGGGGAGAGAATAAAAGGGGAAGCAGGATGATACTAACATGCTTGTCCCTTGTGACTGGCAGAAAGATCTCCTGCTGTGACAATATTTCCTGTTTAAGATACACAAGGCCTACTGCTAGATCATCATTCAGCTCACTGCTTACTGCCAACTGCTTTTCCTCTCTCTGGGCCACTTCCCAGGCGACATTTTGCAGTTTGCAATATGAGTCTTTTACAGTCTTTGCCAAATCAACCTGCTTCTCATTGACTTCTCCTTATAGCAGCGGTTCTCAACCTGTGGGTCGGGACCCCATTTGGGGTTGAACGACCATTTCATAGGGGTCACCAAACAGCGCAGTCCGCCATTTCCCCCCCTTTTCCTTAGCTGTGCTACTCCCTCTTATTCTATTGGCTTTTGAAAGCCAATAGAATAGACTCTCTTGAATAGAGTCTAATTCTATTGGCTTTCAAAAGCCAACAGGAATTGTCCAGGCTGTCTGTGCCTTGCTGAGCCCGCCAAAAGTCCCAGTCTGCAAACGGTGCTGCAAGTTGTCTGCAGCAAAGTCTGGAAGTTTCCACCCCTCCCTGCTGAGCAACTACTAAAAATGTCAGTAAAAGAGGGCCAGGGGTAGGAGGTGGGAGGCCAGTGGGCACAGGGAGGGTTGCTGGTGCATGTGGGGCCCGGCGGGTGCCTTACCTCCCTTGGGCTGGGCCAGCTGGTGGCCCAGCTGGTGGTCACCCTGCGCCGTCGCTGCCCCTTGCCAGCTACGCCTTGGCTGGCACAGGGGCGGCACCACGCATGCACGGCGCTCCCGGGCAGGGAAATAGTCCTTGACTTATGACCGGTTGGGGGTCTTCGACTTACAACCAGTTGGGTAGTCCTCGACTTACGACCGGTTGGGGGTCGCAGCATTAAAAAGGTTGAGAACCACTGCCTTATAGTATTATAAGGATTTTTTTTTCCTCTTGCTTTTTCCTCTGTGCTTCACAAAAGCTACTGTGGAAGGTTCCCTAGAATTAGTGGGGTAGGTTCCTCACCCCATCAGGCAGGGATGATTGCAAGGAAAAGGAAATGGGTTTTGCCGGTTCTAAGGATGGAATACGACACAATTCAAGGTTTGTGATTTTGTCCATGTTATATTCTGGAAGAGATATGCAAATGATTTTTTTTCTAATTTTAGCACATATTCTAAGAAAGTAAAAAGTGGCATTGCTAAATCAGTATAAAGGTTCATTAAGGCCAGAGTCCTGTCTCCCGCAGTAGCTAGTCACATGCGTCTTGGAAACACAAGTCCTGCTCCCATTTGAGGGCATTACTGCCTTTGAAACAGGAGGCTGTATGCTGCTGAAGCATAGCAACATAGAACTAGAAGGGACCTTGGATTTCCTACTTCAGTCCCCTGCCCAAGGCCGGGGCCCTTCTTGGACAAATGCTGATTCAATCTTCTCTTAAAAACCTCCAGCAATGATGCACCTACAGCTTTGGGAGGCAGGCCTCACTTGTCATCCAAGAAGCTGAAAGAACTGAAGAAGCCTCTTCAGTTCTTCCAGCTTCTTGGATGAGGAGCAAAAGTCTTCAAGGAAAAACAAAGTCCACTTGCCTTTTGAAAAAGTACCTTTGCCACAGTCATGACCTGGATGACTGAGAATCTCCACAGACACTGTCAGGAAATTTCTTAGTTCCCAGTTGGATCTCCCTCTGACAAGCTTCCATTCATTGCTTCTTGTCCTTCCCTCAGGTGCTTTGGAGACTAGATCAACCCCCTTTTCCCTCTGACAGCCCTTCAAGTATGGGAAGACGACTAAGGCTTCTCTTCATTAAGCTAAACATACCTAGTTCTCTTAGCCCAGCAGTTCTCAACCTGTGGGTCGCGACCCCATTTGGGGTCGAACGACCATTTCACGGGGGTCGCCAAACACCGCAGTCCGCCATTTTTTTTGGGTTGGCCATTTTTTTGGTCCGCCATTTTTTCCCCTTTGCGATGCGGGCCGTCGCGCTGCGCATGCGCGATGCGTGATGCGGGCCGGGGTCGAGCCCCGGAAAAGGTTGAGAACCGCTGTCTTAGCCGTTCCTTGTACAGTTTAGCCTCCAGACCCCTTATCACCTTTATTGGTCTTCTCTGCACTATTTGTAGTATCTTTTTTGTATCATGGTGACCAGAATTAGACACAGCATTCCGAATGTGGTCTTACCAATGGACTACAGAGCAGTATCTTACAAAAGGGAAGCTTTATTCCTTATTTTGGAAACATTATTATTTTATTCAACACAAACTGTTTATCTGTGCCAATAAAGTATCTCCAGGGAGGAAACTATCCTTATTAGCAGTTGCCATGAAAGTAAATGGCAGTGGTGTTTGGAATCTACAACACAATATAAGACTTTGGCTAAAATGTCAGCCCCTCATTTTATCTGAATATAATCTTCCTTGGAGATTAATCAACATAGCTGCTTTTTTTCTTCTTCTTTTTATGGCCCTGTAATCGCTTGTATCAGAGTGGAGTCTGGGCGACTGAATGGAGCTGAGCGTTTACTGTCCGGGTGCCTTTCCTGACACTTAATCAACATAGCTGCTCATACCTCAGGGCAATTACTGACATCAGAAATAATAAGTCTGGCATCATCCAATTATTTTGGACCAGGCTTTTGATTCATCCCTTCCCACTGGCAAGGTTGCCTGGAGCTGACGAGAGCCAAAGTCCAAAGCAATGGAAGGACAGCTCTGATCTTTCCCAAAGCAGTTTCATGATCTTCTAAACATTAATAAGGAGATGCATCCAAACTTAACTTTGATCCATAAGACACACATACAGTATGTATGTGTATATCTATATGCATGCAATACATATATAGACATACACATAAATACAAATACACACATGTACATATGTATGTATGTATATATAATATTATTTCTGCATATTGTATACACTTCTGTCTGTCTGTCTTCATATACACAGATATGGCCATCCTATCTCTGGGTTGCACCTTTCCTTCTAATAAGAATATTGTCAGAGTTGTTGCATGCTTGCCTTTGAAAAGCCTGCAGCTATAAACTGGCATTTTGCCTTCAATATCCACCTCCAATCTTCTCAGCCTGTATAGGCAATCATAGCCCTTCATTGTCCAGTGCTATCATTACAATATTGTTATCATCTGAGCTTGAGTCTGACACTTTCTCTAAGACCTTTCAAATAACCCCTTTACTAGGCTTCAGTATCAAACCATTCAGGGCAAATCTCTGCTTTGTGCTTGTCAGCCTTAATAGACTGAATGTCACTTTTGCCTGTAAAAAGTGCTCGCTCTTCAGCTGTCAGTCAGTCCTTGTGGTGTCAGCCGAGAGCGTGGCTGGAGCCGGCTGGATTAGAGGGTAGTTACCAGAGCTGTCAGATTACTGACAACCTGACACCCACATTCCCAACTTCCTTTTACTATATTTGGTTTCCCTCTAACTCCTTGGACCTTTCTTAAGGTGGATCCATCTCTGGAAACTAAGTAATAGATTTCAAAGCCAATTTAGGCAGAATTTCTGGTCTCTTTTCTACGCGTGCCTTTTATGAGGAGCACGCATATTCACACTGCATGTTTGAAAAGCCATGTTATGGGATATTTCTCTAAAGAAAATAACAAAAATAAAATACCAAAGGCCAGTGTGTTTAACCTGATTTTATCGCGACTAAAAAGAAGATTATAATGAATAAATACCATACTCTCATCAGCTATTTAATTTTTCCTCTCTCCTTCATTACAAACTAGGGGAGTGGAAAAAAAAAATCTGAATTTACATTCAATTAGGACTATTAGATGTAATAGGCAAAAATCTAGATGCAAAATTTTTAAAGTTTTTTTGTGTTTATTCAATGGTTATCTGGATTTCTGCAACCCTGATCTGACATCCTTATTTACAGGTAGTTCTCAAATTGCAACCATAATGCCAGTCATTAAGGCTGCAATTATGGTGTTAAGTTGTGCCAATCATTAAGCAAATATTACAACCTTTTCACAGCAGTTGTTAAGCAATCGTTAAGTGAAAATCACAATCATTAAGTGTTTTCTATGAGCATTTCTTCTTCTTCTTCTTCTTCTTCTTCTTCTTCTTCTTCTTCTTCTTCTTCTTCTTCTTCTTCTTCTTCTTCTTCTTCTTCTTCTTCTTCTTCTTCTTCTTCTTCTTCTTCTTCTTCTTCTTCTTCTTCTTCTTCTTCTTCTTCTTCTTCTTCTTCTTCTTCTTCTTCTTCTTCTTCTTCTTCTTCTTCTTCTTCTTCTACTGGAAACCAGAAGTAAATGCCAGTTTCTGGCAAAATTGTTGTAAATTGTGATCATCTGACTGTGGGACAGTGCAAACGGGCAGTAAAAGCAGGCCAATTGCCAAGTGCCCAAAATGCAGTCAGACGACTGGGGGGGGGGAAGCTATTAGAATTTTGAATCTGAATTGTAGGTGCCTTTTGGTGGGGGCAATGGTAACTTCAAACAGTCACTAAACAACTAGTCATAGAGAAGTTTTAGGATCCTTTCCCAAACTTGGTGCCCTGGACTGAGTGTTAGGATTTCCAGAGGCCAAACAAGCTGGAGCTTCTGTTACTTACAATTCCCAAAGACCTGGAGATTGTGAGAATCTAACATAGAACTGAGTGTATCTTAAGGAAGTTAAGAGAATGTTCTAATTCTCAGGTCCTTTAAGTGGCAAATAGAGAGTAGACCTAAGTAGGGATTTAAGGTAGCTTTTAAAACCATCACTGAAGAAAGAAGAAAGGAAAGGAAAGGAAAGGAAAGGAAAGGAAAGGAAAGGAAAGGAAAGGAAAGGAAAGGAAAGGAAAGGAAAGGAAAGGAAAGGAAAGGAAAGGAAAGGAAAGGAAAGGAAACCCATGGAGAGAGACTGTCAGTGTGGGAGCGCTGAGTTCAGGATTTCCTAATTCAGAAGACAACCAACTGCTTGCACTGTAACTTGGGAGGTTACAAGAGGACAAACTGAGAAACTAATTGACATCTAGCTGTCCCAGTACATTAAAGTGAGTCCTCTTTCAGGATGGTAGGAATGAGCAGAATTAAATAAAATCATTCACATTTGGAAGTTTTATAAAGCTGACACATTTTGCTGCAGGTGTACTGACATTTTCAACAATGAGTGGACAAAGTTGAAATTTCAACATGTGAAACAGAATTTTTTGCATGTGTGGGCCTTTGAGTCAGTCAATTGGCAACTTCCTAGACAGGTCACTGCAGCTTTCTTGGCAAGATTTTTTGAAAATGTCTTGCCATTGCCCCTTTCCTAAGGCTGAGAGAAAGGAATTGGATCACCCAGTTGGCTTTGTGCCAAAGGCAGGACTAGAACTCACAATTTCCCAGTTTCTAACCTGATGCCTTAAGCACTACACAAAACTGGCTATCAAAAGAAAAAATTATGTCTGTAAACACAGTTGCCCTCAAACTTACAGATATTGGCTCTTGTTCTTTTTTTGCCCACCAAAATGTTTTTGTTTGCCAGTGTCACATACTAACTAATCAATAATGTCCACTTATTTTGACTGTCATGTGCTTTTCTCCCTGACAAATGGATTAGAGTTGGGGTTAGGGTGATCAATGGATGGTTAACAGTTTCCTATGCAAATTTATCTACCTCAGTACTACACCTCAGTTACACCAAGGACATGGTGCCATCAATTACATCTGCAGCAGGCAAAAAAAAACCTTTGACATTTGAGATTTTAATAGTAGTGGTAGCCAAAGAGGAATATAGATATCTATTCAAGTTTATGATCATTCTCAATGAAAATCTCTTCCAGGTCTTTTTTGGAAATCCTCAGGAAGAACAGCAGCTGATGTAAGTAACATTTACTAAAGAAAATTAACAGGAGAAGTAAGATGGGGATGAACCAGAAAGATCAGGAACAATATCAACAGATCCAACTAATGTTCCTTCTCTCCATCAACACAGACTTAGTGAGGAGACTTCTTCCTGTCTCCCAGATTGCTTGAGGAGCCATTGACTCCATTGTTGGAAATTTCTTTTCTCTGTTCCTTTCATTAGATTGAATCTTACTCTAACATTTTTTTTTCTCTGCTTGATTTGCTATTTAGGCTAGCTAAATTCAAAGGTACTATTCCTGCGCTGTTGCTTTAAAAAAAAGAAAAAAAAAGATTGATTTTGTTTTAATCAGGGTGTGTTATGTGGCATATACTAAAACTTCTAATACCTTGTTTTGAAGCCCTTTAGCTGAAAAATTGAACTGTAATATATAATCACATTAATGTAAATGCTGCAGCTTTTTGGACCTTTTGTGAAGATAATCCTTTGCAGATATTATTTGATGCATGCAGGTTGTTATAATCTAACATGTTGTGCTAAAACAGTGATATACAGGCTCAGCTTGAATTTATTCATAGTGTTCATTAGAGTGAAATTCATCCCTTTCTGCAGTCAGCCAAAGTAATTGGGATTTGTTTAGAGATTGGCACTGGTTAAGAGAAATGGCCCTTATAACACTGGCTGAAAATAAGGCCAGGAAGCTGCAAGCGGTATCTGAAGTTAAGGGCTGAACAAAAATGGTTTTTAGCAAAGTTCAGCAACCGCCCAACATTTAATCAGAGATCACATAAATAAAAGTGTATATTATAAGTACGCTCTGTCTCCCCAGAGGCCTGTTGTCATATTTCTTGACCTTGATGCACTTAGTATTTATTTATTAGATTTATTTATATGCCGACTTTATCTTAAGACTCTGGGTGGTTTATGATATTAATGCAAAACAGTACCATAAAATCAAATAAGTCACTGTAGGTTAAAAAAATAACCCCATGAAACTGATTCCTACAATCAGATCAAATATGAATATTTGATTTAAATTGTAGAAATAATTTTAGGTTCTACATATAAGGAACGGTTGCTGGAATTGGGTATGTCCAGTTTAATGAGGAGAAGGATGAGGGGGGGACATGATAGCAGTGTTCCAATATCTCAGGGGCTGCCACAAAGAAAAGGGAGTCACGCTATTTTCCAAGGCGCCTGAAGGCAGAACAAGAAGCAACGGATGGAAACTAACTAAGGAGAGAAGCAACCTAGAACTAAGGAGAAACTTCCTGACAGTTAGAACAATTAACCAGTGGAACAACCTGCCTTCAGAAACTGTGAATTCTCCAACACTGGAAGTTTTAAAGAAGAGACTGGACAACCATTTGTTTGAAATGGTATAGGGTTTCCTGCCTGAGCAGGTAGTTGGTCTAGATGACTTCCAAGGTCCCTTCCAACTTTATTACTATTATTATTATTATATAAAATAAGGTACAGATTCTTGGCTTCTGAAAATAGGAATAGAAGAAAAATAAGAAGAGACCATGTAAATGGTCTTAAACAGAAAGCCTCTTTCAAGCTGAGCTGTCGGTGGCCACCTGGACACCTTCTTCATGCACTCTTTTTGGCAACAGTATGGAATTAATTTGCCCCTGGCGTTTTTGGAAATGTTTTTTCAACTTTCCACTCTGTCTTGCAATCTGAGATTTTCTGATAACTTCACAGTAGTTTCAGTGGAGGTCAGCAAATTGCTATCATTTCTAACTTTTGGTGTGTTTTACATGCAATCCTATGCATGCCTTCTCTGAATTACTGTACTAGACTCAGTTTGATGAGATTTATTTCCAGATTATAATAGAGCATGAAAAATTAAGTACTTTCAAATCCCACTGATTTTATCGGCAGAAATTGAACAAATGCTTGACTCTATGAACGAGGCAAGACAGGTGGCCTAGAGGTTTAATAATAATAATAATAATAATAATAATAATAATAATAATAATAATAATAATAATAATAATAATAATAATAACTTCCTTTGATCATGAATGAAACTCACCCAATGAATTTCAGATTCATTACTTATCCAGTAAGGAAAACATACTAGAGGCCTTGAAAGCAATCCTTAGTGATATTGTTAGAAAGAAATCTTACCAGGTTCGTTTCATGGGAAAGAACTCCAGCAGTTGCTTGAATCAGGGGTGAAGTTTATTTCTAGGATGCAATATGTAATAAGTTGTCAGAGGTAGACATGCCAAGCTGTCTGCTACAAGCCCTTTACATAGGAATACCTTGAATTTGTTCCTTGAAATGGGTAGAAGCACACCCCCTGGAAATCCCAAGAAATGATGCACTTAGCCATCATTCTGAGATGTTGTGCTTTGCAATCAGGCACCCTGCTGGGTTGTGATTTTAGCATTTGTTGATTAAAAACAGTAATTTCTTTCAGGAAACAACCTTTTTTTTCTTATTTGATCCAAGAGATCTCAGGTTAAGACAGGGAGAAATATTCACCAATTACTCTATATTAGTGTTTCCCGCTGCTTTTTTATCTTTGTTTAGCGCCTATTCTGATTTGTGATTTTGAATCTTTTCTCCTGATTACAGTGGGAAGAATGTGTAGTAAGAGGGCTATGATTACCTTCCCATAGTATGCATAAGGTTTTAGCCTGAATAACAGCCTTTCCTATGGCATCATTTCCCTCCTCCTTAGAGGTAAGGAGAACAAACAAGCTGCTTAGACAAAGTCACTGAGTGTGCAACTCACATGGTCTGTTCATGCAACCAAGTGCTTACAGTACACAAAGTCAGCTATGGTGCCTTCTACTGTAAGCAAAGCCCATATTCCTGCTCCACATCAATGTACTTTGCAGTAGCAATTGCATTATTTGTTCTGCCGCTGAGTTCATCCTGAGGTTCTATGGGAATGTTACGATTGTTGTGTCCTGGGCCTGATGAGGAAACTCAGCAGGCCCATAATTGTTGCAAATGGTCCCAGACATTCTAAAAGCTGCCCGGGACCAGACAAAGCGGTGTCAGCTTTGCACACATGCGCAAGGCGCGAAGAAAGAAGAACTCTTACTGGTTCACTCTGTCCGGGTTTCAAGTCCTATAAAAAGGCCTGCATGCCTTTTGCTTGGAGTTGGAGTAGAAGAATAAAACATTGTTAGTTGTCATCATATGTCTTCATCATTCGCACGTGAACGAAGGATTTAACACTGGCGACGAAGGTGGGATCCTTTGCAAGCTGAAACAAAAGATTTAAGGACTTACCCTGAAAGTCCTGAAGAGGGGAAGACGGCGTCTGAATCAGCGTCCCAGCCTGCCAGTATAGCGTCGCTGGAGGATGAGCTCAGCTAAAGGACCCTTTCCCCAAACAGCAGTTTGCAGAGGAAGTGAGTGGTGAAGATCGTAAACCTTATGATGTCAAAGATTGGCCGCTTGACTGATTTCGATGTCTCTCACCCAGAAAGATGGAATTCCTACGTAGCACGGTGGAGAACTACTTCAGAGTAAATCAGATTAGAGAAGACAGCCTGAAGGCAGCAACTCTTTTGTGTGCCTGTGGACAAGAAGCTTTTACATTGCAGAAAATCTGGTGGCCCCTGCACCTCTGGAGTCAGTAACTGTTCTGTCTGGCCCCTCTCAGCTCCTTAAAATCCACATAAATATGTCTTTAAGAGGTTTATTTAACACATTTCAAAAGAATTCACTTCAAAGCACGCTGCTGGCATTTTGCTGGCAGAAACAGCCAAGTCTCATGTATTTACATATAAATTAACACATGCTCCTTCCACACCTTCCAATTAACTCACTCTTTCTTTATCACATTGTCCAAGGCCTCATTATTCTCCCGTAGATTTCCAAAACATCAGAAGACTGAAGTCAAACGCACGGCTCCAGATATCAGGCTACTCCTTGATTAACGTTGCTCGTGACAAAGGCGTAGTCTCTCTGTCCCCTTCTAATATAGTGTCCGATACGTCACTTCCCCTCATTACTTCCTTTTTCCACTTAACTGACACCTTCGTTTATCAAACCTTCGGAATCTCGGATCAAGCCATCTATCTTCTTGATCCAAATCTGACCCCTCACTTTGTGAATCTGACCCAGACTGCCTGTAAATCTCCTCCCTGTCTGGCTCAGCTGCCGGGAGGGGAAAATACCCAGAGGGGCCTGGCTGCTCTTCCTCGGCTGCCGGGAGGGGAAAACACCCAGAGGGGCCTGGCTGCTGATCCTCATCCTCTGATACTTCCCAAGCTGGTCTAGGGACACTCACAACAGTAACATATGCTGACTTGAAGAAAATGTTGAAGGAACACTTCCAGCCGAAGTTATCCGTCATTGCTTGAAGGCACGCATTCGAGCAGAGAGACCAGAGGCCGGATGAATCTGCTGCGGACTTTATTGCGGCCTTAAGGAAAGCAGCCAGACCTTGTAAATTCAAGGATCTGGAAGAGAGGCTGTGAGATCGCTTTGTCTGCGGCTTAAGGAGCAGAGACTTATAACAAAAGATTTTTGCAAAAGAAGATGTTTCCTTCCAAGATGCATTGTGAGAGGTGGCAGCTGAGGAAGCAGCAGGCAGGGCTGTGAAGGCCTTGTGCCTCGCCAGGAATCCTCCAGACTACCATCCATCAAGAGGAAGCTTGAGAAGGATCAGAAGTGGATCCTGAAGAGGAGGTCGACAGACTTCACCAGCCAGCTGAGAGGAGGCAGAAGGGACTTCCGGTCAAGGGCCCAGCATCTCTTCAATGCTCTGGGTGCGGAGGACACCACAAGCAAGCTGATTGCCGGTTCCACTCTGCCATTTGCCGGGTGTGTGGCAGGCAAGGCCACATTGCATCCATCTGTTTGGGTTGCCAGAAGATTCAACCTTGGGAAGAATTGCTTCAGAAAGGTACCAGGGTCCCCAGCCAAAACAGGGTGGGTTTCTGCGCATCGCACAGGAGCATTCTGAAAACAGGGACACACAAGCCCCTTAAGAAGAAACTTTCCATTAACGTAAGGTTGCAAGGGGTTCCCTTATGGATGGAATTGGACACTGGGTCCGCTCTTTCGATTATTTCAAATAATACCTTCAAAAGGATTTGCAGCAGTAGTGGCCTTCGAGTTAAACTCAGGCCATCGAATCTAATATTCACTGATTTTCAAAATTCTGTGGTGTGTGTTAAAGGGGAGGCCACCCTTAAGGTAAGTATAAGGATTTTGAAGGTTCCCTAGATGTGGTGGTTGTTGGGGGTGAACGTACGAGTCTTATTGGACTCGATTGGTTTGAGGCTCTGGGAATCCAAGTAACTGGACTGCATAGCTTGCAAACGCTGGGCCTTGCAGAGGTTTGCAAGGAGTTTGCAGATGTGTTTAGTTCAGAACTAGGATCCTACAAGGGTCCTCCCATTTTGCTACAGTTAGACCCAATCATCACGCCCATCAGGGTTAAGCCTAGGGGGGTATCTTTTGCCCTCAAGGGTAAGATAGATGCTGAACTGGACAAATTGCTCCAGCAGGGCATTTTAGAACCTGTGGATTCTAGTCCATGGGAAACTCCCATAGTAACGCCTCTAAAGGCTAATGGGGAAATACATATATGTGCAGACTACAAGTGTACACTGAATAAGGCGCTGCAACAGCACGCTTATCCAGTCCCTGTTGTAAGCCACATCCTGGCCTCCCTCAAGGGTGGGTGCATTTTTGCGAAACTTGACCTGGCACAGGCCTATCAACAGCTACCTGTTGATGAGGCAGCTGCAGAGGCCCAGACTATTGTAACTCACAGGGGGGCCTTCAAGGTCAAGAGACTGCAATTTGGGGTCAATGTAGCCCCTGGCATATTCCAAAGTGTCATGGAGAGCACACTTCAAGGTATTCCTGGGGTCTGTCCCTACTTCGATGATGTCCTCATTGCTGGGGAGTCATCTCAAAATTTAGCAGAAAGATTAAGGGCTGTCTTGCTTCATTTTCGAAAAGCAAGCCTTAAGCTAAAGCAGGATAAGTGCAAGATAGGAGTCACTTCCACTGACTTCTTAGGTTTCAGGATTGATGCCCAAGGCATTCACCCTGCTGAAGCTAAACTACAAGCTATTCAACAGGCCCCAAGCCCCAAGTCCAAGAGTGAGCTGCAAGCCTTCTTGGGGCTCTTAAATTTTTACCATGCATTTCTCCCACATAAAGCTGCAGTGGCAGAGCCGTTACACAGGCTCTTAGACAAGCAGGCTCCTTGGCAGTGGACTAAAGTCCATGACAAGAGCTTCAATGAGGTTAAGGCCTTGTTCACTTGTAATGCTGTGTTAGCGCATTTCAATGAGCAACTGCCTGTTTGCATCGCATACGATGCATCTCCTTATGGGGTGGGAGCAGTACTTAGCCATCTGAAGGCTGATGGGACACAGGTCCCTGTGGCCTATTACTCAAGGACTCTGTCATCTGCAGAGCGGAATTACGCTCAAATTGACAGAGAAGCCTTGGCCATAGTGGCTGGCATTAAGAAATTTCATGATTTCTTATATGGCCACCACTTCACGGTCTATACAGACCATAAGCCTCTGTTGGGTTTGTTTACTACTAACATACAGACACCACATATCATTTCTCCTCGTATGCTAAGATGGTCCATTTTCCTGTCAACATATGACTACACTCTAGTTCACAAACCTGGAAAAGAAATGGGCCATGCAGATTGCCTTTAACTCAGATAGAAGCAGACCCTGTTCCTGCCATAAATATTATTTCCATTCAGGAGTTGCCTGAATCTCCCCTCAGTGCTAGGGACGTGGCTGCTAAAACTGCCACTGATCACATGCTTACACGCATGCTGACATGGGTGTTGTCAGGATGGCCTGACACGTGTCCAGATGTGACATTTCAAAGTTTTTGGCAAAGGAGACACACACTGTGTACCTTTAATGGGTGCCTGTTATGGGGTAGCAGGTTAGTCATCCCAGCCTCATTGAGGTCTAGAGTCTTGATCTCTCTGCATGAGGGACATCCTGGGATAGTCAGGATGAAAGCGCTTGCATGCAGCCATCTTTGGTGGCCTGGGCTTGATAAAGCTATCGAGGCTCAGGTGCACAGGTGCCAAGTGTGCCAACAATTACGGCCTGAAATGCCTCAGACCCCTGTACACAAGTGGGAGGAGACACATACCCCTTGGTCAAGGGTACATTTAGATTATGCTGGGTCCTTCCAGGGGCAATTCTTCCTTATCCTTGTTGATAGCCATTCCAAGTGGCTAGAGGTTGTTCCTGTTTCCTCCACTACTACTGCCAGGACTATCCAGGTGTTGAGAGGAATTTTTGCATCACACGGACTTCCAGATGTCCTGGTTTCAGATAATGGCCCTCAATTTACCTATTCTGAGTTCCAGGCTTTTCTTCAGGCCAACCTGATCTGGCATGCAACATCAGCTCCCTTGCACCCTCCACCAATGGGCAAGCCGAAAGAATGGTGTGCACCACCAAGGACGCACTCAAAAGACTCACGTTCGGTAGCTGGCATCACAGGTTAGCTGACTTTCTTCTTGCACACCGCACCACACCTTGCATGACCACTGGGAAGAGCCCAGCTGAACTCTGCTGGGGTCGCAGACTCATTACTAAATTGGACAGGTTGCACCCAGACCAGGTGGCGTCACAGATATCGCAACCATGGGCACCAAGGAGACTATAGTTGGGTGATCCGGTCTGAGCTAGGAACTACGCTCCTGGTCATCTGTTGGTTCTTGCTGTCATCTGTAAGATCTCTGGACCTCTCTCATACAAAGTGACCTTGGGAGATGGCCGCGTCCTGCGGCGTCACATCGATCAACTGCGCTGGCGGTTGTCCCCTGTGGATTCCTCCCCTGCCTCCACTCTCGGGGGGGAGGGGGCCCAGGAACCACATCGCACTTCAGGTCAACTTTCTGAGACACAATCTCACTGTTCCTGGGATGTACCACAGGTCGCTAGGGATTTCCCAGGGGAGGTGCAAGGGCATCCTCAGAGTTCAGCTATTGCGCCGAACAGGGAGTCATGCATATCCGCAAGAGCTCCAAACAGGAATTCACCTGAGGTGGGGTTTGCCCTAGAGGTGGCCCCTGACTCTGGCACCTCAGCCACAGAGGACTGGGAGTATTGGGGCACACCTGTGACGCAGGTCACATCTGAGACTGGTCGTGGGCTCGAGGGACTAAGTTCCTTGGGGCCATCCAGGGTAGTTGGGGAATCCTCAGCCAATTCAGAGGGTTGGGGAATTTCAGCTGCTCTCACTGAGCCTGGGGAGAGCTCTGGCAATTCTGTCGGCACGCCTCACCAGGGGTCACCTGCAAAATTTGTGCATAAAAGTCCTGGTCTGGTGAGCCTAACAGACGGACCGGTAGGCCAGGTGCCCTTAAGAACAAGTCCTGCTCTGCCTAGCTGGGCAGGTGAGCTGACAGGCCAGGCACCCTCCCTAACCTTGTGTAGGTCACAACAGGCTATGGCCCCTCCTAAGCATCTAGGCAAATATGTGAAGTTCTTATCAGTACAAGGGACCTTACAGGTCTAGGTTGAAGAGATGGGATCTATGTGAGGTAGAAGATAGACACACAAAGTCCACATTAGAGAGTGGGTTGGTTAGCTAACTCTGTAAGTTATAAGAAGGGTGTCTGCATGTGAGCAGACTATTATTTTCTTTTAATTTAATTTATTATTATTGTAAAGAAATTTGGAATTGTATGTGTTCTATCCAGGGGGGAGGGGTGTTGTGTCCTGGGCCAGAATTGTTGCAAATGGTCCCGGGCATTCTAAAAGCTGCCCGGAACCAGACAGAGTGGTGCCAGTCTTGTGTGCATGCGCAAGGCGCGAAGAAAGGAGAACTCTTATTGGTTCACTCTGTCCGGGTTTCAAGCCCTATAAAAAGGCCTGCATGCCTTTTGCTTGGAATTGGAGTAGGAGACTAAAACATTGTTAGTTATCACCATGTGTCTTCATCATTCGCACGCGAACGGAGGATTTAACAATGATGATGTATGAACTGCAGTCAGTACCTCCTAACGCTCTCTTTGCTGCATTCTCCCCACTGTCCTCCATCCTTATTGCATTTCATAGCCTGTTACTGTTGCTTTCCCAAGAAGACAGATATGATTATAGATGCTCCACACCTCATCTTAACTTTCTTCATCAGTTTGCCACTGCATGCCCTTAAGGAGTTGATGAAGCATTTAAAACAGCTTTAGCACATCAGTTGAAGAACAGAATCACAGAACAAATAAAAAACCAAATCTATCTTCCAACCTGTTGCAACTGCAAGATAGAGTATATAAGGGCAGTGCTAATTCTGACTCTATGTATGAACAATAGTTGTATCTCCATCCATTGTTCTGGATGAAGTATGAATAATGAGCAAAGCTCTTACAGAAAGAAAGAAAGAAAATCAACAACTGCAGCAGAATAACTAAGCAAATTTTTTTTAAATTTATTTACGATTTTTATACCGCCCCCCTCCCGAAGGACTCGGGGCGGTGTACAGCCCAATTAAAAACATTAAGATACAAAAGGTAAAATTATTAAAAATAAATTAAATAATTTGGCCCAATCATTTAAAAACCCAATTACCTAAAAGTAATTTGGTCCAATCATTTAAAACCAATGCTATCTTAAAACTCAATCCCCTAAAAAACAATTATGGCCTTGTTGGAACTGGAGCTACTATCCCAGGCCGGCTTGTCGAAATAAATATGTCTTTAATTCTCGACGGAAGGAATGCAATTCCGTCAACGTACGGAGTTCGGGGGGGAGCTCGTTCCAAAGCGTTGGAGCTCCCACAGAGAAGGCCCTCCCCCTGGGGGTCGCCAGCCGACATTGTCTGGCCGACGGCACCCTGAGGAGACCGACTCTGTGGGAGCGTACCGGACGGCGGGAGGTATTTGCTGGCAGAAGGCGGTCCTGTAAATATCTGGGTCCGATGCCATGGAGCGTTTTAAAGATGGTCACTAACACCTTGAAACGCACCCGGAAGGCCACCGGCAACCAGTGCAGCTCACGCAGGAGCGATGTTACATGGGCGCGCCATGGCGCTCCAGTCACTACCCGCGCGGCCACATTCTGGGCCAGCTGAAGCCTCCGGGTGCACCTCAAGGGGAGCCCCATGTAGAGAGCATTACAATAGTCCAGCCTGGAAGTGACGAAGCCATGAGTAACTGTGCATAGCGAGTCCCGGTCTAGGAAGGGACGCAACTGGCGTACCAGGCGAACCTGATAGAACATCCTCCCGGCCACGGCCACCAGATGGTCCTCTAAAGACAGCCATGAATCCAGGAGGACTCCCAAATTGTGAACCCTTTCCGCGGGGGCCACTGTTTCGCCCCCAACAGACAACAAAGGAGTCAATTGACTAAACTGGGACGACGGTAGCCACAGCCACTCGGTCTTGGAAGGGTTGAGCTTGAGTCCGTTCTTCCCCATCCAGACCCGCACGGCCTCCAGGCATTGGGTCAGCACGGCAAGAGCATCGTTGGGGTGGTTCGGCGTGGAAACGTACAGCTGAGTATCATCAGCGTACAGATGGTACTCCACACCAAAACCACGGATGATCTCACCCAGCGGTTTTACATAAATGTTGAACAGTAGGGGCGAGAGAACCGACCCCTGAGGTACCCCACATACAAGGGGTCTTGGGGTCGACCTCTGACCCCCTGTCAACACAGACTGCATCCGGCCGGAGAGGAAGGAGGCGAACCACCGCAAAACAGTGCCCCCTATACCTAACCCCTCCAACCACTGCAGCATGATACCATGATCGATGGTATCAAAAGCCGCCGAGAGGTCCAATAGCACCAGAGCAGAGGAACAACCTCTGTCCCGGGCCCGCCAGAGGTCATCCACCAACGCGACTAATGCTGTTTCCGTGCTGTAGCCAGGCCTGAAGCCCGACTGGTGTGGATCCAAGTATAATGATTCCTCCAGGTGTTGTGGGAACTGTCTAGCAACCACGCTGTCGACAACCTTCGCAAGAAAGCGAAGGTTGGAGACAGGACGATAATTTGATAAAACAGCTGGATCCAGGGTAGGCTTCTTAAGGAGGGGCCTCACTACCGCCTCTTTCAGGGTGGCAGGGAAGACACTCTCGCTTAAAGAAGCATTAATAATTACCTGGAACCAGCCTCGTACCACCTCCCGGGATGCCAGCACCAACCAGGAGGGGCACGGGTCCAATGAACAAGTGGTCGCCCTAAGTCCCCCGAACAACCTGTCCACGTCCTCGGAAGTCACGGGGTCAAACTCAGCCCAGATAACAGTCTCAAGACCAGACTCCGTCTCTCCCATCGGACACACCCAGTTGAAATCAAAGCCTTCCCGTATCTGAGCGATTTTATCATACAGATATTTTCCGAAATCCTCAGCTCTACCCTCTAAGGGGTCTCCTCTCACCTCCTGATGAAGGAGGGAGCGGGTCACCCTAAACAAGGAGGCTGGGCGGTTATCTGATGACGCGATAAGAGCAGTGAAGTAAGAACACTTCTCTGCTTTTATCACCGCTAGGTAGGACCTAATATGGTCTCTTACCAGTGTTCGGTCAGATTCGGCAAGGCTCGATCTCCAACTGGTCTCTAGGCGTCTTTTCCGGCATTTCATCTCTCTCAGCCCCTCATTATACCAAGGGGCCGATCGAGACGCACGCCGAATCAGAGGCCACAAAGGCACGACCCGGTCTAGAGCGCCGGCCGCAGCCCTATCCCAGGCTGCCGTCAGCTCTTCGACCGAGTCATGTATCCGAACCTCAGGAATTGGCCCAAGCTCTGCCTGGAATCGCTCGGGCTCCATCAGCCGCCTGGGGCGGTACCATCTCACCGGTTCCGCCTCCCTGCGGTGGGGTGCAACGGTCAGAAAGTCCAGGCGTAGGAGAGAGTGATCAGACCATGACAGGGGCTCAATAACTATATCCCCTATATTCTGACCACTCAGCCACTGTCCAGAGACAAAAACCAGGTCAAGCGTGTTCCCCCCTGTATGTGTGGGGCCTTGAATTACCTGGGCAAGGTCCATGGCTGTCATGGAAGCCATGAACTCCCGAGCCTCACCGGACACCCCGCCCACAGACGGCAGGTTGAAGTCACCCATAACTATCAGCCTAGGGACCTCAACCACCACCGCGGTGATAACGTCCAGGAGCTTGGGCAGGGAGGTTGATACGTGGCAGGGAGCCAAGTACGTAATCAACACCACCCTCGGGCCCCCAAGGTCCCACTTCACCAGGAGGGATTCACAGCCCGCCGTCTGAGGAACAGTGACCTCCCTCGGCCTGAAATCTTCCCTAATCACGACCGCCACTCCTCCACCCCTGCCCTGAGCTCTCGGCTGGTCGAATGCAAGGAAACCCGGTGGGCACATTTCCTGATGTTTCCTGAATGTCTCTCGTGACATTCACAATCAGCTGCTTGTGAAAGAAAAATCTGGCCCTGAAAGAAACATATGCTTTTGAGGACTATACTCATATCTGAATGGGATCAGTATCTGAGGAGAGGTGCAATTTTAGTTTCCCTTTGAGAACCTTCCATGTAGCACTGTTCATGTTCATCAATCAGTTGACTAGCATTGCTCCAATCTATGAGCCTATGCCTGGTTCTCAGGATGATCCTCTGTGCCTCCTGCCCAAACTGTATATTAGCCTAAAATTCACTGTCTCCAATCTGGTCTCGCATATTTCTTTCCTTCTTCTTTACCATCCGTGGTATGATCCCATCGCATTCTTACTAAGTTGGAAGCAGAGAACGTAAGACAGGGTAATGATGTCTTTCTAGTTGTACAGAATTTCTATGATTGCTCAAATTCCTCAGCAAGCTGACATATGAAAGGTAAGCAGATAAAAGATTGATTGGCACAAATAATTAATTAAAAATAATTAAAAACTGTACATACTTTTTTACTCCAAGGAGAGCAGATAAATCTCATAGAATTCATTCGTAAGACATCATTCAGAAGTCATAGGATAGCTCCAATAACAGGGAAGGTCAAACTCAGAAGTCAGGGGGAAGTTATTGTATTCCTCTCCTAATTCTCAGCTATCTAATGAAATCAGGCTTCTTTCAAAGTCAGAAAAACCTGCAAAATGGGATGTGGTGCAGAATAGCCCCTGCTGGGTGCTAAGGTCAGTTCTTCCTCTGTGATACCCCAGATCAGTGTTTCTCAACCTTGCCAATTTTAAGGCATGTGGACTTCAACTCCCAGAATTCCACAGCCAGCGTTGCTGGCTGTGGAATTCTGGGAGTTGAAGTCCACATGCCTTAAAATTGGCAAGGTTGAGAAACACTGCCCCAGATGAACTACTATACAATTGCCCAGAGAGAGCAGCACACAAGTAAATTAATTAAAAAGACAAGCTCTACATGGGGCTTCCAGACACCACAATTGCAACAAAATATAGCAGCCCAGATGCTGGCAATGTTACCCACAAAGATGACCTTACACCTGTGCTTCAGGCCCAATGTTGATTGCAGTTCAAAGGGCTGATTTGACCACAGAAGCTCTACAGATAGTCCTCAACTTAAAACCATTCGTTTCGTGACCGAAGTTACAAAGGCACTGAAAAAAGTGACTTATGACCATTTTTCACACTTAATGACTGTTGGGGCATCGCCCACGATCATGTGATCAATATTCGGGCACTTGGCAAACGGCATGTATTTATGACAGCTGCACTGTCCCCGAGTCATGTGACCTTCCTAGTCAGTTTCCGACAAGCAAAGTCAATGGGGGCAGTCAGAGTCACCTAATAATAACACAATTCACTTAACAACTGCAATGATTCACTTAACAACTGTGGTAAAAAGGTCGTAAAATGAGGCACAATTCACTTAACAACTGCCTTGCTTAGCAATGGAAATGCTGGGCACAATTGTCATCATAAGTCGAGGCCTACCTATGTGTGGCTTGGTACCTGGCTACTTCCAGAACTGCCTTCTCTTATTAGAATCAACCTGTCCAATAGGTTCTTCCTAGGAAGAACTTTGTTACTTTAAATTTTATTTATATGTACCATGGCTGTTTTAACTCTTTATGTATGTTACTGTACTTTGTATGGCATTGCGTGCCTGTATTGATTTGACAGAGTACAGGTAGAACCTGTAACATTCATATTTAATAGCTTTTAATATTAAGGAATTTTTCATGATGTCCAATTAAAATCTACTTCCCTGTAATCTAAAACAGTTTTTTGTCCAATCTTTTGGGATGTCTCTGAACAGTTCTGTCCCATTTGTCTTTCAGATATTAGAATACAACCATTTTATCTGCCCATAGTCTTCTCTTCTCCAGGTTGACACTATCCAGTGGCTTCAGCTATTCCTCCTAAATTGTTCTTTCCAAACCTCTTTTCTGAACATGTTCCAGTTTATCAATATGCTTCCTAAAACTCAATGTCCAGCATAATGCAAAATTGTTGGTATGAGCTGATCAACACAGAATGGAGGAATAATGGCTCAAAGAACGGCATACAGCCCAGAATTATTCAGTTTTTCTGTCTGCTAATGAATATGTACTTTCTAATGGTACAAAATATTCTGCCATTATACTGAAAATGCCATAAAGCTACATAACATTTTTTGATATGATCTTTGAAATTATTTATTGACACTTTGGGCTAGCCCTGTTAAAGCTTTCAAAAGGCCTTCAAGTTTTCTAAAGAAAGGGTTTGAATTAACAAATACGGTATGTATTATTACATTTATTAAACTCTTTTCGATGCTTATTAGAGAGGAGTTATTACAGTTTGCATAATATTTATCTTTTGCACCTCAGTAATTTATCTAGGATTTCCCCCCCTTATTTAAGAGTTATTTTAACAAATAGAACAATCTACCTTAATAATTGCTCACCAACAGATTTAAAAGTGATACACATACGGGTATTCAGGGCTTTTTTTTCTCATAGAACACTCAGAACGGAGTTCCGGCACCTTTTTTGGATGGAACCTTGTAGGGTAGGCAAGGCGGGTTGTGTGAGTTCCAGCACCTTTTTTCTTTCTTTCTTTTTTTTTTAGAAAAAAAGCACTGTGCGTATCAATTTACATTTTACTTAACAAATGGCTTTAACTGAAGAAGTAGAAACTTTAGGTATGTGTTTATCCCTCTGTTTAAAATGAAGGCACATCTACCATAATTTATTGCTTTAATATTATTATTAGGTCTAGTCTAGGCACATACTGGGAAAAGCAATCTTCAGTTCGAAATGATTTTTTTTTTTACAACTGCCTTTTGAGGCCCCCCAAAATGGAGTTTATAATGGAAGTGCTGACACAATCTTATCCACAATATATTGGAGTGAACTGTATAATAAGCAGTTATTATGTATGTGTAGAAATAATGAGAGACCCACCATCTGAAGAGAGCTAATGTGAAATGCTGAGCAATTATAGTTGGTTACACAGTATAGGTTAATGTTCTTTCATAGAGCTACACATTTCTCCCCCCCCCCTTCTGTCTTCCAGAACTCCTAATGAAAATTTGGAGACCTGACGTTAATGATAAGCAGCCATTCACATGTCCTCTGTGTCATGGCTGGAGCATTAATGCCTTCCTTCATATCACATTTTGCATAGCCTAAAGCATCTATTAAAATCCTTTGTAAAATTCATGAAACAAAAGTGCTCGGTTGAGCCTAGTGGGAGAGAAAGTAAGCTGCTTATTAGCAAAAAGTAAAAAAAAAAGAAAAGAAAAGAAAAGAAAAGCCCAATTACAGAGTCAGAGAAAGAAGCTGAGGAAAGAATAGGATGAGAAGTAATTCTTCTTTAGACAGACAGGCTCAAGAAAGAGGCAACTTAGATATCATTCAAATACACGGACGCACACGCACACACGCACCACTGAAAGTAGGAGCAAGGGAAAATATTCTAAGCAGTAATTAAACTGAAATATTGGGAGTTTGAACAGCTCTATAACAATGGAATGAATGCTTTCAGTCGTAGCCTTTGCCTGGCTTCTTACGCAGATGCTAAATTGGAAGGATTGCAGGATGTTCCCTGAAGAAATGGCTCAGGGATAGTCAAGAGGAGCCGGGAGCTCAGGAAATACGCAAGGAAAAAAAAATCTGTTTGGTATTTCAAATGCTATAAATTAGATACAAAGGAAGGAGAACCTGCCTGAGGAACAAGCAACATAAAACAGAATAAACCTGCAATAAGATTGCCCTTTTTCTGTTATAAACTTGACATTAAGCCTGTCATGTTCAATGACAACCTAACAGACCTCATTCTTTACCCCCTGGAATTTGAAAGATTGGCAGATGTCATGATTTCCTTAACATCAAAGACCCTGCAGATAATGTTGGTTGGGCTTCCTTTCGGTTCCCCACTCCGCTCTCATACTTGGAGAATCATTGGGTGAGATTTGCAAATTGGGCTGGAGATTTTCTTTTGGTCAATAATTGCTTCTGACTGCCTGAACACCTTTTCCTGACAATGGGGAAGGCAAACGTGGCCAGAGCTTTATCTTCTCCTTATATGATTTGCTTTACTAGTCAAAATATTCCCCTACAGTTATAATAACGAGGCACTTTTCACAAAACAGCTCATTATTAAGAGAGGAGACTAAATCACTGCAAAGTTTGGCAAAACTCTGCCAGAGGAGAACTCCAGCATGCTGTAGGCAAGCTCTCCCTTTCAGACGTTTGGCATATGCCAGATGCCATACATAAGCTCCTATTTCCTAAAGCCAATTTGGGGTACATTTAATCATTATATTTGAAAGGTACATTGGGCTCCTTCCAATACATTTTTTCACGGTTGTGTTGAGTGGAAAGGAAAGATGTGCTGATTGGTGGCTCTGATACTGTGGGATGAAATAGGAGGGCTACAAAATTCAACACCAGGCTGAATACTAATAATGGATATGTCCATAGCATATCCTAGTCAGGGGCTTTCAGAGTGTAGGTCGTTAACTCCCTGCAAGAAACACAAGTCAACGTATGAGCGTTGCAAAAGCCGGAGTCCTGTCTAACCATAGTCAATGCTTTCTTTTTCATTCTGGGTTGGACTGAGACTTGGCTTGCCCAGCCAGAGGGAGGAACGAACTCCCAACCTTGTGTAGTCTGTTTCCTTTGCTCCGTTCCTCAGAAGAAGGTTGAAGCTCTCCCAAGAGGCAGAGTAATACATGCATATCCTGCCTACTGTGGAAACAGTAATTATGCAGAAAGAAGTTGACTGTCAAGGATGAAATGCTGGTGTATGTGGCTTTCTGCCCACGATCATGGCTCATGGATCACTAAGACATTATAGAGTGTTTGGTCTCCAGGAACAGACTGCGTATGTGCAATTGTATGAATGTCAAATCCCATTCACGGTTTCCTATGTTCATCAGACAAATAATAATAATGAGTGGAAAGACTCTTTGGGATTTTGGATACTTCAATGCCATCATTCTGAAATTTTCACCCCTGTCAAATAAGATCAAAATATAGTATACTGTGTTTTCCCAATACAGTAAGTCTGCCAGTGAAGTAGTGAACACATTATTTAAAAGGGGTAACATGAGATTAATATGGCTGCATTGGCTTTTGTACTGTACCTGTAATACATGAGCAGAATGCTGAAGTGGTCCAAAGTTCACACAGTCCTTACTTACATTATCTAGTAGAAATAAATGTACGAAAGTTTACTGTCTTCACATTCCACTCTGACTTCTGCAGAAAGTGTTCTCATTGTAGATGGCCTTTAATAGGTTCCTACCTTGAAAAATTGAGGGTATATGATTGAAAGATAGATTATGAATCCAGGGTCTGTGCACACAGGAAGTTTGAAGGTGTAAAACAAATACTGATTCTCATTATCTGTATGAATAGCTAAGCAAAACAATTTTGTCATCAATATGCTCTGCAATTTTTAAACATTCCCTGATCTCTGTGTTTATTTTCTTTCCCTGTTACTGTAATGTGGTAATCTTTAAGGCACAAGATAGCTGCTATGGCTCCACTTTGTCTCCTGCATATCTTTCTTACACCATCAGAACCACTTCCGGGGTAATTAATTCCTTCTTCTTAAGTTAACACATTCTTTTTTTTTTAATATAAAATTCTTTTATTAAAACAATCAACATTGAACATAAAAACATATTATGCAGCAATCATCATGGCACCTGATATACAATACTAAGTATTAGTCATTGAAAACGTCTGATTTAGTAAGCCTTTTTCCACTCCTCGCGTCTAGCCTCAACTATACTCCTGTTACACTTTGTTTGATTGGTGTTTCTCTTATCTGGTTCCATATTAATGTGATCAACATTAAACCAAAGATCCTATTGCTAAACAATCATCCTAGAACATAGCATACAACATTAGGTATTAATCTTTGTATACATCTGTTTTAGTAAACGTTCTTCCCTCCTCCCTTCCCTCTTCAAGTATACTCCGTTAACACATTCCTTTTAATTAGTACCTCCTAATCCAGAAATTTGGAAGTGGCTGGTAGTACCAATCTTTTATGATGTGTGAAGTAAGTTAGACATTTATTGCTGACTACTTCCAAACCAAATCATAACAAAACTGTGACTTTCTCCAAACGTAATGAAGAATCAGACTGACTTTACTTGTTTTTGACTTGTAACCAATCAACGCGTGATGCACTGAAGGGTCTCCAATCTTCCTCTAAACGGTGAGTATTGATTATCAAATATGGCAAAGCTTGTTTTAGTATATAAAACATCATTTAACAACATTGAACATGTCCATTTGGAACAAATGTATGGGAACTTTTAAAGGAAAGTTTTTCTACCAATTCAAACCTTTTGAGATGTACTTCTGGGCTTTAATTCATAGAAAAATTAAAAAGAGAGAAGATGAGATAATGTTTGATCAGTTGTAGGTTGGGAGCTTGGCTGGCAACTCCACATATTGCCAGGCAATTGGGGCAAGAAGCATGTTAGCTCCCTGACTTAAACTGCCCGCCATAATCACAGCATATCAAGCAGCAATGCACTCAAGTGAGCTTTTGTCCAGTGATACTTTAGCAATGGACACTTTAACAACGGATATTTTAGAGATGGACATGGGGCGGGGACCTATTGCAGCTGGGTCTGCCTTGTTCTCCGTTTACGTTAGTCATATAAACTGGTGGCCTCTTGTGCAAATAATACAAAAATAAATACCTTTTGAGCTCCTAAGACCCATAGAAACTAGTAGGACGTCACACATCATTCTTTGACTGCAACCCAGATCTTTAGGCAAAGACACATTTTCATACAAGTTTTGCATGAGCACAGGCTGTAAAGGTAACTTGTAGCATGATATATTATAGTTGAAGACTTCAGATCCAGACATACCCACACCTGGGAGTAAGTGCCTCTGAAATGAGGTAGCAGTAGCTCATAGGAATGCACTGTCAAGTTCCTATTTGCAGATTCTTACTCCTACTCCATCAGCAAAACACTGTGATCAGATTAGGAGCAAAAGCTTTGTGCAATATAGTCAATAGGATGGTAAACATAGGCTTTAATAGACAACCCATTAAAAATTAAACTCAACTGAAGAGCAACTTTGTGGTTTGTTTTTTTTACTTGCATTAATTAGAGACAGCAGATCCCCAATTAAAGCAGGTCTGAGAATTAAATTAAGGTTCATGCACGCTTTGGGCCAGTAGGGGGAAACTCCACAGCTCACAATCTTGCATTTAACTTCAGTGTTGTGGTGTCTCAGTAGTATATGAATGGTTCTCCCTCATCACTACACTTTACTGGTGTGGCCCATATCTCTTTCCTTGGAGATGCTGTGCCATCTGCTTTCTTAGACCATCTGTTCTCCCTTGCTATCTGCGTGGCATCATCCTGCTTCTAAAGTTGGCTCATTCCATACGTGTAGATTGCACTGTCCCAAGTTCACCTCCTGCAGACTTCTGATACTGAACTCCTTTGGCAGCTCTTCTGCTAAAATCAGACTCAGATGTGGTGCAGGAGAAAATGCTACAAAGATAATTTTGCAATATTAACTGTGGATCTGTTGAATGAGTGGTTTCCCCTTGGAAACAGCTCTTGCCTCATTCATCTCCTGGCTCCTCAACTCTTTTTTTCCTTCTTCCTTCCCAGCCTTTCACCCTGGATTTTAAAGTTAGCAAGGGGTTGGCTTTGCAGCCCTACTCACAGTAACTGGCTTTAAAAAAAAACCAGAGATAATGACAGAGGAAATGGCTGCATGTTGATCTGAGGACTCCCTAATTGGTCTGCTGGAGAGGATAATATCCATTACAAGGTCAGCAGCAGTAAGGACACTTACAGGGTAGTGCAGCAATCCATATGAGGGTTTATGGGGAGATCTCTGTCCAGTACTGTAGCCATCTAACATATGAAATGAGGTTGCAACCTTTCCCTTCTTCTTCATGTAATGAGAGACCTAGCATGGGTAACATCACTCTTCCAGATGCCCAGTCTTCCTCGTTCTTCATCTCCTTCTCTTGTCCTCTCTCTTGGTCATCACTACTCCTGCCTCTTCCCAGTCCCAGTACACAGAAGCTTCATCTTTTAATCTCTCAGGCTCTGATTCAGCCCATGGCTCAAGCTTTTCTAGATGCTTCTTCTTCTGAACTGTATCTTGAGGTAAGTCACTTCTTTGGAACACCAGTGAAGCCCATCCAGATTCAGCTAGCTTTCAGAACAACCTTTTTTTTTAAAAGTATATTTTCATAGTGCATTATTATACCACAAAGTGAAATGACATGAAATAAAAACAAAGTTTAGTAGAATGGATTATTAGTGCATGTAAAAAACAAATCAGAAGGGAAATAGTTATTGTTGGTTACAAAATGTATATCATGCTCCTTTCAAGATTCTGGACACATATGTGTATGTATATTTAAATACGCGTGTGTGTGTGTGTGTGTGTGTGTGTGTGTGTGTGTGTGTAATCATTCTAGCCATTGTCTATCCACTGCAAGATGAAGGCCTATTCTGCATGTTTCCAGTCACTACAGTCTTGAATTTTCCTTTGCCAGTTGGGCCCACAATACTTGCATCGCAAGACAAGATAGAAAGCCCTGCACATGGATTAGAGAACAAACAAAATTGTATGGTATCATCAAAAGAGTAAAATAATTGAAATGGAAATGGGCTGGCCATATAGCAAGAAGAACTGATGGCAGGTGGACCAAGGCAGCTATAGAATGGATCCCAGTTGATAAAAAGCATCCACAAAAGAGATGTAAAACAAAATGGAGTGATGCTGTTTATATATGTATTTAATATTGCTTCTATTTAACGGACTTGAAATTTCATTGGACATTGGACATTAAGAACTGCCATGGAAGACTTTTTTTTTCAGATTTCCCTAAATTCTAAGTTCTGACCAGTCATCTCCAATCTGCTGGGCCTGGGTTGTTTTTTTTCTTTTCAGAATTTATCTCCCCAAATACCCAGCAAACACAGTCATGAAGATGGAAATTATGTAGTTCCACTATATTAGTTGAGCATCAAGTTGGGGGATTTAGCCTGGCAGTCAGTGGAAAACAAAGCAAAAGAAGGACCTGTAGGGGGAGGGGGGTGGAGAGTGAGTCTCTTAACTGAAGAACAGAACAAAAATTACTTGCATATATATTTAGATCAGATTAAAATTGTTCTCACCATTTTATTTATCTGCATTTTACTTGAGACATTTCTATTTGTCGGCATAAGTACTACTGCTACTTCTGTGGTTTCATTATTTTGAGGGGTCCTTGGTGCTCTCTGAGCTTGGTTGTTTTCTTGCAGATGTTTCATTACCCAAACTAGGTAACATCATCAGTATTTTACCATTTTCAGTCTCTGTTTTACTTCCAGATTGATACTATTGGTTTTCTTTTTTTTAAATTATCACTGTAGTTAATTATGCTTTAGTATCTCTTTCCTTGAAACAGATGTTTTTATTATTATAAGGTAAAGCCACAAGGACTACGGATCACTAAATTAAGCATCCTTGATGGCCAGCCCAAGTTACACTGCAGTAGATCGCTTGTGATAATGCAGAAAGACAATATAAACATGGCCAATGTGTCATACATGCTTGCTTAGAATTAGAATTCAAAGAGAGATATAATATTTTAATGCCAATCCAAAGGTAGCCCTATGAATAATGCTATTTCTAAAGCCTTAAGTCATCCCCAGCATTGTTGGATAAGTTTTCATCTTGTGAAATACTTGCTGAAATAGAGATACTAAATAGGCAGAGAAGCCTGTTTTCTATTACTGACCGTACTTTGCCTCTCCAGTTTTCTGTGTCTTCCAGTAGAACTCTTACCACATAAAACAGACCATGAAATTTCACATGTGGTATAAAAATAATCACATTGTAATTCCTAAATATGGGAATAATACTTTACTTCTCCCCAATGCATTGTAAGAAATTTCAACCCAATGAAAATGAGATAAAATAATGGATGGTTGGATTTGAATGACTCTTATGGTGAAGGAAAATGATCCAGGCTTCTGTTCTCTATTGAAAGGCCCTGTTCTTCCTTTATGCTTCTGATTTATGTTGCTGTCCCAAAGGAGAACAGTTTTGTTAACAGTAGACTCTGAAGGGGAGTTATTTGGCTAGAAGTAAGTCCAACTATGTTCAGGTAGGCCTTATCTATGTCAAGGCATCAACAGTATTGCAATGTGGGCCATTTCAAGATGGATCAGTTTATTTACAGTGAATTTCCAGCATATATTCTTTCATAGATCATTGCCATTCCATTTCTGCATTATTCTGCTCTTCAAAAAATGTTCATGGTAGCATCCAATCCAAAGGCTAATCGGATCCAACATCTCTTTGCCAAATTGGGTTAGGTGCTGCTGCCACCTGAGTCTGTATATCCTTCAGAAAGCCTAATTTCAATCCTAATCAGATACTGACGGCTAATGCCTTCCTGTAAAACTGGTTGAGAACAATATTCTTATTTTCTATTCTTTCTTTCTCCCAGTTCATGCTTTATATGCTAGAGATGCCCAGCTGAATCCATGGCATCTATAGGTAGGGTAGAAAAAGGTTCCTGCCTGAAACACAGAGAGATTGCAGACAGTTAGTAGAAACTAGCAGTCTTCAGCCCATCGGATCTTCAGACCAAGACAAGTCTTCAAACTAAAACCAGTGGTCTGACTTCTAAGGTTGAGTTATGTCTTTCTGAAGTCAGAGACCTCAGGAGAGCTTTATAAGCACAACTTCCTTCATACAAAAGGTTAATAGCAGAAAGAGAAAACAAGCACCAACACAACTTTGAGAGCATGTTGTGGTTTCTGTTTGTAGAATGTTTCTCCTTCCCAGCTCAGCTTTTAAAAATAAACTGCATCTATCACCATGCTGAAAACAATTTTCAAAACCCCGTCTCCCTGTAGTTTCACTAACATGTTAACCTACTTACTTCAATTAATGCTTCATTAGTAAGGCTAACTAACTGTTGCTGTGCCCTGTAATGATTTGCCAGGTTTTCTATATACAAGTACATAATCAATGTTTTCCAATTACTGCTATAGTGCAACCACTATTTCAAATAAACTAGATAATAATACAAACCTATTACTGAATCTGAAGTAGCAAAGGCATTTAATTGCCAGCCAGTTCTTCTCAGCTTTTAAAATTTTTCACACTAATGAAGTGTCATACAAAAAAGTTGTATTGATTTTTCCACCACATGGCTTCAACCACAAATATGTAATTATCCCTTTTATATCTAACAGGGGGATTAAAATAATCTATAGTATATAGCCTTTACTTATCCCTGATGGGTTTAGTAGTACTTTTACCCTTTTCAAAATATGCAGCATTTTGATGAATGAACTTTCAGTAAAATGTTGCTTTATCTGCTTCATATCTTTAGTGTGTATGTGTTTTTTTAAAGCCTAGCTGGTGGGCAAGCAGCAGAATTTTAAATCCTAGTTTTCCCTAAAGCTATCAAATGCTGCAGAGATATTGGAGTAATTTTCATAGCAGTTAAAATTGCAGCAAGACTGCAGTCAATATTCTGTAAATTTACTCACCACTAGTTCATATTAATATTATTGATGTGACCGAAGAGTGGCTTATATTATACTTTATGGAATTTAGAAGTAGCTTTACTACTTTTAAATAAAATGTCATAAATAGAGTATTGGAAATTGTTCAAGGAGGCCTCCCTCTCAAATCACCATTCAGTTGAGTTGGGTCAGTTGCCACCTCACCACCTGACCTACATCACAGGGCTGATGTAAAAATAAAATAGACTTTGTACCAGGAAGGGCAATACATTTCAATTCTCCAGAAACTCAGCATTCAGTAACTATCTAGGAACAGGACGTTCACAGACTTAATACCTGTAGATGAGTTACTTGATTGAAGAGAAAAATACACACAGGAAGTCCTTGACTTATGATCACAACTGAGCCCAAATTTTCCATGGCTAAGCAAGACAGTTGTTAAGTGAGTTGTGCCCCATTTTACGACCTTTTTGCCACAGTTGTTAAGTCAATAGCCACACACAATCACACCTATGGTGTTATGCCCTCCTTCCCCCAAATCCATTATCACTGCTTTTAATGAGAAATTGTATGGAGGAAGAATGTATCTTGACAGCCATGCAATTTTCCTCTTGTCAACTGTTCATTCACTATGTGATGAAGGAGGAAGCAAATAATTACTGATTCCCCCCCCCCCCTTTAGCTGTACCATGATTTTTATCACTCAGGATCTATGGTAATTCTGGGGTGCAGCATTTACTGTGGCTGGCTTTTGCAAATGTTCCTAGCCTGCTCTTAGCATTCTGCTCCTCTCCTCTCCACTGTCTTTCTTGAGACTGAAGGTGACAGTGACTGCTTTTGTTAGAATAATCTTTCAATGAATTTCTAGAGCTGAGCTCTGAGCTATCTGCAGGACAAATAGTGGCTTCTGCAAAACCCCAACAGGTTGGGTCTTCTTATGTTTGTCTTTATGAAATATTGCCATGGTAAAAAGCATGTATATTCCATAATCAGCTTGGGCGGTGGCAGATTAAAAAAAATACCCATTTCCATCTTCCTTAAGATGCTCCTGATGAAGCTATTCCTAATGCACATGTAGAAGGCAAAATATAAAAAAAAATCTATCTGCCACTGTAAGGGTTGCAATTTTGCTATTATTCCCAGTGTAGTTAATACAGTAATACCCTTGAATTTTCCTATATGAGCATCTTAAATCTGCAGGATTTTCAAAGGCCATTTTGCAGAGAGAGACTAATAAATGGGAAATAACAAAAAAAAATCTTCATGACTGTAGAGGTTAATCAGATCTCTCCTATGTGACTTCTGCCTACTATTTTCTGTATCTGTAGTGTTAATAATGTATAAACAGACAATAAACATGAGGAAATGCAGCATCACAATATTTTGATTTTGTTGGTATGCATCAGTTAGAAATTCAACAGAAGCATATCTTGAGAAGTATTATAGATTGACAATAGACCTGTTGAATTATTTGCTGCACATCTAGCACAGTAATAGGGATCCTCAAAATAATGAAAATTATATTAGGGAGAATCAGGTAGAAATTCCTAAGCGCATTTTAATAAGGACTGTGGATGGGTTGTTCACTCATTTCAGCCTGCAGAATTAATGACATAGGTGAAAAAAATGCAACATATATATGTGGCATTGTATCTTCAAGGACATCTCTATTAAATGACTGGAGAAGTTGCGTCTCTTCAATATCTACCTAAGTATTATATAACCCTCTATAAAGCAAGCTTATCTTGAAATATCGACTGCAATTGAAAGGGAATATTAATTCTAAATTCACTGTGCATCAGAGACTTGGTGAAATCTTTATATCTTAAGCTGTATCATTCTTAACTGCTTAATTTCACATTTTCTGCCTTTTTTACATCGTAAGTAGAAATAGGAATAAGGTTAGTACTATCATCTCAAGATGAAGGCTTCTTGGTTCTGAAACACAAACATACACACAATATGAACCAATATAATTGTCAATAAACTGTGTATCTCCTAGGGTAAAGTTTCCCACAAGATGTGCTGTCCCACTCACTCACACACATATGTAACCATGATTTAGGGGGTATAGTAATATTGCCCAGCAATTCCCTTCACCAAAAACCCAGAACTGTCCCAATTAGGTCAGTCACAGACCAATGCTAGTCCAAAGAGCAATGGCCAATGAATCTACAAGGCATTTGAAAATTTCCCAATCAAAATAAACCTACCAGGGTTCATGAGGCACGATCCAAGTCAAGGCACAGTGTCAGTCCAAAGCAAGGCAGGAATCACAACGACCAGAAAACACAGCTAGGAAATGAACGTATTGTTCCCAGCATTACCTCTATGTGTCTGCTGGGCTAAATAGCCAGCTTCTGAGGCAGCCCATCAAGAAGGATGAGATTTTCTCCTCATGAGTTATCTGGGCGACCTTTGCTGCTCCTGCCTTTTCTCTGCCCTACATATTCTTGGGTCAGGTGCAGAAGGCAGTTCCTCTTCCTCATCCCTGACCAGCTGCAACTGCATGTTTTCCCAATCTGATGCCTCAGGGCTGTCCTGCTGCAGCTGTGATTTAGCCAAATCCCTCTCAGACTGCTGCTTGGAGCCATTGACCAACTCCCCTCCCGATGTGCCAGGAAATGGTTCACCCTCCCCCAAGCTGATATCTGAAGAGGTATCTGGGGAAGCGTGGGGGGGTGTCATCACATAAGACCTGCAAGGTAGTGTCTGCTAAGTTCCAGGCAAAACCTCTGAGAACTGCTTTATGGTGGGAGTAAAAGTTAGAAATAAATGAAAGGAAGGAAGACCCTATATATGAAGAATTGTATTCTCTATTGAATGAAGGAAGATATTCCATGCATCGCAGAGACAATCTGGCGTATGATTTATATGACTTAATTTATTTTTATTCAATGTTGCTGAAATAATTGGTGGCAAAGCTAAAAACTTTCTAATCATCTCTGTCCTTTCTCTTGCAAAGTTCCAAGGCTGCCTTCTGAATGCTCCCCCCCTTTTGGGGAGACTTTTGGGTTTAATTTTCATCTCTGCTTGAAACAAAGAAGTAAAGAACAGAACAAAGAAGTAAATTGAAGCACTACCCTCCTTGGTGTGTAACAGTTACAGAGGACTAGAAAGGGAGAAAGAGAGCAAAGGCTTGGCCAAGGAGAACCAGTCAGATGTACAGAAAAGAAAAAAAAAATAGAGAAATTAAAAGAAGAAACCACACTCTCACTGAGACCGGCAGGATATGCTATTCCAATGATGGTGAACCTTTTAGAGACCGAGTGCCCAAACTGCAATCCAAAACCCATTTATGTATCATTGGGTGCCGAGTGGGCGTGGCCCATTGGGTGGGTGTGGCCCATTGGGTGAGCACAGCTTTGGTGGTAATGGCAGACTGGGTGGGACTAAAAAGTTCAATTAATCAATTCCAACTTTGCAAGATCTTTTTTTCCCCCGCAACAAGTTGAAATTGATTGATTGATTGACCCCCCTTTTTTTTTGCACACAGCAGCGGAGGCCTAAAGCGAAAAGGTTTTTTAAAACCCAGCTGAAGGCCTAGGACTGGGGTGACAGAGCGCGTGTCCACAGAGAGGGCTCTGCGTGCCACCTGTGGCACACGTGCCATAGGTTCGCCACCACGGTGCTACTCCATAGAAAGAGCCGGTGAACCCCACTCTACCTTCCACTGATGACATTACTTAGCCTGGTGATGAAACACCTGTAGGAAAACAGCCAATTTTAGAGGGCACCGAAACAGACAGAAAATAAGGCAAATAGTACTAGTGTCTTATTGGAGCAAGCCTAGTGGGGTACTGCCTTAGCCACAAACCCCTTCTGTATCTCTAGTGAATCTAAGCAAAATGTCCATTGCCTGTATTTGGCAGTAAGTCCTATTTCAGTCAATTGGGCATTTTTTTTTCTAAGTAGACACAGCTAGGATTGAACTATTAATTAACTTTGGGATAATCATGTGAATATCATAGGGCAGCCTAAGAGCTTCATGCAGCCTTTGGGTTAATTTGGCGCAGCTCTTTGAAATTTCAAAAGCCCCGCGTAAACAGAAAATTAAGATCATTTGGAAAGAACAATCTGTTCTTGCCTGCAGGGGAGGAAGGAACGGAGTGAAAGAGACAGGCCCAAAAAGTGAAGGAAGGAGGGACTAGAAAAAGAGAAAAGGAGATTAAAAAAGAGAAAGCGAGAGAAAGTTTGACTTGACCAACTTCTGCCTAATGCTTGCTTGTGCCCCTCCCAGAGGCTTCTGAAGGATCTGATACTTCCACTATAATGACAAAGTCTCGGTGTTACAATGCAAACTCAAGCCCTTTCATACCTCCGTGTGACATCACGGCGCACTTACAGAAGGGACGGAGCTTGCATCACAACAGTGCAATGTGGCTTTGGTGATTTGCCATCCCCACCTTGGTCACTCCGGTCTCACCTGACATACAACTACTTATCAGTTGCTCCAAAAGAAATGTAACCTATCTATTCCTGCCATACTATCCCTTTTTAACAATCCTGTAATCCCTTAATTCGGGGTAGAGTCAGGGCGACTGGATAAAGCTGAGCATTTACTGGCTTGGCTGATGCCTTTCCTGATGCCACGCAGAGTTCACCACAGATATTTTTTTTCTTTGCACATACCATCGTAAGAATAATAAATAATGACAGAGCTTTTGATTTTAAAACAGAAAATAACCCACACACCTTTAAAGCAAATGGGTTTGCATAAAGAAAGGATAATATTGCAGGTAATGACTGTTTAATCTGGTGCCACTCAACTTGGGATGTCAACACATCTTCTAAAACACTTCTCCTGATCATAAATGGCCATTACCTTGACCGTTGACATGAAGCCATCAGAGTTATATTATTGACAAAACTTTCAGCTCCGCATCTGTTTCACTGAAGGAGCATCATATAGCTGTCAGCTCAGGCAAAGCACAGAACTGATGATCACCTCTGACATTTCTCTTTCAATGTTTATGGAAACAAAACACCTTGAGGTTTTTTTGAACCCAACTGTGGCAACTGCAGAAGCTGCACCTCCTCCCCACTGTCCCTGATTTATGAGCAGCAAAAGATCTTCTTTTTGAACCGAATGGCAGCCTCCTTTTGTTTCTCTTTGAATAAGGTTTCTTTTTTAAAAAAAAAAATATTAACATTATCCCTCCACTGCGGCATGTGGTACTGTTAACATATTAAATACTTTGTAGTCTAACATGAAATTAAAAAATGCCTTTATCTAATTACAGCTTATGTTCAGTCAAATGGCAACTTGTGTTTTTTTTAAGAGCATATTCTGATTCTCAGGTACATGATCTCCCGTTTTAAAAAGATTACTGCCAGAATATTTTATGTTATGGAAGAACCTTTTGCCCTAGTACAGAATGGTAACTCTTCTCCAAAAAAGATCAGTCAAGAGGGAATTATAGTTGGAACCCTAGGCACAGGGTGATTTGGAAGAAAGCTCCAACTACTGCACTTCTGAGTAGATAGGCATAAGGTGACATTGAGCAAATCTACAACAATGTGTGTAGGATCCCTGTAACCATACTATAAACTTCAGTAAAGAACTCGTGGTTGATAGCATTAGACCAGGGGTCTTCAAATGTGGCCCTTTTATGACTTGTGGACTTCAACTCTCAGAATTCCTCAGCCAGCCAGGGCTGGCTGAGGAATTCTGAGAGTTGAGGTCCACAAGTCATAAAAGGGCCAAGTTTGAAGATCCCTGCATTAGACCATCAATTGATAGATTGTGGAGCACCAGCAAGAACGTTTTCCTTATTATTCCCTCCACTATTAAGTGTCATAAGTGTTTGGGGAGTAGGCAAGGAAGCAAGCAATGAAACTTACTTTGTGGTATCGCAGTATAAACACTGTGACTTACATGCGTGCATCCAATGTCAGGTTGCAAGTATGAAAGATCAGAGTTTCCATCACCACAAAGTTGTAAAGCCCTTTTCTTCTTTTTCTTTTTCATCATCGTGATTTGCGATGGACGCCTATGCAGGCAGGTTGACAACAGTAATTTTTCTGTCAACCTACCTCTGTCAAAACATAGCTAGAAATTCAGAACATCAGATTCTCCCAAGAACTCCCAGACTGTAATCCACCAACCACTCACATTCCCAGTTTAAAAAGAAAATAATAGCCACTACAACTGGGAGCATAGTTACCATTTTCAAAGTGACCAGAAATTGGCAGTGATTAATATAGTACTGCAATGTAGGCCAGGTTTTTTTGGGGGGGGGAATTCCTAAGGTGGGTGTAGGGAATTTGGACATATTGTCTAATAAGCTTGAATCAGGGTTTACATTACTCTTAATTTTCAGCAACATTGAACTGAAATGCCTGTTGTTGTTGTTGTTGTTGTTAGTTGTGAAGTCATGTCCGACCCATTGTGACCCCATGGACAACGGTCCTCCATGCCTTCCTGTCCTCTACCATCTTCTGGAGTCCATTTAAGCTCACGCCTACTGCTTCAGTGACTCCATCCACCCACCTCATTCTCTGTCGTCCCCTTCTTCTATTGCCCTCAATCTTTCCCAGCATTAGGCTCTTCTCCAGTGAGTCCTTCCTTCTCATTAGGTGGCCAAAGTATTTGAGTTTCAACTTCAGAATCTGGCCTTCTAAAGAGCAGTCAGGAAATGCCTGTAGGACTATATTTAAAAAAGCTCAGAGGCTAGATGTACTCCTGAGACGAATTCCTGTGTGTGTAGGATCCCTGTCTCTAGGAAATAGATTCTGCCTAAAATATGTAGCACACAAACTATTTACTTACAACCCAATGCTTCCATAAGCAGAATACTACAGTATTGCTGTTCTTCTTGAATCTGTTCCTTCGATATTAATATGTGACTATATATCAAACTGCTCAATAATGACTTAAAGACAACAACCACGACCCCCAAATAAATTACAAAAAGTCCCAGCTTTCTGCCTCTGGGTAGTTGTTAATTTTTTCACCTCTTATAACTTGAATTACAATCACTGCTCCTTTACCATGTGGGGAGGGAATAGCTATTGCATTTCACAAAGTTTAGAGTAATGTGTCCAGTGTTAACAGTGCACTACTAGGAGCTACTGATAAGCAAGATATACATATTTTAAGCCCCAAATATTTTCATAGGCCAGAAAAAATGTGGAGAATGGGTAAATAATATATGGGATATATATTTTGAGATGGAGAAACAGTTCCTGTTCTGTAACAATGCTAAGCATAACGTTTCACCTTCCTATTTGGGTTGACTTATATTATCAGTCCCCCCTCCCCCCATCCAATTTATTTGCAAAATGAGAAACTTGGGCCTAATTTTGGCCCAACAAAAGCCTCCATTGGATCGCTTTCTGCTGGCAGCACTTCGCTTCAGCCTTTTCAGGATCTTTGGCCCAATTAGTTGCCGATTGTCAGGCGGCTGGCAAAAGCCACCTGACACAGTTGATTGTGACTTAGAGGTCATCTCAGGCTCCTGGCTCTGTGTGGACAGAAGAGAGGATAATTTTATGCTAACCATCCCCACTCCACCCCCCACCCTCCACTCCTGACTTTAGCTTTTAGATTGCATTATGATTCCAGGCTTGGAACAACATAAATTTTCTCCAAATGTGTAGTAATTCCTTGGTGCAGTCTAAAGTTATGATTCATTTATATTGGAGTGACAGCATAATACCTAGGTGTCAAAATCTATTAAAACTGTTCAATGTCTTCTGTTTATTTTTAGAACCAATTGAGACTTAACTGATGGTGAAAAATATACAGTCAAGTGTGTTTACTTCACCTTTACAAAGAATCTGTTATAGTCCCAATTAATTTGTTATTCCTGTCACAACCAGTACTGGATACTTCAAAACTGTCATTACTGTTTCTGCCTATTTGGGGAGTGGTGGTGTGGTGTTAGGAGCTGTTTTTTGTTTTGCTATGTGGATCAGCTTTCTGTTTGTTTTTAACCCACTCCCTGATGCCAGTATAATTGTTTCACTTGGTTTTAAAATTGTACATCACTTTGTAATTAACATAAATGCACACTTAATAATTTGCTATCCTGAGCAGTTAAAGCTGGCTGCCATCATTTTTTCCCCCCTTTGATTTTCCATATAACAATCAGCTTTTCTGTGCTGAATTTAATGGAAATATCCATGGAAATATCTTTTGTATACTTCAAGACGATGGGCCAGATGGAAAGCATTGAATTAAAATGTACTGCATGAGACAGTCATAAGCACTAAGGAAGATCTTTTTTTTTGTACTTTTGGCTTTCCACTATTATTAATTACTAATTAATAAATCCTGTCTCAAAGAAACCCAGTGTAAGGTTTTTATAGGTGGGGAATAGGGGAAATCAAATATGGTGTATATGTCTTTAAACCAAACATGATAGACTTGAGAGGTTTATGTAATCAGAAAAAATAAAAACAATTCACCAAGGCAACTGAAAACATTACTGCTGAGATGAATAATTGTCTGCAAACAGATATATGAGAGTATCGTAAAAAAAAGAAAAGAAGGAACAAAACAATTATCCATGCAATGTCCATACATTTTCCTCAGAGAGATATTAAAGTGAAATTGCAATAGCATGAAAATAAAACAACATGAAATACTGGAGATCTTACTTTTTTTAAAAAAAATGTCAGTTATGGTAGATATCACTGACACATGCAAGATTGCTAATTATGATTCAGCTGTGTATGAATATTTTTGAACTTATAAAGAATGGTGAAGCACACAGTTCCCTCCACTTTTTAAAACACATGTCTTAACGATCACCATGGGGTTGTCTTCTCCCTCTTTCCTTCCATGAACTCGGAGCAGTGAAGATGAGATACCCACACCACCTCTATAACTATCATTTGAAGTAGTTACTGGAACTCATTGGTTTGGAGGTCTTGGAAGATTGGCTTTAGGAGCTGCAGTAGGAAGGCTGATCCCAAAGGAGTCTAGTTTAAGTCACATCCAGGGATTGGCATTTGGGAGTTTAGAAGTTCTGAGAAAAAGCTTCTGGAAAGAGTCACTTATCTGGTGAAAGGTCTCACCCCTGACATATGACTGATTTGCCCTGCCTGTGATCTTTAGTGAAGTAGAAAAATGTTTGTAAAGAGAAATTGTGACACAATGAATATCTTTCTTTTTGCAATGATTCCTGTGACCCATCTACCATCTTAACCAATGTCACTTAAATTTTTCTTTTCTTTAAAAAACAAAAAAGCCCTACTTATTCAGTTATTTCATGTAACTGTCTCTTTCTGGAATGAATGGTGAATTAGAAAACCATCCCAAAAGATTGGTATTAGTCCAGCATTAGTGACCAGAAGAATTGTATGCGTGCGTATCCACTCATGTACACATATGCACACACAGACAGAGAAAATAACTGTAATGGGGCTTTTGATTTAAAAATGTTAAACATAAGAACATAAGAACATAAGAAGAGTCATGCTGAATCAGGCCAAAGCCCATCGAGTCCAGCATTCTGTGTCACACAGTGGCCCACCAATTGTTTCTCATCCATTTTCTGTGTAACCTTCAGAAGTAATTGACTAGACCCTAAAAAGCATTCTTGAGTAACTTCTTCCCTATCACAACCTTTTCCAATCTGGAAATCTCAATATGTGTGAAATTTCAATTCTCCATAATTCAAAATCAACAGGTCTCATGCAATTGTGGCAAAACACAACTGGTGAGGGAAAGGTTGGATACCATAATTTTCTGCTGTGACATTATTACTGAGATTCACTTCATTTTTACTCTTAAATATGTACCCTGTTTCTTTGTTTTTCAACAATAGCTTGTTTTAATTTAGAACATTTTTGTTCTGCCTCTCTGATATTCCACTTTGTTCACAATATTTAAATGAATTAACATCCTTGAGAACCAATTTAAGCAAATATAAATATATATATATAAATGTATAAAAAATGTGGCTTTGTTGTGCAAAAGCTCTTTGGGAAATGGGGGGGGGGCAGAGATGCAGCACCTTCTCCTTATTGCCAATAAATACAAATTCTGGTAGATCTCTTTTAAGAGAGATTCAGAGCAGGTTTGCTTTTCATCAACATTATCCCTAAGAGATAGTACGCAAAATTAGTCATTCCAATCCAAGATTCTAAGTAGCGTGTGATAATTTGGCTCTTACTTCTAACAAGAAGAAAAAGCTTCCAAAGACTAAAGAAATGGAGACATAACAAAAACATGAACAAGTATGTGTCCAGATATAGCCATCCACCAACTAAGGCTTAAATCCCATTGAAAGCAAATGTTCTTGATCTTAATTTATTCTTAAAAGTCACTGGTTCTTTAAATTCCTCCTTCCATGCAATAGACAGAAGTTTGGACTCAGAAGGAGGAAATACTAAATTGAACCTTAACACTGAATTTTCCACCTAGTTTCCTCCCTACCCTTCACAGCTGATCTTTACAAGTAGAGGAATTCTCAAACTCAAATGGATATATGCCAAGGAGGGTAAAAGTTTCAACCTAGCTAGGCAGCAGCCAATGGAAGGATTGAATTAGTTAAACTATTTGAGACCAATTAGATGATATAGCATGGTGACTATAACTGAAGTTCTAGGCATACCTGTCTATGTAAGATAAATACTGGGAAGCCTACTTCTGACTAAATGGATATAAGATTGGATTTAGCAGAATTAGAGCTAAAGTTTCCTAATGGCTAAGTGGCTGTGCTTTCTACTTTCCGAAAGCCAGTCTGATAGACTCCTCAGGCAAAGATTGGTTTTAAGAGACCAATCCACTAGAAGGGAGATCTAAAGACCTGAGGTTGCCCTTATATCAAAAGCAGTAGCTCTGAACTGGATAGAGCAGATCCAAAAGTCAGCTAGTCATGGTCTTGTCCCTATGATAAGATGCATTTTTTAAATATCCCAGCCAGAATCATTGTTTCTTTTCAATTTTATTTAAACATACAGAGTAGGGGGTACAAACATGCATTATCTTTAAGGTGGCCATTGTTTCTTCTTTTTCACGATGTACAGATGGCCATTGTAATAGCGACTAAAGGTTAGAGAGATGAACTTAACCAGTGATTCCTCTGAATGATGAATCAGGAGAGATAAGCCGGGGTATCTTCCTTTGGCAGATTTAAAATGGGACCAAACCAAAGCAGTGAAAATACTGGATTTGTTTCTTTCTCTGCAATATGGGAAATACCCGTGTTTCCCCAAAATTAAGACCCAGTCTTATATTTTTTTTTGCCTCCAAAAGAGGCACTAGGTCTTAATTTCGGAGAATGTCTTACCTTAGGACCACCACAGCCAGGCCTCCCACACCGAGACACCTGTTGCACCACTGCTTGACTTCTGCGGTCGCTTGCCGCCACTTGCAGCCGGATGCCATGTGATGCATTGCACCATTCTCCTGGCAGGACGCTGGCTCTTCAGCCATTTCTGCTGCTTGTGGCAAGAAGCCGCACAGCACTTTGGGCCCTGACACCACATAGCTCTTTGGGTTTCTTGCCATGAGCAGTAGAAATGGCGGAAAGCACCATGCGGGGTCCTGCGGCAAGCAGCAGCAATGGCCCGAAGCGCTATGCAACCTCCTGCTGGGAGCAGCAGCACTGGTGTGATGAGCCATGCAGTTTGACAAGTGTCAGGGAATGGGAGGCCTGGCTGTGGCGGTCCTACTGGTAAGGTAAGTGGGTGTGGGGCACATGGGGCAGCTTCACCTCCGCACCCCCACCCTAGCTTGATATTTAGGTGTGCACCTCGCCCCAAAACTAGGGCTTATTTTTGGAGTAGGGCTTATATTAGGCCCACCCCAAAAAATCAAGCTAGGGCTTACTTTTTGGCTGGGCCCTACTTTTGAGGAATCACGGTAGCATTTTTTTTCCTAATGACTTTGTGTATCACTGCAACCGAGGAAGAGTTTTGATGTACCCTCTGAGTGACCCAGTGAAAGCAAAATCATCCACATCTGAGACAGATTAACCTCATTTGATGGGAAATGAGGCATTAACGGGTTCTTATACATTATACAATTTTTATTACAGTTTGGATGATTACGCTGCAGAGCTCTAACTATGAAAATTAAGCACAAATATTATAGAAAATTTTGGAACTAGAGATGGAGAATACCCATTAGGACCTCCATGGCTTTCTTTATGCCAATGTAACTGAATTTCATCAGTATATTTTCTAGCGTTTCAAGCTCCTGCAGTTTTATGTCCCTCAGTTGAGTGCCTCCACAGTCTAACAGGACCTATGCAGTGGCAAAATTACCTCATATTTTTCTAACTTCATTCCATTACATCTAATTATGTTACTTTGCACAGCTTCAGATATTTGTGCATTAAAATATGAAAGAAAATAAAAGAAACATATATCGTGACTGCCACAAGCACCGCCCAACAGGTAAGCAAATATTTTATACTATGAGGGGGTATTTCTATAAGAAATGGAGATATGAAGTTTCCATATATCACCCTAGATTAAGTATTTGAGTTTCAGTCATAAAGGAGCAAGATTACTAATGATCTGATTTTTACAACCCATTTCATCTGAAATACTTGAACTTAAGGCATTCATTTGCAGTCAGCAAGAATTAAGTTTAAATCTCCATTCTTCAGGTGGGAATGTGGCAATGGACTTTACTAATGCTTGGATTTAGTCAGTGTGAATGCAGTCTTGAATATAATTTACATGTGCACAACTTTGCAATAGATTGCAAACAGAGTTTAAAAAAATATTCAAGATAACCTTGTACTTATTTGCATCCCAGAGGGCTAATATCTCACATAACTGGGAGATGTTTTTGGAATTCTTTGGTATAGTCAGTATAGTTCCAAATCTCAAATCCTCTTTGGTTATTTTCAGATAAAAGTGTTTGGCATGAAAACAAAAGTGACTTATGACTATTTTTCACAAAACCATTGCAGCATCCCCATGATCACATGAGAAACATTTAGACACTTGGCAAGTGCATGTATTTATGACGGTTGCTATGTCCCAGGGTCATGTGATCACTTTTTGCGACTTTTGACAAGCAAAGTCAATGGGGAAGCAGGATTCCCTTAACAGCTGTGCTACTAACTTAACAGCTGCAGTGATTCATTTTACAAATATAGCAAGAAAGATGGCAAAATGGGGCAAAACTCACTTCACTGTCTTGCTTAGCAAGGGAAATTTGGGGTCAATTTTGGTCATACTCTGAGAACCATGTGTAAACTATCATTCTACCTAATTAGTATCTGTTGTGTACTTCGTTCGCGTGCGAATGATGAAGACACATGGTGATGCTGAACAAACACTTTATTCTCCTTCTACAACAACCAAGCAAAAGCAAAAGGCACGCAGGCCTTTTTATATGGCCAGAAACCCGGACAGTGTCAACCAATAGGAACAGAGCGTTTTCGCACCTTGCGCATGCACACAAGGCCAGCACCACTCTGTCTGGTCCCCGGGCAGTTTTTGGAATGCCTGGGACCAATGCAATATCCAGAGCCTGCTTTTGCAGGCTCAGGACACAACACCCCTCCCCCCTAGATGGAACATACTTCGCATACACTCATGTACATCATGCATTGGGAAGAGTGGCATACAGTTGCATTATTCAAATGCAAGGAGTGTGGACTACTTCAGTCTGCCCTCAGGCAAACCCTCTTCAATATTGATTAATACAATAAATGTATCCAAAATCAAAAAAATAATACAAAATAATCTACCCACGAGTTACTCCCATTATTCAGGGGCCTCATGAACAGGTCCTTCATGATTTGACAGCAACTTCACAAAGTCTCTCAGATGTTTGGGTGGGCACTTGGCCCGCTGCGACCTTCTAAGGCCCGGAGGGATTGCCTGGCCCACCTGCTTGCCTACCAGGCTAGGCAGGCCAGGGCGTTGCTGCCCTAAATCCCCAGGTGACCCTGGTGAGGGTGCCTGGTCTACCTGCTCGCCTACCAGGCTAGGCAGGCCAGGACTTTGCTGCCCCTAATACCCAGATGACCCACCCAGCTTCTGGCTGGCTGGACCCTCTAAGTCCAAGCCAGCATACCTTGGAGGGGTAGAAGTCCCCGAGTCCACAATGGACCCCTCTTGGGAACACTGTCCCTCAAGCCCAAGGCCAGCAGATGGAGAGGGCTGGGTAGCGGAAGTACCCCACTACTCTGTGGCCCCCAAGCACATGCCTGAGGTGCCAGAGTCAGGAGTCGCCTCCATGGCAACCTCTTTTGCTGTGACCTCCTTTTGGGAGCAATTGCGGGATGAGGCAAGCGCCCCAGATGGAATTCCTTTTCTCTTGCTGCTTGTGATTTGTGTGGATACCACCGGTCAGTCTCCCTGTATGGAGCACTATCTGACATATGTAAATACTGTGGCTACCACTGGTGTGACTTCCTGTCTGGAGTAATTATGGATGTGTGGGATGACCCCCCTATCCAGTGAATTCCTGTTAGGAGCACTTGTGGAACCTTGGGATGGATCCCAAACAGCCTCAGTAGCAGCTAGTGAGGGCCTGTTAGTCCTGGGAAACTTTGACCCAGAATGCATATTATGGACCTCCCCCCCCCCAGAGCAGAGCCAGAAGCAGAAGGGTGCGAGTCCAGTCTCCAACGCAGTTGGTCTATGTGTCTGCGAAGAACGCAGCCATCACCCAAGGCAACTTCGTATGACAACGGCCCCAAGACCTTGCAGACCACAGCTGTGACCCAGAGATGTCCAGGCCCATAGTTTCTTGCCCAAACCAGATCGCCCACCTAGAGTCTCCTAGGTGCCCGTGGTTGTGACACCTGTGAAGCCACCCAGTCAGGGTGCAGCCTGTCCAGTTTAGTGATGAGGCGGCGACCCCAGCGGAGTTCAGCAGGGCTCTTTCCTGTGGCTTTGCATGGTGTGGTGCGGTGTGCAAGAAGGAAATCTGCTAACCTGTGATGCCAGTTACCGTAAGTCAGTTTCTTGAGGGCATCTTTGGTGGTGTGCACCATTCTCTCTGCCAGTCTGCTGGAGGATGGATGGAAGGAGCCGATGGTGCATTCTGGATCAGGTTGGCCTGAAGAAAAGCCTGGAACTCAGAAGACATAAATTGAGGGCCATTATCTGAAACCAGCACATCTGGAAGACCATGTGATGCAAAAATTCCTCTCAGCACCTGGATGGTCCTGGCAGTAGTAGTAGAGGAAACAGGAACAACCTCTAGCCACTTGGAATGGCTAGCAACAACAACCAGGAAGAATTGCCCCTGAAAGGGCCCAGCATAATCTATATGCACCCTAGACCATGGGGTTTGAGTTTCCTCCCACCTATGTACTGGGGCCTGAGGCATTTCAGGCCGAGACTGTTGGCACACTTGGCACCCATGCACCTGGACCTCGATGGCTTTATTGAGCCCAGGCCACCAAAGATGACTGCGCGCAAGCACTTTCATCCTGACTATACCAGGATGTCCCTCGTGCAGACAGATCAAGATCTAGACCTCAATGAGGCTGGAATACCCCATAACAGGCAACCCTTGAAAGTGGAAAACTCATGCTTCTTGTGCCAGAAGCTTTGGAACTCAGTATCTAGGCACTTGTCAGGCCATCCTGACAACACCCATGTCAGCACGCGTGTAAGCATGTGATCAGTGGCAGTTTCTTCAGCCATGTCCCTAGCATTGAGGGGAGACTCAGGCAACTCCTGAATGGAAAGAATATTAATGGCTGGAGCAGGATCTGGCTCTAATTGGTTCAGGGGTAATCTGCTCAGGCCATCTGCATGACCCATTTCTTTTCCGGGTTTGTAAACTAATGTATAGTCATATGCTGACAGGAAAATGGACCATCTCAGCATACGAGGAGAAATGATATGTGGGGTCTGTTTGTTAGTGGTAAACAAACCCAGCAGAGGCTTATGGTCAGTATAGACCATGAAATGGCAGCCATATAAGAAATCATGAAATTTCTTAATGCCAGCCACTATGGCCAAGGCTTCTCTGTCAATTTGAGTGTAATTTTGCTCTGCAGAGGACAGAGTCCTTGAATAATAGGCCACAGGGACCTGTGTCCCATCAGACTTCAGATGGCTAAGTACTGCTCCCACCCCATAAGGAGATGCATCGCATGCAATGCAAACAGGCAGTTGCTCATTGAAATGCAATAAAACAGCATTAGAAGTGAGCAAGGCCTTAACCTCATTGAAGCTCTTGTCATGGACTTTAGTCCACTGCCAAGGAGCCTGCTTGTCTAAGAGCCTGTGTAATGGCTCTGCCACTGCAGCTTAATGTGGGAGAAATACATGGTAAAAATTTAATAGCCCCAAGAAGGCTTGCAGCTCACTCTTAGACTTAGGGCTTGTGGCCTGCTGGATAGCTTGCAATTTATTTCAGCAGGGTGAATGCCTTGAGCATCAATCCTAAATCCTAAGAAGTCAGTAGAAGTGACTCCTATCTTACATTTATCCTTCTTTAGTTTAAGGTCTGTTTTTCGAAAACGAAGCAAGATAGCCCTTAATCTTTCTGCTAAATTTTGAGACAATTCCCCAGCAATGAGGACGTCATCAAAGTAGGGACAGACCCCAGGAATACCTCGAAGTGTGTTCTCTATGACACTTTGGAATATGCCAGGGGCTACATTTACCCCAAATTGCAGTCTCTTGACCTTGAAGGCCCCTCTGTGAGTTACAATAGTCTGGGCCTCTGCAGCTGCCTCATCAACAGGTAGCTGTTGATAGGCCTGTGCCAGGTCAAACTTCGCAAAAATGCCCCCCCTTTAGGGAGGCCAGAATGTGACTTACCACAGGCACTGGATAAGCGTGCTGTTGCAGCGCCTTATTCAGTGTGCATTTATAGTCTGCACATATACGTATGTCCCCATTAGCCTTTAGAGGCGTTACTATGGGGGTTTCCCATGGACTTGAATCCACAGGTTCTAGAATGCCCTGCTGGAGCAATTTGTCCAGCTCACCATCTATCTTACCTTTCAGGGCAAAATGTACTCTCCTAGGCTTAACCCTGATGGGCGTGATAGTTGGGTCTAACCGTAGCGAAATGGGAGGCCCCTTGTAGGATCCTAGCTCTGAACTAAACACATCTGCAAACTCCTTGCAAACCTCTGCAAGGCCCAGCGTTTGCAAGCTGTGCAGCCCAGTTACCTGGATTCCCAGAGCCTCGAACCAATCAAGTCCAATAAGACTCGTACGTTCACCCCCAACAACTACCACATCTAGGGAACCTTCAATATCCGTATACTGTACCGTAAGGGTGGCCTCCCCCTTAACACACAGCATAGAATTTTGAAAATCAGTGAGTATTAGATTCAATGTCCTGAGTTTAACTCGAAGGCCACTACTGCTGCAAATCCTTTTGAAGGTATTATTTGAAATAATCGAAAGAGCGGACCCAGTGTCCAATTCCATCCATAAGGGAATCCCTTGCAACCTTACGTTAATGGAAAGTTTCTTCTTAAGGGGCTTGTGTGTCCATGTCTTTAGAATGCTCCTGCGCGATGCGCAGAAACCCACCCTGTGTTGGCTGGGGACCCTGGTATCTTTCTGAAGCAATTCTTCCCGAGGTTGAAACTTCTGGCGACCCAACAGATGGATGCAATGTGGCCCTGCCTGTCACACACCCTGCAAATGGCGGAGCGAAACCTGCAGTCAGCTCACTTGTGGTGTCCTCCGCACCCGAAACATTGAAGCGATGCTGGGGCCTTGACCGGATGTCCCTTCTGCCTCCTCTCAGCTGGCTGGTGAAGTCTGTTGACCTCCTCTTCAGAATCCACTTCTGATCCTTCTCGAGCGTCCTCTTGATGGACAGTAGCTGTGTCTGGAGGATTCCTGGCGATGCGCAAGGCCTTCACAGCCCCACTTGCTGCTTCCTCAGCTGCCACTTCTTGCAACACATCTTGGAAGGAGAGATCTTCTTTTGCAAAAATCTTTTGTTGTAAGTCTCTGCTCCTTAAGCCGCAGACAAAACAATCTCGCAGCCTCTCTTCCAGATCCTTGAACTCACAAGGTCTGGCTGCTTGCCTTAAGGCCGCAATAAAGTCCGCAGCAGATTCATCCAGTCTCTGGTCTCTCTGCTCGAATGCGTGCCTCCATGCAATGATGGATAACTTCGGCTGGAAATGTTCCTTCAACATTTTCTTCAAGTCAGCATATGTTACTGACTCCAGAGGTGCAGGAGCCACCAGATTTTCTGCGATGTCAAAAGCTTCTTGTCCACAGGCACACAAAAGAGTTGCTGCCTTCAGGCCGTCTTCTCTAATCTGATTTACTCTGAAGTAATTCTCCACCCGTGCTATGTAGGAATTCCATCTCTCTCTGTGGGAGACATCAAAATCAGTCAAGCGGCCAATCTTCAACATCTTAAGCTTTATGACCTTCACCACTCGCTTCCTCTACAAGCTGCTGTTGGGGAAAGGGTCCTTTAGCCGAGCTCAACCTCCAGCAACACTGTACTGGCAGGCTGGGACGCTGATTCAGACGCCATCTTCCCCTCTTCAGGACTTCCTGGGTAAGTCCTCAAATCTTTTGTTCCAGCTTGCAAAGGATCCCATCCTCATCGCCAATGTTGTGTACTTCATTTGTGTGCAAATGATGAAGACACATGGCAATGCTGAATAAACACTTTATTCTCCTTCTACAACAACCAAGCAAAAGCAAAAGGCATGCAGGCCTTTTTATATGGCCAGAAACCCGGACAGTGTCAACCAATAGGAACAGAGCGTTTTTGCGCCTTGCACATGCGCACAAGGCTGGCACCGCTCTGTTTGGTCCCGGGCAGCTTTTGGAATGCCCGGGACCAATGCAACATCCCGAGCCTGCTTTTGCAGGCTCAGGACACAACAGTATCTATGTGTTCTAAGCAGTGCAGAAGTAGTAGGATATGTTCTTGTTTTGGTAAGATGTTCTTCCAGGGAGAGGTGGAAGAGGAAGTTCAAAGCTGCACTGAATGGGTGTGCAATGCCTAGATTTAAAGCCAGCTTTTCACAAATGGGAGAAGCTGTGTTCTAATGAAAGGACATAGATACTTGCGGCCCTACCAATTTCCAAAAGTATTTCCTACTAGGAACTAAGATATAATTTCATAACTTCAAGTATGCTGTGTAATGTTCAGATCTCCTCCCAGAACTATATTGCATTATTTTCCCCTTTAAAAATCCAGGAAGTATTTATAAAGCATTCACTCCAGACACTTCCCAACCTGCGACAAAAGTCCATCATTATGGCCCCTCATTATTAAATGTCTCTTGTTGGATGAAAGAGGTGCTTCCTCCCACACAGTCATTCATCAGCACTTGCCAAGCGGGCTCACATCTGACCTCTGCAGTAATAATGCTGTATCAAATAGGCCAACTACCCAGTTTAGCAACAGAGCAGAGAGCGTAAGCTGGCTTCAAGATTAACTGCGCTGTTTCAGGTTTTCATTCCCAGGTGCAATGTGGGCTGATGTTGTATTGATTGCAAAAGTTTACCCGTAAGTATCACAAACAACAATAGCCAGGTCAATGATTGGTGATGCCTGAATATGAATTCCCTTGCGGGAGCCTCATACACTCTCTGGGCTATGGCACTATTATAAGATGTCTGAGTGCCAGTTGAATAAGGCTTGCCATGAGAAAAAGAGAGTGAGGATTCGTAGTTTGAAATGACATTTAAGCAAGCTCCACCCGGGAACAGGAGGAGAGACAGTGATGCAATTATATATTCCCTAGTTTCAGAGTGCAGCAGAAGCCTGTCATTCCTCAAATGTTCTCAAGATTTGCGGGACCTTATTCGTAATGCACCTAATACTTCCAGGTACCAAAAGGCTCAGGCAAATTCTATGGAGTGATATCACTTTAACCCCTTTATGTGAGTGGCATGCTTGATATTTAAAAAAAAAAAAAGTAAGGCCTCTGAATATTAGGTGGGTGTATAATAATTCACTGAAAGTTTTAAAACAGGAATTTAAAATAAAATAATAAAAACTAAAATAGAATAAGAAAGAAAGAAAAGGAAAAGGAAGAAATGAAAGAGAAAGCGAAAGTTGAAAAAGGAAAAAAAGAAAAGAGGGAGAAGAAAAAGAAAAAAGATACAAAAGAAGTAGGTTCCACCTTTACACCAGTTTTACACCAGTTATAAGTACAATTGTAAATTTATGTCTTTAAAGTTACATCATGACTCTCTTCTTTCTATAACCCGGGTGTCAAATTTGCCGCATCATGTGACGTGTCGCGACATATCGTGACTTTTTTTGCATTGCCGGAGCTGGGATGGGTGTGGCCTCTGTATGATGCAACTGGCCCGTGGGCCGGCAGTTTGACACCCGTGTTCTATAATCTATCTTGTCCAATCATCAAAAGCATGTATCACAAGTTTTCTGTATTATGAAAAAAGCCCATAAGGGGTTTCCACTGCAATAAGCATAGATACTGTCTTTTCTCTAATTAAACAGGACAATTTGGCCATCTCAGCAAGTTCTATAATCTTCACCTTTATTGTAGGTATTGCCAAAACTTTCCATCTTTCTGCATGCAATTATCTTGCTGTGGTTATCAACTTAAAAACAGATTCCATGACTTTTTTCAATGGTTTATCCATCAGTCCTAAGAGGAAAAATTCTGGTTTCCATTGTATATTAATCTTTAAACTCTTCTGAATCAATGCATTTGAATCTGTAATTTTACAGCTTTTTTTGCAGGTCCACCAAACATGATAAAATGTTCCTTACTGTTGTTCTCGTTTCCAACATAGAATTGTAGTACCTTTATATATTCTAGTTATACCAGTGGTACATCATTTTAGAAAAGTTATAATATAAAGTAAATTTCAGTCCTTTTAAGCATATATTTTCCATTGTTCCATCTATATATTATATACCAAACATTTTAGCCCCATTTATCATCCTTTCATTTGCTTTTCTTCTGTTTTAAATTTCAATAATTTCAATTTTAGCAATCATATGTTCATTTGTACACAATTCTATTTCAAAGTCAGAATATTCAGTATCATAAATTCTTTTGTCTACTTTGAATCTTTCTGATTACTGTAAATGGGAGAACCACTGTGAATTATGTCCCTTTGCCATCAGATGTTCCCTTGATTTTATTTTGTACTCCCCTTGACAGGATTTTAGTCTCTCTGGTATGTTAGCCATTTGTGTTTGCCTATTATTTCTTGCTTGTAAAGTATTTCTTCTTCTGGGAGACAACAAGGTGTTTTCAGGCACAACCTCAATTTGTATATTCAATATACCATATTTAATACAGTGATTTTTAAAATCTACATTAACCTGAACTTTATCACACCGCAAATATCTGTGCCACTGAAATCTTGAGTAATGTTCTTCGAATTCTAAAAGTCTTCTATTTCTCAGCAACATACATTTTATCCAAATCAAACAGCAAGTTGCAAAATTCAATTTCAAATCAGGTCAATCCAATCTTTCTCCTTTCTTCACATCTTGTAACAACTCATATTTAACTCATGGTGTTGTTCCTTTGCCACACAAACTTGGATATACCGGTAGTCTTTTGCTGCTGTGTAAATGTGCATCAGTTGTCAAAAGAGGTATTGTCTGAAACAAAACCATCATTTTAGGCAAAAGATTATTTTTTTAATCACAGAAATTCCTCCCAACAGTTGTAATTTCTCCTATCTAAACATACCTTTCAAGACTTTTTTACATGTCTTAGCATAATGATTTTGAAATAACATACAATTTATATTTGTCATAGTGAATAACTAGATCTTTTATTTTTTTCTCAGTCTTAAACCCGCTTTCTTATCAATTCTCTTTATTTTCATAGGTTTTTTATTAACATCTTTTCTGATTATTCATCTCAAAACCTGCTAGTGTGCCAAACTCTTAATTTTTTACTCTATATGTCTTTGTGTCTGTGTGTGTGCACGTGCATGTAAACTGAATTGCATTCATTCATTCACACCAAACCTAAAGGCACAAGAGTATTATGTTCATGAATAAGAGTTCCTAATTATGTAGCTATTTTCTTATAGTAGAAATTTTACTCATGATGTCGTACTGAATTTCTTTTATTCTTTTTCCTGACTTGTCCTTCTCTTCAAGTGCTGTTTCAGAATATTTTCCTCTTTGAAATTGCCCCACACTTTCCCCCAATGGTATATCACCATTACAACTATGCTGTCGACTCTTTACACGTCCATTCACAAGTAGCAGAATACATCTGAGCAGCATTGCCTAGGGGCTGAGTAATTTAAGAAGAACCAAAGTACTTTGTTGATTTAATTGATATTATTAAAAAAATAAAGCGATATATCCATCACAAGAAATGTCCTTATTAGTATTCCAGTTACAGCTATATTAACATTATATATTTAATGAGCAGTTCACAATGGCCAATTTGGAAAAGATTTTTATTGAGATTTTATCCTGCTGCTACATTAAAAGGACATTTTGCAGATTTCTTGCTCAAAAACCATTACACTTCTCTGTTCTCAATAATTTGCAGTGGAATTATGTTGCAGTACAGAACTAAGGAAATGAAGCTCTGGTGATGGGTTTAGTGTGCTAGCAGATACTTCTTGCCTACTTCATTTTGATATGGGGTATCTCTCCATATCAGACTGTGGTGATCTCAGAAATAGTGGCAAAAGGTTTGCTCCTCTCTAGTAGATAGTTACTTGAAGAAGCTTCAGCCCATTTTGAAAGTCCTTTGCTCAAATCTAAACAGAATATTATTCAACTGGGAATGAGATCTGGCCTGGTTGAATAAAAAAGATTGTTCTGCGGGTAAGCAGAAGAAAATTAATTCTGGAGTAAATTAACTGAAGGAAAATTGAGCTGCAGGAATCAACCTGGGCAATTTAGGTACAAAACTGCATCATCATAAACATATTTGAGTTTTGGGAGGCGTAGCCCACCTCCATATTGCATTCAGCTTTCACTCTAATTCCAATGGATGGCTCCCTCTAGCTTAGGCCTTCACGTATAAAAAGAGCTAGCAATGAAAGTGTTAACTATTAACCAATAAGTATTTATCCTCTGGGCTATGTTTAGAAAGAAAGAAATATGTGCCTGTTATTTAGATAACTTCCACTCTAATACTATTTTTGCCCTTTTTAATTCTTTGCTATGGTACTTCCTTGTATTCCGCCATCCCAGATTTTTCTTCAATTTTTTTTACAAATATTTTCTTAGAAGGAAGTCTTAGGACTTGAAATCTTATTACTTTTTGATTTAACTCGTTGGATATTTGTCCTGACAATGAATGAATGTCTGCGTAATATATTTGTAAGGGAGACAGATTAAATAACACATTTCACTTCTTTGGAAATCATCTTATTCTCCATTACTTATCTTCCATTCTCCATCTTATTCTCTGTCTTCCATATCATTCAGTGGATCAGCTGCCTCTCTAGTCACTTTCCTGCATCTAATGTAGTTAACACTTTTTAAAAATATCATCGTTGACTTCAGAATTATTAGTGATAATAAGGAGCTCCTCAAAATCTTTATTGTCTCTTTTTTTGTGTGTGGATGCAAATTCATTTCCTGAAGCAGCTTTTCTTTTCTGTCAAAGCATGCTTGACTCTCATTGTTGTTAAGTATTTATTTATTTATTATTTATTTGTTTGGGCTTGTATGCCGCTCCTCTCCGGAGACTCGGAGCGGCTAACAACATATATATAAACAAAAAATTACAATAAAAATCCCAAACAAGAAATATCTAAAAATACAATAAAACACCCACTCAAATTCAACAGTCAACCACAATCATCCCCAGGCCTGCCGGCAAAGATAAGTTTTTAAGATTTTTTCGGAAGGCCGGGAGAGTCGGAGAAACGCGGACTTCAGGAGGCAGTTGGTTCCAGAGGGCGGGCGCCACAACAGAGAAAGCCCTCCCCCTAGGGCCCGCCAGATGACATTGTTTCGCTGACAGGACCCGGAGGAGGCCGACCCTGTGTGCTCTCACCGGTCGTAGGGAAGTATGTGGCAGAAGGCGGTCCCGTAAGTATCTCAAACTATGAGAAGCTATAAATATAACATTTTAACTTTGCTTCTCTTATTATGATTTTGAGTTCCTCAGTACTATATAGCAGAGAATTGGACTAGTTATAGAAGAATATATACAGATACACCTCTACTTACAATAGTTCTCTTAGTGGCCGTTCAAAGTTACAACAGCACTGAAAGAAGTGACTTATGACCAATTTTCATACTTAAGACCATTGCAGCATCCACATTGTCACATGATTAAAATTCAGACGCTTGGCAACTGGCTCATATTTATGATGACTGCAATGTCCCAGGGTCACGTGACCAAACAAAGTCAATGGGGAGGCCAGATTCATTTAACGTAACAACTGCAGTTATTCACTTGACAACTGTGGCAAGAACGGTTGTAAAATGGGGCAAAACTCACTTAACAATTGTCTCGCTTAGCAACAGAAATTTTGGGCTCAATTGTGGTCATAAGTCGAGGACTATCTGTACCATATTTTGAATGTATATATCAGTGTAAATTTTTTGCTATATATTTTTTTAATAAAGCTATTAAACTATTGATAGCAAACAAGGATTTCCCTATTCTTTTTCCTTTCTTTGTCTTTGCAATATTTTTCCTGCTTGCAATATAGTAATCTCCTCCTCATCCTGCAGAAACAGTAGAATATCTCCTACCTTCTTTTTTTTCCCCAGGGCAAGTACAGAAAGCTAAGAAGATGCAACTTCCAAATATGTTAACTTCCTTGCACACTTGGACTCTGAGCACTTGTCTCTAGATAGGATCTGTTCTGGACTGTATAGCTCTATGTAACCTCGTATATCTCTATGTAACCTCGTATAGCTCTATGTAACCCTAACTAGTGAGCATGTATCAGTATGTTAGAATATCTGGCAGTTATTGGGTTAATTGCTGGGTATGTTGATGGGTCAGTGGGAGGAGTTTCTAAAGGGCATTGGGAGACTTCCTGGACACAAACCAGATTGGAATGTCTTTGTCTGAAAGCATGGGCCATCAGATGTCACCCAATGAGCCTGCACCATTATAAAGATGGTGTGGAAGAGAGCATCATTCTTTTACCTATAGGAATGGACAAAAGATGTATTTTCCAGAAGTAACAACCACAGCACGAATGCAAGTAATCTTTCTGATTAAAATATTTTTTTTGTTATGAAATCATTTCTACTGAGTTATCTATCTGACTTGATTTAAAAGAAGGCGTTTTTAAGTTAAGAGTCAGAATAGTAAAAGAATGCTCAAAGTTCATATCAACTTTGTAACGGCAAATAGTAAATTGATAGGATTAATTCCTCTCTGATCTCCTGCAACAGTTTGAAGGAAGAAAGTAAAATCATTAGTCTTTCTCTACATCAGCCCTTAAGGAAGTAAAGTAAATATTTTCTTGCATGTGAAAGAATGCTCAGAGTCATACCAGCTTTATAAAGGCAAAGTAACTGGATGTGGCTACATTCCTTCAATCCACTGCAACAGTAATCAATGGGGCCAGTCTCCCACTAAACACCTGCAAAGTAAAGTCAGTGTGTCTGTTTGGCAGACAGCATTTCAAAGAAGGTATGAGTCAGATGCATTGTTTTGTTAATTCGCTGTTAACTCTGCAAGTAGCCACTGCATGACAAAGTTTATCTGCGTATCGACAAGCATCTGCTGGCAAGGATTCATTACTAGTCAAACTCTGCATGCTAGCCAACGTTTTAAAGAAAAGTAAAAGTTCTAAAGTGCTTTGTGTCTTGTTTGGATACTTCTGCTAAATTACCTTTGGATCTGTTTACAAGCTAACATTTAAAGCAAAGAGATATTGTGATGTCTATCTCACTAAGTAGAAAAGGAAAAATCTGCACTCTTATTTCTTGCATGTAAAGTTTGGATTCTAACACCAAAAGGAGCTTTGGGCTTTATCCCCCCTCCTTTCTTTGCCAGTGAATTAAACAACCTGAAACAAAGAACTGTTTAATGACTGCTTCTAAAGTTCATATAAAGGCTTGGAAAGGCTGGTACCTCCTCCCCTTGTTATATTCTATGTTTGGAATGCAGCCAAAGGCAGGCAATTAATTCTTCACTGCCTTCAAAGGGGAAGCGTCTCTCTCTCAGCCTGCCTAATGCAAATCAAGGATTTGAAATTTAGGTGTTTAGGAATATGTTGAGTTTTTATGCTTGAAGAGTAACAAAGCAACAACATATCTGTTTCTTCTTCCTGAGTCTACTAGCCAAGAAAGAAGGCAGAGAGAGGCCCCTTTGAGGGCAATAAAAGGGCGATTAACTCTCAACCAAATGCTGCTTTCTTTGTCCGCATACCTTAGCAATAGGTTGCCAAGGAAAGCAATTAAGCAATTAAGCTCCTCTCACAGACACAGCATGGGTGGAAAAGCTAAAACTCCCCCCCTTAGGAATGCTTGGAATTTCAACCAATGTCAATGGAATAAGAAGGCATCTGGTTTCAGAGGCAGAACCAACCCCAATAGCATTGCAGTAACACCCCCTGGTGGTCAATTTATACATGATACCCTTATGTAATTTCTTGCTTCTTGTAATCTATATGCTGGATTACAACAACTTGATAATTAATTTAGCACATAGCAGGCTTATACCAAGCCAAGCTAAGAGCACCCACTAGAGGGGAAGAACGTACTTCACTGCTCGCATCACTAACTACGCAGAGTGAATCTGTTAGTTAAAGAGCAAGTTACTTAAATTTATCCCAAGCTACCAATACCCCCTAGAGGGCACAGAGTGAACTTACCAAAAGTATTCACTCACTCAAGCTGAAGACCAAGTTGTTCCAGTTTGAGGGAAATTAAGGAGAAGAAAGCAGAGCCAATTGTCCTTGCTTATTATCACAAGCTGATGACCAAGAGGTTCCAGCCTGCAACTTAATGGCCAGGTGGGAGTTTTATAGCTCTACATTCTCTCAGTGGCCACTAGCAGTAACGTGGTAATAGGAAGAATTTGGCTGGCCTTTCTTCAGATGCCCTCTAGTGGTTAAAGGAGGAACTACATGGAAGCCTTTAATCACGCCCAGAGCCAGCCCTCTAGTGGACAAAGGGTGAACTGGAAGACCAGAAAACAATGCTGTCAGTTGTATACTAAAATCTGCATCTGTTTAATTGAGCTAGCTCAAATTTAATATACTGAAAAGGTAATGTATTTATATTGCTTTTCAAAATAGTTCAAAATAGCTATGTATATGGTGAGAATATTAATAATATTATTAATATTAATATTAATATTAATAATATGCATTCTGAAGGAATAATGAGTGCTATAAAAATCACTTTGGTTATAATTGCCATTATGCTTTATTAATACAAAATATTTGGCAGGAATAGTTAAAATCATTTTTGTACCATTTTTCAAAAAGGAAAATTTGGCCATACATTTTCCAATTAATGACTATCACTCTCCAATGTACTGAAACATAGATATTGTCATTTTCTCTTTTTTAAATGAACATCCATATTATTTTTCTTGCTTTAATATACACAAGAGAAAAAGGGGGAAGATAAATTAAAGAGGGCAATTAGATTTAGATGGGATATACTCCAATCTAATAAGGAAGCTAAAACTTGTTTCAATTCTCAAACTAACTAAGGTAAAAAGATGTTCAAAACATCCATATAATATATCTGAGAAATCCTTAATAGGATCAAAATAATTAATAAATGTAGTATGTTTATTGAAACAATTACTAATATTAAAAAGTATCCTCCTGGATACTCACTTATATCTTGCTTCACAACAAATTTTGAGCACTTTTAAATCAAATTACTTCATTTCTAGGTGAGATAGTGGAAGTATTGATAATCATGTGTAATCACAAATAGTTCCTTGTAAAAAAAACATTAAAGTTTATTTCATCAGGAAGCAGATATCTTTCTAATGAAAAAAAATAGAGAAGAAAAAATATTCAGCCACCTGGAAAAAGGTCACTCTTCCTCAAAATCAGAAACATCCACTTGAACTTGAAGGGGTAAGTGAAGTCTGACTGATGAAGGCACGGGGAGGTGATAATTTGCTTTATCAGGAAACAGAACATCTGTGCACCAGAACCCAACTTAAATGCTGTCCATTTTCTGAGTAAAATGGATTAAAATTTTGTGCAAGCTGCAAAATAAGAAATGAGGTGCTGGTAAAAGTTACAAAATTCCACAAAACTCTGTACCTCCTTGATATTTCTTAGCGGGTGACAAAATAGAGAACAGTTCACTTTGGCAAAGTCCATCTGGATGTCCTCAGAAATATTTGGCACACTAGATAATCCTAAACAGACAACAACAACAACAACAACAAAAATATATTTTTCAGGCTTACTTTCAAATGTTCACTTTTGTACCTGTTCAGTGCAAATAATTGTGTTTTCATAAGAAATAGGTCAACAATTATTTCAATACAGACTCAAATAAGAATCTAAATATCACCAAAAGTATTATTAATAAATCTCATAAAGATCAAAGGAGCATTCGTTCAATCCTAGGGTATTACTATATAGCATTAAACTTTCCATAATACATGACATTGCAAATAAGTACCCATGCCCTTCCTTTATATAAATTAGATTGTAGCGTCATACCCTTTTCAAGAGCCAACTTGATAAAAACATGATATTTTTGAGGACACTCTTAAACCTCTCTGAAATACTACCATGTTTATTTGACAAGGGGCCTTAGAGATTGAAATAAAACAGTTATAGGAAATTATGTAGCAGCTGCCGTTTACTAAATTTGTGCCATATACAACTCTTTGGTTCATCGCTTGGCTCAACTTATTCGTTTGGCCAGCTTCTCAAATCTGATACTGGTCCACTTTGTATAATGAAATAATATAATGAAAGAATTCAGGTGATTTTGTGTGTGTGTGTGTGTGTGTGTATGTGTGTGTTTATATTTCACATTTCTAAGCCTAAATAGTATAGATCATTCTAAATCAGCAGTTCTCAACCTTTTTCAGGCCGCGACCCAAGCCCGCATTGCGCATGCGCGGCGTGACGGCCCGCATCGCGCATGCGCAGTGCGACGGCCCACATCATGCATGCGCGGCGCGACGGCCCGCATCGCGCATGCATGGCACGACAGCCCGCATCGCGCATGCGCGGTGCTACCCCGTGCATGCGCGGTGCTGCTCCCTGCGCTGGCTGAGGCGTAGGCCGCCACCCATTTGGGGCGGCGGCAGGCAGGCCCAGGTGCTCCTGGGCGGCTGCGGCGGTGACAGTGAAGGGCAACCACGGGCTGGGCCATCAGCTGGCCCAGCCTGAGGGAGGTAAGACACCCGCCGGGCCCCACGCATGCCAAAAACCCTCCCTGCGCCCGCCGCTGCCCCGCTAGTCTTGCCTTGGCCGCCGCCCATTTGGGGCGGCGGCAGGCAGGCCCAGGCGCTCCTGGGCGGCCACAGCAGCAACGGCGCAGGGCGACCACAGGCTGGGCCACCAGCTGGCCCAGCCCAAGAGAGGTAAGCCACCTGCCGGGCCCCATGCGCGCCAAAATCCCTCCCTGCGCCCGCCGGCCTCCCACCTCCCACCCCTGGCCCTCTTTTACTTACAGTTTTAGTAGTTCTCAGCAGGGAGGGGTGAAAACTTCCAGAGAGCTCGCTTTCGCTGCAGACAACTTGCAGCACCGTTTGCAGACTGGGACTTTTGGCGGGCTCAGCAGGGCGGAGACAGCCTGGACAATTCCTATTGGCTTTTGAAAGCCAATAGAACTAGACTCTATTCAAGAGAGTCTATTCTATTGGCTTTCAAAAGCCAATAGAATAAGAGGGAGTAGCACAGCTAAGGAAAAGGGGAAAAAATGGCAGACTGCATTGTTTGGCAACCCCCGTGAAATGGTCGTTTGACCCCGTGAAATGGTCGTTTGACCCCCGTGAAATGGGGTCGCGACCCACAGGTTGAGAACCGCTGTTCTACATTCTACATTCTAATGTGTATCATTCCTATTATAGTGTATATCATTTTAAATAAATGTGATGCAAAGTACTAGAAAAACCACTCTGTTTTGGCAGCATAGTCAGCTTCCATCTGTCTCTTGTTTTGAAAATGGAGTAATCTTCTATTCACTTTACTGTTTTCATTATGCGCTCATAGAAATCCTCACTTTCTAATCAACAGGGTGTTTTTTTTAACCTGCATACATCCAGTCATTCTAAACATTTATGTATCATGAAAAAAAAACCTGTTAAAGTAGTGGATTTCTTGTATTTTTGCATACAGAGTAAATTTAAGTCTAGAGTTTCCTCTGTTGTCTGTTCAACAGATTGCTTTCCCTCAAAGGGAGAAAAGTTTGTTTTCTCTCTCCTTTTAGATCAACTATAACTCAAGCAAGAGACACCACTGGCAAGTATTTTATATTAAAAAGTTTTTTGTTTATCAATTAAGCAATAAAGCACTCAAAATATAAGGAGATTATTATTTCGTTTGGGAATGATCTACAGACATAATTTATCACCTCAACATTTCAAACTGGAAGACCCTCTTCTGACCAACATGGAGCTTGTGATTTAGGAGTGGAAGTTCATTTTTTTTAATCCAAAAATATGGTTTGGAGAACCAGCACAAGGTAATCAAACAACCATGCTTCAAGGTGCTTAGAATCCTTAAGAAGGGTTTACTGATCTAAGTTCAGCTAGAGAAGACTCTAATGTGGGCTTAACTCCAAGAATCTTCGCAAGCACTTAAGAAGCTTCCCTATATTTTTTTTTTGCAAAAAACAAATTCAATAAATTAAGATTAATGATATAGTCAGCTAGATGTTGGGAATGAAGGCCAGGAATTGAATTTTATTCTTTCTCTACATTTCTTTAAAGAATTGGCTAAGTAGCACTTGAAGCAGTCTTTGCTTTGATTTTCACAGTGCTAAATAATTTTATATTATCTGCATCAATAATTATGTAGTAGTTTATCCCACCTCCAGATCAATTTTGAATATATATAGTAGCCTCATTTCCAAAGGCAGTCATTGTTTGCTTGGTGGGGAGTTCTTGCTGCTCTCTGAGCTTGGCTATATTCTGTGAGACAGAAAATAATACTCTAACTAAGGAATCACCAAGGAATAAACCACACGCTCATCAAAACTGACAGGGCAAGCCAGTGTATATAAATCAGCAACAAACCCAATACTCACTGACATTGATGACGTTATCTAGGTAGGTGATGAAATGTCTGCAAGCAAACAACCAAACTCAGAAAGCACCAAAAACTACACAGTTTAACCCTGAACCACAAGAGGAATACTTCGCTTTCTAATCTTAGAAAGGGGGTTGCTAGAAAGAAAGCAAGTCATGTTGTGATACCAAGTGACTGAGTGGAAGTAATGTGGAATAATGAACAATCATTAGAATAATTATGTGTCTGCATAATTACTGGAACAGTGCTGTGTTAATAGTATGTGACTAACCTAATGCGCATTGCACTTGGATACAATGTATGTAGCAAACTCTCCATTGTACACCCGTGAGAAACGAACCTAATGTATTACAATGTGTATTTCAATGAGTATTCCTTTGTTCCTGAGAAAAGAAAAGGAAGGTATAAAACTGAAGTCTGAACCCGCCCTCGGGGTTCAGAATTGCTTGTTGCTATTGCTTCTGAACCTGCGCAATAAATCTCTCTGCTAAAACCCTCTGGAATTCATAAGAGTCCTTTCATTTTCCACAAGAGAAGCACAACTGTGCAAGTATCAAGGGATGCAGTGGGTCTCTTAAGCTTTGAAAACCAGATCCCAACAAACACATTTCCAACAAATACCTTCAACCTAGGAGATGGGGAAAAGAGACACCATGGAAAAGGAAGAAAGAATGTTGTGAAGAAGGAACCAATGGGGGGGGGCACAGACAATGTCATTTCCAAGGGCCAGGCAGCCACCTACCCAACTTAGTCTCCAACCTGAAGTGTGCAGAATATTGGGGTCTGGAGAAATGGGGAAGACTCATTAAATGTGTATCACTAAATACGATACTTAAGTAGCGTGACTGAAGGTAGACTACATCACTCAAGATGCGTAGTATATTCACAATCCCACTTGTCAAAAATTAGCAAAGAATTACACACCCATTCATCCCTTCAATTAATTCTTAAAGATCACTTGGGAATGCTAATGCATTTGAATGTAGATAAATGGAGAAACAGGGATGGCTGATCTTCAAATTATTCAAGATTGCTTGAGATGTATGTATGTGTAGTGTAAATTAGGATGGGCTAGAAGTAATTAAAATGTACACATGTTATTTGACACTCTTAACTTAGAGAAATAGTGTCTCTGCAGATTTTTTTTTAAAAAGAGAAAGGATGACCATGACATCAAGTATATCAGGTGCCATGATGACTGCTGCATAATATGTTTTTATGTTCAATGTTGATTGTTTTAATAAAAGAATTTTTTATTAAAAAAAAAAGAATAAACAATAAAAAAAATTTCCGATTTGTCATTGGAGAATTCATGGATGCAAACGTGAGCTCTAGGAGCAAAAGTCTCCAAAACACACATATCTTTTTTAATGCATTTCCTTCTGGTTTTGTCAATGGCCAGAATAAAGAAATTCAGAGTAGCTGCTCGCCTTCAGTGCAAGGGGGTGAGGGAGTGAGGTGGGGAAAGGAAACAACGCCACAAATTCATCGTTGCATGTTAAACCTGCATCTGCTTGATAGATTTCATTTATCCCTCTCAGCTAGGGTTAATAAATTGTTAGATCATCCTGCTAGATTGTACAGGTCTTTAATCCTGGCTGTATTGTTTTCTCATTAGCTGCTCAGCACTGGAGGCAAGAAAGCCTGCTATGGCCGCAGGCACCACTGGAATTAATTACTAGAAGAAACATGGCTGTTTTGGAATTGTCATCTTGAATTTATCACTTGCCACTTAATGTAACTCAACTGACCTAATACCTCCTTGGGGTCGCTGGGGGATTGGGCACTAGATCCACCAGGGTAATAGCAGGGGCCTTCTGTATGCCTAATGTGCCTGTATTTCTCAGCACGCATCTGCTGGAGGCCTGCCTGCAATCCTACCCTGGAGGCAAAGCGTGCTAACAATGTCCCTAGCAAATTGCAGATTACCTCTACGTCATGTTCCATCAGAAGCCAGGAGTGATTCGCAGGGCCCAGCAATCAGATGGAATGTTAGCCCTTTGGAGATGATCATCTTTCATTACAAGGGATGGAGGGAGTGCTTGCTTAGGCTAGCGTTTTCAGAAAAAGAGCAAAATGGCTTGTTCACATATGGATGTGAGTAAGTTGCTTCTGGGGAAAGAGAAGGGGATGCTGCGTTTGCTTTTGCTTCACAAGCTCGGCAGAGATCACACATTGAAATAACTTAAACAAGGAATGGGGTTTTGATAAGAAACCGACAACCCACCGCAGCCTTCTCCCAGAACAGTAACCCCAATATCTTTATTGCAAGCTTGGTGAATCCATCCTCTTCTGTTTCCCTTGAGTTCTAGCAGGAGAGGGTGTGCCTCTTATTGGAGTGCTCTAGCAATACAATGCAGTATTTAAATTTTAGATACAGCCAATCATCACAGAGACAGGGTGGGACCAAAGCTAGGGGCGGGGCTTGAAATAAGGTGGGTCAAGGCTCCGATGCAGCCTGGAAGGCTCTTGGCCAGTCAGTCCCTCTCTCTCTCTCTCTCAGTCCAACCATCCTCACAGGGTTGTTGTGGAGAAGCAGCGGGCCTCCTTGAGCTGTTGAACATATAAATATGTGGTCCTCAATTCACGACCACAATTGAGCCCAGAATTGCTAAATATGTTAAGTGAATTTTGCCCCATTTTATGACCTTTCTTGCCACATTTGTTAAGTGAATCATTGCAGTTGTAAAATTAGTCATTAAGTGAATCTGGCTTCCCCATTGACTTTGCTTGTCAGAAGGTTGCAAAACGTGATCACATGATCCCAGGACACTGCAACCATCATAAAAATGAGTCAGTTGCCAAGCATTTGAATTTTCATCATGTGAACATGGGATCGCAAGGGCGAAAAATGGTTATATTACTTTTTGTAACTTTGAACAGTCACTAAATGAACTGTTGTATGTCGAGGACTACCTGTAAATAATACTACCTAAAACTGCCTTTTAAACAATGAAAAGTTAAGTCTTGGATTTTATAAAGGTAACAGAATTTGCATAAGTTCGTAGCTCACTGTAAGATATTAAAATTCCTACTGCCTAATCACCACACCTTGATTTATATGATTGTGGGATGATCTGTACAAAGATCCATTTTACTATGGCTGAAGGACTCCTGTGCGTGGGAGATGCCATAAACTTCCTAATGATAAAAAGATAACTAACTAACTAGACTCCAGTTGCCTTTTAATAACAAGAAGTCTCAAAATGTTTCCTACAGCTTTGCCATTCTGTCCCCTACACACTCAGCACAGTAAAGTGAAAGAGATGTATAAGGCCATATAAACATTCAGAGTTATCCTATTGTGTTTTAGAAGACTATTTATAGAGAAAAGCAAAATGTCTCCCTGAAGTATACTTAGATGTAAGCTTCCATAATCTTCCTGCTCAGACAGCAGGAAATCTAATATACCAGCACAATAAACCTGTAGGAAACAAAGGTTTTATACAGCATTAAGAGGCACAGTATTAAAACACCAGAAAGATATTTTTAAGAGCTCAGAAAACCGTGGACCATTTTTTCCTCGCTGAATGAGAATATTGCTGCAAAAGTTTCAGATTCCTCTTGCTCTTTTTGACTCAGTTTCATTCTGTGATCCCACTGAGAACTGCAATATAAATATTTTAACAAAGATCTAAGCTTGTAGCCTGCAGGTGTGAACACAGTACATTATATACTCCCAATTTGTGAATTTGTCTGGAGATTCTCTAAAAAGGAAACTATTTGGAGTATAAGAAGTTTATGTCTTCCTCCCTCAACTCTCACTCCAGGGAATTTATGTCCAGTTCCCCAATAATTTTGTACATGTTCTGCTCCCAAGATCTGGAGATCAAGGATTTGTTATAAGTAGCTCTAAAACAATTGTATTTTCTTTTCCATACTTCCAAGAAGTCACCAGGAGTCAAGTTAAATTTAAGAAAGAAGGAACATGAAGTATGTACTATAAGTGGAGCAGGCAGGGAGGTAGAGACCCAGAGAGATCATAAATGGAAAAATCTGAAGGGGATTCACCAAGGAAATTTGCTGATTTTCAAAAGAGCAACATCCTCAATATTACTTTTCTCTTTATTTAAGTATACCTCCTCATCTCTTTATTGCTCTTTTCCTTTATTTTGTTTCCAACTAACTCTAGATTTGTGGTTTCTATTAAAAAGTTACCAAACTATGAGATATTCACCAAGTCCATGCAGGGACAAGGGGTATAAACGATAAGCTATGTGAGGTGACATTATGAACACAAAAGAGGTGCATCCAATTGTATCCAAGTTTGGGAAGCAAGGACAAACTTGGATGTGTTACTATTTTATCTTGTAGGTTTCTTCTACAGTTTTCATGTCTTTCTTCCTCAAAATCATAAGAAATCAAAATTCAGTGGATAATTCAGAGGGGACTTCAGGGTGTCAGCAAATAATTACAGAACCCACAGATTGATTATCAGTTTTTAACGCTCCATCGAAAGGAGGAGTGGAAGGGGAAACTCCCCTTACAAGAAGAAGTCTACTCATGTGATGACAGATGAATCCCACTGGGTTTTCTTTTATTTATAATCTGAGACAAAATCTTCTGTGCGTGCATGATATGTGATTGGTCAGATTTCATACTCCAATATGGAAGAGAAATTTCCCACAGATGGTGAAATCTAACTGGATTGCCCTTCTTTCTCCTCAACAGCCTCTTTAGCTGGTTCATCCTACTGATAAGAAGATGTGTGATAGTTATGGATCCTCTAGCCCTCTGCCCTTCTTTTCAAATGTAATGAAATTGAGACCAGCACTCAAACTGAGCTAAATTTGTGGTTTTTCACTCAAAGAAGATAGTAAAGGCTGATCCTCCCTCACTTTTCCCGTAGATCTTTCTTTTGCCCAGCATGACTTTGAACTTTGAGTGAGTCGATTCTGGAGCAAAATGGAAATACATTCTGCACTTTTAATTGGGGTTCTTCAGGCTTAGAAAGATCAATGGTGAAAGAAGACATCACATTTTGCATTTTGTCTTTACAATTTACCTTTACATTTTTCCACACCCAAACGTTATTTTTATGCAGAAATGAAGAAAAGCCAAAGTTGCACAAGGATGCAAGACAACAGGAAGCTCCAAGGCGCTAGGCTAGGCTAGGAAGTCAAAAATCAGCCTGAAGGATGTCAGTGGCAAACACACCACTTTTGTGAGAATTAGAATGGTGTACTATAGTGGTAAGGACTGAGGAAGCCCAGGATCTTCAACTATGAAAATTTGTGTCTCTGGGTCAGCCTAGATTACTTCAAAAGTTTGCTGTGGATTAAAATGGGAGAAGCGAATGCTACATATACCGCCTAGAGTTCCTGAAAGTAAGGTGGGATATGAAATCACCATTTAAATTAATAATAAAAATAAATGGCTTGCCTTTAGTCTTTGTAGACTGCCTCCCTTGCCTGGTGGCTCACATCAGTTCAAATTCTACATAATCCATAAAGCAATGACAGCTAAAACAAAATTGAACCCCCTAGGAGCATATTCATGAATTTTACAGTAATGTTTCTGATCTCCTTGGAGCGGGTTTTGCTTCTTCATCTGCTCTGATCATTTGAGCAGTGTTTGTGCAGCAGATTTTTGCTTTCAGGATTTTTTTTTTTTTTAAAAAAACAGATCTTATCATTTGAAAAGAGCACTGCAATCATACATGTTCATACCAAGGAAAGCACGCAGCAGCAAACTCTTTTGTGTTCATCATTACAGGGAGAAGTGCTTTTAGGCAAGCAATTGTCATGCGAGCAGAGTTGGAAGTAATAATGTGGCCTTTAATGACGGAATGATGGACCTGCCAAACACTAACTCCTGCCGTACACTGCTTGCCTCTCCCTGCTGAAGAGCACAAAGATGCCCATTGGGGAGTTATTAACATATCCTCGTCAACTCACAGCCAACTTTAACATAATCCATATTTGTTGGAGAAGGTCCAACATCAGCTAAAGAACAGTAGTCACGTGATGCAATGACACATTTCCAACAACACGCAGAAAGCATGCTTGAGCAGGTCAGCGATTCCAAAATGCAAATGGACAAAACACTCATCTGAATAGATCAGAAAAACAAACACTTTCGGGGCAAAGAAATTTAGCTCTTCTGAACCTCACAGACTTAGGTGGGAGAGAGCAGGCATTCAACTGGGGTGAAGAGCTCATGCTTTGTTGACGCTTCCAAAGTGAAAAAGACCCTTGTAAGCAGCCCCTTGGGAATGGGAAAGGGCTATTGCAGAGGTGATCTGTGTGGGGAATACAAATTGGTCTTCATTCAGCAATGCCCTTTTTGTATTAGAGAGAATACATTTTAAAGAGTCACTGGAAATTATTTATGTTTACATTATATTGTGGCCTGCATCAAAACAGGTGGCAGAATCAGGACATACTACTTAGTAAAAAAAAACAACTATAAAAATTAGTAGCATAGCACAATTAGCAACCCAAAAGGCATCTCAAGAATGCTTTTCACAATAAAGAACTGGAATCTCAATAATAGCATACGTTCCAGGATAATTAATTTGGAGGAAAAGTCCTACAGGGAAGGCCCCTTGATCTAAAATCCTTTCTCCATTGTCACCTTTATCCTTATTTAACCATCAATGATAAAGCTCCTGGAGAAGAGTGATGGGCACAGAGAGGTTTGGCACAAAAATTCCCAAGAGTCAACTAAGAAATGTATATTATTTATTTTCAATGAAGGTTGGAAAGTTCCATTTCAAGAGCTTCAGACATTGACTTATCAATCTAGTTAACTCATCAAGCTTTAAATCAGCTCACAGAACTTGACCTGATCATCTAACCCAGGGGTTCTCAACCTTGGCAACTTTAAGACTTGTGGACTTCAACTCCCAGAATTCCTCAGCCAGCAAAGCTGGCTGAGGAATTCTGGGAGTTGAAGTCCACAAGTCTTAAAGTTGCCAAGGTTGAGAACCCCTGATCTAACCAGTAGCAACCCGTATTGATCATCCTAAAAGAGCCCTTTTACTTCTGAAAGCTTTTTCCAAGTAAAGCCAGTCTTCTGGAGCTTGATCTATCAGAATTTAAGAAGGCATTAAAATATTTATTTTATGGAGCTTTGAACAGCTTATTTAAGTACCAATTTTATACAGAAATGTAGTATTATTTCAAGATAGATTTTATGAGTGTTTTTAAGGTTATAGACTGTTCAGGTTGCCAAGGCTCTGGATTTTCGTTAGTATTTTCAATGTGAGTTATTGAATTAATTTTTGAGTTTTCACTACTGTGTCATTTTGTACTGTGTCTAGTTATAGGTACATGGAAGATAAAATGAAATTTTCCTTGTGAATTACAGGTAGGACATAGTAGGATTGTGGGAGGTATGGGGATGAGCCCAGGAAGCGAATAACTACCGGTATATCCCATGTTTGCATAAGTGTACCCTATTTCTCTCTCTCTCTCTCTCTCTCTCTCTCTCTCTCTCTCTCCCTCTCCCCCCCTCTCTCTGTGTTTGTACATAGACAAAGAGAGAAGCAGACACAAAGTCATCAGCTGTTGATGTATTCTGATATCTAATCAACTATATTCTGTGCACTCTTGCAAGCAAATCTATAAATCAAGGTGCTTTTGTATATGCTGAAGATGTCCACCATTATCTTACATGAAGGCTTTCTTTTTAAGGTTTATGTCTGCAATAAGATGCTCCTAAGAAATGGCTCATCGCAAATTCAATATTCCTTGCATAAGACAGAATACTTCATTGGCCAATTGCGCAGCCTTATGAGCACCATTCTATCACACTGGTACAAATCAGCAGCAATTCACTGTTTTATGGCAATAAGATTTTTTTTCATATTTTGTGGAAAGGGAGGAGTAAAATAAGAGGTCTAAGTCTCTATTTGAAAGGTAGTAGGGAAAAATATACCTTATTTCAAAGATATACCTTATTTCAAACTTACTTAGAATTCTAGATTATTCTTATTTGGAACTCGTAGTCTTTGAAGCTATTTCTATTCTGTTTTTATTTTTTAGGCCTGAGAGAAGAATATTGGCCCTTTTTCTTTTTTTTTTGGTCCCTGGATATTAGGTAAAACTAAGAACATTTATCATCGGCCAATGCATTCAGCCTATAATTATCATCATGAGCTTCACTTTGAAATGCAGATCTCATGAATGAAAAATTTCTCTATATTTTTTAGACTTTTTTGCTTCTTTTCCATGCAATGTTTTTTATAACACCCTACTTCATAACAGTTCTGAAGAACTTCACAGAAGGAGCAGTGGAAGCTTGGAACCAACTTCTAGCAGAGATAGTGGGTTAATCATCAGTAACTGAGATTATACATGCTTGAGATAAACACGTGTCCATCATTCGACAAAACTTAAAAAAATAAAAACAATTACAACTAATAAATACATAAATGAAAAAGAAAACAAAAAAACCCTCAAAGGGCAGACTCAATAGACTACTATGTATTTTTCTGCCATCAGTTTTCTATGTTTATATATTTCTAACTTGAAAATCAGTACTTTTGTACTGTTTTTGTTGGTCCTTACAAATATATTGCTCTCCTGTGAACTGAAAAGTTAGTTATTTGTACAATGTATGTATTGCTCAGTTTTCATTTACTGTAGCTAATAGAATCTAATAATAAACAATGATAATAAATAATATAAAATCAGATTAAATTAGTAAGACTGAAGCTGGGATGGTTGCTTCCCCCGTCAAACCCTAACATAAGTTTGAAAGCTACTTCTCAACTATTCATGGCATTCTGAAAACTTTCTTGAAAGGAATGCATTAGGTATCCCTCATAAAACATGTTAAAATCATATGGTTTTACAGAATTTTCAACATATTCTTAGTGGCAATGAGTTTTGGGGGGGGGACTCAGAAACAGGATACAATATATATATATTAATTTATTAAGTTTCTATGCTGCTCATCTCCCCTACAAGATGACTCAGAGAAGCATAATGGAGATTAGACATCCTCAAACAAGGGGGCTTAGAGGTTTGTTTCCATCCCTCTCAATAAGAGCTAGAGATAAACCTCCTTATAATTTTCCTTTTTTTAAAAAAAAACCACCTGTGCTCATAGCTGCCATCATAATATCCATAGGTAAAGATAAAAGGCTGAGAAAAGGAAAATCAAATTTCCATCCTGCTCATCAGGGTTGGATAACAAAGGAGTAAATGCCAGCAAGGTTTCCAATTCCAGATGATGGAAGTGCTAAGAAATCAGGAAGAGATCATACTGTTATTCCATAAGGGAGCCAAAATGCTGGCTGCCCTCAGAGAGAGAATGGTAGATCAGACAAATAAACCGCAGGATGATCTGACAAGACAGTTTCTCCGTTCCTTTGGGATGAGACTTAGGAGCCCATTCTGAAATTCAAATCACCGGTTCCCCCCTCCTCCCACAGCTCTGCCAGAATCGGCCGTGAAGAACATATTTGTTTCTTAAAACTAGGCTTCCTCAACTGGTTTTTTTTTAATTTTTTATTAAGTATATATTTGTAAATGTAAACAAAGGAAAAGTTCATGTTGAATGCTACTCAACTTAATACAATCATTTTAAACTTGTAAACATTCTTCACTCGGTATATCAAGATTTAACTATAAGCAAGATACATTTTCTTTGATTGATGGTTCTCTTGTATGTAGTCTATCCATTTTTTCCAGTCCAACATATATTTTTCATTTGAGTGATCCTTCAAATATGCAGATATTTTAGCCATTTCTGCCAGATTTATGACTTTCAAAGTCCATTCTTCAATAGATGGTAATTCTGGTTTCTTCCAGTATTGTCCCACCAACAGTCTCGCTGCTGTGATCAAGTTCAAAATTAAGTTCGTCTCTATGGTGGTACAGTCTTTTATGATCCCTAACAAAAACAACTGAGGTAGAAATTCAATACGCTTTTTCAGGATGGATTGAAGTGTCCACCATATTTTTCTCCAAAAAGCTTTAATTTTTCTACAGGTTTTGTTGGATTAAAATCTCATCGCCTTCAGCCAAGACAGCTGTGCTGATTTAAGTACCAGGAGAGCCTCAGTCTGGAAGAAGCTGGAAGGGTGGACTTCCAGTAGAATTCCTAGATAACGTTAAGCATAACGTTAACAATATAAGATTAGCCTATCTCTGTATTCTCCTAAGAATGTTCTTTAAAAAGTTTGCTAGAGAACCAGTTGGGTCTAGTGCAGGGCTAGGCAACCTTGGCTCTTTTATGACTCGTGGACTTCAACTGGCTCAGGAATTCTGGGAGTTGAAGTTCACGAGTCATAAAAGAGCCAAGGTTGCCTACCCCTGGTCTAGTGGTTAAAGCATCAAGATAAAAAAACCAGGAGACTGTGCTGCTCCGTTCACACATGCACACACAGCAGTAAGATTAAAAGCTCTTTATTGAGCTGCCCAAACCCAAGTATGCAGTGCCCAGCAGCTCTTGAATAACAAATGCCCCCCCCCAGGTTCCACCAAGAGGGACAATCTCAATTCCCAAAGCCAAGCAGAAGCCAGGACAAAGGCGTTCCACAAAGCAAGAGCTTCAAAAGCTTGAAAAAGTCCACAAAGCAAGTCACTAGGTCAAAGCACAAACCAGAGGTCCACAGTTCTACCCATAGCTCAGGATATCATTGATAACATGATGCCTGAGCTACACTTTTGAATGCATCCATTTTCTTAAAAGGTTGGATGATTTGGGATTGATCTGTAGCATTCTTGCAAGTGCTATCAGAAAGTGTCCCTGTATGTTGATCAGCGCAGTGGAAAAGCAAGGAACCCAACATGGAACTTGTAGCTTTTTCTCTCATTGAATAAAGGCACAATATGAATAGTCCTGATAAATTCACAGCTTCCATAGCTCAGCAGAAGCTGTGCACGGGAAAGTGACTCCCACTACATAAACAAATGCTTACTTACATATTGTAAGTGGATTCTCATCCCCAGATTGTATATCAGAGTCTTAAAATACATTCTTTAGGGTTTGGGAGACCTTGTAAATGAGACTATCCTGACCTCCTTTTTCTGTTGCATAGGATAAATTCTACTGCATGAGTACACACACACACACACACACACACACACATACACACACACACACTTACATACTGTATGATAGTGTAAACAATGTTTGTCCATTAAACCTTAACTTAGCATTAGGACTCCTGTCCCAAGATTATGTTTAAAGATTGCAGAAGTGTCACCATATTCCTCTGTGCAGTTCAGTCATGACCCTAATTAATATGTCTAAGTTAAACATGTAATGGGTGGTTTTGTTTGGACAATTAGGCAGAGCTGACAAGAAAATTTTCCATCAAACTGGGTCATAAAAAGTACATTATTCGGCATTATTATGAGCAAAGCAGTATTTATTACCTGAACTTTACAATACAACATTATCAATCATTACCTGCCATTGAGGTATGTTAACATGAGATCAAAGGGAAAAGACCAAGTTAAACAAACAGTGATGCATAGAAGGGCTTTCTCGATGCTTCACTTCGCTGGAAGCCGGGGAAGCTGAAGAGACTGTTTGACCTCAGGCCCTCTTAAGGAAAAGAGTAACCGACAAAGAGTTTTCTTCCCTTTGTTTGCCGCCTTCCTGAGAACCCAAACTCGCATGGCATTATAAAACATAGAAGTCATCCTTTCCTGAAAAGCAGCTAGGAAAAGGAACAGGGAAAAGACATGCTGAGGTCACAGCCAGATGATTTGAAACTAATTAGAAAGCACAGTGAAAAATGTCAATTCTAGCGAAGATGATATTAAGGGCTGTGCCTCACAAGTCAGTTACATTGCAATCGCCAGTTTCTGAGCCAACGGAAAATTATACCGACATAACATTTGCTGCCCTGACTCTATCCTGCTACAGGCATAATGCCAACAAATGGTTTTGTTCTTATTTCTCACAGATATCTAAGGACACAAATTGTCCTTTGTTTCTCTCCCCTCTGATCAAACATCACCAGCTAGCATGGAAACATGGAATGATTATCTCATAATGTGGGAAAAGGATGGTGATAGGAATGGAAGAGGAGGAATGTTTGGATAGATGGCGGGACCTGTCAAAACCTGCTCTGGTTTTGCCCAAGTGTGTTACTCAGGTGCATTCAAAGAAAGTTGTACACTAGCTGACGTTAGCTCTGAATCAAATTCTTTTTAGAAATGGGCTTGGCACTGATTTTGAAGAGAGTGATTTTAGAATTAAGAATTGGTTTGGACCCCTGGCAAGGCAGGGGGAGAGCACGACTGTATTAGGCTGTGAGAATAATCTTGAGGAACAGGAGAAAGAGGCACAACCAAGACAAATAATCAGATAAACGAAATCTGAGTCCAGGGCAGAAATGTATCAATAAAGGAGAACGTCTGTAGCTCAGGGTTGAAATGAAAGATCCCTGGTGCTCTCTGAGCTTGCTTCTTTTCTTGCAGACCTTTCATTACCCAAACTAGGTGGCTGATGAGTTTGAGTAATGAAACATCTATACAAGAAAACAAGCAAGCTCAGAAAGCAGGGACCCACCCAGAAATGTATTTTGAGAAAGCATCTCAGAATGACCCTCCCTTTTTCTTCATGAAGATAAAGGGAGAGAGGGAGGGGGTAAACACATTCAAACTTGCAAGTTTCTATTACTGTAACCTTATAATAAAGTAATATTAGCATTCATAAATCTAGCATCCTAGTCTGGTCTATCGTGAAGGGCTGATACTGATTTGAAAGGACTAATTTGAACTCCAGTTACCCAAAGCGTGGGCTTGGAAGGTACAGTACAGAGACCAAAGGGAAGGAGGCATGTCTGCAACAGCCTAAAATAGTTAATAGGTGAGGCACCAACCTCATCCCATTATGGTTACTTGCGTGTGCTACTGACAGAGTGGCCGCTGAAGCACATCACATGTCCATCATAAAACCTGTGTTGGGATAAAGGAGAAAAGCCTTGTATAGTTAAGGGCAACTACAGACTGTCTCAGGAATGGCCTGTACATCAGATGATGGCAAAATCACAAGGAAAAAAGCAGTGCGTACCCTCTAGGTGTGATGTTATTTTCTTTCTAACTTTCTATATATGTAGATGACTCAAATAGCCAAGCTCCATTCTACCATCTTAATAGAGCTCTAGATACATTCTCAAGTTGTTACCATAAATAGAATCGAAGTAAAATGTGGCTAATATTCCATTTAGGGGCAGGCACTTGATTTTGTTATATTTTCACCAGTGTTTAGGTTTACCAGCTTCCAATTTTTAAATATTCTGGCTGGAGGAAATCAGGAATTGGTCCGTGGATGGAGTGTCATTGGCTCCAATATACCATCATGATACCTAATCCCAAAATTAAAGGAGTTATAAGTGATCTGCATAAACTACCAGGGTTTATAGATTTGCTCACCAATTCTGCTGAAAACTATGCAAAGTAACAGGAGCAGTTTAGTGTGCATTTGGCCTGGTCTAGCAACTTTTATTGGGGATACTTTAATTTTTCAGGTCTAAGACTTTAAAAATCACAGAGGCACGAAGTGATATCTTCAGAAGGGTTGTGAGAAGGAGCTTAAATAATTAATTCCAATCTTTGAGATTTGGGAAGGGTTAGAAGAGTTTAATGCAGACCTGAACACCTATTTACATTTATTTATTTATCATATGGTGATGTACAGAAAACCAGGAGTCTACTGTATCAAAGACAGTAGATATTGGGCAGCTGACAGGAAGCAGCCACCAAGAGATCTGGATGCTTCCGGATCAAGAGATATCAGCCAGTGACATCACTGTTGCTTGAAGGATGTCTAGTGGGGGCTTTTGTTCCTGCACAGGTTCCCACTGAAGTGGTACCTATTTATTTACTCACATTTTTTTACGTGCTTTTGAACCTAGGTGGGGAGGAGCTGGAGCAACTGGCAGGAGTTCACACAGTCATGCAGTACCTGGATCTCAAACTCGGGCTTGCCAATCGTCAAGCCTACATTCTAACCACATAGCCACCACACCCCTGACAAGATATGCAATCATGTCACACAAAAAATATGATTTGCTGCTGAATTTCAGTAGTGATAGTACATGCATCAGGATGTTACTGTGCAAATGGCACAATTATGTAACACTATATCAACTGATGCAAAGTAGTATCATTTGCATAATGACATCATGATGCACATACCATAATTTGCCCAAGAAATTTGCCCAATTTGTTCCCCAAGAATGCCCTGTTGGAACAGGGAAGCTTATGGGCACCAAGGAAATGAAGGCCAAGCACATTGGACTTCAGGGTCACTCTGCTGGGACGCTCAGTTTTACACCACTGAGTTATTCTGATTTAACCAGTTTCTCCAATTCAGTCGATAACTTTCAGAAAAACAGCTTGGAGACTGCATTGACAGTCACCACCAGAATCACCCAAGAGTTTTCATATTTTGATATGCCCTTCAAAAGAAAAACATGGGCAAGCAGAAAAGACAGAAGATATAGAAAACACCCTTTATGATGCTCAGCATTATCTATATTAGTCAAAAGTATGTGAAATGTGGTCTCTACATATATACAAGAAGTATATATGGAACAACAGTTGTAAAAACTCATACAATTTCATTTATATTAACAGACTGTAGCAACTATTTTTTTTAATAAACTGCAGTGATTACAATGATTATAAATCAGCTCTGTAACTAATACCTATTTTCACAGAAGCTACTTCATTTTCTAGATTGCAGTTTAGGAGCCAGAAATGTATTTTTGCCTCTCTTAACTAAAAGCATCACTGACAATGAAGTACATGATGAAACTAATTTGTTCCTTTCTTTCTTCTCTGGCTTTGATCTCTAAAACTAAAGTATAGATTAGAGGTCATAGATTAGAATCTGAAAACAACTTTTCCTTTTTACTCATGAGTGAAAGCACTGGAAAACATTAAATGATACCAGAACTTGAAAAATTGCCGGTGAGAAATTGAATTGCTTTGAGAACTCTGATACATATTTGTCTTGGACCGCCAAGAGTCAAGATGTGATATTATAAATATGCAGCATGAAGAATTATGAGGATTGTGTGTGTTGGATTTGCCCAAGACTTATTTCAAAGCCCAAATTGACTAATTATATGGCTCAGCAGAATAAAACAGTCCCCACAAATATCAAAATTCTCCTGCAAAGTTTTGTGAATGAGTCAACTTCTGATACTATAGAAAGTAGACGAAATGGATGGATAAATCGATGATAGACAGACAGAGACAGACAGACAGGCAGATTTCAGTAAATTAAATCCCATAATGAAGAGTGGAAGGTGGGAATAAGAGAAGTGAAAATAGCTGTCTGCTTGACAGTATTGTTTATCAAGACAGTGAATGCCTCCTAGTTCATTTCACAATAACCCAAAGAAGAAAAAAGAGGGAAACATTTTAAGAACCATCAATGAAATTAAATCCAATCAAAATGCTTTGTTAAAGCCATAGTCTTACTAGGAGATATAAATTAGTTCTACCCAAAAGCAAAGAACAAAAAAATTAAGTGAAATTGCACACACGGGTCATGTAAAAAGAGTGCTTGTTGGTTTCAGCAGAGTAGCCCATACAAAATAGGGAAAACTAATTGTTTTAGCAGCCCACATGTATATTTCCATCTACCTCCCTATTTTGGAATCTGGTAAGATTTATTTTTCTGATCTTTGTTTGTAAATGTAGTCTAATTCTGTCCCAAAAGACAAAGATACAGTTTCTATCATCCGCATTAGAATTTAAAGGGGCTAGCTCCAAATCTCTGCACTCTTTTCTCTGCATCTGAGAAAACTTGAACTACTCTAACATGTGTGATGCTCCTGCAAATTTTTATCCCCTTCTGTTGAAAAAACAAACAGATCAATGTTACATCCATTAGTGTTTTTCCGTTCGAATTAATGGGAAGTACAAATCTTGAATTAGATTTGGCCTAGAGGTGAAGTAGGCAGTGTCTGATCCTGTCTGAGTTGGAGCTGCCTTTTCCAAAAAAGCCAAATTAAGCTATACATTAAATCTTATGGTTGGTTGTTTCCTCCTGCTCAGAATACTGTGAAGAGTTTTTGATTTTTCCAAGAGAATCAGAGTAACCTATTCCTGAAGGGCATTTGAAATACCTTAGAAAATACATTTCACTATAGGATAAAACATGATTTCTTATTGCCGATGATGCTTTTCCATGGTCTGCCAAACTATTGAAGTCCTTGCCATGCTGAAATCCTTTTTCTTTAAGCAAGACCGCATTCTAGAAATAAATTCAAGAGAGAGTTAGTCAAGCAGTCAGTGTGGCAGGCAGAGATGATGAGACCGTCTTGAAAAGATACCATCTGCTTCTGAAGCATTACTAATACTTATCGATTGTTAAAGGCATCTGGTCAACGGGAACATGAAAGAATGTTAATACACTGCAAGAGCTTTATAATTGTGTCCTTGGGAATTATGTGATGAGTTCCAAAAAGTTCTCGACCATGAACTTCACAACAGTAGAACAAGCACAAGCAACAACAAGCCTATCTAAGTGAGAGATGGATATAACGATTAAAATGTCAACTTCATTTCCAAGAATCTTTTCCAAGGCAGCTCATATAACCATATTCTTTCCTCCACAACAAGGTCTACAGCAAACATGGTTTGCAGCAAAAGCTTATCTTCGGTCTGGCAAGTCAATAGTGAAAACATTCATTAGACCCATCCACAATTATGTCCAGGTGCTTAGTATTTACATAAAAGTCAATATGCAAATTCAGCTTCTGCAACAAATAACAATGACATTCACATCCATTGACTTCGAAAACTTGGAAGAAACTATTTGAATTGGCTGCCCCATCTAACACTGTGATGATTAACCCAATTAACAGAAAATTAACAGAATTGGAAGGTATAGGAAGTCCTTAAAAACTTCCAGTGTTACATTCACAACTTCTGGAGGCAAGTTGTTCCACTAATTAATTATTCTAACTGTCAAGAATTTTCTCCTTAATTCCAGGTTCTTTCTCTCCTTGATTTGTTTCCATCCATTGCTTCTTGTCCTGCCTTCAGGTGCTTTGTAGACTAGCTTGACTCCCTCTTCTTTGTGGTAACTCCTGAGATATTGGAACACTACTATTAGTGTGGACGAAGCTGAGTGGTGGTAACAGCGTACTTCCCCCTGCGGCCTGCGGTGAGGTGAGAAGCCAGCTGGGAGTCGGGAGGCCACCGCGAAAGAGAAGAGCTCGGCGGCGGCTCCCCCCTCCCCCACCATGTGAACGAGTGACTCTTGAAAAGACTGCTGAGAGGCTCCTGGCTTTGAGAGGCCGCTGCGAGGGGGAACAGCTTGGCAGCTGGCCTCCCCCTCCCCCCTTCTACCATCATTATGCTCAGGTAGGCAGTTGAGAGGCCTTGGTGCTGGGAGGCTGCCGCAAAAGGGAAGATCAGCGGCGCCCCCCCCTACCATCATGTGAGCTAGTGGTTCGGGGAGACAGCTGAGAATTGCAGGGGATAGAGGGGGCAGCATGGACCTGGCAGTGAGGGAAACAACGTGGTCATGCTTCCCCCCCCTATGAACTGGTGAACGAGCGTCCAACGGTGAGGCCAAATGGGAGAACTGCAGTGGCCTCCCCCACCCCATGAGCTTGAACTGAGAACTATCAGGAGGGGCAGTAAGACAGCCCTGAAGAAAGAATCCCGGATTATGACTCTGGTGCTGCCCTTATGGACCCCTTTTCAGAGACCTGGTCCTTGCCCCTGGCAGCACATATGCGAATCTGTGGATTGTGGATTAAACGAAGCAGGATGGAACAACATAGGGGCTTTTCCTGCTCGGACCACTCAAAATCTACCTTCATTATTGTTATTATTATTATTATTATTTTTACCATCACCCTGATAGAAACTTGGTACTTGGACCTTAATTCAGACTTGACTGCCTGGTTTCTTGCCGGACCCTATCGATTCATCTTACTTGACTGGCTGCTTACTCGAAGTGGACGCTTCTTGCATTGCGAGACTCCCCCCTCTCGCAATTATGGCCCTCTGTTCTATCAAGGGCCCATCTCGAGGATGGACTTTGGAGTCCTGAGAGATGGCATGCATCAAAAAAGGGGCTTTGGGGTTTTTTAAATAGGTACTTAGTCAAAGTTTTAAGGGTGGGGAGGGGTGGGGAAGGAGTGTTTAGGGCAGGGGAAGAAATTGTCAGAAGGGAACAAGAAGACAGGCCAGGCGACGGAAGGGGACGGAGTCCTGAGGGTGCGGACGGGGGGCTGATTAAGACTAACTCAGTTCCAATAAGTACCGTTAGCGGGAGGGGCAGGTATGGTGGGAGCAGGGGGCCGTATCATAATAAGGGAGCGCGCACCCGCTGCTTACGAGCGGTCGTGCGCTCCGACCCCCAAGGCTCAACCTGTTCTCGGGGTTGTTCAGAACCACAGGGCCCTGGCTGTAGGCTGATGCTGTGCAATGCCAGGTCTGTGGTAAATAAGGCCCCCCTCATTCAAGATTTAATCTCAGAGGGGGGAGCAGACCTGGCGGGTATAACGGAGACCTGGTTGGGACCAGAGGGCGGTGTCCCTCTGGTGGAAATGTGCCCACCGGGTTTCCTTGCATTCCACCAGCCGAGAGCTCAAGGCAGGGGTGGGGGAGTGGCGGTCGTGATCAGGGAAAGTTTCAGGCCGAGGGAGGTCACTGTTCCTCAGACGGCAGGCTGTGAATCCCTTCTGGTGAAGTGGGACCTAGGGGGTCCGAGGGCGGTGTTGATTACGTACCTGGCGCCCTGCCACGTATCAACCTCCCTGCCCGAGCTCCTGAGCGTTGTCGCCGCGGTGGTGGTTGAAGTCCCCAGGCTAATAGTCATGGGTGACTTCAACCTGCCGTCCGGGGGCGGGGCGTCCGGGGAGGCTCGGGAGTTCATGGCTTCCATGACAGCCATGGACCTGACCCAGGTAATTCAAGGCCCCACACACACAGGGGGGAACACGCTTGACCTGGTTTTTGTCTCTGGACAGTGGCTGAGTGGTCAGAGTGTAGGGGATATAGTCATTGAACCCCTGTCATGGTCTGATCACTCTCTCCTATGCTTGGACTTTCGGACCGTTGCACCCCACCGCAGGGTGGCGGAACCGGTGAGATGGTACCGCCCCAGGCGGCTGATGGAACCCGAGCGGTTCCAGGCAGAGCTTGGGCCAATTCCTGAGGTTCTGACACACGACTCGGTTGGAGAGGTGGTGGCGGCCTGGGACAGGGCGGCTGCCGGTGCCCTGGATCGAGTTGTGCCTTTGCGGCCTCTGATTCGGCGTGGGTCTCGACTGGCCCCGTGGTATAACGAGGGGTTGAGAGAGATGAAACGCCGGAAAAGACGCCTAGAGAGCAGTTGGAGATCGAGCCGTGCCGAATCTGACCGAACATTGGTAAGAGACCATATTAGGTCCTACCTAATGGCGATAAGAGCAGAGAAGTGTTCCTACCTCACTGCTCTTATTGCGTCATCAGATAACCGCCCAGCCTCCTTGTTTAGGGTGACCCGCTCCCTCCTTCATCAGGAGGTGAGGGGAGACCCCTTAGAGGGTAGAGCTGAGGATTTCGGAAAATATCTGTATGATAAAATCGCTCAGATACGGGAAGGCTTCGACTTCAACTGGGTATGTCCAATGGGAGAGGCGGAGGCTGGTCTTGAGACTGTTACCTGGGTTGAGTTTGACCCCGTGACCCCCGAGGACGTGGACAGGTTGCTGGGGGGACTTAGGGCGACCACATGTTTACTGGACCCGTGCCCCTCCTGGTTGGTGCTGGCCTCCCGGGAGGTGGTACGAGGCTGGTTCCGAGCAATTATCAACGCTTCCTTGAGTGAGGGTGTCTTTCCCGCTGCCTTGAAAGAGGCAGTGGTGAGACCCCTCCTCAAGAAGCCTGCCCTGGATCCAGCTGTTTTATCAAACTACCGTCCCGTCTCCAACCTTCGCTTTCTTGCGAAGGTTGTTGAGAGTGTGGTTGCCCGACAGTTCCCGCAGCACCTGGAGGAATCGTCATATCTCGATCCGTTCCAGTCGGGCTTCAGGCCTGGCTACAGCACGGAAACAGCATTGGTCGCGTTGGTGGATGATCTCTGGCGGGCCCAAGACAGGGGTTGCTCCTCTGTTCTGGTGCTATTGGACCTCTCGGCGGCTTTTGATACCATCGATCATGGTATCATGCTGCAACGGTTGGAGGGGCTGGGCATAGGAGGCACTGTCTTGCAGTGGTTCTCCTCCTTCCTCTCTGGCCGGATGCAGTCTGTGTTGACAGGGGGCCAGAGGTCGACCCCGAGACCCCTCGTATGTGGGGTACCTCAGGGGTCGGTCCTCTCGCCTCTACTGTTCAACATTTATGTAAAGCCGCTGGGTGAGATCATCCGTGGTTTTGGCGTGGAGTACCACCAGTACGCTGATGATACCCAGCTGTACATTTCCACGCCAAACCACCCCAACGATGCCCTTGCCGTGCTGACCCAGTGCCTGGAGGCCGTGCGGGTATGGATGGGGAGAAACGGACTCAAGCTCAACCCCTCCAAGACCGAGTGGCTGTGGTTACCGTCGTCCCGGTACAGCCAGCTGATTCCATCGCTGTGTATTGGGGGCGAAACAGTGGCTCCCACAGGAAGGGTTCGCAACTTGGGAATCCTCCTGGACTCACGGCTGTCCTTAGAGGACCATCTGACGGCCGTGGCCGGGAGGATGTTCCACCAGGTTCGCCTGGTGCGCCAGTTGCGTCCCTTCCTAGACCGGGACTCGCTACGCACAGTCACTCATGCCCTCGTGACCTCCAGGCTGGACTACTGTAATGCTCTCTACATGGGGCTCCCCTTGAGGTGCATCCGGAAGCTCCAACTTGCCCAGAATGCGGCCGCGCGGGTAGTGATGGGAGCGTCGTGGCGCTCCCACGTAACACCGCTCCTGCGTGAGTTGCACTGGTTGCCGGTGGTCTTTCGGGTGCGGTTCAAGGTGTTAGTGACCACTTTTAAAGCGCTCCATGGCATCGGACCCGGATACTTACAGGACCGTCTACTGCCAGCAAATACCTCCCGCCGTCCGGTACGCTCCCACAGAGAGGGCCTCCTCAGGGAGCCGTCGGCCAGACAGTGCCGGCTGGCGACCCCCAGGGGGAGAGCCTTCTCTGTGGGAGCTCCCACGTTATGGAACGAGCTCCCCCCCGAACTCCGTATAATAACAGATTTACGCACCTTCCGTCGGGAACTAAAAACATTCCTTTTCCGACAGGCCGGCCTGGCATAGAAGCTTCTGAGTATTTTTTAAGATTTTAAATTTTGTATGTTTTGGGTTTTAGGATTTTGGCCAAATGATTTAATTTATTTTTAATTATTTTAAATTTTGTATATTTATATGTTTCTTAAATTTTAGGCTGTATACCGCCCCAAGTCCTTCGGGAGAGGGGCGGTATAGAAATTTAATAAAATAAATAAATAAATAAATAAATTATTTCACCCCTAGTCCTTCTCTTCATTAAACTAGACATACCCAATTCCAGCCAATCTCATTGTACACATGTTGTACTTTGACAATAAAGGATAATTAAATTAAAATTAAATTAAATATGTTTTGGCCTCCACTCCTCTAATCATCTTTTTTTGCTCTTCTCTGCACTCTTTCTAGAGTCTCAACATCTTTTTTGCATTGTGGCGACCAAAACTGGATGCAATGTTCCAAGTGTGATCTTACCAAGGTATTATAAAGTGATAATTAACACTTTGTGTGATCTTGATTCTATCCCTCTGTTAACGCACCCTAGGACTGTTTTTTGGCAGCTGCAGCACACTACTGGTTTATATTTAAGTGATTGTCCACTAGGACTCCAAGACTCTCACAATTATTACTATTGAGCCAGATATGGCAGCTCTCCTGAACCTGAGACAAAGCGGGGAATTTCTCACATTCTTATTCCTAAAGAAACATTCACCAAAAGTCAGAATGAAATGCTATGTAGTATCGGGTCCTTCAGCAAGTGGGTATTCACGCTACCTGAAGATGCTGTAGGATAAACCTCATACATTATTCTATAGGGAAATTATCTGCTCTAGCAATGGGTTACTGCATTTTCTGGAAAAAGGCATATTGAGAAGACAGCACATGGTTACCTTTGCCTCTGGTTTAGCTTGTTCTGGGCAGTGCTTGGATAGAAGCTCTCCAAGAAATGCCACAGTTGTAGCCAAGATTTGGAAGTCTTTCTTAAGTCTCCCAGGAGAAGACTACATACGGCAAATGTTTGCATATTGTGACCAAGACATTTTTCCATTAAGTCACCAGGACTCACGCTTAACTTGCAGAAGCCTTTACCTTTATTATCTCTCTTCAGATGCATTTCCTCTGACTTATCAGGGTATCTAAAACTAAGGCAGACTTAAGAAGACAATAACTCCAAACTCACAGGCCCTAGATTTCTACAACTATCAGTAAGGAAAGTCTGCTTTTGTCCATGGAAAGCTGCATCCAAACACATGCATCTCTTGACTCTCAAGTAGGCTATCTTTTGAGGATCTGTAGCAACACCATGGCTCTTCATAGAGCCCATCACCATGGTATCCATTGGTACAGATTTGTAGGTTGATGTATACTCTACAGAAAGAACCTACTTTTGCAAAAAAAATTGTTCAAATCAGCTCAAGTGTGTGGAAAAACAAGTTCCAGTGAAATGTCAAGTGCCAGGAAAATCAGGAGATCCCGACATTTCAAATGGGTATAAAGATTTATTGCAAGCTTAATCTCTCTACAAGATTCTGAACTATTAATGGCCAAGGGAAATCAGCAGAAGATAAGAGTAGAAGGAATTCAAGGTTTGCTGGACTTAGATCTCTTGTGGGCACAAAGGGACTCATATTGATGATGTGTTTGACCTCTCCATTGGGCTCAGCCTGGTCATCTCCTGCATGAAGGAAATTACAATGAATAGAAGTCAAGAACCTTAAGTGGCTTGTGAACTTCACTTCTTCTTCTTCTTCTTGTGCCATATCCATTATTGGACGTTGGCGATCCTGTTTTTATCAGCAGCCGCACTGTTCCGGTAAAATAAATGATACCATCCCCCTTTTCCTTTTCTAAATAGTTATCAGTTGATTGTCCTCAACCTGATCCACTGTCTTAATTTTATGTTCATGATATTACCTTTCCTGTGCATTTTTAATTGCATGTCACTTCTAACTTCCTTGTAAAGAGACAAGGTTCAGCCATTTCTACTAATTATCCAAATCACCAGTCATTGTTGGTATGTGCGTGGCCCTGCTGAAAGCTTTTAACTGCAAGCCCTGTCACTAAATCAAAGCAAGTTGGAGTCATTTCTGTGGAGTGATCTGCTAATAATAAATGCTAGTTGCCAAACCTTTCAGCCATTAGGAGGCCTTGTTGCTAAGATTACATGTTGTGGGGAAGAAAAAAATATTAAAGAACCAAGGGCAAAAGAACCAAAGATTAGTGAATATGTTGCCAACAGTAATTGTTTATAGACAGGAGAGAAACCAAGTATGTTCAAAACTTTCAGAACTGAATGAAATTATACGAATTGGAAAATTACAGGTCATCACAACTGCCATGGCTGAGGGCCACTGAAGGGCTTAATTTTAATTGCTGGAAACAGTGCTTTTTTTCTAAAAAAAAAAAAAAAAGGTGCCGGAACTCACACATGTCATACAACCTGCCTTGCCTACCCTACAAAGTTCTATCCAAAAAAAGTGCCGGAACTCCGTTCTGAGCGTTTTATAAGAAAAAAAGCCCCGGCTGGAAATCTATTGTGTTGCTTTATGGACTGGCTCCAACATATCACTGGTTGGACTTCTCTTGAAATAACTGATCCAATACTTAAGCTCTGGAAGCCCAGATGGTGAGGAACATCTATCACCACTTAAAGTTGGTCCCAAAGCTGCATCTATTCCTACACAGGGATACCTTAGCCCAGCGGTTCTCAACCTATGGGTCGCAACCCCATTTGGGGTCGAATGACCGTTTCGCGGGGGTCGCCGGTCACCGCGGTCCGCCATTTTGTTTTTTTGTTTGTTTGTTTTTTGTTTTTTTCATTGCGCGCGCGCCGCGCATGCGCGGATCGGCCCGTTGCAGTCCGCCATTTTGTTTTTGTTTTTTTTTCTTCGCGCGCGCGCCGCGCATGCACAGATCGGGCTGTCGCGCGCACGCCGCGCATGCGCGGGTTGGCCCATCACGGTCCGCCATTTTGGTTTTTTTTGGGTTTGTTTTTTTTGTTTTTTTTCATCGCGGGCGCGCCTTGCATGCACGGTTTGGGCCATCGCGCGCACGCCGTGCATGCGCGGATCGGCCCGTCACGGTCCGCCATTTTGTTTTTTGTTTTTTTTGTTTTTTTTCATTGCGTGCGCCGCGCATGCGCGGGTCGGCCCGGTGTGCACGCACGCGCATGCGCGCACCAGGGTCGCACCGAACATGGGCGGGGCAAGTGGGGTCTCAACCTGAAAAAGGTTGAGAACCACTGCCTTAGCCAAAGTGAGTTATGCATTGGCTGCCTTGAGCTTGGCTCTATAAGCAGTCAACTTGCACATACTCTGGAAGTTACAGAATAAAGGGGTGTCCTACTGTGCAAATACCCACCCTAAAAAACCCCACCTGGTCGATAGCTACAGAGCCAATTCACATACTGATATTAGTATGCAAGATCCTAAACAATTTGGGAATAATTGCATCAGACTCCCAAATAGTGTAATTTTCCAGAAAGGCCTCATTCCTGATGCTGCTGCTGATTAGTCCTTCCTGACAAGGCAGAAGCAGATGTTCAGGAATTGGATTTAAAAGGCATTAGAAATCTCTAAGATTCTTCCAATTGACTCTGAAACACCTCTGAAACAAGTCCACAAGGCCCAGAGAGGCCATGCAGAGATTATTGGAGGCATTATCAGGTTTGTGTATGTCTGTGCGGTGCATGCACACATCCCATACCCACCAGCAGAGAAAGGCCTGTTGTTATTGGTAAATCAAAGGCTCAGTCCTAAATCTTTCATACGCATCCTTTGAAATTTCAAGTAAGTCTCATATTGTCTATATAAGTTACAACTTCTTAGTTACAAAAATCAATACAAAATAAGTTAAAAAATATATCCCATGAAACAAAATTTCTTACAGAGAGTCAGGGAAAAACAAAACATTTCATCTGAGCTTCCCTGAGGGATGCCCCAGCATCAATGTTGCCGTTGTGTTATTGCAAATAAAGCACCATACAATCCTAAGAATACAGTATTGCTAAGCAGATACTCCCAGACTCAAGAATTCAGCCAGGCTTTTTCATTTAAACTGAGAGCTCCCAGAAATAAGAGATTTGGTGAAATATCTGATAATGCATATGGAAAAAAAATGAGAATTTTGTTTTGTACTCAGTTGTACTCAGCTGTAAGTTGCAGTCAAGTATATGTTAGAATAATAACTTTCTGAATGGAAAAGAAAGAGAAAGAAGACATAAAACAGTGATTAAGGACGGATAGCCCATTCAGATCTTATCTTTGTGACAAACACACTAAGCAAAGCAGTCTTTATCCCACTCACCCACCCAATACACCCGCAACATGGGTGACAATGTTGCATTGTTCCATAAAGTTAATTTAAGGCATAGAAATAATGTTATATTAATTTCTATGTATCTTATTTACATACAGTAAATGGAACTTCAGACTTGTTATCTTTGCCTGGGACAGGCTTATTTTTCCTATGTCTGGGAATCTGTTCTCCACTATGTAAAGGCATATCAATGTTCAAAGTCAAACTCACTTGCCCTTGTGAATTTTTAGGCTTTTCAATGTTGTATAGCTGATCCAAATGACTCCCAGTTTACCTTGGCTGTGCCCAATTCTAAAAATGTATTATGGGATATAAAAAGATTTCTTTTACTCTGAAAATAGGTGGCATTCCTCTTGGGAATTCTAGACCAAGTTTTAGTTTCCAAAAGATGCAGTTATATTATATCTATGGTCTTCAAATTGGAGTCAAAAAGATCACTTTGAGTCAAAATATTAATATTTGGCACAAAATTGTTCCAGAATTAATGTAATTAAGCCCACAAGTAACAAGCTTGCCAATCTTTGTCTAATCTTCATTATTACTATTTGCTCTGGCATTGCCAGTATATCAGTCTGTTCGGGCCTGAGTCTAAGATTCTGACTTAAGGGAACATTTACATGGAATTCTGTTTTTTCACAGTTTTTTTCCAAACATTTCTGTTTATTACGCACATTTTATTGCAGCTCTCTTATGGAAAGCCACTACTCTGAATTGATAGTTATTTAGATAAAGATTCCTGCTAGACCTTCATTGCCATATTGTAAGCAATGGCCATGCTGACAGAAAAGCTTTGGGAGTTGGTTCCTTTATCTGAAGGGTGTGAGGTTGGCGAAGGCTGCCTAAACTACATCTCAAAAACAGGTAGGCTATAAAGAACCCTCATTTAGTTTCTGAAGTGGGTTTCTCACCTCAAATTCCAATCTTTTCCTTCCCCTTTTTCCAGTATTTTCAGCTGAAAAATATTCTTAAATATTTTACCCTATTACAAGGTATAAGTGAGGTGTCACAGACATCATCCATGAAGGAAGTAGAGACACGTCCATGAGACAGATGATGTCAATGACATCAAAAAGGTAGGTGTGTCAGGCAAATGAAGCCTCCTCATGTGTGTGTGATCTCCCAGTTGCACCCACCATTTTGATATTGTTCACTGCCCCTGGGGATGACTCTGCTTCAGATTCATTCTCTTAACCTTACCAACCTATTGGTTTTCTAATGTTTGAAAAATAAAAGGAAACATAAAACTAATTGATAGAAGGCCATTTTTGTATTTATTTATACAAAGCAGCCTTCAATACCTGAAAAATATTTTAAAAATATATGGGAAAATATTAAAAAAAATATGAAAAATATATAAAAAAATGTGGAGGCCTGGTGGTGAGGGGTTAAAATGCAGTATTACAGGCAAACTCTGCCCACAGCTTGGATTTGATCCTCACCGGCTCAAGATTGATTCAGGCTTCCATCCTTCCGAGGTTAGTAAAAATGAGGACCCAGAATTGTTACAGGCAATATACTGATGTTGTAAACCACCCTGAAAAGTGCTGTAAAGTGCTATGGGATGATATATTAATCTAAGTGCTATTGCTAGTGCTATTAAAAGTGTCAGTCTATAGAAACAACAATATTAAGTCATTGTCTTCTATTCACTGCCCTGTTCCATCTGAAAAAGGTAAATATACTTTGGCTACAATCTGATCTTATCTAGAATTAAGATCCCTTGATCATATGAATTTAATCACATTCCTCCCCCACAACTTTGCTCAAGCATTCAGCAAATGCAGAGCCATTCTAAAGTCAGCCTCAGTGGAAATATATTAGTCTTTAAAAACGCTGTTTTCCTGGGGTTGATAGTGACCACATTGAATTCCATTCAAACGTTGAATGGAGAGTTGCCATATCATTAGCCTTCCAATAAATGGATATGTTGAAGTTTGTCCCGCCCCCAACTGTAGCCATTTATGAATGGGCATGTCCTCATTGCAGGTATTCTATTTGAGCACCCACAACTTGTACGTAAAATATCACATGTGCCTACTGACCCAGAAAGGATAGACAGAGCCAAGCTAACACTTGGTATGAAGAAGAAATTTTAAAAATGGCAGCTTTCTGACTGCAGCAGTCCCCATTTTCTTAATAGCAAGAAAGATGAGGAAATATGTACAGAGTTTTGGTGTAAAACCAGCTTCGCTGTTAGAAATGTATTGGGCCAAAGTCTAGTGAGAGTCCTTCTGATTTTGCAGTGTGCTGGTCCATTTTCCTGCTGAATATATTTCTAATTGCAATCTCCAGTTGCAATTTGTCAGCTCTGAACCTGTCTTGCTCTTTGTTTTACTTCCACAACATCCATTTCGTTGGCACTGAAAATCAGTTCCCACGTGTAATATTTTTATGGCTTCTCATCTATTTATAATTGCTTTTGGAGAAACAGAAAATTGTGTTTGTGCCCTACTTTTTCCAACCTACATTATCCCTCTGACTGAAGTAATAACCTGTCATGCTTAAACAATTAGTGTAATGCAGAGGACACAGGGGCCTACTGCATGCTGCTAATGGAACATCGAATGTGGCTTTAGAAAGTCTGATAAAAATATGCTTTATATAGCCAAGACTAGATATTAGTAAGCATTTCATGGCGAGCCACTAGAAAGAATTTTCTGAAGAAGCTTGCCCTCCCCAATTCTCCATACTTATCACAGCTGAATGTTTTATTGTCTGCATTCAAGAACTCACTAAATATTACACCAGCTCATATAATTAACAGATCTCATTATTTTAGCAGAAATGTGGTGTAACTACTTACACCTATAGGGGAATGAATTATGATTATGTTGAATGTTTTTTATGTCTCAGTTATCTGGCTGGGGAAAGATTAGGGCAGAGATTAAAATAGAATCTAATAATCTATTGGAGATAAATCATGCTACGTCACCATTGTCTGGCTGGGGGGCAACCCTGAGCCAGGCTGGCTTCTCACCTGGGAACTGGCACAAACAGATTTCCAGTGTCACAAAAAGCTTTAATAAGTAGGTTTAGTGTAAAAAAGCAAATGCAGCTATTAAGAAAGAATTCTAGTCACAGCAGTGTATCTACCAGTAGTCACAGCTAGTTATAGCAAAATCATGATCTAAATTCTTTCTCCTATTTATATAGTAGTAATATAGGAGAAGGATTTTCTGGTGAGTTTTTTTATTAAGCCTATTTCAACCCTAACATTAATTTTGATGTGCTTCCCATTTCAAAACAGAACATTATATCAGTTATAACCAGAAGAGGCTCCCAGGGCAAAAGAAATTTTGTGTCCACCCTTAATCTAAATTAACCAGTATTCTTCAAATTCACTGGATTACAAGAATATGACAGTTGTGGATTAAACCCAAAACATTGAAGGTTGCCAGATTAGAAAATGTGAACCTAAAATAAAGCCCAGTGGTATCTAGAGGTATCTATATATTTAATAATAATAATAATAATAATAATAATAATAATAATAATAATAATAATAATAATAATAATAATAATAATAATAAAGTTGTAAGGGACTTTGGAGGTCATCGAGTCCAACCCCCTGCTCAGGCAGGAAACCCTACACCATTTCAGACAAATGGCTGTCCAGCCTCTTCTTAAAAACTTCCAATGTTGGAGCATTCACTGCTTCTGGAGGCAGGTTGTTCCATTGGTTAATTGTTCTAACTGTCAGGAAGTTTCTCCTTAGTTCTAGGTTGCTTCTCTCCTTGATTAGTTTCCATCCGTTGCTTCTTGTCCTGCCTATACCTAGAGCTGCCTGTATATTTGAATATATTATTATACACTGGATGGAAAAAGGCACTTACTCCAGACCATTTGAACCCATTAATATGAGAGTGTTAGCTCCAAAATCAGCAGGCAATTCATTATAATCAATGGTAAGTAATTTTTTACTGAAGAAAATGGCATCTAATTCTATTATTCAAGAATGAAGTTTAGCATTAGAAAAGAATAAAAGAATTACAAAAATAATCCTATCAATGAAGAATAAATCTTGGGCTTTGGCAGACTAATATCAGTCAGTGTATTCGCCAATCATCCTAAGGTCCTGATTGTTGGAATTCCCAGAATAATTTGATAATACGTTATAACTGACTCCAGGCGGATAGGCAACCTACTCAAGAATTCTGTATCTGAATCCTAAGTTATTATAGTAGTTGTATTTCTATACTAAACAGATTTGTATTGGTGCCACAATCCTTTTTGTTTGGGGCATCTCTTTGACATTCTCTGTTCCTTATGAAACCTCTGAGCAATAGCAATGCGTGATCCAATATCTGTACATTGCACAAAGCCAGGGAAGAAAAATGTGAATGCTGAAAAGGGTCAGCAAAAATTCAAACCACATTTCCAAGGGAAACAATGGAACTTCTGAAATAGGCATATCAGTGTTAAAACGTTGAGCAATTGAAAGATAAAAAGGACAAGTATAGAAAATGGAAAGAGGGGCACATAACTAAGTCAGAATATCAGCAAATAGCCCGAGCCTGCAAAGATGAAGTGAGGAAAGCCTAGGCTCAAAATGAACTAAGGCTTGCGACCAAAGTCAAAAATAACAAAAAAAAGCTTCTTTCAACATGTAAAAAACAAGAAAAAAGTGAAGAAAATGATTGGTCCATTAGTGGGTGAAAGTGGCAAGAAGGTGACAAGCAACAGGGAGAAAGCAGAACTATTTAACTCATTTTTTGCATCTGTCTTTACACAAAGGGAAAAAACAGACCAACCTACCAAAAATAGTGCCATAAAAAAACAGAATAGAAACACAAGTTAAGATAGGCAAGAAAATGGTAAGTGAGCACCTGTCCAGCCTAGACGAGTTCAAATCGCCAGGACCAAATGGATTACACCCCAAGGTTCTCAAGGAACTGGCAGATGTGATCTCAGAACCACTGAACTATATTTTTCAAAGATCCTGGAGCACAGGGGAACTACCAGAGGACTGGAAAAGAGCTGGTGTAGTTTCCATCTTCAAAAAAGGGAAAAAAATGGACCCAGGAAATTACAGGCTTATCAGCCTGACCTCAATACCTGGGAAGATCCTGGAAAAGATAATCAAACAACGAATCAGTGAACACCTAGAGGCAAACAAAGTCATTACTAAAAGCCAACATGGGTTTGTCAAAAACAGATCATGCCAGACAAATGTTATTGCATTCTTTGACCAAGTGACAAAATTAGTGGATCAGAGGAATGCTGTGGACATAATTTACTTGGACTTCAGTAAGGCATTTGATAAAGTAGACCACAACCTACTACTTGACAAGATAGAAAAATGTGGGGTAGACAGCATCACCACCAGATGGATCTGTAGCTGGCTGACCGGCCATACTCAGCGAGCGGTCCTCATTGGAACTGCATCTACATGGAGGGAAGTGTGTAGTGGGGTACTCCAGGGCTCTGTTCTTGGCCCAGTGCTCTTCAACGTCTTCATCAATGATTTGGATGAGGGGATAGATGGGGAACTCATCAAATTTGCAGACAACACCAAGCTAGCAGGAATAGCTAACACTCCAGAAGACAGGCTTAAAATACAGAAGGATCTGGACAGACTTGAACACTGGGCACTATCTAACAAAATGAAATTCAATGGTGAAAAAAGCAAGGTTCTACATTTAGGCAAGAAAAACCAAATGCACAGGTATAGTATAGGGGGTACCTTGCTCAATAGTAGTAACTGTGAGAGGGACCTCGGAGTCCTAGTGGACAATCACCTAAATATGAGCCAGCAGTGTGCTTCAGCTGCCAAAAAGGCCAACACAGTGCTAGGCTGCATTAACAGAGGAATAGAGTCAAGATCACGTGAAGTGTTAATACCATTTTACAATGCCTTGGTAAGGCCACACTTGGAATACTGCATCCAGCTTTGGTCACCGCGCTGTAAAAAAGATGTTGAGACTCTAGAAACAGTACAGAGAAGAGCAACAACGATGATTAGGGGACTGGAGGCTAAAGCATATAAGGAACGGCTGCTGGAATTGGGTATGTCTAATTTAACGAAGAGAAGGATGAGGGGGGGACATGATAGCAGTGTTCCAATATCTCAGGGGCTGCCACAAAGAAGAGGGAGTCAAGCTATTTTCCAAAGCGCCTGAAGGCAGGACAAGAAGCAGCAGGTGGAAACTAATCAAGGAGAGAAGCAACCTAGAAGTAAGGAGAAATTTCCTGACAGTTAGAACAATTAACCAGTGGAATAACCTGCCTCCAAAAGTGGTGAATGCTCCAACCCTGGAAGTTTTTAAGAAGAGACTGGACAGCCATTTGTCTGAAATGGTATAGGGTTTCCTGCCTGAGCAGGGGGTTGGACTAGATGACCTCCAAGGTCCCTTCCAACTTTACTATTATTATGATGATGATTATTAATCCCATTCCAAATTATCAAAAAACACCTCAGTCTCATCCTTCCTATATAATGTCATCTTGCTCTGATCTTCTGATCTTCAGCCCTCCAAACTATCAGCCCTTTGAGAGAGGCCAGGTTAGAAAACGCAGATCACAAGGACTACTGACCTTCTATTTTATTGCTCCAGGGAATAATGACAGAATCTTTAAGACCCATCAGGGTATCTTTCTGGCCCTCATACCATACAGGATGAAGGCGTGTTATTCCGAGTCTCATTCACATGCCTCCTCCTTTTCCAGGACTGAAATGTCATTTGCTATGTGTTTTACCCACAAATCGTTCTTGCATATCTTCACCAAAATTGCCTTGTTATCCTCTATGCCAACGTTTCTCAATCTTGGCAACTTTAAGATGTGTGGATTTTAATTCCCCAGTGCTGACAAATTTCCAATATCTTCATCTAGTACAAGGGTGTCAAACTGCCAGCCCACGGGCCGGATGCATCAGAGCAAAACCGCACCCACTCCATTGCCAGCAATGGCAAAAAGGTTGCGATATGTCGTGACGTGTCACATGATGTTGCGAGTTTGACACCCCTGATCTAGTATAACTATGGGCAAGCATGGTAGCAGCCATAACCCAAGACTGTGTCAGGCCTTCTCACATACACCAAAATTGCTCTGTTCAAGACCTCTTCTGCAGTCAGATGGGCTTTGCTTCCTTTGGTTACTGAAGGAAAATTGTTTATCTGTTTGTTTGTTTGTTTGTTAAATTTATTTGCCAATTAACTCACCATGGGGCTACTAGATACCCGTCAAGGAACTCCCCACTCATCCAGCCTTCAATTTCTGTGCTTCATGAACAGAGACTGCGACTATTCTGAACTTGAAGCCAGATGCCAATGTGTCGGTTGAAGCCATTTTATGGGATCAATTGCCCCTGCAATCAGCTCCCCATCATGCTTGACTCTCAAAACAAGGCAAGAGACTTTAATGAATTATCAAAAGAAAAATCAAACCGAGGGTCCTAACAAAGGAGCATCATGTCGTCTTTTATATGATTTACTGTTCTCCACCCAAGTATTTGTGTCCCTTTTAGGGACAACATCCACCTCCTCACAGGACTTACCCACCTGTTTGCCAGCCTAAGGCACTAAAGTGGAAAAAGATGCAGAACTGACATTAGTTGCTTAGCAACCTGGAAAGATGCTAAGACCTCACTGCTAACAAGGGGCACCCTAATGACCTTTCGCTGTTCTAACTTTCTCCCAGTTGCTAATGTGCTCTCATCACATGTAATCTTTTCTTCTGAAATCCCTTCCAACTAAATCCTCTGGGCTGGCATAAACTGGAAAAATGGGTGCTGCTTGTACAATTTGGGCATGGAAGCAGTCTCCAGCATACAAGAAATTTTAAGTGTTAAGAAAAGTCCGTTCATGTTGGGAAAATTCTAAAACATGATACTGCAGACCAAAGAGAAACAGGGACTGGTTGAGGGGTGAAGAATTCAAAATGATGGTTGCGACATGGATCACCTAAATTTAATCACCTGAAGGCAGTACAGTCCTTTACAATAATATACAACAAGTAGGATGCTTTTGAGGACCTAGGTATTTAAACTCTTCCTTAATTTCAAGCCATGAATTGTAGCAGCAAATTATTAAAGATGAAAGGCACGTAGGCTGGCCAGCGTGGGTTTGAAAATATTTTTTTTCTTTTCTTTTTTTAAAAGCCATGATTGTTCTTATTTAGAGAAGCGAAGGGTCAGCCTGACCTTACTTGCTTATGTTTTTTATTAGTAGCCTTTTTCTGCAGTTCCCACATTTCCTACTACTTCTCTTTGAACACCCAGAGGATTTATGCCTCGTGTTTGCATGCATTAAGAATGCAGCCATAGCAACTACTAGCATTAATGAACTATTTGCTTATGCAGTAATAATTAACTTCCATTACATTACTTTGTATGATTACTTTCTTAATTGCCTGAATTATGCATCCATTTAATATTTAATAACCATTTTCAGAAATCAGACACGGGTAAAAAAAATTTGCTTGCCGTTTCCTTGCAATAATTAAGCTAACAAGAATAAATGGAACATTTTTTTAAAAAAAAAATGATGTCTTGCATTTGCATCTCTGCATACAGAACAAGATCTTAAATTAGCTATTTATTAAGTTTAAATTTAAAGACCAAACAGTACATTTTTCAAAAATGCCAAGAGAATAAAACCTAAACGCTGTGCTACCTGATACTATAGTGTCACACATTTTCTTTGAGGATCACAGATTATTCATTAGTACTAATGCATTATGAAACAAAGCAAAGGAACTGTCTTTTTTTCAAAAACAACCTGACATCTTTTTTTCCCCCCTTAGAAATTCGAGGAAGCTGGTTTCCAAGTATGCTTTTTCAAAACACACACACACAGAGATAATGCAAATTCAGTACAGAGACAAGGGTTGGATTTACAAAGGGGGAGTGACAACTCATTGTTGTCTATGAAAATGATGTTTACAATCAAGGCCAAGTGATGTGATTTGCTTGTTTCTGCATGTTGTCAGCTGTCTCTCTCCAAGCCCTTGTGCCCCCCTGGCACCCAAGCAAAGCCATCTGCTGATTTGCAAAGTGATCATGCCAGGATGTTTCCTGCACATCAGCTCCAGTTTTCAGTGGTGTGTGCAAAGAAGTCACTTGCTTAACAAACAGAACGTGTTACTCTTTTATTTTACACAATGTTGTGAGACAGATTGAACTGAATTCAGCCAATTCTCTAAATACACACACACACACACACACACACACACACACACAGAGAGAGAGAGAGAGAGAGAGAGAGAGAGAGAGAGAGAGAGAGAGAGAGAGAGAGAGAGAGAGAGAGAGAGAGAGAGAGAGAGAGAGAGAAACCGACCTCCACTTGAGCTACTTTGGCAGAATGCCTCTGACAGTCCATCTTGCTGACAGCAGCCATGTTGAGATACTTTTATTAACATATGAACCCAGCATTAGAGAGATCTGGAATACCCTGTAGTTACTATTAACCTGGGCCAATTTAATGCACAGAAAATATGAACATGGAAGAAAATGAGGAGAGTCTGCGTTGGAGGCATTGTTTACTCAGAAACACTCATTCTATCCTCCCCGAGCAATCAAAAGATATTTTCTGTCAGGCAAATCACAAAGAATGACTGTGGTTTCCCCCCCTCCCCCACCACCACCATCACCACCCCAACATCAGCAGAAGTGACTCATTTTAAATGAGAGTAAGGGGAAAGATGGAAGTTTAGGGTGTCTTTGAGTCAGCAACATCTGCAATTCGAGTTTGTAAACCGAAGCTAAATTGATGCCAATCTCACTGGCTGTTGCTACGGTAGGCGGCATCATTAGGATTTGCTTTTTGAATGATCTCTCAGCCGGTAAGCCTGGGAGCCGCTAGTAAGGCAAGGTTAGGAGGAAAAAAAATATGATGGCAGCATGTTGATGCTTCGCAGACCTCATGATAGTTTCCTTCTGTCATTATTTACGTCCGACTAGATGCGTCATGTCAGTTATCTAGAAGGCACTTTAATGTGAAGCTCCAGTGTGGGGTCTTCCCTCCCCCTTCTCTTCTCTCTTTCTTTCTCCCTCTCTCAGATCCAGGCTGGATACCATTACCGTATTTTCCTTGCACCAATACGCTTAGGTGAAGCATGCTACTACCGGTAGCTTTCCGGAAGAGTACACAGAGAAGAGAGAATGTTTTCACTCATCCACGCTAGGATTTTTTTTTTAAAAAAAGGCCTCTTCAATATTCCTTTTAAAGGTGGCAAATTGCGATCAATAAATAAACATCTATCAAGAGCCCACTCAGTTTTAGTCCACCTTCCCTACTTAGTTTGCCAGTGTAATAACAAACCTTTTTTTTATTTTTACAAAACAAAAACAAAAAAACAAACAAACAAACACTGATGCAGTTTCAAAATAGAAATCAAACTGCATAAAATCAGGCAGTTTAAAAGTGGAAATCTATCATTTAAGGCTGCAACCCTGAAAATAAGAATACTGAACTCCCAATGATATCAATAATAGGAGAGAATTTTAAATGTTCTGTTATTTTTAATCGGCCTTTCTGTATACAGAGTTATTTATACAGCATGATGAATGTGCAAAGTGCTTTAGAGTCTTTGCTATGATTCAAATTTAAAAAAAACAACTGGGTCGCATCCCGTTGGCTAGAAGATCATAAGGAAAATTGGAAAGAGCAGAGTACTTGATTCAGAGCAATCTCAAGAAAGATACATTCATAGGTTTTGCTTCTTGTGCCAGACTGGAGCAGCGAAGGGGCCTGAAGCTGTGGGTCCTGGTGGGATATTCAGAGCTTTGGACTGAATGTAACAAAAACTGATGATGCACTACTGTACCTTTGAATGTTGGCTCCAGAATCTTCTCAGTGGTGTCAACCTCATGTCCCACTAATCCAGTGGTTCTCAACCTTTTTCAGGTTGAGACCCCACTTGCCCCGCCCATGCACATCGCGACCCCGGTGTGACCCCGGCGTGCGCACGTGCGCGCGCGCATTGGGCCAATCCGCGCATGCGCGGCGTGTGCGCGACAAAAAAAACCAAAACAAAATGGCAGACCGCGACGGGCCGATCCGCGCATGCGCAGTGCGCGCGATGGCCCAAACCGCGCATGCGTGGCACGTGCGCGACGAAAAAAAACAAACAAAAAAAACAAAATGGCAGACCGCGACGGGCCAATCCGCGCATGCGTGGCGCGTGCTCGACGAAAAAAAACAAAACAAAATGGCAGACCGCGACGGGCCGATCCGCGCATGCGTGGCGCGTGCGCGACGGCCCGAACTGCGCATGCGTGGCGCACGCACGATGGCCCAAACCGCACATGCGCGGCGTGTGCGCGACGAAAAAAACAAAAAAAATGGCGGACCACGACGGGCCAATCCGCGCATGCGCGGCGTGTGCGCGACGGCCCAAACCGTGCATGCGCGGCGCACGCGATGAAAAAAAAACAAAAACAAAAACAAAAAAATGGTGGACCGCGGTGTCCGGCGACCCCCGCGAAACGGTCGATCGACCCCAAATGGCGTCGCGACCCATAGGTTGAGAACCGCTGCACTAATCACTTTATGAAGATGTTCTACTAAGTTTTTTTTTTAACGGCACGTCATCATGACATTGCCCTTATCTCACCTCCAGCTTTCAACTAAGGTAGCTGTTCAACCGTTTCAGCATTCAAGTTATGTTATCCATCTTCTCTCAGAGCAATGCTTGCTCTATACTTGTTTTCAGATGCCTCGTGCATATAGCTGGTAACATATTCAGGGATGGGACATGCCCAGCTCCTATTGCTGCGGGCACACATTCTTCCCTCCAGTCAGTGAGCACTATCCTCAATCTGACCATTAGTGCCTGATCTGCTATTTCTAAAGTATTTTCCAAGTGAAGTATAATGCAAACATTATGAACACTGGTTTAGTGGTCCTTTGAATGAGAGATAGACCAATGTTTTAATAAATAGGTCCTTGGGTGTATATATCTGCATTTGTGCAAGTGCAGGTGTATGTCAGCTCCTTAGGATCACAAGTACATAAAGGTTCAGCTCTCCCCTCCCAGATCTCTGATACCCAACCCAACCCTAGGGCAGGGGTGTCAAACTGCCAGCCCGCGGGCCAGACATGTCACATAGAAGCCGCGCCCAGACCATTGCTGGCAATGGCAAAACCGTCCCGATACATTGCACGATGTCACATGACGTCGCGAGTTTGACGTCGCGAGGGTAATTAACCTGACAAATTATGGTGCTTTTCCTCTGCTACTCTGCTCCAATAAAGCTCCAACTGAGAATATATGAGCACAGTGCAATGTGAGACTCTCCGGTGCCACGAGGCTACCTCTCTTGTTGCTGTCCATCTTGGCCATGAGGGGGTGTCTTGGTACCCAGCCTCCCTGAACCAGTCTCTCAAAACTTCCATAGTGTATTGTCTGGGCGCAGTGGAATAGCTCCATTCCTCCTCATCCTCCTCCATCAGCCGCCTCTCCCTCCATTCCATCCACTGGCCCCCAGGGTATATGCCCGTCCGGGATCTGGGTTGGCCAGTGCGGGGCTGTGCCACTACTCCCCTGATGCTGCAGGAACCCCAGCCTCCTGAGTCTCACTTACAGGGGCTGCAGGCCGTGTCTCCAACACCTTTGGCCTGACTGCTGGCTGCACCTCTGATTCAGGCTTAGGCCGTTGCTCCAGCCAGGTCGGCCTCGTCTGCCACCGGGGGAGCCTCGTGTTTACCCTCCACCATCCCCGTAAGAGTACAAAGGGAATAGGCAATATAAGGGAAACAGGAAAATAGGGAGTGCTAACTTACTGTCAGTTGTCCTTTGTCTGCTGAAATCAAACTCCAGGAACACAGGAACAAAGTGACCAACAAGAGTTTAATGCATACAAAATGAAAGTCAGCACTGGGAGTGGTTTGCTCCCAGTGCCTTACATAGATGTGCCCCGGCCTCCAACCTCACCCCAATCAGCAAGCCAGCATCCAGTCTGTGCAGGTAAAAGCCGCAGTTCAATTTCTGACACCCCCCCTCCGGATGCATCACTGTAGCCATTCCTCCGTTTGATGCCCTCTCTGGGCCACGTGGCCTCTGTAGGACCAGCTGTTCTACTTGGCAAATATTCACTGTCCAGCTGCCTGCCCAGCAACCGGCATTCTTCCCCCAGCCGCCTGCATTGCTCCGCGGCGTGTGAGGGCGTCGGGCGGCCCCTCTGGAGCTCAGCAGCTTTGTGCAGCAGCCGGCGTCCTCCCTGGCTGCCAGCAGTGCGTCAGGCGGCATCAGGCGATGTCCCCGATGCCCAGCTGATAGGTGCCATAACCGGCTTCCTCCCCGGCTTCCAGCAACAAGGGAGAGGCGGCTGCAGTGAGAGACGGTCCCTCCGACGCCAGCTAGCCCATCTCCGATGCCCAGCTGGCCTTCGGGATTCAGGCGGCACACGGGGGTCGGCTGTGGGCAGCACACGGATGTCGGCTATTTGGCTTCGGTGGCTGCTACGTTGCTCCCCCCCCACCGGTTCGTGTCAAGCCCAGGGGCTTGACACTGTACTCAGGCTAATGGGTGAGATCCTCCCCACCCTTTCTTTTCCTATGCTCATTAGCTGCTCTCCTTGACCTGTCTCCCAAAGCAAGCCCATGTCTTTCAGGCTGCCAGGACCGCTGGCCTTTCTGTTCACGATGGTGGCATCTGGAGGAAATGGGAACAAGGCCCCACTTTTTCTTGGACTGGGCAAAGCATTTATCTTTCAATCTCACTCATCCTTCCCCACCTGTAAAATGGGAATAATAGCTGCTTCCTAATACCTGTTTTTGTCCCCCTTTCCCAGTCTCTTCTCTTTCTGCTACTCTCTAGAGAGGTGTCAGCCGTGTTTCAGGCTGGCTGCCACAGGAAGTAGTCCTTAAACACAGCTGACAGGTACAGAAGACAGTTTTTCGGTGTAATCAGAGAGTTTCTTTCCATTTCACTTAGTAATTCGCATTTGAACTAATGCAAACATGAATGCAAGACCTGTACACATTTAGCAATAGACTTAGACTTATATACCACTTCACGGTGCTTTACAGCCCTCTCTAAGTGATTTACAGAGTCAGCCTGTTGCCCCCAACAATCTGGGCCCTCATTTTACCGAACTCGGAAGGATGGAAGGCTGGTCAACCTTGAGCCAGTCAGGATCGAACTCCAGGCTGAGGGCAGAGTTTACCTGTAATACTGCACCGTAACCAATGCACCACCAGGGTTCACAATTGAGAGATTATTAACCCCACCCACCCCGTGACCACCTTTCCAGCCCCAGCTCATATTAAAGAATGTGATGGGTGCATATGGTCCCACCAGTTAAGGACAAAACCAAGGAAATCTGCCAACCGTTTCCCTTAGCGTGTCCTGAATTAAATCTGTAAGAATAGCACTCACTGGCCTCATTATTGGAGCAGAGTTCAGCCATCAGGATGACAAATGCTATGCCAGCCTAACTCTTCTGCCAGGCTCAAGGATTGGTGGATTTCATTTCAATGCAGCTGTGAAGAAAAGCCTCTGGATAGCATTGAGCTGCCAAGTGGCTGGAGTCTGCACATAATAAAATTCCCCTCAGCTGGCAGAGGAGAAATTTGCTCGATCCTATCCAATTTCCTCAACCTGGGCATTCTCCAGATGTTATGGATTTCAATATCCAGAAATCTCTACCCATCATGGCCATGGCTGAGAATTCTGCGCATCATGAAGGTGTTTAGCTTCCTCATTCATCACCCTTTAATTTCAATGAAATCAATGAAACCACTTTAGGCCCAAGCGATGTAATTCTGATTTATTTCAGATCGGCTATTCAGGGCCTTCCCCCACTTTCACATCATTCAAGGATGATTCACAATATGCTTCCCCCCCCCACTGCTATATTACCATGGCACTAGTTTTATCTTATTCTCAGATGGTGAGAGAGTCATTTTTTAAGTTGCCCTTAACTGGGCTGGGATTTTAGTAGTATCTTTATTCTCTGTCCAAGGACAGCCTCCAAGTAGGTAAAGCCAAGTCAAATAGCTGCCAGTAACTGCAAACAAGGCAACAGAGGGAATTGTTAGGAACTGGTAATGTCATGTCAGTATAGTTTTCTACCAAGGATAGGTGGCAAGCACTTCATTCTTGCAATGGAAAACTTTTGGTCTAGGTCAGGGGTAGGCAACCTCGGCTCTTTTATGACTCATGGACTTCAACTCTCAGAATTCCTGAGTCAGCATAGCTGACCCAGGAATTCTGGGAGTTGAAGTCCATGAGTCATAAAAGAGCTTAGGTTGCCTACCATTGGTCTAGGTCTACCTCATTGATTTTCCCCTTTATATGGAAGTGGAGATTAGATTCTCTCCATCCTGGAAGTTCCAGGATATCATCCCAGAAATAAGGTAAAAAATTATACCTGCATATCCAGGTCCACATATCCCTATGATTCTCATAAGAATGATAAAAGTAATCCTAATGTAGTCTCTAGTGTTACACAACTTTCACTTTCAAAGCTGGTTGTTTTTATTGATTTAATTGATGCTACTCTTTGAAACCAAATTGTCCCAGGGCTGTTTACAGTAAATTTGAAAGCATGAAAGAAGTAATAACAACAATATATTTATTAAGATAAACAGCCAAAGCAGTCACCAGCCTGCTTGGAAAGTCTTGATGCAGCATATACATTTAAAACCAACATATTCATATATTAACAAGCCTGAGAGATCAAAAATATCTTTGTTTCCAAGACCATCAAATTTGTGCCAGGGGTATCTCCCTGAGGAAGACTTTCCAGTCCTTCCCCAATCCAATCCAATCCAATCCTGCCCTTCTTCCTTGTTAGTGATCAGTTGTCCACAGTTAAATATTAAAACATAGCTCCTGTTTGATTAGGTAGCGGTTAGAACAGCGGTTCTCAACCTTTTTCAGGCCGAGACCCCACCTGCGCCGCCTATGCGTGGCGCGACCACGACCTGCACCGCCATGCAGCGCGATGGTCCGCATTGCGCATGCACGGCGCGACGGGCCGAACCGCGCATGCATGGCGCGACGGGCCGAACCACGCATGCGTGGCGCAACGGGGCAAATCGCGCATGCGTGATGTGCCGAATCGCACATGCGCGGTGCGCGTGCGACGGCCAAGGGGAAATGGGGAAAAAAATGGCGGACTGTGGTGTTTGGTGACCACCGTGAAACGGTCATTCGACCCCAAATGGGGTCGCGACCCACAGGTTGAGAACTGCTGGGTTAGAAGGTGACACCAAACTTTTCAGAATTCATCTTCATATCACTGTACTTGAGAAAAAAAATTAAAATCACTGCAACAAACAGCAGCACCTGCAGCAAAGAGCAATGACACCAAAGCAATGTCAAGTGCATGATGCCATACAAATACCACCATTACATAGTTCATCCTGATGTCTGCCTGAAGTACCTGATTAACATAATTTGCATTATGATCTTGGAATGGACACCCTATCGTTCAATCCATCCTGCAAACTTCCAGGCAAAGGCAAACCCCCCAATCTAGACTAAGGTTAACTGTCGCTACTCCTTTCTCTCCATGGATTCCATTTTATGCTTTATAGATTGAACCTATAAAGCACCATTATTACCTTTCACACATTTACCTTTCTTCCAATAATGAAAGCCAATAGCTTCTGTTTAATTGACCAAAACAAATATATGTTGCTCTCTCTCTCTCCATCACACACTTACACAAAGAGTGCCTCTAGATGTTACGTTTTCTTAAGATGTATTCTAGGTGAATTTAATAATGGATGCCAACCACTTATTACATATTAGGTCCACAACATCCCAACTGGTCATATTAAGTTGTGCGTTTTTGGTGTTTTCCGTCTATTTTTTAAAAAGCCCAATAAACTTAAAATTTCTCTCAGAATTCATGTAATCTTCGACTTGGACCACAATTAAGCCCGAAGTTTCTGTTGCTAAGCAAAACATTTGTTCAGTGAATTTTGACACATTTTATGACCTTTCTTGCCGTAGTGGTTAAGTGAATCACTGCAGTTAACGATGCCGTTGTTAAGTGAATCTGGCTTCCCCATTGATTTTGTCAGGTCACGAAAGGGGAACACATGACCCCAAGACATTGGAACCGTCATAAGTATGAGTCAGTCACCAAGCATTCGAATTTTGATCATGTGACCATGCGGATGCAGCAGTGGTCATAAGTGTGAAAAAAGGTCATAATTCACTTTTTTCAGTGCCGCCATAACTTTGAATGGTCACTAAATGAACTGTTGTAAATCGAGGGCCACCCGTATTATAGTAATTATCAAACAAGCAAGAATTTAAAGAACTGTATATTTTAATACTAAATGTACTAAAACTTTGTACTAAATGTACTACCGGTAAAATTTCCACTGAAGGCGAGTCTCTTCTTGTGTATTTTTCTTGAAAGGAAACTGTAAAAGGACTGGACAAAACATATTAAAAATAGACTGTGCATTAATAGTTGGACAAATATTTTGAAAATATATAACACTACTCTCTCTCAGATTTTAATCTTGTATGCCACCCTTATCTCACTCTTTTGCTAATAGAAGTTAGAAAAAAGAAGAAGAAATGTGCCTGATATGGGCAGCTAGTTGCCATCCTTACAATGGCACATTCTGAAAATTCAGAAATTGTTCCAGAAGTACCTGTAGATGGAAAAGCATGTTTGATTTACCTTTCAGGGTTAGATAGGAATATAGTTTGGATTCAGGTTGAATAGAATAGAATAGAATAGAATAGAATAGAATAGAATAGAATAGAATAGAATAGAATAGAATAGAATAGAATAGAATAGAATAGAATAGAATAGAATAGAATAGAATAGTTCTAGTCCAGCCCCCTCTCAAGCAGAACCTATATACCAGGGGTAAGCAACCTTGGCTCTTTTGTGACTCGTGGACTTCAAGTCTCATTCTGAGAGTTGAAGTCCACGAGTCACAAAAGAGCCAAGGTTGACTACCCCGACCTATACCATTGCAGATAAGTGACTGTCTAGCCTCTTCTTAAAAACCTCCATATAACATGTTATATGTGTTAGCAGAAACAGCATTCTTTTTACATAGATGGACTATAGCAGTGATGGCAAACCTTTTAGAGACCGAGTGCCCAAATTGCAACCCAAACCCCACTTACTTGTCGTAAAGTGCCAACACGGCAATTTAACCTGAATTTTGAGGTTTTAAGGGTTTTCATTAACATCTTTTGTCTTAAAAGAAAAACACAATAACAGAGCTTTCAGTGATACAAACAACTTTTTATTGAACGTTAAAAGTGCATTTGGCATGCTCCTCAACAATTAATGTGATTTTTGCTGTTATATGCATGCTGATAATTTGTCTAACCTTGGTTCATACTTTGTAAGTTTGAGAGCAACACATGCAGCACTCAGATCATCTGTTAGTCTGTTTCTGGGGTCAGATTTGATATTATTCAAAGCTGAAAACAGCTGCTCACAAGCATAAGATGATCCAAATAAAGTAAGGAAAGCAATCCCAAGTGCTTTCATTGACTTAAAATGATTTGGCAGAGAATTCCACGCTTTAAGGATTTCATTTTCTGAACTAACTGTGCTGTCCTTTGTCATCCCTTCCATCTTCTCTAGTGTTTCACGCAGGTCACAGAATTAATTTTTCCAGATAGTGTTTTCCTGAAATTCCAATAGCTCCATTTCCAGATTTCCTAAATTTAACCACTGTAAGCAGGAAAGATCAAGTTCTTCAAATTTGGCTTTATCTGGATAAGTAAGAAAACACAGGGTTGTCTCCATCTTACAGAACTGTAAAAATCTGTTACTAAAATTCACCTTTGCAGCTGCTACAATGCTAGAAAATTCCTTGTAAATTTCCTGATGGCTTGTAGGATTGTCTGCAAGCATAGAATTTTTTAAATGCATTTTTAGATTTGGAAAATATTTCAGCTGCCCACTTTTAAGGTCGCTTTCAAAATCCTTTCAAAATGTACAGTTCTGGTCACCGCACCTCAAGAAGGATATAATGGAACTGGAAAAGGTGCAAAAAAGGGCAACAAGAATGATCAAGGAAATGGAGCGCCTCCCTTATGAAACCAGATTGCAACGCCTTGGTCTCTTCAGCCTTGAAAGACGGCGTTTAAGGGGTGACTTGATCGAAGTGTATAAAATCATGCATGGGATAGAAAAGGTGGATAGAGAAAAATTCTTTTCTCTATCACACAATACCAGGACAAGGGGGCACTCCCTAAAGCTCATAGGTAAGAAAGTGAGGACAAATAAAGGGAAATATTTCTTCACCCAGAGGATCGTTGGTTTATGGAATTCACTTCCAGAAGAGGTCGTGACAGCTGTCAGCCTTGATAGCTTCAAGGCAGGGTTAGACAGATTCATGGATGCCAAGTGTATCGGTGGTTATTAAAACGGATGTCCATGTGCCGCCTCTATGTTGGTTGAGGCAGGCAGGATTCCCTTGAGTACCATTTGTTGGGGGTCAAGGGAAAAGGAGCGTTTTGCCTTCTCTTTCTGCTCAAGATCCCCATGTACATTTGGTGGGCCACTGTGTGACACAGAATGCTGGACTCGATGGGCTTTGGCCTGATTCAGCATGGCTCTTCTTATGTTCTTATCCTGCAGTTTTCTCTCAAATGTTTTGATATCACAAAACAACCTTTCTGCTGTTTTCCCTACACCTTGTAGTTGTTCAGTACATTGAAGTGTAGTGTAAAATCTGTAAAAAAACATGAGGTTGGTAAGCCAGGACATATCAGTGAGCTGTGGATAGTCCTGCCCTTTTTCATTCATAAACAGCCTAATTTCACCCAAGCAGGCTACAAATCTCTCCAGGACTCGTCCTCTGCTCAGCCACCAGACATTATTTTACATAAGTAAACAATTATACTGTGCCTGAACCTCAAGAAGTGCTTGAAACTGTTGACAATTCAGATTATGAGCCACGATGTAATTCACCATTTTTGTGACATCTTTGAGGATATTGTCAAATTGTTTGCTGCTTTCTCTGGCACAAAGAGCTTCTTGATGTATAATACAACCTTTTCACCCATTGTACCACTTTTAGGATATGGCAACATCCGAGTACCACCAGTCGCCTAGCAAGGTATCAAAAACCTGATGACCAAAAAAAAAAAAAAAGGAAAAAAGTGATAAAGTACAGGTAGTCCTCGACTTACAACAGTTCGTTTAGTGACTGTTCGAAGTTACAATGGCATTGAAAAAAGTACCCCCAAAGCCACAGCCGAGCAAGACACCTGCCTGCCCACCCACCTATCTGAGGTTTTCATTGTTGTGAGCATTTCTGTTCAGGATTGGCAGCGAGGGTGGGGTGGGGGATATTTGGTTTTTATTCCCCCCATCTGCTGGGTGGTTGCAGCAGGTTTTGGTCACTTCACATGACCCTGGGACACCGTGACCATCATAAATATGAATCAGTTGCCAAGCATCTGAATGTAAATCACAAGACCCTGGAGATGCTGCAACATTCCAGCTGATCAGTGCAACTTCTGGGCTCAGCAGAAGCGCCAGGATCAGTGTTGCTTTCCAATTGATTGGTGCTTCTTCAGGGCTCAGCAGAAGCACCAGGATCAGCGCGGAGCTCCAGCTGGAGCCTGGCGCTGATTTTGGCACTTCCGCTGAGCCCTGATAGCCCTGCAGCTCCAGACATCTCTCGTTCAGGCTTATGTGGTGCTGTTCAGCTCATTCCCCTCCCCCGCCAACACTTTTCTAGGATGCTTGCGTACCACCTGCCAGATGCCAATGTACCACAGGTGGTACCCGTACCACTGGTTGAAAAGCCCTGGTATAATACAATGGAACTGAATGACTTGATGTTTTGCTTCTTTAACAAAGAACTGCATGAAACCAGATGTTGCCCCCACCATATAAGGTGCTCCATCACTAGTAATTGAAACCACTTTTTCTGGTCTTCTTTCTTGTGACAAAAAGGCCTCCTTCACAGCATTGTAGATATCTATCCCTTGTGTTATTTCAGGCAAAGACACCAATTTCACCAGCTCTTCTCTCACCAACAGCATAACGCAGAATTAATGCTAGCCTTGCATGATTATTTATATCTGTGCTTTTGTCCAAGCACATGGAGTAACAGGCTGCTTTTTGTAAGTCAATGGTGAGCTGTTGACTAACATCACTTGCCATGCGCTGGATTCGATCTTTAACAGTATTTCTGCTAAGTGGCATCTCAGAGATGCGTTGAATAATTTTATCCATGTTTTCAATCATGAAAAAGAGAATCACTCCCAGACAACATGGCTGTTTTGTTAATATCCCCATCAGAGATGGGATTACCATGTTTTGCTATGCACATTGACATTTGAAAACTGGCAGCTGTCAGATGATTTGTTCTGGAAAGATAGTTGGGTGTACTCATTTTTGGGTGTTCAAGACTTGGAGTCTAGAAAAACACAAAATTAAAAAAGTTAATGCCTTTTCTTTTCCTTTCTTCTCCTCACTTTTCCCTATTTCTCTCACCCTTCGCTCGCACCCCCCCCACTCACTCACACTTTGCTTGCAAAAACCTCCACTCGCTCTCACTCACTCCTCCATCTCTTTCAAAGGCCTCTCGCCCGGTCTCTCCCCCGCTCACTCCTCCATCTCTTTCAAAGGCCTCTCCCCTGGTCTCTCCCCCTCTCACTCCTCCATCTCTTTCAAAGGCCTCTCCCCTGGTCTCTCCCCCTCTCACTCCTCCATCACTTTCAAAGGCCTCTCCCCTGGTCTCTCCCCCTCTCACTCCTCCAACTCTTTCAAAGGCCTCTCCCCTGGTCTCTCCCCCTCTCACTCCTCCATCTCTTTCAAAGGCCTCTCCCCTGGTCTCTCCCCCTCTCACTCCTCCATCTCTTTCAAAGGCCTCTCCCCTGGTCTCTCCTCCTCTCACTCCTCCATCTCTTTCAAAGGCCTCTCCCCTGGTCTCTCCCCCTCTCACTCCTCCATCTCTTTCAAAGGCCTCTCCCCTGGTCTCTCCCCCTCTCACTCCTCCATCTCTTTCAAAGGCCTCTCCCCTGGTCTCTCCCCCTCTCACTCCTCCATCTCTTTCAAAGGCCTCTCCCCTGGTCTCTCCCCCTCTCACTCCTCCATCTCTTTCAAAGGCCTCTCCCCTGGTCTCTCCCCCTCTCACTCCTCCATCTCTTTCAAAGGCCTCTCCCCTGGTCTCTCCCCCTCTCACTCCTCCATCTCTTTCAAAGGCCTCTCCCCTGGTCTCTCCCCCTCTCACTCCTCCATCTCTTTCAAAGGCCTTTCCCCTGGTCTCTCCCCCTCTCACTCCTCCATCTCTTTCAAAGGCCTCTCCCCTGGTCTCTCCCCCTCTCACTCCTCCATCACTTTCAAAGGCCTCTCCCCTGGTCTTGCTTGCTCGCTCACTCACTCAATGCCCCATCACTTCCAAACACCACTTGCTTGCTCACTCAGTGCCCTGTTGTTTCCAAATGCCACTTGTTTGCTACTCTGGCGAACTCTGTGCTGAGGGGATGGCACACGTGCCCACAGAGAGGGCTCTGAGTGCCACCTCTGGCATGCATGCCATAAGTTCACTACCACTGGACTATAGCATCACCATTGCTTTCTACTACCCATTTCACAAACAATTATCTCAACTCTTTCCAAAATTTCCATAAATAACAAAGAAAAAAAGAACAGGTAATTTTATAGTACAGGTATGTATGAAGATGGGCATAAGAGAATGGCTTAGCTCACAGGTTGGCAACCTGCCGCTCCGGAGCAGCATGCGGCTCTTTGAGCCTTCTGCTTTGGCTCCCAGCCTCCTGCCATTTGCAGAGAGGGACAGAGACAGGCACTTGCACTCCCCCCCGCCCGTGTGTTTGTGTGTGTGTGTAAAAAAGAGAGTGGCCTCACCCTGTTCAACGAGCTGAAAAGCTTATTGGGCAGGGCTCCTCCCTTTGCTGCATCTCTGCAGGAAGCAGGAAGGGGAGGAGAGAGCCAGCCTGTTGCAGAACAGCTTGAAGCCAGCTTGCCAAGTGGGCAGATTGGAGAAAGGGGGGGAAAAGAGAGGGAGAGAGAGAGGAGACAAATAGAGAGCGAACAAAGAGAAAAAGAGAGAGAGAGGAGAGAAAGAGAGAGGGGGCAGAGGAAAGAGAGGGAGAGGAGAGGAAAGAGAAAGAGGGAGAGGAAAGAGAGAGGGAGAGGAAAGAGAGAGAGGAAAGAGAAAGAGGAAAGAGAAAGAGAGAGGGGGAGAGGAAAGAGAGAGAAAAGAGAAAAGAGAGAAAGAGAGAGAAAGAGAAGAGGGAGAGAGGAGAGAGAGGGGGAAAGTGCAAGTGCCCCCCCCTCACACACACACACACACTGAGTGGGGGAAGAGGACCTGTAGATCAAGGGCAGAAAGAGAGGGAGGGAGAGAGAGACCCTTTTAACATCTAAAATGAAGATAACACTGCATATATCCTTTTTTACCTTTATTTATTTATATACATACACACACACACATACCTATACATACATACATACATACATACATACATACATACATACATACATACATACATACATACATACATACATACATACATACATACATACATACATACATACATATATATATATATATATATATATATATATATATATATATATATATATATATATATAGGTCTTTGGTTAGTCGGGTTTTCTCCCGCGTAGAATTTGAAGTGTCTTGGCATAATCATAATCCTAAAATCATAAGATTAAGATTATGAAGATGACGAATGGGACTTCGTCGAAATGTCGCCAAGACACCTCAGATTCTACGTGGGAGAAAACCCGAACAACCAAAGACCTACATACAAACACCCGCAAAAACCTCAGAAAACATATATATATTTATATATATATACACATACACCTATAATAAAGGTAAAAAAGGATATATGCAGTGTTATCTTCCTTTAAGATATGAAAAGGGTTTTGCAGCTCCGTGTTTTGTTTTTGGTGGGAAATGGGTCCAAGTGGCTCTTTGAGTGTTTTGGGTTGCTTACATCCTGGCTTAGCTATTTATAAAGGGGAGAGACAGCATTAACCATGGAAACAGGAGCAAAATGAAAGCTTTTTCCCCCCTCACAATCCTTGTGTGTCCCACTTGTATATAGACATCTGAAGAAGAAAAAACCAGAGGGTTCCACTCATTGGGTACCTATAGATAGTTGTTTTCAGTGTAAGCACTCTGGCATTTAGAATTTATTAGCTGGAGAAATAGCATATCATAAGGTGGAAAGATTGCATAGGTGTTGGTTTGGGTAACGGGCAAATCTCATTACATCAGCTTCTTTTATTAAAGACATTGGCCTTTTCCATGATTTTTCTCCCTTTGCCCTTCATTATTTATAAAATCATTTCTATCTTTCCTTTCTGCCCCATCTGGAAACCTCAAGGCAGATCAGAAACAGAAGTTCAAACACAAGATAAATCAGAGTAAAATAGAAAAGCACAAACTGGATTTGACTGAAACATAACTCACAACAGGAAGAATTTAAAATCAATCTAAAGGCACAGCAAGGGGAAAACAAAGGCAAGCAAGAAAAAAAACCACAAAAAATGGGCAAAACACTGAAAGACAAAAAATTCCCTCTACAGAAGGGAAGAAAATTGTTAGGCGAGTCATCATGCAAATAACTACATTAATAAATAACAACAAATAAAATAACCTAGTTGCCACAACTAAAACACCATCCAGATAGTTAAATGACAATGGACCTCTCTCTCCACAAAATCTACAGGGGTAGGAGGGCAAACGGGTAATTTCAGGTTTAGAATTTTTTTAGAATAAAAATAAAACTGAAAGAATATCTGCAAAAGGAGATTTTTTTTGGGGGGTGGGGGTTGTTAATAGGTCCAAAGCGCATTTATGATGGGATGATTTTTTGTTTGTTTTTTTAAAAGTCGACACTTTCAACCCTCTGGGGCTTTTTCCGAAAGGCCCCCTTTGCCAGTGTTCCTGAAATTGCCAGGATGTGCTTCATCATATCTGGTGCACGGCTGGATAATGGAAGGTTTGCTGTAAGCCGGCTATTAAAATATAAATAAAGATAGAATGAAATCCCCATCCCCCTTCTACCGGTATGTGTTTTTTTGTTTTAATCTACCTGCTAGACCCATTCCATTTTTTTTCCAAAGACAAGAATAAAACGTTAGTTGACTTTTTCCAATGGCTACAATTCATCCTGCCATGTATTCCCCTGAGATTAAAAGTCCCAAAGCTTTTTCCCAAGGCGTTCACCATGGAAATTCCCTAGCCAAGGTGGGTCCTGCTAGGACTCTGCATCTCTAGCAGCAACCTAAGATATTGGCACCAGCTGTGAGAATACTTTCCTGTTCCAGACAAGACTTTTCTTTTTTTAAAAAAAAAGTAGACATTATTTTCTTATTTTAAATAGATATCTACCCTTGATAATTAAGAGCTGTAAGAAATTTTTAATGACGATCACTTTGGTGAGCCAGCAGTTTTGTTCAGTGGATAGAATGCACCCTAAAGTTAGTAGCATAGTCTTTTGTAAGAGAGTATTCTGGGGTTGGCGTTCGCATGAAAGAAAGGAAAAAGGTAGGATTTAAATTTAGATGAGAAAGTGGGAAGGAAGCAGAAGGCAGGGTGTTAATACAGATGCAGGTTAGGCATAAAACAAATTACAAGTATCTTGCCAATTAAAACAAGTGTAACATGTTAAAAACCTCTTTGTTTGTTGTGACAGAGATGGCCTGAACTTTTTTGATATATAAGAATCCAGCAGGCTTTTGTTGATAATGGCTTCAGGGCATCTCAAGAGGTCTTGGGCAGGAGTAGGCAACCTTGGCTCTTTTATGACTCGTGGACTTCAACTCCCAGAATTCCTGAGCCAGCATGGCTCAGCTTGGAAACCTCTCCCTTTTCCCTCAGCATGGCTGGCTCCGGAATTCTGGGAGTTGAAGTCCACAAGTCATAAAAGAGCCAAGGTTGCCTACCCCTGGTCTTGGGGGAGGCAAAGGGCTTTTATCATATGACAATTGTTTAGCTACTTCTAACCTGGTTCACCTGTAGCATGTATCTGCATAGCAACCCTGTCTTCTCCCTTGCCCCCTTCAATACAATGCCACATCATCCCACTTGAAATCCTGCATCAGTTTAGCCACTCCATGCCTCTCATAAAGCGGCCAATAGTTGAAGCCTTTTAATAAAATGTGTTGGCTAGAAAAGAGGCTTCCAGACGTCTCCCAGTGTATGCAAACTCACCATTTATTTAATTAAATAAATTAAATAAATAATAATATACATCTTCTGATTCGTGGCCCATATCTCAAGAATAAAATGCTCTACTTTGGCATCCTTTTTTCCTGTTAATTTTTCAACATGTATCTTCTAGATCAGGGCTTTTCAACCAGTGGTACAGGAACCACATGTGGTACATTGGCACCCGGCAGGTGGTACACTACCATCCTAGAAAAATGGTAGCGGGGGAGGGGAAATGAGCTGAACCGGTGGTAGCACCGCACAAGCCTGAGCGAGAGATGGCTGGAGCTGCAGGGCTGTCAGGGCTCAGCAGAAGCGTCAGGATCAGCGCCAGGCTCCAGCTGGAGCTCGACGCTGATCCTGGTGTTTCTGCTGGAATGTTGCAGCATCTCCAGGGTCTTGCGATTTACATTCAAATGCTTGGCAATTGATTCATATTTATGACGGTCACAGTGTCCCAGGGTCCTGTGAAGTGACCAAAACCTGCTGCAACCACCCAGCAGACGGGGAGGGGGGGATAAAAATCAGACACCCCCCCACCCCACCCCCGCTGCCAATCCTCAACAGAAATGCTCACAACAATGGAAACGTTGGACAGGAGGAAGAATGCCGCCAGGCAGCAGGCAAGTGTTTTGCTTGGCTGTGGCTTGGGGGGCACTTTTTTCAGTGCCATTGTAACTTCAAACAGTCATTAAATGAACTGCTGTAAGTCGAGGACTACCTGTACTTTATCACTTTTTTCTTTTCTTTTTTTTTTGGGTCAAGTTTTTGACACCTTGCTAGGCGACTGGTGGTACTCGGATGTTGTCATATCCTAAAAGTGGTACAATGGGTGAAAAGGTTGAAAAGCCCTGGTCTAGATCAGGGGTAGGCAACTTTGGCTCTTTTATGACTCGTGGACTTCCAACTCCCAGAATTCCTGAGCCAGCATGGCTCAGCTTGGAAACCTCTCCCTTTCCCCTCAGCATGGCTGGCTCAGGAATTCTGGGAGTTGAAGTCCACGAGTCATAAAAGAGCCAAGGTTGCCTTCCCATTCTAGGTCCTCCTCATATGAATAAAGAAAGCTGAGGACACAGGGTGTATCTACTCTCAACTTGTTGCCAGAGAAAATCCTGTTGTGATTCCTGCTTTGCTCAGGTCCTTCTACCACACCACCACCAACTCTGGCAGGGCACATTACTGTACATAAACAGGGAGGAAAACCCAAACTCATTCACACTGAAGATATTACCAAGTTCATTCATTCACATTTTTGAACTGCCCATCTCCCTCAAGAGAGGAACACTGTTGGGTAATGAAATGTCTGCAAGCAAACAACCAAGCTCAGAGAGCACCAATAATGGCTGCACAGTGCCATGCTTCTGTTCTCTCTAATCCTCATCCCTCTCATAAATGAATAAAATGAATGCATCCATATTAGATAATAATAAAAAAATCCCAACAGTTTCTCAATTACTTGAGCAGAAATGACTATTGATGAGCAGCTTTAATCTTTCTGTGTGAGCATTACTGCACCAGTAACGGAAGGCTCTGCCAGGGAACTATGAGACAGAAAATTCTCCTTTATAAAGTAGGGGAGAACTCAGATCAGCCTAGTGGGCCACAGGTTGTAGAAGGGACATCGCACAATGCAAAACTGTATTGCATCTGCTGGGTCTGAGATGAGATCAGTTTAGTTCTGAGACACTAACGGTACAATTGGACAAAAAAAATACAATTTCATTCAAGTGCAACACAGTCCCTGCTACTGAAATAATACATGTGCTCTGATCAACAGCAGATGGCAGCCAAACCACTGGGCTATTTTTATCATTTTTTAGTACTGAATATGGTAAAGAGGTTAAAAGAGTTTATCTGTCAGTTCTGAAAGCATCCAAGCTCTAGAGTGAAGAAAGGAAGGAAGGAAGGAAGGAAGGAAGGAAGGAAGGAAGGAAGGAAGGAAGGAAGGAAGGAAGGAAGGAAGGAAGGAAGGAACTGTTTTATTCTCCAGGCCTCTGTGTATTTCAAAAAAGGATTATGTTCACACTGGCTGAGGAATTCTGGAAGTTGGAAGTCCACAAGTCATAAAAGGGCCAAGTTTGAAGACCCCTGATATAAAGGTTGTTTGTATATACGCTCCTTAAGTAGGCACACTCTTCTGGTCTGTCCTCGATGGGGTTTAAATAAGAACTAGGGACAACATGATAGCAGTGTTCCAATATCTCAGGGGCTGCCACAAAGAAGAAGGGGTCAACCTATTTCCTAAAGTACCTGAAGGCAGGACAAGAAGCAGTGGATGGAAATTAATCAAGGAGAGAAGCAACCTGGAACTAAGGAGAAATTTTCTGACAGTCAACCGGTGGAACAACTTGCCTCCAGAAGTGTTGGGTGCTCCAGTACTGGAGGTTTTTTTAAAAAAAGATTGGACAACCATTTGTCTGGAATGGTATAGGGTTTCTGCCTGAGCAGGGGGGCTGGACTAGAAGATCTCCAAGATCCCTTCCAATCAGTGGTGGGATTCAGGCAGTTCGCACCACTTCAACAGAACAGGTAGCTAACGTTTTGTTGCCCAGGCCCAGAATGGACTTCCGGAAGCAGCATCCACACAGAGAACTGGTTGTTCACATATTTGAATCCCACCACTGCTTCCAATTCTGTTACTGACTCAAGCAAACTGTATGGTCTGTGCTTGTAAACTGGATCATGGGGGATTTTGCTCCTTCGGGCTTTCTGTATTTTTTTCCCCCTACATTATCATTATCAACAACAACAAAATGTTCCTTTTCTTATTTTCCGAGAGGTCTTTAAACATCACAGTAAGTTAGCTGGCTCACTTTTAATTTACACCAAACTGCGTTTAAATAATTATAATTTCGAGAGGTGTTATCACCCAATACTCCAACCAACAAGTGTGACGTGAACAAATAGTTAAGGCCTTAATTTCTTCTTCAGAAATTGCTGCCACAATTTGAAACTTAGTAACAGAATCTTGTATACCTTTAAAGACAGAAAGGAAGGGTGCATAAAAATGTGGGAAATTCTCTCTATTGCACCTGACAAAAGCTTATCTACTAATAAATGTCTTTCTTCTGCAAGACTTCTGGTTAGTTTTCCTGCAACCTATTAACAAAGATATGTCTGTAGAAATTTACAAATGAAATCAAAACTGAAATTAAAGAGCATTTTGTTTCTAATTTTAACTTTAGCAAACCATGGTGTGGCCTGGTATCTAAATAAGGCCCTGCAGTTGTAATTGGAAAGAACACATTTTTACAGCATCAAAAACAAACAAACAAACTTGCACCTAAGCTTAATAAGGTTGTTGCCAGGAATGGCTCTACTTAGCAAAGAAGTTGTGGTTCTTTTTAGAGCAATGCAGCCATTTCTTCCAAAGGAGCAACTGTTGCGGGAACAGGAAGTAGTTTCTGTGGACAGAAAAATGAATCAGTTATTGTACGGCTGGTATATAGACTATTTTCACTGTATTTATTTATTGGCATATTATGAGAAAAGCAAGAAGCCAAGGTAAGGATTTGAATGGACCGGTAGGCTTTCTTTCACTGCTCAGTTCCTTTCAATTACTCCCACTTTCAGAAGATTCGGGGGACCTGAGGGACAGGTCCACAGTCTGGGGATCTCCTTGGATTCTGGGGTGGTGTTGAAGGAGCAGGCAAAAATTGCGACCAGGCGGTTTTATGCCCAGCTTTGCTCTGCATACCAGATGTGCCCATACCTGGAATAAAATGCTTTGAGAATAATTATTCATGCCTCTTCAAATCTCAGGATGAGATTGCTGTAATTCACTCTACATGGCGGCTACATCTGAAGACCATCTGGAAAGTTCAAATAGTTCAGAATGCAGTGTCCTGCATGCTCACTGCAGTTTCTGTACTGACACGTTACACCATTGTTGCAGTGTGTTTCAAGTGCAGTTCAAATGCTGACTGCTATATTTAAAGCCAAATGACTTGGGAACTGGGTATCTAAGGAACGTATTCCAAAGAGTCTTTGCCAAGGCAACCATATGGTCAGAGAAAGCCTACTAAGGGTCCCAACCTGCTAGGAGATGTAGCAAGGAGGCCCAATATTGAGTGTTCTTGATGATAGCTCCCCTCCTATGGAATATTTTCCTCCAAAGGCAAGGATGGTTCCTGTTCTGTCCTCACTACACGTTACTCTGTGTGCAGCTTGACATGCAGCTAAGCCCACCTATCCTTCAATAAAAGAGACCATGTGCGTACATCTGGATGCTTTATTAAAGGAATGGGATGGGCGAAACTTGGAAGAATAGAAATATGTGCAATAAGAACCCAAATACAAAATGAAATGAGCAGTATTGAGTTGCTGGTGAACGTAACAATTAACAAATAAAGATAAATCTAAATCCCACCAGCGATGCTGTACGTATGGGATGTAGGTTTTGTCCTCAGATGACCACGTGCCACAGATTAGGCTGGATTCTTCCTGGCGCTTCTGCTTCCTTCCAAATGCTAAAGGAAATGGAGTCTGGCTTCCCAGGATGCACTTGTTCTGGGAGTGAGGATTCATGGGTAGATGACTCTTAAAAGGGGCTGGGGTCAGCTTCTAAACAATTCAGATTGGTATTTCCCCCCCTGGCCACTAGATGGTGCTAGATAAAATCTAAGGAACAACTTAGTTCTGTTGTTTTTACAAACTTTAACTTCAATTTTCCTGACTCTCCTGGCCTTACTTATAAGAATTTTGACGATGTGACGTAGGGGGCCACTCATTCCTCTGAGACTGGCAGTCTTTCGTAAGAACAATATCACCAGATTTCAAGTTAGGTCTGTTAATTTGCCATTTGCTCCTAGTCTGCAAAGTGGAGATATACTGCTTCCTCCACCTATACAAGAAGGTATTTGCAAGACTTTGTACTTGTCCCCACTGGCGCAAGTATAAGTCTTTGATACCAAAGTCTCCAGAAAAAGCACTGACCGCTTCAGTTTTCTGAGTGAGGAATGTTTCTGGAGTGAGCAAGAAAGGTTCATCTACAATTCTACGTCATTTGAGGCAGGAGTTAGAGGTCTGGAGTTAATAATAGCCAATACTTCCACCATGAAGGTTATCAGACTCTTCGTGGATGAGTCTTGTAGCTCTTACTTCTAGAAAGATAGAATCGAGGATTCTGCCAGTTATGCCTATCATTCTTTCCCAGGCCCCTCCCATGTGAGAAGAGTGAGATAGGCCGAAAGTCCATGTGCTCTTTTGAGGAGACTGCAGACACATTTGAAGGCATTGATTTCTGTTGTGGTTGTAGCAGTGTGTTCTTCCTGCCATGCTCACTGGCACTGTAAACGTGCTGTAAAGTCCATGGAGCTGGCCCTGGATGGAAAGCTGTGCTGTGGCCTGTGCTGCCACATTCTGTGCATTTTGTTGTTGGCAAAATGAGGGACTGATGAGCAGCACTTGCAGCAAATGTTGTTTTCTTTCAGGAAAGCCTTGCGGTCTTCTATGGGCTTCTCTCTGAAGGCTCTGCATTTTAAGAGAGGATGTGGCTTCTGATGTAAAGGACAGTGCTTACCAGGATCTCAAGTTGCTCTGTGAGGGGACCCAGCAGACCTGTAAAAGGAACCTGAAGGAGCCATGTTAGTTTTCTGGCCTGATACTGAAAGCTTGCGAGGATTCCTTTATGAAGGAGTAGCATGTGACAATGTAAAGTCAAAGCACACAAAGTCTACAAAAACAGAGAAGGGAGGTGGGAAAAGGAACATTGTACTTCCTTTTGTATTTGGGGCCATGTGTGATCTACCGGTTTTGTAAGTTATAGGGTACATTTTGTACAATGGGGGTGGCATCTCTGGCTGGCTCAAGGAATGCAAGTCCTTGCAAGTCCCCTTCTGAGAATTAGCTACTTGAAGTTCCATCAGTAAGTCACTAAGTTCCCTGAGTTTCTGATAGGCTCTGTTAGGTGTTTTGGGAAAGCTGTCAAGTCTTTTGAACAGTGCATTTTCCACTGCTTCTGCTGAGCCATAACATTCATCAAGTCTGTCCCAGGTCATTTTAAGGCCTGTTTCGTTTTGCATGCTCAGAAGAGTAGATTCTGAGCCATTTAACTATTAAGTCTATATCTTCACTACACGACAAATCTAACCCTCTGATGGCATTTTGGATAGAAAATCGCCAGTCTCTATAGCTTTCAGGATGATCAATAAACTTTTCAAGTCCTTGTGTAACTAACTCACATCGTGCAAGGAACTTGGTCTATGGTGTCTTGATTAGCTGACCGTGCATTGCTGTGGTGAAAGGGTGTTGTGTAGTCAAATTATTTAATTCACTTTTAATTATTTTAAATTATGTATATTTATAGGTTTTTAAATTTTAGGCTGTACACCGGCCCGAGTCCTTTGGGAGAGGGGCGGTATAGAAATTTGATTATAAATAAATAAATAAATAGAAATAAATATCTTTTAGGAGTCTCTGGTTTCAGCTAGCCCTTTCTAGGCTGCTCTGGCGTGAAGGCTGATCCTGTAGGATAATTTGCAGGCTCAAGTACCTTGGGTGAAGGGGGGCGGTCTGCTATCAGAGGTGCAGCTTTCTTTTTTTGTGAGCTTGAGGCTTGTCATTGGCCTGTAGTGGTGCTGAGTAGCATCATATATACAAATTATATGCTGGGACGTGACAGTTCCCATCCTCGTGGTCTTCTTTTTTTAAAATATTTTATTAGTTTTTTATAATTATTAACAAAGAGTCAAATTAAATACAACTCAACTTAATACAATCATTTTCGACTATGTCTCACACAAAACAAAACATAAAAAACTTATATAAAATAGAATAACTATAGATGTTGCTCAGCAGCACCCCCTCCACCACATCCCCCTCTTCCTGCCTCCCTATCTCCTACTTCCCACCCCCTCCCTTTCTCCCTCCCTCACTCTCCACCCTCCTCTCCAGCAACCTCCCTACTTCCCTCCACTCCTTCACTCCTCACTCTCCACCCCCTCCAGATGTGGTCCAGAGGTACTGCCTCTCGTGGTCTTCTTGAAGTTAGCAAAAAAAAATGGCTTTTCTTGAAAGCTTTTGTGTAAGCAATAATTTGAAGAACACACAAACATGCACATACATAAATGCCCCTATTTAGCTCTACTTTATGTTTCTCAACCTCGACCTCAATTTGAAGATGTGTGGACTTCAACTCCCAGAATCCCATACTGGCTGGGGAATTCTGGGAGTTGAACTCCACACATCTTCAAATTGCCAAGGTCGAGAAACATAAAGTAGAGCTAAATAGAGGCATTTATGTATGTGCATGTTTGTGTGTTCTTCAAATTATTTGATATTAGTTTTATAATTTTGTTATAGAATTTTTTTTGCTGTTTTAATATCTATAATTTCCTATAATCATGAAGAATGAGGTAGTGGATAATTCCCATTAAAAAACATAAATTCAGATTTTTGGAATTCTGGTTTAGCATTTTCTGGGAAAACAGTCAGTGTATGTCTCTGTCAATCTCACCTCCCAAATGGCTACCATTTAAATCAAATGTTGACTGCTTCATTTACTTGCTTGTTGCAAGTGTGCTTATATTACTTCAATCTTCCAACTCTAAGCATCATATAGCAGAGAGTGATACTATACAAATACATACATACATACACATACTTATCAGTGCTACAACTTACAAAAATTTCTAAGTAATCCAATCTATCAAAACAATCATACTGATATTATCCTATATACATACATATTCATATTGATAATGCCCTAATCCTTCTCAAGTACATCCTATCTTTTCTCCACCATCTTAAAGGCTGTTTGGAAAAGACAAGACTTTAACAGCTTTCTAAAAAAATCAAGAGTGAGGATACAGATCTAATTTATGTGATAAAGAATTCCATCAAAATTGAAAAGATTCTGTTGAAAAGAATCTCCTTTCATTGCACTAAATGTGAGGTGGGCATTGGTGCCCCCAAAATCAAAAAATGTATGTTTAGTTTAAGGGGCTTTCAGGATAACTTGCAAACAGAGATCAGATTTGGGGACACATTCTAGAAAAAATATACAGAGAAGATGATGGCCAGTAGCAAGATGAATAAACTCAATTACGGTGGCAATGGAAGACCTGAAGAGTTAAGTGAAGATCAGATCCTGCTGGAAAAAAAACTCTATCTACTGGATTACTAAAAGTCAACATGGACTTGATAGCATATAATCAATTAATTATATAGAGAAAAGGTAAGATTTCTGTCTCAGATTGTGCTCTCTCCCAGGTGTTGTTTTTCTAAGCGTAAAAGAGTTAGTATACTAAATATATGACCTAACAGAATTGTTCAAAAGAGGTGCTCCATCTCTCTCACACATACTATATACAACATCTCTGTCTGAGTTATTAAAGGAACTGCACCTTGGGGTGTCTTCATGATATTGATGTGACTTCTTCATAAGCTGCTTTTTGCTGTCTCCAAACAGGTTTATGTACAGAAGTCCTTTGGCCAATTGTGCAAGAAGCTGCAAAGTATACTCTGGTAAGAGGGCAAATTTAAAACAAAAATAATCATTTTTATTTTAATCAGGTTTTTTATTTCATGTTAAAACTTAATATAAAATATTTGGGGAGCAAAAACAGCTCAAAGATATCAGTATAAATCTGACTCTTAATTGCATTCTAGTTGGCCTGCTGATGTGAAGATAATGTGAAAATAAGAGGTAGGTTAATACCTGGTAAGTAACCCTCCTCTAATAGTACAAAGACACAGAAGATCAACAAATAGAGAATGTGAGATAATGTGAGAGATTTGGCTGGAGACAAAAGTCTGGGTACAAATGCAAAAAAAAAAAAAAATAGAGGAAAGGAAAAGAAAATGACATTTAAAAAATATATGAATGTATTGTTGCAGTCCTGAGGATTTCAGGAGTAAGTTATTGATCCCGAACATCAGTCAGGGATTTCTGAAGGATGCCAAGATCTTGTCAAATTGACAAAATGTGCATTATGATGTCACAATGCAAGGCTTACCTCCTCTAGACTTTCAGTATCATCAAGACAGAAGTCCAAAGAGGTGGCGTTTATTTCTCAATGTTGCAATATATGTTTGGTTATTTGCCCTCCACCCATTGCTTGTCCCGGCTGTAGATTCCATAATATACCTTCCATTGAATCAAAACTAATAACAGCAGCAGAAAAGAGATCCTATTAAGAAATACACTATTTTAATGAATTTCCCAAACGTGGGTAAGCCACATCAATACAATTAGTACAGCAAAGAGATGCAAATGGTCACCCGAATGAAACATTATTCTGAGGATATCGCCTGCTTCTGGAAACACTGAAAGAAGTATGTCAAAACATAAGCAATCTTTAGGTAAGTAAATATTTTTTAGGTTTTTGTATTCTCTCCGCCCCCCCCCCCCAGTCTCTGTCTCTCTGTCTCTCTCTGTTTCTCTCTCTCTCTTTTTATGAACAGCTATCTTCTACACTATAGTTTTTTGGCAGACTTTCTCAAATCATTTCAAGTTTAAACAAATGGAGAGATGTACTGATGGAAGGTATAAACTATTCAAAAGAAACACCCAACAAAAGAGGATATGGAGTTGCATTATATATAAAAGATCACCACATCTCTACAAAAATACATGAAACCAAAGATGAAAACCTCCTAAAATCCATATGGGTCAATATAAAAGAAAAAAAGAATGACATTGCTATAGAAGTATACTACAGGCCACCCAACTAAGTAGAAGAAATAGATGAACTTTTTGCTAATCAATTAACAAATGTATGTAGGAAACTTATCACAGTAGGAATGGGAAACTTTAACTACCCTGATATCAACTGGGAGACAAGCAAGTGGGAGATCAAACAGATTCCTAACAATTTAGCTGACAACTTTGTTACTCAAAAGGTAGAGGAAGAAACTAGAGGAACAGCTATACTAGACCTAATTCTTACTAATAGAGAAAAAGTGATAGAGGGAGTTGAAATGGCTGGAACCTTGGGTAAGAGTGACCACATCATACTGGAATTCAATATAATGCAAACACAAGCAATAGAAAATAATCCAACCGGTGTCCTAAACTTTAAAAGAGCTGATTTTAACAAACTCAAAGAGAGTCTAAGCAAAATTCAAAAGGGGAAAACAACTCAAGAAGTGTGGGAAATACTGAAAAATACAATCATAAAAGCCCAGTCCAAAACAATACCACTAAAAAAGAAAAACAAAAAATCCAAGAAGAAATCTCTCTAATAAACTAAAAGACAAAAAGGATAAGTACAAAAAATGGAAAGAGGGACACATAACTAGGGTAGAATATCAGCAAAAATGAAGTCAGGAAAACAAAGGCTCAGAATGAACAAAGACTTACAACAAAAGCCAAAGAGAATAAAAAAAAGTTTCTTTCAACATATAAATAACAAAAAAAGAGTCAAGGAAACAGTCAGTCCACTAAAGAGAGAAGATGGCAAGGAAGTAATAGGCAGTAGAGAGAAAGCAGAGCTGCTTAACTCATTCTTTGCATCAGTCTTCACACAAAAAGAAACTAGACCAACCTACTAAAACATAACTGTAAAAGACAGACTAGAAATAAAAATTAAAATAAGCAAGAAAATAGTAAGAGAACACCTGACTGACCTTGATGAATATAAATCACTGGGACCTGATGGATTACATCCCAGAGTTTTGAAGGAGCTGGCAGGTGTTATCTCAGAATCATTGTGTCATATCTTTTAAAAAATTCCTGGAGCACTGTGGAACTACCAGAGGATTGGAAAAGATCTAATGTGGTTCCCATCTTCAAAAAAGGGGAAAACAACAGACCAGGAAACTTCAGACCAATCAATACCTGGGGAGATAATGGAAAAAATAATCAAAAAACAGATCTGTGAACATCTAGAAACAAATAAATTATAACTAGTAGTCAGCACGGGTTTGTTAAAAACAGATCATGCCAAACCAATTTTATTTCATTCTTTGACAAAGTGACTAAATTAGTAGACCAGCGATATGCTGTGAACATAGTACATTTAAACTTCAGCAAGGCATTTGACAAAGTAAACCACAACCTACTTCTTGGTAAGCTAGAAAAATGTGGGATAGACAACATCACCACCAGATGGATTTGTAACTGGCTGACAAACCATACTCAACGAGTAGTTCTTAATGGTACTACATCTACATTGAGGGAAGTAAGCTGTGGGGTACCACAAAGTTCTGTCTTAGGCCCAGTACTCTTCAATATCTTCATAAATGACTTAGATGAGGGAATAAAAGGGATCTCATCAAATTTGCAGATGACACTAAGCTGGCATGAATAGCCAACACCTCAGAAGACCAAAAAAATCAGAATCCCAAAAATTCTTGACAGATTTGAACAATGGGCCCTATCCAACAAAATGAAATTCAATGTGGACAAAAAGCAAGGCTTTACACCTGGGCAGGAAAAACCAAAGGTACAAGTACAGATTAGGCAAAACCTGGCTCAAAAACAGTTACTGTGAGAGGGACTTTGGAGTCCTGGTGGACAATCACTTAAACGTGAATCACCAGTGTGTGGCAGCAGCCAAAAAAGCTAATACAATCCTTGGCCGTATAAACAGAGGCATAGAATCAAAATTACATGAAGTATTAGTACTGCTTTATAAAGCCTTAGTAAGGTCACATCTGGAATACTGCATCCAGTTTTAGTCACATTACAAAAAAGATGTTGAGACTTTGGAAAAAGTGCAAAGAAAAGCAACTAAGATGATCAAAGGCCTTGAGACTAAAACATATGAAGAACAGTTGCAGGATTTGGGAATGGCCAATCTAGAGAAAAGAAGGAGTGGGGGGGGGACATGATAGCAGTATTCCAGTATTTAAGAAGCTGCCACAAGGAGGAGGGGGTCAATTTATTTTCCAAAGCACCCGAAGGCAAGACAAGAAACAACAGGTGGAAACTGATCAAGGAGAGAAGCAACCTGGAATTAAGGAGAAACTTCCTAACAGTGAGGACAATCAACCAGTGGAACAGTTTGCCTTCAGACATTGTGGGTGCTTCATCACTCAAGGTTTTTAAGAAGAGACTGGACAGCCACTTGTCTGAAATAAATAGGGTCTCCTCTTGAGCAGGGAGTTGGACTAGAAGACCTCTAAGGTCCCTTCCAGCTCTATTCTGATTGATTGATTGATGTTGTTACATTCAAGTAGCTCAATATATTCAGTCAAATCAAAACAAGGAAGGTATATTTTTATGCAGTAACACAACTAGGGTACTAAATGTTGACTTACTTGTTTTAGATGAACTCACTTTCAAAAAGAGATTATTATGCCTGTTGTCTACTTGCATCCTGTTCAATGTCATTATTAAAATCTACCATTTCAATGCTACCTAACAGCAGTGTTTCAGGCATGTTATATACATCAAAAACACCTACTATATCACTTTTAGCTCCAAAAAGAAGAAACTCCATCATGCAGAAACCACACATAACCCTGTAATAAAAACAGCAAATTACTTCAAAAAGCAATTAATTAAAATAATTGCTTGGTTTGTTTATGCAACGAACTCTCCTTCCCATATGGCTGACTGCACCCATTCCATTGACATGGTTCAGTTGCATCTGGCTACATTTTGCCCCAAATAATAGATATTGAAGGAAAAAAATGTGGATAGTGTCTATAAAGGAAGAAATAAGAGAAATGTGCAAATAATCTACAGGGGGAAATTGTTACATGTGCCTATGTATCAGTAGAAGGGAGCATCCTCCTTGCTGAAATTATTGATAAATCAGAAAATGTACACACTGTTAAATATTTATAAGTTGCAGCAGTAAAAGCTGGAATAAACTGTCAAAAGCACTTCAAATACCAACCATGCTGCTTTGCTATAGATAATGCTGCAAAGCTATCCGAGATAAAAAGAAATTTAGACAAAAGGAAAGAAGTCCTCAAAGCTAACATTTAATGCATCTTCTAGCTAAAGACTTCAGAGCTTCAGAAACAAAGGCGAATGTAATGTATCACCCTGTATTTTTGCAATCACTATTTTGCAGCAGTTACTATGGAGAAATAACGGTTTAATTTCTGATGCTATCGAAATCTAGAAGGAGCTGAGGAAAATCCTGAAAAGAGAAATAGATGATGAGGTAAGTATACTACAGGCAATAAGAAAAGAATGGAATAAGTACTGTCTCCTGCTCATTTTCTTGCCAGTGTTCTCAGTATTCAGTATCAGAGTCAACCGTTGACGAAGAAAAGTTGGCTATAACATAGGCCAGCAAAGCTGGCTGAGGAATTCTGGGAGTTGAAGTCCACAAGTCTTAAAGTTGCCAAGGTTGAGGACCCCTGACATAGGCGACCAGTAATCATCCTTCTGCAATAGTGAGTATAATAAAATTCAAGACAAAACATGATTCCTTCAACAAATACCTATATTCATTTAGAATGATTTAGATAAAGCACTGGCACAGAAATAATTGACAATGTTGGATTCAGAGATAACCAAGTAATAATTCAACTTTTAACAGTGATGTTAGTTTCTTCTGCTAGTCTAGAAAATGCCTTTCCTTCCTTTGAGGTGGTTCAATGGCTTGGGGTGGAGGTTTTTGCCTCTCCTAACTATGTCACAAATATGCTCCACGGAGTTGCCTTCATCTCATCCCTAGCCCATAAGTAAGACATGTTTAAAAATTGCTCTTAGCTGCACTGGTGTTCATGTTGTAATGTCCCTCTCAAATCGTTACTGTACCAACCCAAGTGGAGCTGCAAGATAGATAACATGCATTAAGCTTTGTGACCCATTATTATGGAAAGAGGTCAGGTGACTAACAGTCCCTGGAAACAATAAGGATGAACTCTAGGAATAGTCAGGTTCATGATGACATAGTTTTCTGTCAACTCCAATATGGGTGAACAGAATTACAGTAGACACTGAAAAGCGGAAGGGAGTCTCTAAATAAAAAGGAAAGCCCAGATGAAATCATCACCACCTCCTATTTTAAGGGTTTTGCTGTGCAGAAATAGCTTGTTTTAATTATTTAGAAATAAAAAAGTGAATTCGTTTTTTAAAATATATATACATTTTTATGGTTTGTAGACAATGCTAGCCAGAACAAATGAGATTATTACTACAATTTAAAAGCTGGTGCTGGTTGTTCTTCTAGCATATCATCACAAAAAAATATACTCCAAACATCCACAACATTTAATTGAACTGGAGACGGTTCAGCTCCTAATGATTTTACAAGTATGTATCTGTGTAGCACTGAGTTCATTATTCCATTTTCATGCAAATTAATCTGAACAAATTCTGATTAAGTATGTACATGTATATCTCTATTGCAGAAATAAAACCTACATCTCTGAGTTCAGAAGAATATATATTCAAAATATATCAAAAAAGAAAGATGCGTTTTAGTAGTGCGGTAGAAAATTCATCCCAATAAATGCCAATAAATGAAGAGCATTTTATTTCCTGAAGCCAGATTACAGTGCCAACTCAAATGTGTATACCGGTAGTTACTAGTTTCTTGCATCTAACAAGCAAGAACAAGAATTTCCAAGCTTCAGAAGACTTGCACAGAAAGTTGTTATTTGAGCAGATACATATTTATTTATTTCAATCTATATGGCCTCCCCGCTTACCAAAGTGATTCTGGACAGTGAGTAGAATTTAAAATAAAGCCTATATAAATGACTATAAAACAGGGGTCCCACAGCCTCTTGGCCAGCGGGCTGCAGAAATGGCTGGCCAGTGCGTGCACGCATGTGCGTGCACTCCCTGCCGCTCGTTTGTGTATGCACACGGGCACAAACAGCTGCTAGCCCCAGGCAGGTGTGCATGGGCAATTTGCGCATGCATGAACAGGGCCGCTAGTGCCGTGTGTATGTGCATAAGTATATAGATTTATATGCTTGTACACTTCAAATATAGAAATAATTGCTTTACATCTGATAAAAATAGGGGTACAGAAATGGGGATGTGGGTATTATTCAAAGTATGAAGACACTTTAGACACAATTCTTTGAAATGCCATATAACAATCTTGGCAGTGAGGAGGTGCCAAATTTGTAATTGTTATTCTAATCAGATGACTTTATTTTTCATTGTAGAAGGAAGGAAAGAGATAAAGAAGTATGTCACCTTATACATCCTTCAATCAATGGCCTCTTCTAAAGGTACAGCTCCTATTGGTGTTTAAGTCACTGACAGTATATTGGCCCAGTTACAAATTCCTGACTCAAAAGATTTACCTAAAAAATGCAAGTAAAGACATGAAAACTTCATAGGCTAGTTCAAACAGTCACCAGGGGTCAAAAATAAACTTGAAGGCATAAAAAAAAGCAACACAATTCAAAACAATTATGAAGAAGTACAATAAAACAGAACTAAAGTTCTCATTTCAGTTCTCCACAATAGACAAAGGATAACTGACTAATGAATAAATCATGATTTAAATAATTCAACTGTCTCTTTCTGACTAGTGATTTAAAACAGGATGAATTTAAATCATGACTTACCTCAATTTCATTTCAATCAAATCCACCTAGGAATCGACACCAGTGGAATACATGAAGAAACAAAACACCAAAAGAGACATTTCTGCTTTCTCACTAACCATACTCAGGGCCTGTCCCCGCTTGCAGTTAACTGTGGCCTCTTCCCACAACTTTTTCTAGCTGTTTTCCCATGACATTGCCTTCATTTCCTCCTCAGTCCACAAATGAAACAGATTTAACTTATTAAAACAGCATTTTCCCCTTTGCTATCCAACAGCATCACTGGTGAGATTTAGATTTATCTGTATTTGTTAATTGTTATGCTCACCAGCAACTCATTTTGTATTTGGGTTCTTACTGTATGTATTTCTATTTTTCCCAGTTTCACCGATCCTGTTCTTTAAATAAAGCTTCCAGATCTATGCACACGGTCTGTTTTATTGGAGGATAGGTGGATTTAGCTGCATGTCAAGCTGCACACAGAGTAACCTGTAATGAGGACAGAATAATTGTTTCCCCCTAATTCAAGGATAGGCTGGGGGCATTTTTAAAAAAGAGGGGGAAAGCCCTACTAAGGCTGATCTTACTACTTGGTGAAATTATGATGATGATGATAGCCATTCAGTTGTGTCCGACTCTTGGCAATTCTGTGGGGCTAGTCTCTCCACATCTTTTAATTTTGCACTACTTCTCTGAGTTGTTCTATGCTCTCATTGGTTTCAGCTCTGATAGTGTCCAGCTACCATGTTCTTTGGCAACCTGGTTTCCTTTTACTGTATTGGGTGGAATTATAAACTGTTTTTTAAATCTGCAAAAGCTGTTCTCATGCTGAATGCTGTACCTGAAAAAAAAATACCGAGTGTTGATGTAAAGGTCTTACTTAACTCCAATTGGCTGAAATTATTATTAGGATGTCAGTAACTTACATTAAGCTCAGATCCAACCTGGGCATATTTGTTGTCTTGCAGCAGCACGTAGGCCAAAGGTTTACAGGATCCCTTCTGCTGTCACTTGCTAGTTGAAGCTTATACTGCAGGGCATCTTATCTCTTACAGCTCACTGCCTAGTACAGTACACCAAATTTACTGCTGCCCCCTGCTGGTGCCGATGTTACTCCAGTACTTTAAATTGTCCTGATCCCAATTTATGAACTGCATTCACTAATACATCCAAAGGAAACAGTGGTTTTCAGTGCTGCTGAATTCTGGTGGATGCACTACAACAATTTGTTAATCTAAACAAATACAGTTATTTATACTTATACAAACACAGCAATTTCTCACCGTCCAAATTACACCATGTTTCTAAATTTTCTTGGGTGCGAAACCATAAATTCATATAAAACCAGCATTTCTACATACAAAATCTAATCCTTGGTGTTAACATAAGAATTCATAAATCTCACTATGCAATTTTGAAAAAAAAAGATATTTTTTTTTTGCATCAGCTTACTAGTAACATGTTTAAGTGCAAAATAATTATTAAATCAGCTTTGGCTGAAAAGGTGACCCTTTATCATCATGATGAAGACCTTGCTTTCTTGCTTCCTACTCCCTCCCACCCTGATTCTCTCCTTGCCAATTTTTTCTTTAAAAAAAGAAGAAAAAAAACCCTGATAGTTTAGTTCAAGGGCTACAGATATATGAGTGATTTGAGAAACTGGACTTTACGGAATTGCTACACAACAGTAATGATGATAACTTTTTATAACATGTGCTCTAAAACAGTAGTCAACAGAAATATACACCACTCTAAAGCAGGGGTCCTCAACCTTGGCAATTTTAAGACTTGTGGACTTCAACTCACAGAATTCCTCAGCCAACAAAGCTGGCTGAGGAATTCTGTGAGTTGAAGTCCACAAGTCTTAAAGTTGCCAAGGTTGGAGACCCCTGCTCTAAAAAATGTGTTACAACAACACAGCAGACAAATACCACAACTATGCTTCTACATATGGGCCTTAATGCCGAGAGCTAAAAGAAATGAAAGTTGACAGAAACCTCTCTGGAGTCCTTTTTCCAAGTACAGACTGGAGCCTAGGAGTTTGCTAGCTTTGCTTTGCCTAAATATCAGAACAGAATATAAATGATTCAGGTTCAGTCAGTGTCATTAATCAACAGAGGCAAGCCGAACTCGAAAAGATGAAAAAGAGCCCTCTGTCACCAAACACTGAATTGTTTTCATCACAATTCAAAGGATTTACTAATCAACTCCAAATCCAGCAGGGTTGAGGTGTTCAGATGCATTTTGACTAGAAAAAGATATTAGTCACGTCAACAACGGAAAGTCCCATTTTCTTAAACTTCACTCCTGAGCTAAGAAAAATCCAGTATTTCCAGTCACAATTGCAACTTCTGTTAACGATCGTTGGGCAGAGCTGCTCCTTTTCCAGAATCAATGCTGAAGACATAAATGAGCCAGGAGCAAAACAACCCTATTCATAATATCTTGTTCTTAATAAGAAAAGCTGCTCAATTAACAACATGGATCAGCTGAAATCTTTGGCCACAAAACTGTTCCCTTACTATATGTAGCTTGAAATCGTGTACTCCTAAATAGAGATAATTCATTTGCCAGCACGTATCTTTTCCATTCTCCTCCTTCCCTTCTTGCTATTTAAAATGGAAAGAACAGCTTGGGGAGGAAACCTTAACCTCAGCCTCCTAGGCCAGGGGTAGGCAACCTTGGCTCTTTTATGACTCGTGGACTTCAACTCCCAGAATTCCTGAACCAGCCATGCTGAGGGGAAAGGGAGAGGTTTCCAAGCTGAGCCAAGCTGGCTCAGGAATTCTGGGAGTTGAAGTCCACGAGTCATAAAAGAGCCAAGGTTGCCTACCCCTGGCCTAGGCTATACATTTGTAACTACAAAGATGCAAAGTTGGCTCTAGATGGGGGAGAGGGGGGCGACCTTTAGCAAGGCAACTTCCGCAAACTCGTCTCCTTTTTTTTTGACACTTTCTCCAATCTACTCACTTGTTTTCTTCTCCACACAGTCACTCCAGAGGCAGCCAGTCACACCAGATTGAAATATTCCAGCAATGCCAGCCATAAGTGTTGGGGGGAGGGGGGGATGATGTTACTGGGTAACTTCGCAAAAGATGCCTCTTTAGAGTGAAACACTCTAGCACAGTGTTTCTCAACCTTGACAGTTTTAAGGCATGTGGACTTCAACTCCCAGATTCCAGAGCCAGCATTGCTGGCGGTGGAATTTTGGGAGTTGAAGTCCACATGCCTTAAAATTGTCAAGGTTGAGAAACACTGCTTCTAGCACTAATTCTTCCCGGAAACTGCAGAAGGAGGAGGGATGCTGGTGGCCAAGAGATGGGTGCCTAGGTGCGTATACAGTCTTGGTGTTTGTGTACCCCCCAGTTCTCTGTAGGAGAATAATCACAAGCACTTCTCAGATGATGTTGCTGGATGCATGTGCAGAGGAAGGAAGTGCAGATGACTGGATGTACATAGGGGAGAGGAAAGTGAGGTGCCTGTGTGTCAGATGGGGATGTTCATTTTGCTACAGTTCCAACCACTTTTAGTTTTGGACTCACTAAACTTTTGGAAATGACAACACAGAGCTCGGTAGGGTGGGCCAAAGTCCTAATTCAGCCCAGGTCAGTTTCTGATGAGGGAAAGTCAAAGGCAAGTAAAAGATACCAATATGTCCTCTCATTCTTGCCTCCATCTGTAAGCTCAGACAAGACTATTATCAGTGAGAACAGCAGAAGAGGCTAGTGAAGCAGTGTTGGTCTGAGAGTGAGCCTTTGCAGGGCACAAAAAGGATTTTCTTCTCTCCACTAGAGACTCTACTAAGCCATCCTCCTCCTCAGTCTCAAAACAACAAAATGGAAACAGCACCAGGCCACCTTCTTTGGAGATTAGCCAGCTAAGCCAAGCTGTGTCTCCCTAATCTGTTTGAACTACTCCTCCGGACTCCTTGCAATCTGGTTAGCACAATATCCCATACTAGTTGGCTATTCTATGCTATTCTAAGCTAAATTCAGATTAAAGCACGCTCACGTACTGAAAAAAAAAGCACCCAACCAATTCTACAGTTGAACAGTTGCCTCTGATCCTATTTAATAATATAAGAGAGGCATCTACCAAGCACCAGAGGCTCTTTGTCACTTTAATATATCAGGGTTTTACACTGAATGGAAGAAAACCTGCTGGCTATCTACTTCTGAATCAGAAGGCAAGTAACTTCCATGCAATGTTTAACTAGTGTAGAGGTTAAACATTGATTTGACATTAAAGTTGACTGCTGTACTTCATGAGTTGCACTTACATTGCCTATAGTCTAAATATAAACATAAATCTTCACAAGTAGATCTGCTGGAGCAGGACATGCTGGGCAATGAATTACAGTTAATGTCCGAGTCATATTTTGCTGGCAGGCCAAGTCCTGGTTTTAAGAATTTCTTTCTTGGTATGAAGCACTTTATCTTGATTACTAAGAACAGATTGTCTTATACACGGTTACTCAGAGGCCATCCTGAAGTGAGAAAAGATATTCAGTCCAAGCTGTTTGGAAGGCAATGGGCAATGCTGCTTTATCCTAGCCAATGTTTTCCAATATTAACACACAACAGGGAAGGAAAAAAGGAAGAAAGCCATATAAATCATGCTTCTTTTCTCTTATAGGATAAGGAAGGAAAGAAGGAACCCTGGCCTTTCCGTGTTGCAGAACTACCTCTCCCATAAGTCCCAGACATGAGGAAAATGGTGAGGAATGATGGGAGTTGTCACTCAGTAACAATTGGGGGCCCACAGCTTACCCACTCTTGTGAACTACAGAGTGTCTTTTAAATTGATTTGCCCTGTTAAAATACACTGAATTTTTTGCTCCTGAATTCTAAAGGTCCATTCTGTGTTCACATTATTAACTCACTGATTTGAGGTCTCATGACCTGCTTAATATTGGGGTATGTAAATATTTGTTCCTGGAGTGAATTTAAATAGTTCCCTTTTCTTCTTTGGTAACAATGGATAACTTTGCTGTCAGTATTTAGTACAGAAAATAAATCTTAGCAAAATAGAGACTGCACCTCTCACATGTGTTTGTGCACGTGTGCATAAACACGTAGGTCTCCAGAGGATTTCCATTTCAGTACCATTCTATTCCTTGTCAAGAAATCATGTACTGCATCTCAGGGTTTCTATCATTTATTTACATGCAACAGAACAGATCTGCATTCAGTCTTTGTAACGTTTTTGCTCTTGCTATAATTTCTAGGGCTTGTGAAGATCTTGTAAAACAGGGGTCCTCAACCTTGGCAACTTTAAGACTTGTGGACTTTAACTCTCTGAGGAATTCTGGGAGTTGAAGTCCACAAGTCTTAAAGTTGCCAAGGTTGAGGACCCCTGTTGTAAAGGGTAATTTTGTTTCATTGGATATTTGATGGAAATTTTCAGAGAAACATTCTGAAGCACAACCAGACTTTAAGTTATAGAGAGTGGCTTGACATTTTATTGAAAATAGTGACTTCTGTCATGTGCAGAATCCATTATTAATATACTGGCTGATCAAGGGAGGTCAGTCCTACCTTGGGTGCCTCCAGGAAGTATTCGGGCAGGGCAAGGCAGAGTGATCTGCTTCTGCTAAATAAAGAACCTTCTTGTATCCCTGGTATTTTTCTGAAAGAAACACGCTGTTTCCCAACTTACTTTGTATTTAAAACAGGAGGATCATCTTAAATTCTCTGAGAATACAGCAATGGAGTAAGATAAGAGTGGTTATTTTACTACCCTTAGGTTGTAAGGCCATCTTCAATTCAGGAGTGTCTGACTATCAGACAAATATGTGCCAGTGATGATGATAGGTGCCAGAATCTGTTCTGTTACAATAAAGGTTTCCCTGTACTGTTCAGAACACACATTTATGGCTTTTCTCGTTATTTGTCTTCTATCCAATGTGACTTGGTTGCCCTCTTCAAGCTTCATACTTCATACTGCTACTTTCCTATTCCAGAAAGGTTAGCTGACACATCCAGCAATGTTTCTTAAGTGAAATAGTAAATTCACGAAGTATCACAATTCTTGGGGGCGAGGGGAGGGATTTTAAAAGGTATGATTCTTGAAACAAACATCATCCATAAATATTTTTGCTTGGGGGGGGTTATATTTTTCACTTAGAAAACTGATATATTTCATCTTCCAGTAACAAGAGACTACCCTAGTTAATTAAAGCCACAGAGCACACCCATCTCTGTTCCAAAGCAACTATCACTTTGTGCATGTTTTGTGGCTTAATATAATGCATACCACTTAGATACTGCAGTTTTGGACGTCAGTCCTGAGTTTGTTGACTTGGAAGTAAGTTCAAACAGGCATGAAGAACATTTACTTCCAATTCGCCTTGAGTTGTTGGGCCAGCACATACATTTGGTCTTGTTTATCCCAATATTACTTAATGTAAATGCATTTTCACCTGTAGGCCACTGTATCACACTATATATATGTGTGTGTGTGTGTGTGTGTGTGTGTGTGTTTTCTGAGGTTTTCACAGGTGTTTGTATGTAGGTCTTTGGTTATTCGGGTTTTCCCCCATGTAAAATTGGAAGTGTCTTAGCGACGTTTCGACGAAGTCCCATTCGTCATCTTCAGGCTGGTGCGTTCGGCTTCATGCTTCTAGGAGCAATGTGTGATCGTAGCTGTTTCTTCCTTTTAACTGCCAGTGGGGGTATGAACTGATTGGCTGGGAGCTTGGCTGTGTTCTGATTGGGTGGAGGTGTGTTCTGATTGGTTAGGGGCTTGGCTGTGCTCTGATTGGCTGGGGAAGTGTTCTGTTTGGGTGGGGGCTTTGTTGTGCTCAGGTTAGTCTGAGTTGCAGGGGGATTAGAGATGGTGAGCTGCATTGTTGTTGTTTGGCTTCGTGTTCGTGGTCGTGCCTCATCTTCATGGTGTACTGCTTGCCCCACCACATACATCGGACAAACCAACAGAAGAATAAGTGCATGCATTGAAGAACACAAAAACTCAGTCAAAAAAGAGGAACCAACTTCTTCCCTGGTCCAACACCTTAAAGCCACAGGACATGAAATTGACTTTTAAAAGACCAGAACTATCGCCAAAACTGAACATTTTAATAACAGAATAATCAGAGAAGCCATCGAGATAGAAAAATGCCCACACAGCATGAACAAATGAGATGATGCCTCCCGCCTACCAGCCATTTGGAAACCTGCCCTAATTGACAAACGAGTCCCTAACACAAAGAATGACACCAGAACCACACTCACGAAAACCACACAGGATGTCACCACTACACATCCACGCAAAAAGCAAACCCAAACCCGCACCGATGATGAGGCACGACCACAAACCAGAAGCCAGACCACAGCTGCATCATTAGCCACTTTAAACCCCTCCAATCCATACATGAAGCAAACTGACACCCACCATGAAGATGAGGCACGACCACGAACACGAAGCCAAACAACAGCAATGCAGCTCACCATCTCTAATCCCCCTGCAACTCAGACTAACCTGAGCACAACAAAGCCCCCATCCAAACAGAACACTCCCCCAGCCAATCAGAACACAGCCAAGCTCCCAGCCAATCAGTTCATACCCCCACTGGCAGTTAAAAGGAAGAAACAGCTACGATCACACATTGCTCCTAGAAGCACGAAGCCGAATGCACCAGTCTGAAGATGACGAATGGGACTTTGTCGAAATGTCGCCAAGACACTTCCAATTTTACGCGGGGGAAAATCCAAATAACCAAAGACCTACATATGTGTGTGTGTGTGTGTATGTGTGTGTGTGTATTTTCTGAGGTTATATATATATATATATATATATATGTGTGTGTGTGTGTGTGTGTGTGTGTGTGTGTGTGTGTGTGTGTGTGTGTGTGTGTGTAGGTCTTTGGTTCTTCGGGTTTTCTCCCGCGTAGAATTTGAAGTGTCTTGGCAACGTTTCGATGAAATCTCATTCATCATCTTCAGGCTGGTGCTTTTGGCTTCTGCTTCTAGGAGCAATGTGTGGTCTAAGCTGTTTTTTCCTTTTAACTGCCAGTGGGGGTTTGAACTGATTGGCTGGGAGCTTGGCTATGTTCTGATTGGTTAGGGGCTTGGCTGTGCTCTGATTGGCTGGGGGGTTGGCTGTGTTCTGATTGGCTGGGGGAGTGTTCTGTTTGGGTGGGGGCTTTGTTGTGCTGGAGAGGTTCAAAGTGGCCAATGTTGCAGCTTTGAAATTTCTACATACAAATTGGGATGAAAAGTAGCTGCAGGATGAAGAATGAAAATGGCAGTATTACTAGTTACTTTCTCAGTGCCAAAGTCCTTGTATATTTGATCCCAGTGCCTAAACTGGTGCAGTTATCTTCCCTGTTACATGTTTAGTTGGGTATAAGAAAAAAAATAAAGAATAAAAGATGGAGCTACTTGAAATGCTTTATTTAGCATAGCAAGCAGTTATTCAGTCAAAACCAAAAGTTATGTTCATCGTTCTAAACCATATCAGTCTCTGCCTTCAAAGTGCTTAAGAGAACAAAGCAACAGCATTCTTAAAAATATGCTGATGTTAAATTCATAAATGAATCCAAGCTGAATAATACAATCCAACCTCGTGTACTTATGTGCATAGATGCTCTTTAGATCATATTGAATCAGAAATAAATGGGCATAAATTAAATAGCACATTCTATCTTTTTAAAGATAGGTTAAGAATAGTATTTACTTATAAACACCTTATAATTTAGGGCTAGATGAAAAATAAAAATAAAAGATAGGGCTAGATGAAATACCAATGCATCCAATAGAATACTTTTAGTAAGTCATATTAAATGTTATTTTCAGGACCATATGAAATAGAGTGATAACTGAATGATGATACATACCATCATAGAGTTAATGAGTGATGATGGCATTAACAGATCAGTAAGAACACAGTTAGATGACCAAAAGAACTACAACTCTTAAAGGATCCCAAAGAAGTCATCTTTGCCTTCATATTTGGTTCATAATTTTTTCTTTCCAATGATTTGATAGTTTCCTGCATATTTCCACTGTTCATGTGTCTATGCCTTCTTTAGTATCACCCAATCTATATAAAAAAAAATTCTTGTGTTGTATGAAACAATAACAAAAAGAGACTTTAATTTACTGTTACATCTCCCACATTTATACAATAGCATAAAATAGTCAGCAGTTAGGAGAAATATTATGATTATTATTACTGTGTTGCTTTGCATGTAGACTGAGAGCTTCTGCACTGGAGACAAATTCCTTGTGTGTCTAATCACACTTGGCTAAAAAAGGTATTCTATTCTATTCTATTCTATTCTATTCTATTCTATTCTATTCTATTCTATTCTATTCTATTCTATTCTATTCTATTCTATTCTATTCTATTCTATTCTATTCTAAATATTTGAAGAAACCTGAACTACATTCTGTTCGGAATTCAAATATCTACTGTGAAAATAGTTTCACAAACATTACTGTTAACAACACAGCATCTCCCTAAGCTGGAGAAGCAGAAAGTACAAATCACTCCCATTTTCCAGCTCCATATTTCTTTGCAAGTTGATCAGCTCATTTCAAGAATGGAAGCTCACACTGTAAGTAAGGCCTTTTTAAAAAAAGTAGAGAGATGCTACTTCAGGTATTGGGGTGCTATGGAGAAATTCTGGGGCACCCCTCCCTCCTCCTGGGAGAGAGGGGGGCCACTTTCTTTTGGTCCATTTATTTCTCTTTGGCTTCAAGGCCCTATTTGTTTGGACACCCAGGTTAGCATCTCCTCTTTTTCTATGATATTATCTCTGCTTGGTTAGAAATTTTAAGTAATGAGGTTGCCATACACCACATAGAAAGAGAAACATATCCTAGAAACTAGAACTAAAAACTATTTAAGGGCTAGAATAGGTCCTGGGCATTAATCTGAAGACAGCCAGGAATTATGAGAAACTTGATCTAGGAGCAAGCAAGAAATTGGAACCAAAGGGTTAAAAAAGGTGCTGGAATATATCAAGTCTTAGGAAGAACAATACTTAACTGCATTTTTAAAAAAATCTAATATGCTTTCTTGTCAAGGAGAGGGGGCCCAACCATCAAACGGAGTGGGTGAGGACAATCTGAGGCCTTACAATACTAAGCTATATAGACAGGTCTTATAAGTCTGATCCAATTACTCATAGCATTGGTCAGTTGCTCATAAATCAAAATTTTCCAGTTCAAGATTCAGGAAATCCTGACCTGAATTGGATATTTAGAGTCAGTTTGATGTAAAAGTCTCTGTCAGAAAAAAAAAAAAGTTATTGTTCTCTCTAACTTATCATAACATAGAATCAGAACTATCACCCATCATCTATCTACAAATAATACAAATAAACTTTATATGTATGTAGAAACTAAAATGCAAAATCATCGAATTGACAACACAACATTGTCGAAAATGTTAAGCAAATATTTTAAGATGGAATGATTACAAAACACACAAGAGTTCAGCTTTCTCCATGACCACATCTGAAGGACATCCAATTTGGGGCATAAACTGATCAAGCTGCTGCTGATAAGTGACAATTACTCTTTCTCATGCAATAATATTTTTTCTTCTTCTCTTCCTCTCCACTGCCACGTCAGCGCTGGGCCCCTGAAATCTGCTCCCAAAGCTATCATTCCAGAGAAACAGATTTGGGCAAGCATGGAGACTGGAGGGAGGAAGAGGAATTGTGCATTTAACTTGAGGCTGAAAGCTTCAAGCAGATCTTTAGGCAGGGTGAGTGAAAATGATCTAGTACTCCCAGGTTATAGACAGAGGAGAAGAGGAAAAGTAATCTTTAGTTCTCCTTGGGGTGTTTTTTTTTTCCTATGAAATGTACTCTTCTCACAAAAACTGACTTTTGCCTGCAAAGGAAGAGATGCAGTTAAGTGTACTTTATAGAAGAAAGGAAGTGTGGAAAGTCACACACACACCCCCAAGAAGGAAATATTAAAAGGGCAGAAAAATATATTTCCTCAAAGGATCTTAAAGAAGCAGAAAAGCATGCCAGTTTTTCTTTATAGCTCCAAGTCTCCCTCCCCCAAGCAGAAACCAGCTCTGTAGAAATGCAGACGATAATCTTGTCAGAAAGATTGGAGTCAGGAAACTGGGATTAGGAAGAAAGATCCCTAGAATCAACACCAAAAATCTAAGAATCATCAGCCACAGCCCCAGGGAAGCAGGATATGACCCTTGGGACATAATAGGATTAACCCACCACCATCAGAATATCAGAAAGGCACACACAGACTCAGGTCAAAGTTCATGCCACAGGAACAACTCCAAACAAAAGGCTCCAGAGGGTATAAAAACCCACTCCCTACATGTGCTCACTCCCTCTTTTCTTCCAGAGCCATCTTTCTGTCTGGCTCTCCTCTTCAATAAACTGTAACCTTCTTTCTAAAGCAGTTGCCATGTTGTTTATTCCCGGCTTGGACTGAACCATAATGAAGACTTTTCCTTCAACAGAAGGAAGGAAGGAAGGAAGGAAGGAAGGAAGGAAGGAAGGAAGGAAGGAAGGAAGGAAGGAAGGAAGGAAGGAAGGAAGGAAGGAAGGAAGGAAGGAAGGAAGGAAGGAAGGTGGGAATAATAGATGGGAATAATATAAAATATATCTAGTAAATGTGGTTGAGCTGTAGTTCTCACCGCACTTCATGTTTCAGGAGACATCCATGGATTATAATGCTTTCTATTTTAGTGGATATGGATGGGTTTTTAGACAGCTCTTAGAAATACAAAAGACACCGTCATTGACAGGGCTGTTTCAAAATACGGAGGGGAGGGAGTACAATTCAGTGGAGCAGTCAACTATGGTTGCTCTCAGTCTGCACCAAATCAGCAGGCAAGGGTGCAGCAGCAAGCCCTACATAATCAGCTATCTCTGTTAGGCTTGAAGGTGTGAGTAACCTAATGCTTAACTCTCTGAACAACCCTAATATCTCCCCTGGCAGAGAAAAGTGACTCCAACAGATTGGTGCATACCTTTACTCCATATGGAAACCAAGAGCTTCATTAGAATTATGTATCAGCAGCCGTCCCTAATCTTAGTCCAAAACTTCCAGCTGCTCTTCTTTACCCAGGGTGAAAATATGCTCAGCAATATGAAACCACTTTAAAAATTGTCCAGGTATTTCAAAAGAGATGAGACCCTGAAAGAAGATCGGCAAGCTGATTCATTGGTTCTGTTCCAATCATGCCTTTCCTAAATTTCTGTAGCTAGTATGTTTTCTGCATATGCATGTCTGTGGGCATACATATAGATAAATGATTTACATGTATACATATATACACAAACACATACGCACATGTTAATTTAATGCTTAGCCTGTCAATTAACAGGCGGTCAGACGGCATTATTTATACACTATTCTGGAATGACAAGAGAGATTTTATGGAACCTATGTGGTACAATGTTGTTATTGCCATCATGATTGTTACTTCATCTCCAGACCTGTTCAAGTAACTTTGTTTTAAGAGGAATAGCAGAAATTTATCATTTAGCAAATGTGGCCCACTGTGACAAATGTTGCCTACAGAGGGGGAGCTGGGGTGATGGTACTGATAGTTCACTAAAAAAGGAGGGAGCACATTTCAGAATTGGAGGTGGAAGAGGGAGAGAGAGAGAAGAGCCAGCACAGTCCAGAGGAAAAAAATAAGGATAGCTACTCTCTAGGAACTCCCAGGGCATATCCATTAGGCTGAGGTATTAGGTAGTATGTCCTAATAGCTATATCCAATGTAACCCAGAAAGGATTACTGGATCATAGGAAACTACACACATCAACACAAATAAAAATTACATCTAAGTATGCAAATATTAGCGAAGCAGCTTGAGATAACTATTCAGTTAAAATCTAATTTCTGACTTCATTCTATGATATCAGATCTCCTCTTCCTGATTGTTTTTTATTCATAGTCAGTTGGTATTCTGAACAGGATTTGAAAAAAGTGCTTAGCCTTAGCACAATGTCTTAATGTCGATATAGCATCACTCTTCAAAGAATTAAAGCAGCTGCATCCTTTCTAAGGTTCAAGCAGATACTTCAAAGGAAATCTGCAGTTCTTTGTGGGTTGATACAGGTGAGAACAACACATAAATATAGCTGGAAGGAATCATTGAAACAGCAACACAAGCTTGGCAAAGAATATGGTTGTGCCAGTACTTCAAAGAAGGTGCCTAATGAATACTAACGTACTTTTCAAAACACCTCTTGCTAATGCTTTGCACAATTCTGGTACAAATTAGTATTATAAAATGGAATCACTCTGATGACAATCCCCAGGCAATGTCTTAGAAAAGTCCCTCATTTGTTCTAGAAACTACTATATACTTATGAAAGAAACAGAAGATTTGTGATTCTTCATTATTAATCAACTTTATTCTGACAACTACCAGTATATCATTCACTCCTTTGTCAGGTCTTTGGAAACCTAAGAACATGTCACAGAGGTAAGAATCATGTAATAACCCATAAGCAAACATAAATTTCTGTTAACCATAAATGCATAATAAGAAAATGGGCAAACCATGCAATTTCCAAATGCAATTATTATTAGAAAGGGTTTGTTCTCAGAATCTTTCAGGGAATGCCAGGATTGTCTATGAAATGGATTGGGAAACTGTTCAACTCTCTGTATCAGTGTTTTTATTTTTGTTATTGCTATAATACACTGGAACTACCAGATTATTCAGTTATATGTTTTCCTTTTCAATTACCTCATTCCTTGCTAAGGGTCTTTCTCCAGTAGCACTACTACACTATGGCGCAGACATGCCCTGGCAACATTTCTTTTTTTAATGTGCCTATGATATTGCTTTCACTTCATACACAACAATTTAAGACAGGCTTAAATTGTGTTTAGCTACAAGCAGGGCTCTTTTTTTGTCATGGAACGCCCAGAATGGAGTTCTGGCATCTTTTTTTGGATGGAACCTTGTAGGGGAGGCAAGGCGGGTTGTATGATGTGTGTGAGTTCCAGCACTTTTTTTTTTTTTTTTTTTACAAAAAAAGCACTGGCTACAAGTGAGGTTAAAGCAAGGGCAGTGTGAAGATACAGAAAATCTGTTAAGGGAGGGAAGTTATGTGACCAGCAAGGACTGTAATAATAAAGGCAGGATGTGGGGTCGATAATGAGGATAGCCTATTTATTTCCACTATAAATTTTTGGCCAAGTCAAGGATGGATGAATAGGCAGCAACTAGGGGAAGTCTCTAATGTAAATGTTTCAAGTTATCTGGATGATATCTTTTGCTTCCTGAGAATGCTGCTTCTCTTACTTGTTCAAATTCACTATCTGTTAATAAGATGAGCCATTTCTTATCCTGTCCTTTACTTAGCGAAGGGCTTCCAAAAATCATTTGCAAACACAGTTGGCAAGCAGACTAGGATAACGTTTTTATTTATTATATTGAACACTTAATTTTTATTTCAGCAAAATTCAGCTCTCCTTCAGAAAGGAATAGAAGGGAAGAGTTCTCATGTTACATAGATTTTGGAAAGCCTTCTTCACAGCTTCAGCTATCCTGATAGGATTAGAAGGATCTCTTTAGAAAGATCTGTTTGGAAGGAAAGAGGCATCCTTTAAGAGAAGTAACGAATTCACGAGCCGTACCCATGTGACCGTCTTCCTTGAAAGGTTCCAGGAGTAGCAAATGATGGAACCATGGGAGAGACAATAATTATAAAGCGCCCTAATGATCAAAAGGGCACACATAGAGACAAAACTGACCCCATTTTCAAATAAAATAAAAAAACGTGTCTAGTTGTTCACCAATATTTGATTTTCTTTATGCATCTTACTGCTTGACAGTTGTTTTCCCGATTCACCCTTTCTCCTTGTGGGTGGACAGATAGGTCAAAATAATTGTAGACAAGCAACGCAGTTTTCCATATGTATCTCCATATCGTTTCCTATGCTGATATACACCTCACAGTTGGAAGCTCAAAGGATGCTTAGTAAGGCAATGTGAAACCGTGATGGGGCCATTCAATTGAATTAGCCCATTAAATTAGATCCATGAAGCAAAGAAATGCCTCTGCATATTAGATTTGAACAGTTGTGATGCTTCACTTCAGTTGGTTGATGCTATACACAGGGAGACGCTGTGGCCAGGAGTCTTTTGCCTAACTTTATAGCTTTTAATGGAATGGGGGAAATATCTTAACAGTAACTCACATAGTCATCAAAGCTTGTTTGAATTCCTGCAATGCCTTCTACAAAGTACTCTGAAGACCACTTTTATGCTTCAGTTCTTTCAGAACGCAACAGGGCTGTTGTAAGTTGGGATCTGTCACCTGGAGCATATTATACCTATGCTCCAAGACCTGCATTGGCTTTTAATCAGCTTCCAAGTGCAAATGAAAGCACTTGCCATCACCTCTACTTTAAAATTTATATTACGTTACAATTTAAAAGAGGGGTGTTTTTTTTAAAAAAAATAAAGTACTGTTGGTATGTGAAACTTTCTAGTCTATATAAATGTACTTCTAATCTATGTTGGGAATGTGGAAAACATGTAGGGTCATTTTATTCTGTTTCATGGACTTGTAAGAAAATTAGAAAATTTGGGGTTCAAATGCACTCAGTAATACAAAAGAATTTTAAAGATTAATATTCAACTAAAATTAGAGCTTTTCTTGCTGGGACTAATTGTAGTTGTAATGGACGAACAACTAGAAAAGGCTTGTGCAAAATTGTTTTTGTACATGGTAACTATAGTGAGATTATTATATGTACCAAGATGGAAAGATTCTGAAATTCCTTCAATGGAGGAATAGTTGGTGAAGATGCCATAATTTTCAGACATGGCAAACTGAGCTGCTTAATCAGAGAAAAAACAATAAGTACCTTTTGCGGACTTCTTGCTGAAAACAGAAAAAAATGAACTTAACGATTTATAGTTTGATGATTAGAAAAGGTATATTATGGAGAGAAGGCAGCTATGATGTTACCTTAGAAAGAGAGGATAAAATATAAATGCATTTGTAATTGCTACAAAGAAGATCAGAAGCCACTTGTTTATATTTTTGCTATTATTCCTTTTCTCTTTTTCGCACTATTTATTCACTATTTTTTAAAACTGTCCTTTATTTTCCTTTTTTAAGTACTTTTACTTTGTAAAAAATTTCTTTAATAATAATTAATTTTTAAAAATAGATTACCTCAAAAGGTTAACACCATGGTAGAAATATGGTGTTTTCTTTTGTATAGTGAGGGACTGTCATTCTATTTTATTATATATAATAAATATAGATAGATTGGTGGTTGTTGTGAGCCACCCAAGTTTTTTGTATATAAGATGAGCAACCATTTAATATTAAACAAATAAATATAAACAAGAAAGCAAATAAATTATCCAGGACAACTGTTTTCTAATGGTCCTACTGCAGTCAAACTCGATCGCGTCACGTGACATATCGTGAGGTAACAATACTTTTTTGCCTTCGCGGAGCCAGGATGGGCGTGGCCTGTGCGTAACGCATTCCGGCCCACGGGACGCCAGTTTGACATCTCTGCCTTAGAGGCTTTCAGTTGTATTCACCATGATGTCATTTGTTGTCTTGGTGGGAGAAGATTTTAAAACATTGTTTTAGGGTGGCTGTGATTTTTCTAGGAAGTTGGTCTCAACAAGCAGTGTGAGATGTTTCTGATTGATGTCATGCCTGTGGGCCACTAGTGTCCCTCAGTGCACTTTCCTTTTTCAGGGGCTTCATATGCTAGGAGAGGTTGGGGGTTTAGGGTCACCAATATGGGGATGACATCCAGCTCTGTCTCATAGCAAACGCTGAACAAACTGATCAATTTCAAATCAATGCCTGATGTTAGAAATGGGCTGGATGGCAACAAACAAATAGAAGGTCTTCCAATCAATTAAAAAGCAGATCAGAAAGCAGAGATTCAACATATGCTGTGTCTGGGATGTATTCTTGGATTCCACATTGAATCTGGGCACTTAGCTATGTGTTTGCACAAAGAAACCTATGCTCATTTGTGTAAGATTTCAGATTTTATCCATGGCTACATTCAACTTAGATTGCCTTTCAAATCTAAAGTGTGTCTCTCTTTGAAAAGCACCTGAAAATGTTTATATCTAGTCCAAAATGTCATAGCCAGGCTATTAACTAAGAAAATTGTTCAAGGAAATATAGTAAAACTTCAGGTAAAAATCCAACAAATAAATACACTTTATCTTTTAAGGACAATTGTGGAAGTAATTGGAATTTTATATCTAAATCCATTCCAAGTATTAGTTTATTAACACCAGGCCAGCAAATGAAGATTTTATTTGTTTACCATAATTGAACTCTGGTGGTCCATTTTTTTAAAAAAAAAATCTGTGTTAATGCTATATTAAAAATCTAATTTCCAAGCTTTTAGATGCTTAATAAACAAAACATTGTAAATAATTGTCCTTTTGTAAAATTGGATTTCCAATCTATCATTAGCCTGTATTAACAATGCCAGTTCTGAATAAATTGGGTTGGGGGCTAGTTGTAAATGCCATAATCAATTCTATTGATATGCAGTGTCATCTACAATGTGCTCTACTGCCAAAAACATCTACGCAGAAGGCAAAACAAAAGAAACATATTGCCCGTGCAATCAGAATTCTATTTATAGCATAATTCACTTTCAAACATCAAAACATTAACTGTTGCCCAGTATCCATTATAATCTGAGCACGTTTTAATTCATAGAGGCATTTGCTTTTGCTTAAATAATTGCTTTGGGACCTTTATGGTGATGGTATAGTACAGGTAGTCCTCAATTTTATTTATTTTTTTTATTTATTTTATTTGGGTTTGTATGCCGCTCCTCTCCAGGGGACTCGGAGCGGCTAACAACAATATACATAACAAAAAATACAATATAAAAAACCCAAACAGAATATCTAAAAACCAATAAACACACATTCAATACATCAATCAACCACAATCATCCCCAGGCTTGCCGGCAAAGATGAGTCTTTAGGTTTTTCCGGAAGGCCGGGAGAGTTGGAGAAACGCGGACTTCAGGAGGCAGTTGGTTCCAGAGGGTGGGCGCCACAACAGAGAAACCCTCCCCCTAGGGCCCGCCAGATGACATTGTTTCGCTGACGGGACCCGGAGGAGGCCGACCCTGTGCGCTCTCACCGGTCGTAGAGAAGTATGTGGCAGAAGGCGGTCCTGTAAGTATCCTGGTCCCATGCCATGAAGGGCTTTATAGGTAATAACCAACACCTTGAATTGGACTCGGAGACCAATAGGCAACCAATGCAGCATGCGGAGAGTTGATGAAATGTGGGCACAGCGAGGAAGGCCCACAACTGCTCACGCAGCTGCATTTTGCACTAATTGTAGTCTCCGAACACTCTTCAAGGGTAGCCCCATGTAGAGAGTGTTGCAGTAGTCGATCCTCGAGGTGACAAGGACATGTGTGACTGTGAGGAGTGACTCCCGATCCAAGTAAGGATGCAACTGGTGCACCAGGCGAACCTGGGCAAATGCCCCCCTCGCCACTGCCAACAAATGATGATCCAATTTCAGCTGTGGATCGAGGAGGACTCCCAAGTTGCGAACCTTCTCTGAGGGGTTTATAGATTCACCCCCCAGGGTAATGGAAGGACAGATAGAAGTGTCCTTGGGAGGCATCACCCACAGCCACTCTGTCTTATCGGGGTTGAGCCTTAATCTGTTAACACCCATCCAAACCCTCACAGCCTCCAGACACCGGCACATCACCTCAACCGCAACACTGATATGGCCAGGAGTGGAAATGTACAGCTGAGTATCATCAGCATACTGATGGTATCTCACTCCGTGGCGGTGGATGATCTCACCCAGTGGCTTCATGTAAATGTTAAAAAATAGGGGGGAGAGAACCGACCCCTGAGGCACCCCACATGGGAGTAACCTAGAGGTGGACCTCTGGCCCCCCACAAACACCGACTGCGATCGACCAGTGAGATAGGAGGAGAAGAGAAGGACAAGGGTTGACATGATAGCAGTGTTCCAATATCTCAGGGGCTGCCACAAAGAAGAGGGAGTCAAGCTATTCTCCAAAGCACCTGAAGGCAGGACAAGAAGCAACGGATGGAAACTAACCAAGGAGAGAAGCAACCTAGAACTAAGGAGAAACTTCCTGACAGTTAGAACAATTAACCAGTGGAACAACCTGCCTCCAGAAGCACTGAATGCTCCAACACTGGAAGTTTTAAGAAGAGACTGGACAGCCATTTGTTTGAAATGGTATAGGGTTTCCTGCCTGAGCAGGGGCTTGGACTCAATGACCTCCAAGGCCCCTTCCAACTCTATTATTATTATTATTATTATTATTATTATTATTATTATTATTATTATTATTATTATTATTATTATTATTATTATTATTATTATTATTATTATTATTATTATTATTATTATTATATTATTATATTATTATATTATTATTATTATTACTTATGAGCACAATTGAGGCCAAAGTTTCTGTTGCTCAGACATTTGTTAAGTGAGTTTTACCCCATTTTATGACATTTCTTGTCACAGTTGTTATGTGACTCACTGCAGTTGTTAAGTTAGTAACTCGGTTATTAAGTGGATCTGACTTCCCTGTTGATTTTGCTTGTCAGAAGATCTCAAAAGGGGATTGCTTGACCCCGGGACACAGCAACCATCACAAATATTTTTAACCAGTTGCCAAACATCTGAGTTTTGATCACATGAGCATGGGGATGGTACAAAAGTCGTAACTGTGAAAAACAGTCATAAGTAACTTTTTTCAGTGCTGTTGTAACTTTGAACGGTCACTAAATGAACTGAACCTTTGTTTCCACATGATTTACAGAATCCTCCAGTAATACAGCCAGGGACAGCAACAGCACTTGTGGAAGCAGGTATCCCTGGGCTAAAGACAATGCATGTAGAACAGAGTGGTAGCCTACCTGCCAAGGAGCCTGAGGCTTAAAAGGCTCACTGTTGGGGAATTGTGTGCCAGTGAGAGGGAAGCTGAAAATAGTACCTTCCCATTCTCTTGTCAAAGAGCTGATCAGTTTGTACATTAACCGAGTCTCATGACTGCATTAAAGCTTAAGCACACTGGATCACCAATGACCACAGAGACATTCTCTCGGGTTCCAATTTTGTACAATGTGGAGCGGAGGCTAAATGACAGTAGAAGCAAGCAGAAGAAAACAAAATGTCACCCAAGGAGCAAGACATAATTGTTCCACTTAGATCTCTTCAACAGGAGCAACTTACAAAAGGATACCCTATGTAACTAATGGTTTGTTCATTGTTTGGTTGTTCTTCAAATAATTATTTTGGGATAGGATAAGGTCCTTTATTTACTTGCTGATGGGAACAGAAGAAACCATCTAAAACAAACAAACAAAAATTAACATGGAGAGGAGATGACTAATAACAGTGCTGCAAAACATTAATACTTTGGAAGATTCGTCCTTGCTGGTCTGCTTGGTGAATATTAACATTTTAATACCCAAAGAGGAATTCTTAATTTCTTTCCTGCTCTTTGCCTCCTCATCATCCATGTTTGGTCCCTGCTCTTTAATCCCACCTCTATCCTACATTTTATTGCTTTCTGAAGTTTCTGTAAGACAGATGACACATGTAGACAGGTGTTTCCAAGGGTTAAGAGTAGTTTGTGAGGGAAAATAGTTGGGATAGGCAGATAGGATTTACTTTCATAAACAGAAGCCTTTATTTTATAGACAATGCAATTTAATTAACGGTTATTTCTTCACTTTTGTTTTTAACCTAGTCCTGCCCATTTTTCAAGTGTAGTTTCTGCAAGACATTTAAACATATAAGGGTTTTACACATGTATATACAAGGAATTCAGCTAGAATTGACAATGCTAGATTAACAGCCATGGGTATTTCGCAGAGAAAAGCAAATGATGAAAAGTATATGTCTCAATATCTATTTTTGTATTTGTGTTGCAATACTGCATGCAAGTTCTAAGGGGCAGAGCTTGTCTTATTATGACATTATAATGCATTTTTTGTCAGGTTGACAACATGTCAGCTTGCCCCGGACATCCCTATTGACAAAGTGGGGAAGCTGAATATGGCAGAGATGTTTGTTTTCCCATCTTTTTTCTCTCTGTTCTTCATTTTGGAGAGGTCATCTCAAATGCAGGAATGTCCTCCATTGGAGAATAAATAATAACCTTATTATTCAAATAAAAATACTAACCCAATTTAC